>JBAMIG010000009.1:7952434-7964253 GCA_037177335.1 Kiunga ballochi | reverse complement strand
CTAGTTCACCTGTGAAATATTCCAAACAGGTGGTGTTTACTTTTTTAGTATTCCTCAACTAGAAAAAAAAAACAAAACAAACACAATTTACTTCGGGACAATAATTATCTAGCGTAGGGGTGTCAAACTCCGGTCCTCGAGGGCTGGTATCCAGCAGGTTTTTGTTGTCTCCATGCTCTGACACAGCTGACTGTAATTACTTAATCGGTAGAGAAGAAGCAGTTGGATCTATTTGATTTGCATCAGGTGTGTTAGGGCAGGTAGACACCAAAACCTGCTGGATCGGACCGGAGTTTGACACGTGTGAACTAGCCTATTGTATTTAGGTCCAGCCAACTTTATTTATAAAAAAGCACTTTATGAGAGGAGCTACTGAACAAAGTGCTGAACATAAAATAACTAAAATATCAAAACATTAAATAATAAAACAATACAGTAAGGACAATACCAGCAGTAAAACTGCCAATACCAGCATATTGGGCGAAAACACCAACAAATAAAGGCGAGTCTTAAGAAGGGATTTAAAACTGAAAAAGCCTGTGTGAGCTGCAGTGGCAGACACTTCCATATTGGTGGTCCTGCCACAAAAAAAGGCCCTGTCCCCTTTGAGCTTTCTGTGTCCTCGGGACCTCCAGGAACAGCTGCTCTGCTGACCGGGGGACCCGGAACAGGGGGAAGAAGCTCAGAGAGGTAGGGTGGGGCAAGGTCATTTAAAAATAATCCTATTTTTATTTTGTTTTTTTTAGTTGAATATGAAATAAAAAGTGTTTAAAACTCTGTTACATGGTATTCCAGCTTCATTAGAAGTGGGTTTGTTTCTTCAGTCCATTTTTAACCTGAGATCCAAACTTCAGTTTGACTCGCATTAGATTTATTTTATGATTCACAGCTATATATATATATATGTTTATGTTTATACATATTTTACTCTACATCATGATGAGATAAATATATTTTTTATATAAAAATTTTAAACTGGCAGTGAAAGTTTCTATTTACACCGCATTTACTATTATATTGCAGATGACTAAATATGTGACGTCCTCACATGAGGTCAGTGGGTCTCAGGAGGCAAAGGGACGAGTTTATAAGCAGACCTATGTTTTAATCACACACTTCATTGCTACATTGCATTCATAAAATACTTATTTCTATTTTCTACTGGTGTTGAAACAGATCTTTAATGTTGCAAACGTTATATTTGGTGCAGACTTTTTTTAAATGATCATCACTTGGGTTGAAGTGAGCTGGTGGACTGATCTTATGACCTCATGTTGCCACCAGTGGCTGGAGAACACCGAGAGGGAGAAATGGGCTCAATTAAATTTATACAATAAAGTTCTGGAAACAAATATCTTACTTACTGTGTAGCGAGGAAAAGAAAGAAAAAGGGTCATCTTTAGACATGCATCTCTAAATCCACAGCAGACTATCTCAGTGGTTGTCAAACCAGGGTCACAAGCTCATCTGAAAGGGTCGCCTTGTAATTGTAAAAACTTTATAGCCTACATTATTAAATAGATTTGGGATGAATCTGTGAAATTAGCACCTCTATATTTTATACATTAACGTTATACATGACAAAGTTGGTACACATGCAATGTTAAATTGTGAATTTGGGATAATTTTTGCAAGAGAAGCAGATTTGTGCCATAATAGAGCAATAGACCACCAAACACAACTTTGTCCTAAATGTTTGAGAACATTTAGACTAGATAAAGAAACCCATCTGAAGGTTTTACCAACAGAAACGTATCATTTGTGTTGCAGATCTTGTTATTTCACCCTTGAACAGATGGTTCTGCCTTTTTAAAGGTGCGACCATCTTTCATTCCCTTGGTTTTTATTGGTCTGAAATTTAGCTTGAACTTTCTCAGAAACGTTGGGTGGAGCATTTTTCACTCTTTTAGCCACTTTTCTTTCCTCACAGATCTATATCTTCAATTTATTGTCAGTGATTTGCCTCTGTTCTGTCATAAAAAGAGAACTCCATTTGTGTCCAGCTTTTGTGCAGATTCTTGCAGCCACAGGGGAAAAGTGATTGAAAAATAAAACCAACAAACAATAAAAATCTTAGAATAAAAATGGATTTTTGGTGACCCTTTGACCTTTGCTAAGTGCTACTGTAGTCCAAGCATTTGATGGCAGTCATAAATCAAGAATGAAGCTCATTATTATACCACATATTAGCCTGTTTATTTATTGATTTTGCTGACCTCTTGACCTTCCCTGTCCCATCATAATTCCCAGACGCCTGCAGGTTTTAAATCAATGTATCTTGTTGCTTGCAACCAACACATTTATGAAATTAACTGCTGTGATTTGCTATGAAAAATAACAAAAGGACGCTCGGCCTCATTAACGTTTGGTTTCAAATGAAAACTGATTTTAAATCTGGTATAAATATTGAAATATTCTTCTTGTTACTAAATGCATCACAGGTCTGTGAAATGCTGCCACAGGAGTTTTCAGAAACAGTGTAGTGAACAAATCTGTCTGGTTCAGGGAAGAAAGCCTGATTGTGAGGACTAGTGTTAAGGTGTAATTCTTCTCTTCACATGTCACGTAAAGTTGTGTGGGAGACTTGTTTTTCATGCAGTTGTCACAAGAAAAAAACTCTCCCCTTCATTTCTTTCCTCTTCATGTTTGCTCTCGTATGGTCTGCCCTATTTTTCAGGCAGTCGCTGCAGTGGGCTTCTTTTCCTGGCTGTCCATTTCTTATTTATTTATTTTGTTTGTTTGTTTGCTACTTCTTTAACACCTACATAATGCATTTCATTAGAATCTGCTGTCAGTACCACTTCATCCTATCAGTCTTTTTATTTATTTATTTACTTTGGCTTCCATCTCCTTCTGTCTATTGTCTGTTTCTGTCTCAGCTGGGAATTCAATTATCCCTGCTGTTGTTTTTATGATGTTGTCATGACATCCAATGACAGATTTATTATCTCATCCCCTGGCATGATGAGACTGTAACATCAGGGCTATTATTTAATTCACTTATACCGTATGCATTCAGTGTGAGGAAATGATACAAGTACAAATTGCTTCCTTCTTTAATTAACAGATTTTTAAGGGAATTGTTTAAACTCTTTGGGAAGTGGGAGGTTTTGTTTCTATGTTAAATGTGTTTTATCAGTTCATTTTACACGGATATATGTGTGTAGCACTTTCTCTTTTTTTATTTTGTTTTGTTGTTTTTTTTTCCTTCTAAACAGGATTTGGGGATAAAGGAAGCTTGTCACAGCATAGTTAGCGAAGATGCTGCTGTAACATTGCGGCTGGTTTATTATAGGAAGTACCAACTTCTGCAAGGGTGATGAAAAGTTCATACTGTTGCTCAGTTTCCTGTGTTTGATCTCTATCTTTGTCTTGTGAAAATTTCACAAAACCTCAGAGGGGGAAGAACTTTATAAGCGCAACACCATGGAGTATGCTAATTTAAAGACACTGTGGCTCTCCCTTTTTATTATGGAAGTTTTTTTTAGATAGTGCAATCTGTGTTGCAGGAAATGAGTTTGGCCATCCTGAGTGGCTGGATTTCCCCAGAGAGGGCAACAATCAGAGTTACCACTATGCCCGGCGACAGTTTAACCTGGTGGATATGGATCACCTCCGCTACCGCCAGCTCTACACCTTTGACCGGGACATGAACCGCACTGAAGACAAATACGGCTGGCTGGCAGCCCCACCTGTAAGGACACCACACACTCACCTTGCTTTGTCCAGATTTTCAATGACAAAAAGTTTAACAGTTCATCAGCAGTTTTAGTCCCACACTGATGCATATCTGATATATATCTCAGTTTAGACCATATAGGATTATTCCTGTGAGGATGAAATATCCCGATGCCGCCATCTTTACACACCTGCTTAGTTTTCCTGCAGAGAGGACGGCACCATAAACAGAGCTCATTTTGGAAGTGTCTTGTTTCTCTGGCTGCTGTCAAGTTGAACAGTAATAGACTTCACTCTCTTCCTTGAGCTTCTGTCTTTGCCTGCAATTGAGAGAATAAATGATGTTTTTCTCTTGAGGGGCTCATAGCAAAGTAATGGGATAATGCAAATAGAGCGAGTGGTTCAATTGACAGGGATTAGAAGCAGGAGTGTGTAATTGATTAAAAAAAAGACCATCCCTCACATTCCTTGGAATCGGTCTTCAGATTAAAGCTTCATCACCTAAATGTTACAAGCTGACCTGCAGTCAGATGAATGCACCAGAAAAGAGGAATATCGCAGAGCATAATTACAGACATACCTGGTTCACTGGGACTCTTTCTGCTTGTGTTATGCCAGTCAAAAGTATATTCTATTTTACTGGCGGATACATTCTGGAGAAGTAGAAGCCGTGGAAGCAAAGGAGAGAAAAAGAGGAGCCACATGGGAAAATGAAAGGGAATGTTGATCCCAGAGGATGCAACTGGCAGGAAAGACGAATACATTTGGCACCATTGCTGACCTGCTACACACTGGAGGCTATTTTTCTTGGCTTTCTCTGTTTTTAATGTGAAGCCATATAGTAAATGACAGCTCTACAGTATACCCTGAAGACATCATCTAATTATGCTTTTTCTTTAACTTACAACATCAAATTATGTCAAAAACATTTTTTTTCAGATTATGCAGTGGCAACATGATGTCTGTAGCCTTTAGTGTTTTTCTGTGGAAAGCTCTAGCTGGGATAGTAAATGGATTGCAGTCATATTGTGCTTTTCTAGTAACATGCCGGCTACACAAAGTAGTTTATAGATGTGGCATGGAGTCTTACCCGGCTCCCAGAGGTCCATAAAGGTTCAGCCAGACTCTCATTCTTAAAAATGCTATTCTGGTTGGTGGTGTCCTCTGACGAATAGTTGGTTGGTGAAAAACTAGTAATTATTTGCAGCATGTGCACTCAGTTACAAAAACATAACAAGAATGAGGTCAAAAACGTGTTTAAAAAAAGCTTGATTTTCCTTTCAGTCCATCAAGTTCCTTATAATATGAAGTATCTGTGTTCCTCATTATGTATATCTACTTATTAGAAAAGATAAATGTGTTGTTTGAATATTATTTGAATAAAATATACAAACATTAAGGTAGTATAATAACCAAATTGTTAGGATTTTTTATATTCTAGGTAAGGGAATTGAAAAAAATGTCTGATCCTATAAAATTAACATCTGCACTCATTTATAAGAATATAGAAACCTTTTAAAGAGGTTTTCAAAACAAAGTATTTAAACAAATCTCTATTTAAATGCAGAGATGTAAGGAGAAGGTCTGGGCAATGCTTGCTGTTCAGTGCCTCAGGGGGAAGGAGAGACCATGTGGTTGGGTTTTAGAGCTGAAATCTGCAACAGGAACCTCTTTTTGGCTGGAATGCAAGACCACATTGAAGAAATATAGTTAACTTTAAGCACACGTTGGTTTAGTTATTCCATAAAGATTTCTGGGAAACTAATGATCGGAAACTGAAAAGTTCCAGTTTCACTTTAATTCATCCATTTAAAGAGTTACTGTCTCAGGGAGAGATGGCCTTGTTTTTATGCCTTGCTTCCTTTTGATGTGAATCTGTCTTTATCTGGTTCCTTTGACCACCAGACAAAACACTACAATGTGCACATGGATCAGAACAAACTTAAAACCTGCAGGCCCATCTAAAACTACATATATTAATTCAGTTCCAGTGGATTTTGGAAGTGATCCTGTGTTCCAGCGTCTGCACAGGAGCCACAATGGAAAAAGCTACAAATCATTTTCACTTATTCAGGGACTAATAATCCGAAGAAGACTTTGTAGGACATCACTCACAGATAATGTTCAAAGATTCAGCTGTAATAACCAGATAAGTCTGAATCCTCTGTGGAGCTTATCAATGACATTGCCAAGGTAATTGCGTTTATTAGATATATTCTACAGCTCAGCAAGTTCAATATTTCACTGTGGTGGGTGGATCCAAGGGCGTTTTGCAGTTAAAATGAAAAGCATAAGATGATCTGTCAGTAATTTCACTTGTTGTCTCTGGAAAATGAACCTGGTTGAAATAGAAAAATGTTTTCACTTTGTTTAGAATAAGAAAAGATGAAATCTAGTTTTAAAAGGGCAAACTGTTGCTGCAATGGCATCGCTATAAAAATGGGATTAAATCTCACTAAAAACCAGCATGCTGTGGAAGCCACTGTGATCTGTTACTTTCCTATCCAGACTTACAATTACAGCCTCATAGGGTCATTTAAAGGGCATTTTATTTATTATTTATTTATGTGGTAAATTTATATGTTAAGGTCATTGAGTCATGTGCTTTTTTTTTATTTTTTTATTTAGCATGTATAAAAAGAAATCCGTCATAGCAAACCTCCATCTAGATGTCAAATCAGTTTGTTTGTCTTATTTCCAGCAGCGGATCAGTTTACTTTTTCAGCATCAGCTACGGTGAAATCCCCTTTATTCTGCAAACTGTGCTGAATGCAACTACAGCTGACCGAACGCAGGATCCACCGCAGAGAAAAGCAGACAGGATGGATCCCAGCTTGTGAAAATATTGGATTTCAGCAGTAGTTTTGTAAATATACTCTTCCTTTGAGTGCTGACTTCATAAATAGGGATTTACCTTGCTCTCTTTGCCTGGCTAAGTTTCACTCAAACTGTTTCAGGTCAGCGAGATGCTGCAGGCATAGGCAGAAACGGAAAGTCTGCAGACTCTTTAGACATAACATCAGACTAAAAGACGTTGCTTTGATCTTTAGGTGACCATATATTTTTTTTTATCTCACGGGGGGCATTTCTCTATGTGCATACTCGACACGTATTGCATCAGGACTTTCCTACAAACAGGAGATTTATAACGTAATCTGGACTGAATATCTATTGGCTGATAGATTTTTTTAATTACAAGTCAAGCGCACAAATACTCTACAGGCTCTTTTGGCCACAACTTGACAGCTGCAAGTTAAATTTATTTAGCAATTTTACTACTTCAGATCTCTCTAGGAAATGGACAGACTCCAGACTTTCAGCTCTCTTCTTCACCTCCGTCCTGTGTGCCTGTCCAGTTGCAGGGGTGCTTATCATCTCCTTCAGCTGTGAATCTGCTGCCCTGAAATTGGCTTGGGAGCACGGCACTAAAAATAGGGGGCTGGGTGACATTGATAATCTCTGCTAATGATACGTTAGCAGTAGCTCTCTCCACAGGCGAGTGCGGCGCCTTTATCATGTGCAGCTGTCTCAAACTGACAGCGTCTGTCTTGCCACCACCCTGGGTTGCTGCTTTCTGCTGAGTGCCACCTGAAATTTGATGTGGAAATGCTTCTCAGCCTGTTTGGAAATGTGAAGTCCACTGATATAATGTGTCCCATTATAACAGTCTAAATCCAGCATGAGGAAGGTAATGACTATTCATGAAGAAATACTTTATAAGCTTTTCTTTTCACTCTCTTTACCCTCCCCTCCAGGCTTTCATCAGCGCCAAGCATGAAGGGGACAAGGTCATTGTGTTTGACAGGGCAAACGTGCTCTTTATCTTCAACTTCCACCCCAGCAAGAGTTTCCAGGACTACAGGGTGGCTGTAGAAGCTCCGGGAAAGTATCCTCTCATGTGTCATGTCACTGCTCTTTTCTCTATTTAAATCTTGAGACACCAGCTTAACTCTGACACACCACATTGCACACTTGCAGAGTAATGACGTCCCAGTTGCTTCCTTCTGTTATACAATAACATGGCTAATCTTTTGTGAAATATTACTGCCAAGATTTCAGCTGAGAGACTAACACCACAGCAATGTTCCACTTAAATCAGCTGGATTTGGTAAGGTTGCAGGGCTGCTGATGTATGTGTTCACTATTACAACAAGGTATGGATCTAAAATCTCTTTGTGCACCAGCTCTCGAGCATGTTTTTTGAAAGCATTGTTTGCGTACTCCTAGTCAAACTCCCACAAATAAACTTTGAGGCAGGCCACAAGACATTTTGGATACTAAGAATCACCCCAGAGATGACTCTGGGCTGAGAAGCGGATCAGAAATTTAAGCACTGCATGAGATGTGTTAAAAGTAAATGAGACTTGTAAAGACCTGCGGTTTCAATGCCAGTGTTTTCTCTGAGGCTGCTACTTCTGTGTTGTAAATTTAGCAGTAATTGTTGAGGGGAATATGAGTCAGTTGTTTATTGTGATGTTGTTATGCTGTTAGAGAAAAATAATATCAGAGCCCAGTGATTCAGAAACACTCTCTTTAGCAACATCGGCTGTCGGGAATTTAATGAGTCCCACAGTTGTGATTACAGCAGGCTTAATGATCAGGAATGTGGAAGGGGGACAGGAAGCTGACAGATCTGTGTTTATCATAGTAGATATCACTTATACCCCTTATGAGGCCCAGTGTAGCTCCTACCATCATTATCCCTGAGTGGACACGGGAAGCTATGTTGCTGATTCATTTATGCTTTAAATAATACTGTGATGAATTATGATCCAGCTTCAGTTTGTTAGATCAGCTTAGTATAGAATTGCAATCATTGGATTGGTTTAAAATGTGTTTGTTTGTTTGCTTCTTTTATTTTTTTTGCACTTTCTATTGTTTTACATAGACGGGTTGGTAGATGTCTTTAGCTAATTCTTTAAATTATATAACTCATAATCATAAAAACTGTGTTAGATTATATCACCTAGAGCAGAATTGGTTCAAAGGAAGTCTTATTTTACTCTGCATCATAGTGAAAATCTGCAATAATGTTATTAACATGATTCTGACATCGTAAAATATTAAAAGATCATTTAAATCATTTTTGCAACACTTTATTACATGTGAGCAGTGACACAAAAGGATTATAAAGGTGATTAGATTAGTAAAATAAGAAGAAAAAATTTGATGTAGGACATAATTATTTGATATCCTGCCTTAATTGTGAGCTTGTTTGTTGTGCAATTGCACATTTTGTCTCATGTGTTTGGCTTTGCATGGAAGGGGTGAATTATGTGCAAAACACTAATAGCCTTGCTGCACAGTGTCTGTAGCGTCGTTTTTTAAGGGTTTATTTTCATTTAGATAGAAGCACATCTTTTCCTCCTGGTGCATCTTTTGATGTTTAAGGAGAGGCCTCAGACACTGGGTGGGTTGAGAGGAAATGCAAATAAATGCGAGGGCAAAGCTCTGGCTGTCATTATACAGAGAGGCAGTAAACACATAAAGGCAAATGTGTCGTGTGTGTGAGGAAGGTAAATGCGCCGCGCGTATGAGGAGATGCAGATCCTACGATGGGAATGTGTGCACAGGATCCAATTAGGGGAGAAGACAGATGAAAGTGCCACTCAGAGGCAGAGGAGGTAAACAAGACAAGCTCAAAGAGTCCAAAAGTGCTTTTTCATTACACTCAGCTGTCATATACTTAAACTTTCTTCTACCTGTGTGAGGGTCAGGATGTTGCAGAACAGCCTTTTACCAAAGCTGTTTCTGGAAATTCTGTAATAGCTGAATGCAGCTGACCATGCTGTGCACCAGTGAAAATTGATCCAATACGGGCTGTTTTTTCTTTTTGGCAACATGGCAAGTACAGTATTATATCAGAGTGTCCTTTTAGGAAAGCTCCATTAAGTTTCTTTTAGTCGTTCTCTGTCACATGATGGATGACGGACGCTTTTTTCCAGGGTTCAAGCAGGTCTTTAAAAATGTCTGAAATTCAGAACTTTAAATTTAAGGCTTTAAAAGACATTAAAAATATCCCAGATATTCATTCAAAGTCTTAAAATTAATTTACTCTACAAACACCTACAGGTGCTTCTTTGCTATGTTAGGGTATTGAAACTGGATCCGATATAAATGGAAAACTCTCCAGTAATCTCACTAAAAACATGCTTTTCTGATTTAAAAATGGCGTAATCATATGCATCCTCCTCTGTTGCTGGTCTTTTTATGGCTTCATGGTGCGTTCCAGCTGTCTGGAAATTGAGCATTTGCGATTAGATGATGTCTTTACCAGGTAGTTGAAGTTCTAGTTGCACCAACTCAGAAAAGATAGACACTCACAAAAATTCCAAATAGTGAGCATTTAAAAAGCTGCATAAATAAAGAAAATGTGTTGTAAAAATGTGCACAGTGTGAACAACAACCAGTATAAGTAGTTAGTAGGTTGTTGTTTTTTTTTTTTTTTTTACAAACAAGCCCTCCGCAATAACGTAATTATCAATGACAACAACTGACTGGAAACATGACGGACACAAAGTGTTGTGTAAATTACTTTTAATAATGTTTTAGGAAAAACAATAGACCACAAGGGGTGCTGGGTGCAGACCTTTTTAGATAAAAAAAATCCTCTGCAAATTTGGGTTTGGGATTTCGAGGTCGCTTCAATACTTTGAGCATAAATTCCCACATTCAGACGATGACTTGTAATAAGCTAGCTACCGATGTTCGTACATCATGATACTCCAAATCCTGTGATACCTGCAGGCAGGAAGTTTGCCATCGTGGGATGTAATTAATTTTCTTCAGTAATAAAATAAAAGTACAAGGTTTCTGTTATCTGGGAGTATTTGAGGGTTTTTAAAAAATCAACGTAATGGTTTAAAAATGTATTCATAATGGTCTTAAAAGACCATTAAAATGTTTTACCTTGCTGAAACCTTCAGAAACATTGGGTTTAAATAGATCAGCAGGTGTTTTTCTTCTCCTGTACAATTTTATTTTTTTATGTTTATTGCTCAATTAAATGATTAAAGCTGTGTTGCCTCATGGAGAATAGCTTAGAAACATCATTTAACAAAGAATAAAGTAAAACCGTGAACCAGCGAAAGGAACCCAGTCTTAGAACTTATATTGTGCTTTTTTATTCAATTATTTAACAACTGTTTTTTAAGTCATCCCTCAGGACTTTCTCACAGAGGCTTCGTGACTGTTTGGCATTTTCTTTTTTCAGGCGGGTTTCTCTGTTTCTTCTCATCAGATCCTTTTCTGCTCTTTGTCTCTTTTCACTGAGGTAACAGGAGAAAAAGTAAAGAACCTCACCCATCATTAATATGCAGTCAGCATCACTTTTTACCTCCTATTATTTTCTCTCTGATTCAGGCTGGACACAATCTTCCGGCTCTGGTCTTTATCTGGCAGGTTAGAGTATTTGAAATCCCAGCTGGATCCTGTCGTCAAAGGCATGCCTGTCGGGGCAGATTGGTCTTTGATTTACACTGTGCCAATAGGCAGCTGCGATTGTGTCAGGTTATCATTCTCTTTTTCTGTCTGAGCTTTCACTGGGATGCCATGTAGAATAATTCAACTAGAGTTTGGCTTCACTAAATCAGTAGAATTTAGATCAAAATTAGCACTGTTCAGCGTGGAAAATAACGTACCCCGAGATGTTTTATTATGCTTCTGAAAAAAAAGAATATAAAAATAAAATATGCAAGAGAATTTTTAACGCGGTTCTCTGCGGGATACTGCAAGGTGGATTCAGAGTGGCTGCGTCTCTTCTCTCTGCATGATATATAAAGTTTTAGCTTCTTGCCAAGGCAAGTTTATTTGTAAATCACCTTTAATTTACAATGCAATTCAAGGTGCTTTAGATTAAACATTAAAATCATCACAGATGGTGGGAAGAAGCATAAAAGGCACCAACAAAAAGCAAAAATCTAAATAAAAGCTTAGAATAATTAAAAGCAAGATCAGTTAAAAGTTCCCATGTAGCCTTCATGCATGGCATTTGAGAAAAGAAATGCTTTTATGATTTTAAAGTGTCTGCATGTGGTGAAAGTTTGCATGTTCTCCCCTGTTAGTGTGGGTTCTCTCCGGGTTCTCCGGCTTCCTCCCACAGTCCAAAGACATGCACCTTGTGGATAGGCTGATTGGAGACT
>JBAMIG010000009.1:7914461-7931048 GCA_037177335.1 Kiunga ballochi | reverse complement strand
ACTTTCACCACTTTACAAGCAATCTGTGATCATCTTCATCCAACGATGTGAATCTGTGTAAGGAATGATGAAAGAAAGAGCAGCAGGGATGTCAACATGCGTAATCTGACGGGCTAAAGGGATCAGTTTAAAGTGAAGACATGACCGCGGGGCATGGTGCGCCGCATCTCTACTTCTTTCTCTCTGATAACGCCAACAATCTGCGGAAGAGCATTTGCTTGTAAACAGCGACACCAAGCGGTAAATAATTGCATGTGCAGCTCGCTGGGTGGAGCCATTTACAAGACAGCTGGGCGCGCGCGGGCTGGCGGACTTCCCATTTCACGTGTGTTTATGCTCGCTCCTCCATGCACGTGTCCTTCCCACCAAGTCATCTGAGAGAAGTTTTAGAAAGGAAGAGAGTCGGCTGTTTGTGACTCATTTCTAGGTAAGTAAAAGTTTTTTTTTCATTCTTTTTAATTGATTGTATTGAACGGAAATAAAGCAACATCGTAACATCCTCTTAGTCATACTACTCTGTTCATGAGCGCGCATGGAAAGAGAGGGAAGGAATAATCATCTGGCTGATGCAACAAAACCTGGAGGCATCCCAGAGACGATACTCGTTTTTAAAATGTTTGCAGACTACACTTCCGATAAATGTGATGCGTGATATGCACAAATCCGCTGTTTAAGAGAAAGTTTGAGGTAGTTTTGTGGGTGTTTAGAGACTTAAAGACTGGTCATTGAGGCAGAAAAAGCGTTTCCTTTTATAGGAGTGGAGCTCCCAGCACTCCCAGTGAACTCACGTGAACCCGAACTGTGCACAACTTTGTTCACTTTGCATCAGGTTTCATAGTTTCTACACCTTATTGTGGGGTTAGAAAGTGAAATAGGACTCTAGGATCTAATATAAAACTGGATTTAGTTATCCTAGATGTTTTGTACTGGAACTAATATTTATATAGTATGTTTACATGTTAAACTATTAACAGGTCTGAGATGTCCTTTATGTTTTGTTTTTATGATTCTCAAAACTCAAACATCCTAAATTTGTGATTTTTTTTTAATTTGAAAAAATCTCTTGGTAATTAATTGGATTTTTTTTTATTTAAGCAGTATAATACAGTGTGCAACAGGATAATAGTTGCATAGCAGAAAGATGCCTTTTGCATAAAAAAAAATAAAAATAGGATAAAACATTTTAATAAGCATTCGCCTTTCTTTAACTAAAATATTTTGACACATTCTTATCTTAACAAAAATACCCATAAGTGCTTTTTACATGTTGTTTATCTGTTTACATGTCTGAGCGGCTCATATCAATCCAATCTCTGAAAAAACGTATTGTTCTTGAAGGACATGAACAGGAAAGACGTTTAGTTCAGGTTAGATCACATTCCACAAGAAGCTTTGTCTTCTGGATTTTCCGAGAAAATTATGGGCTGGATCAGCTGTTCAGAAAGTGAAATGGAAACAGTTTACCACTCTATTTTTCAGTCCTCAAGTTCTTCTATGATTTGTCAAGTGTAAAATATAAGGCTATGTTAGTAATTGGTGGGTTATTGGTGTTACCCAATGCACAAAAATTAGACAAATGTATCATGTTGCAATAAAAAAAAAAAAACTTTGGAATGTGCAAAAATAAACAAGTTATTTTTTTACTATATGCAAGTTATTACAGCAGCCTGTTTCTTAGTTTTTGAGATACTCTTTGTCGAGTACAATGATGTTTTGGTTCATTCATTGATTTTGGCTGCAAAGTAAAGCAAGTGAACTTTTTTCCCACTGCTCTTCATGTGACAGAGTATCTTTATCTGTGTATATCCATAAAATCCATAAAAAAATATAACTTGAACTTTTCATTAAACACTGAACCAAAATGCTTATTTAATATTATTCTGCTTAAATATTTGATAAGTTTACTTCAACTTTTATAAACTTTTAAACTATTCTTAAGCACAAATTGCCAGTAATGTGTGCCCTACTGTAAGTATAGCTGTACAGCTTCTTCACCTGCTCCTCTGAATATTTCTTTTGTGACTCCAGATGTGCAGAAACGGGGAGAAAGAACTATACCAACACTTATCTAACCTACACCAATGTAAACAAAGCTAAAAACGGCAAATGTTGTCCCAAAAACAAACCGTGTTAAGCCTGCTGAGGAACTATGGTAAGAGCAAGTAACTTAAAATGTATTGTGGTAAAATTTAGTGAAAGCAAATGCTTAAACTACCTATAACACTATAAAATGCAGAGTAAAGAATTTGTTCTTTTTATTTATCAACATGTCTGGGAACAGCAATTTCATGAGGCCATTTTATGTGTTATATTCCTGCTGCTCACCGCATATTACATAACATGATGACATCATTAAATTGTAATGATGTAATATCTTGGCTTTCGGCTAAAAAACCCCCACTAAATTTCACCTAACTTTTATTTTTGAGCAGTTTAAACAGCATTGTGATATTAGTGCAACTTAAAAATGTCTTTTTGTGTCACGCTTTTCCACATTAATGGCCCCCATCGAACACGTTCAACCAATCACACAACACTTCCTGAAGACCTACAAGAAAAGAGCTCAGCTTGGTGTCATTTTGTTCTTGTGGCCTTGGGAACTAGACAATAGTTCTCCCTTCTCGCAGAGTATGTAACAGGCCCTGACCTCTGGTTTTACTACACCATTCATTGTGCCAGGCCACAATCCTCCCAATCAAATCACAGCTGAGCGTGGAAACAATGCCAATAACAACGCCATTTTTATTTATGGGCCACATTTCATCACCCGTAAATTAACTGCCTGGGTTTTACAGTGTAAGAAAAACAATGCACGTCGACACGTGAGCGTAAATGACCGAGAACCTGCATAGATCACAATGATTAAAATAGAACCACACACGAGTGCTGTAAAGTAAGTTAACACACATCATTTACTGTGTGTTGATTGTTTGAAGGTGCAGCTTAAAAACTCTGAAAAGGCAATTTGGTTTGCAGCAGAGACATGTTCATCAATCACAGCACATAAAACAGGATATAAAAGTATATAAAATGTGGAATATGAACAGATGATTACCAGTTACATGGTAAAGTAATTATAAACATGATTTAATTCACTAAACCTCATAACCAGCTGTTGTTTAAATACCTTTTTTTCAATTGAACAACATTATCTTTTTTTAAACATATTTTAAGTGTTTTGTTTATTATTTTCCAGAAAATCCACAGAATTGACCAAAACAACTAGTCTTTAATATGATGATGCTCTGGTTTTTATTATGCTGCAGAAAACACCTTGAGGAAAATAACGCGCAAGGTTTGGGGTTTAATTATAATTCTGGCTTGTGAAGAGCTATTTTAATGAGGTGATACAACATCCTATCTGGCTTTGGCAAGATAACTGTTCAGAAAAAACTTTTCCTTTAACAAAAAAATGCATGAAATTATTGTCACGGGTGCATGTATTATTATTATGTATTATTATTATACACCTTCTGTACTGAAATCTAATCACTGATGTGAAGCTTTGGATGTTTATTAAAGAGGTTTTGGGACTGGAAATTTCTTGCATATCGAAATTTTAGAATTTTGTTTCTTCACATTTTCAGAAAAACATTTGCACATTTTGGGATGAGTGACGTGAAAGCAGAGGGAAAGGCGTTCATTCAGAGCAGAAATATAAAGTAAAATCACAGCCGGTCTTCAACAAGCGTCAGGACGTCTGTTTACTTTGTGGGAAATTACTAGAACGTGATGCCAGCACCACAGGGCTGAATAAAGGTTTTCCCAGTAACATTTCTGTTACTTATATACACCATATACCTGCAGTCTAAATCTAAAAATAAATGAATTGGTACTGCTGTATCCAGCTGTGATGGACTCATTACCTGTCTAGGTGTACCTGCCTCTCGCCTGCTGATAGCTGGGATAGACTCCTCCTCCTCCTCCTCCGCAATCCTGAATGGAAAAGGAATTAACTCTCAAATAGTTTAATATGTATTTATTCTTTAAAATTCCTCTCTTGTAAAGTGAAAAAAGACCTAAAGTACCCAATTTTATGGAAAAGTAAAACATTCAGTCTGTAATTTATGTTAAGCAGTAAAGGGTAAAGTTATTTAATTATTTATTTGTTTATTTAACTGGCTGATTAATAGGCTATCAGAATTATTTTCTGCCAAATATATGAAGTCAGGTTCTAGTTTTAAATAAAATACCTAATCATGCGTTATATGCCTGATCGACAAAGTACCTGATAAAAGGTGCAAGTAGAGCGATTGCATAGCAATTATTCAAGTTAGATGTTTTTTGTTTACGTGTTGTTAAAAATGGATGGTATCGTTTCACATTGCAGTTCTTAAAATCAGGTGACTACATCATGGTAACCATTATGCCAGTTATTGATGGAAAATGATAGATATCACACATTTCCTGCCCTCCTGGCTCATAGGAATCGGTGGATGGAGTCCCAGTTCCATGATGACCCCAAAATGAATCTTACTGTGTGCTCAGCTGGAAGCTCTGGGAGACAGAACAAACCACAGACAGACAATTTTACCTCACAAAAAGTAACTGATGGTTTCTGATTAAATGAAGTAGCACAATATAATTATACCATGTAGCAGATTTATGTTTATCTCCTAAATCTCACAAGCAGCTTGTAATAAACAAACTACATTATTTCATTTAAAAAAATAGAATCCAGTTTGCATTATATATGCTGTTTATCTACTTTCAGTCTACGGCAACACCAGCTTCATGAAGATTTTATTTGCTAAAGTTACATTTTACCTTTAGAACTGGTCTGAATTGAGTCTTAGCGTAGAGTGTACAGCGAGTGTACAGCGAGTGTACTACTGTGAGTGTACAGTGCCACACTGTGTTGTATAGAGTACCAGTATTTATACCAGCCCAAACATATACTGTTCTGGTCTAAGTTTTTTGTATTACCATTAATTAAACTAAGCTGTACCAGTTTTGTGGCTGTTTTCTTTATTATTCAAGAGAAATGCAGATTTTCCCCTGGAGAAGACCCTGTGCCAAAAGAGTAATAAAATACACTTTATTATTCCCCACGTTGAAAGTACAGCAATAATTTAAAAAAGTGAATAGTTAGTATGTCCAACTCAGTTTGAATCTTCATTTTTTAACCCTCTAGTGACGATCAATTGGTTTTTTTTGTGTTTTTTATCTAAGTAAATGCTTTATATATTACGGTACTGACGCTCCCGCTACACATGTGTGATGACCCTCTGAATCTTGTCTGATTGGACGGCTGTCCTGTGTTCTACATATGACAACTAAATGGATGAAGAGGTCCTTTTTCCTGCTTTCTGGTGGGTTTTGACCTGGTAAAATGCGTTATACGGTTCAGGCGTTATGATAACATGAAGTGTGCTGACGGCACCGGCAGTCTGTCTAAAGACTGTTAAACAATCAAAGAGTCACATAATTTACTTATATAAACATAATTGTCCTCCTTTTTCTATTCGGTCTAGTAATTAAATTTTGTCTGCCCTTTTCAATCTTTTAACTCTATAATGTTTATGGCCTTTAGAGGTATTGCTGCGGTCTCAATAGTTGGAAAGCAGAGTTTGTTTGTTTTATGTACTACATCTGTTTTATGATCGCCTCACATGTCTCTTTATTGTCTCCATCTCCACTGACAGAACGCCACAAGGGCAGATGGGCTTTTTGTAGCGCTGCTAAATACCCGTCACATGCCAAGCGAGAGCTCAGTGCTCACTAAATAAGCTTTTTTTTCTCAGCTTTTTAATTTCACGCTGAGGAAGCTGTCATCTCAGGGAGTCCGTCGCTTTCCTCTAGTTTAGATTTAAGAATATCAAGTTCTCTTAAGACGTGGCTGGATTTGTAGGGTTGGAGTATTTCTTCTCCAGGTTAATATAAGATGCTACACTCAAAGATTACCTGAATGCAAGTCATTAAGAATAAAATCTATTTGCATGTGGAGAGTGTGTCCTTGTGCACAAATGCGCTGTGGGTCATATAAAAGTCATTTCAAGCAGCAAAAGTATGGTGCCTCTGGGGCAAGCTAACAAACATGTGACCAGCTGCTATTTCAAATTCACCCTCATGTCCATGTGAGTCAGAAACAGGTGCTGAGCTCAGCGATTGGCTGAGAGAAGGGCAGGGCGCCTTCCTGCCCACTCTTTTTTTTTTTTTTTAGCTCAGCCTCGGCCCGTCACATCATGCACATTCTGCAGCTGGACTCGGTGACCGTTAACACCCCCTTTCTCACCCTGAGGCACTAACTGGGCAAATGATCCCCAGCAACATGTCAGGATGTACTCCTTTGTCTCATCTTCACCCTTCTGGTTGACATAAAATCGATTGTATTTCTGTATTTTTAAAGGACATATTTATTATTCCTTCATTTAAAAAAGTCAAACATTCATTTGATGCCTTAAAACGGGATAATTAATACATTCAGCTTTGCTTTCCTGTGTACTTGATTTGGTTTTGCAGGTGGGAAGCTGCTGCCACCGCAGCCATGTGATGTGTCACTGTTCTATTTGTGGCCATGACACCTGAATGGTTAGTACACAAAGAGGCGTCTGTGCTACGTCAAAGCAGCGCTCGTAAACATCCCAACTGATCTCCGTCCATCTAAACCAGTCTGTTAAGTAGGAGCAGTCGACTCTGAGAGACAAAGTTTGGTGGAAGTATAAATAAATGCAGAGCAGCTGAGTTTACAAGCGAATATCCTGTTTCTATTTAACGGTAAAAGTGATTATTGTACTTCCTCAGTAAGGATTTAGTGTCGCACCATTGTTCTGAATATACTGCGGCATTGTTTGTGAGTAAACTCAGATTTGGTCGTGTCATGTTTACCTGTCTTAGTGAGATGTAAAGTCTTTATAACTATTGATTGTGCATTCATCCTAATTTGCATATTAATGACTATTTTCTCTGAACCGTCAAAGAGTCTCGTGATGTTGCAAATGAGCTGAGATGGAGATTTGGTGCTTGTTTGCATGATTCCAACCCAGAGTGATGACAGATTTGCATTTACACGAGCACAGACATCCAAACTAATTTCATTCTCCCTGTTTGTTTGTCACAGATATCACTTTAAAGATGATCCTGGCCACGTTAAAAGGTATTGGGAAGCAGCTCCTGCGGGTGAAAGTGGTGGACTGTAGCACGGATGACTCCCGCTTATCCCGGTGCCTCAACACGTTTGACCTGGTGGCCCTCGGTGTGGGCAGTACTCTGGGCGCTGGTGTGTACGTTTTAGCTGGTGCTGTAGCTCGCGACAGCTCTGGTCCCGCCATCGTCCTCTCCTTCCTCATCGCGGCTCTGGCGTCTGTCTTGGCCGGTCTGTGCTATGCCGAGTTTGGAGCCCGGGTCCCCAAAACTGGCTCGGCTTACCTCTACAGCTATGTGACAGTGGGAGAGCTGTGGGCGTTCATCACAGGCTGGAATCTCATTCTTTCTTATGTCATAGGTGAAATATTTCAAATTGGGAAGAGGATGACTTTCATGCTTGTCCTGATGATGCTCACTGACGTGATGTTTTTTGTTTATTATTTGTGCAGGAACCTCGAGTGTAGCCAGGGCCTGGAGTGCAACCTTTGATGAGCTTATTGGAAAATCCATTGAAGCAATCTGCAGACAATATATGTCCATGAACGCACCGAGAATCCTAGCAGAATATCCAGACATCTTTGCTGTCGTCATCATCCTCACTCTGACAGGTCAGGATATATCGCCTCTGTTTTTATATCACATCCGTCCATCATGTATATCACATTCAATCACGCGTAATCTTTTGGGATTGCTTGCAGGGCTCCTTGCATTTGGGGTCAAAGAATCAGCCTTGGTAAATAAAGTATTCACATGCATCAACGTGCTGGTGCTGCTCTTTGTGATCATCTCTGGTTTGGTCAAAGGAAGCCTAAAAAACTGGAGCCTGAACCCTGAGGAGATCCTAAATGCCACCACAAACTCGAGCCTTAAGTGGGTGAAAGGAAAAATGAGTCTTGTTCCTTCAGATGTGCTAGAAGTGTTTTCTCTAAACGGATGTTCTTTACCTTCAGTGTATCCAGTGTCTTACCAGAGGGGAAAGCGCTTGGTAAAGGTGGCTTCATGCCTTTTGGTTGGACGGGAGTCCTCTCTGGTGCTGCAACTTGTTTTTATGCCTTTGTAGGGTTCGATTGCATTGCCACTACAGGTGAGAGTGAATCCATTCAGCTGATAAATCACACACATAAAGGACAATCTAACATATCTAGTTCTGTTTCTACAGGAGAAGAAGTGAAAAATCCCCAAAGGGCCATTCCTATCGGGATTGTGGCTTCTCTACTAATCTGTTTTGTGGCGTATTTTGGAGTATCTGCGGCTCTCACTGTGATGATGCCGTACTACATGCTGGACATGAACAGTCCTCTGCCTGTGGCCTTTAAGTATGTGGGCTGGGAGGGAGCCACTTATGCAGTGTCCATTGGTTCCTTGTGCGCTTTGTCCACCAGGTTAGTAGATCTGCATCTGCAAGTGAAAAAGGCCTGAATTGTTTCCGATAATGGTTTTGGGCCTTTTTGCATCTGAAATAGAAAAAGGCCAAAAAATAAGATCAAGTGTATCAAAAGTCTAGTTAATTTAAAAATCCAGTTGTTTTTATCTACTAGTTAAGCAGCAAACCTACTCCTGAAAGGGTGCTGAGTGAGTGAACAGGGTGTGAGGGGTCTCTGTAAGTATTTACAGCTTAAGCAGGTTAAGCAGCATCCTCAGGTGAGGAAGAATGCAGCTACAAATCCACTGCAGTGCAGTTCCACACTCTGCAGGATGTCCTCAGCTGTCCCGCCGTAAATGACTCCTTTTTCTATGTGACGTTTTGAAGTAATCTCTGACGATATTTGTAGTTTAAAAATTGTTCTTTCGTCACACACTTCATCTGCAGCTTTTCATTTATCCCTGATAACCTTCTGTAACTTCCTTATTGATATAAAAAGATGTTTCTATGCTAGACGGAGCGATTTAGATGGAGGCTGCCTTCAGGCCTACTTTTTTTTTTTTAAGATGCAGATAGTGGTCTGAAAAATAATCCCAGTAACTGAGTTCAGATTAAGTCCCAAAGCACATAAATTAGGTGTGAAAATGCCTTTACCTGTACTAAGTTTTATGTGTAGTGGCTATTTATGCATGTTTTGTGTGAATATAACGTACTTATGTATTATATAAATACTGTGTGATGTATTTATGCTTTTAGCTTATTTGCATTCTTGACCCGAGATGTTATTTTGGCCTAAATAATAATGACTTTTTTAAAAATTGTTTTATTACCTAGATTTTTTTCCCCAAGTTATCAGAAATTAGTTTTTTTTTATATATATATATAAAAGAGTTTTAAATAAAAGAATTTAACCTGCAGTGCTTTGACCCCAAACTAGTCCTGCTGTTTTGGCATTAAACTAAAATCTGAGGGCAACTCTCTTGTTGGAAGGCTTTAATATGTTGTTGCTATTTAGATACTTGTATAGCTTATCTAAAAATAGTAATGCAGAAAAGTATGAAACACCTAATTCAGAATATTTTTTTAACGGTGCATATTCACCTGCATGGCATGGTTTTTTTTCTCTCCCTTGTACTAGTCTACTAGGCTCCATGTTCCCAATGCCCAGGGTGATCTGGGCCATGGCAGAAGATGGCCTGCTCTTCAAGTGTTTGGCTAAAATCAGCCCAAGAACCAAAACCCCTCTAACAGCCACAGTAACATCAGGTGTAGTGGCAGGTGAGCTCCCAACCTAAACGCACTAACTGGGCTTCTGATCCCGCGACACTCTCAGTAACACATGACCTCAGCAGCAGCAGCATAACCAAACCAGCCCTACATCCTGAGCAGAGCAAGACGGTGCTGTCAATCAGGACGATGGGCTGATAATGGTTGAGGACTTGTGTGAAACCAGAGTTGAGAAACTATTCCTTCAAGTTATAAATCTCTGCCTCCTCCTTCCTTCATCCTTGGCCTAGTCTCCTTGGCTCCATGTTCCCGCTGCCACGCATTATCTTTGCTATGGCTCGGGACGGTCTGCTCTTCTCGTTTCTGGCTCGTGTCAGTGAGAGGAAGACGCCCATCATCTCTACTATGGTGGCAGGGCTTTTGTCTGGTAGGTAGCTCAGATGAGGCCTAAGGCAACAGTGCCCCCATGTGGAAGGAGGATGGAAGCAAAATGACACATAGTTGTGAATATTATCTGTCCATACAGTAATAGTTTGTGATTCTGTCTTTTGTTGGTTTGCTTTGCTCATTTTGCTTTTGTTGACGGTGTCCTCCTGTCTCCGGTCTTCTTCTCTGTGTCCTGCAGCTGTGATGGCGTTCCTGTTTGACTTGAAGGATCTGGTTGACCTCATGTCCATTGGCACTTTGCTGGCCTACACCCTGGTGGCTGCCTGTGTCCTGGTCCTCAGGTAGTTTTAATTTCTCACCTTTTTGTACAGAGATTGATTTAAATCTTAGATATCTTATCTGCACATCTTTTAAACTCCTCACATAAAGCATGATTTTGTGCATTTTGTGCACTATAAAAATCAGCGGATGACTCCTTAGTGTTTAGCAATTCCTGCTCTTTCTATGTTTGGTTCTGACTTTGTCCTTTGAAGGTACCAACCTGAGCACCTAAGCATTGACTATGAGATGGCCAACACCCAGGATGAAGCGGAGACATGCAGCGAGGGGAATTTTGACATCCTACCTCAGCCACAGGATCGCTTCACCATCAAGAATCTCCTTTACCCTTTGAACACAGAACCATCTCCTCTGTCTGGGCTGGCAGTTAACATTTGCACCAGTATACTTGGTGAGATATAAAAGACTGGATAAAAGTGGCAAAATGATTCTCCTGGTTGCTGATCCAGCACGTCTCACCGTGTCCTGATATTCCTTTTTTTTCCCACCAGGTGTTCTGGTGTGTGTTTTCGCTGTTGTAGCCGTTCAGGGAGGATTGGCACCCTGGTCTGTCTCTTTCCTCGTTGTCATTGCAGCGGTTTGTCTGTTTCTCACATTCATTGTGTTCAGACAGCCACAGAGCAAAGCCAAGCTGGCCTTCAAGGTAAGCAAACAGTTTGTTTTACATCTGCTGTTGCTTCCCTGAATTAATTGATGTCGCTGCAGTAGCATCCTAATGTCTGGAGTGCTTTTTTTTTTAATCACAAGCTGAAAATATTTCTCACTCCGCAGGTTCCCTTTCTGCCTTTTGTCCCCGTCGTTAGCATGTTTGTGAACGTCTACCTGATGATGCAGCTGAATAGCGGAACTTGGTTGCGTTTTTCCATCTGGATGATTATAGGTACGTTTGTCCACCAGGTATCCTTTCTTTAATTTGTGGTGTTTTTAAAGGGGCTGATCTCTTTGCTATGATATTTTCACACAAACTGCAGGTTTCTTTATCTATTTCGGCTACGGGATTCGTAACAGTGCAGAGGCTGCGTTAAACCGCTCTGAGACCTGCACACCCGCATGCGCGATAAAGGGGGAGCCCATGGCCACGGAGAAGGAGGCTTTTCTACACGGAGCACAAAACTCCACCCCAGATGATGACGATTTATGAGAAAACAAGAAGTTTGTTTTGTCAAGCACAAAACGCTTGACAAAATGAATTCTCTAAAACAACTATATATATTTTTACTGTAAGCTTGATTTTGGTTCCTAAAACAACAGAATATACAGAAACTCTTTTTTTTCTTTTCTTTTTTGACATTTCATAATTTAAAATTAGCTGCCAAACAGTTTTATATGTTTGCTGTTTACTTAAAACAGTTTGATTACCAAAGAGAAGCGGAGAATAATATTTTATCTTATCTTATCTTAACATTTTTAGTTGCAAAATTGCTTCCGAGGTACCGGAGACTTAAAATAATATTTTTTTACTGAGAAAAGCACAGCTCTGGAGTCGAGTCATGCAGAGCAACAGCATGCTGCTACAATGATAATCCTAAACTTTGGTAACAGTATTGTGTGCGTCTGTGAAGGTAAATTGTTGCTGAGTGGGGACACTTTTTTTTTTTTTTGTCTGACATTAAAACCGTCAGGGTTGTACTTGTCATGGAAAATTGCACATTATATATATATATATATATATATATATATATATATGAGAAAAAGGTGAACTGATTGAGATTCTTCAGAAAACGCATCATAAGTGCTGATTTCCCACAATGTTACATCTTTTAGGTTACATTATCGCTCTCACTGGACAGCTTTTTGAAGTAGATATTTTATATTGTGTGTACATAAAGAAGGTTAAACTTTGAATTTTGCTTTTGAAGTATCTGTGGTTGTGGTGCATTTTTATTAGTTGTTCATTTTCTGCTTTTACATTATGGTTGAACAATCTGTTCAGTCTTGCACACTTGTTTAAAACTTGATTTACTCGCTGAAAGTTACTTGTGCAAGCATGCAGATCCACATGGCAGCTGAAATCTAAATTCTGCATTTTTGTTTGTGTGTGTTCACTACAGACTGAAAACGTGCCCGTTGAGAAGTATCACTACACTGTTTTAGTAACCTTGTGAATGAACTACACTGTTAGTTTGGTTTGTCATTAGGGGAACGTCTTCAGTTTAGTTTATGCGACCGAACAATGTTGTATTTATTTATTTACAGTTGGCGTTGCATCGTGTCATTGTGATTTTATACCTGTAAAATCTAAAATGATCTTGTAAATAAACTGGCTGTAACTTGGACACATCTTTTTAGAGATTTTATCAGCAAAGCCAAATGAGATTGTTTTAAAAATGAGCTTTTTTCTTATCTTATAGTTTGTATTGTAAATGTTATTTACCAGAATGTGTCTACATGAAAGGAATGTCTTCCTAAACAAGGTTTTTTTGTCATTTTAAAACAATGAAATTGAGTTTGTTGCTGTTTTATCAGAATGCCTCCTCCATAACTGGTTTGATATTAAATTGACTGTTTCAAAGAAGTGTTTGCATGCTCCCCAAAATGTTTCATGGTTGGATAATCTGGAGCTGCTATTTTATATTGGTTCAATGTATGCTGATGTGATATTGGTAAATGTATAGATCCTGCTGTAAATAAATGATGTTATGTCTTAAAGTCCTAAGTTTGTTGATGAATAATTTTCTTTAACATGATAAAATGGAAGTAAATTTAAAAGCTTGTATGGCTCTGAAGATGAGTTTGGTAAAAATAAATGTATGTACTATAAATGTACTATAATTTTTTTTAACAAAATCCTTTCTCTACTGGAAGTTTTTCATATTAGTGAATGAAATTAAAAATACTTTATTTATCCTGGAGGGAAATTCAGTGATTCAATTTGATGAGGTGAGTCGGTTTATGTGGTCAGTATTAATAGTTGTGTGCATTTAAAATAATTTCTTTATCTGTTATTGTAATGACAATGTCAAATACTATGTTTTTCCACTTCAACATACCTATGATTAAATGTTTTGTGGCTTTATTGATTTGATGTCATCGATAATTATTAGCTGGGAATTGGCACATATTTATTTACATTAATGTGAATGTAAAAGTTTACTTAATTTAAATATCTAGATAATGTAATTGTACTTTTTCCACTTTCTATCCATCCATTCCTTTTCCTTTGTTTCCTCTAGTTCAGGGTGGTGGGCAGCTGGTGTCCCAGCAATGATCAGGTGAGAAGCGGGGTACACCCAGGGCAAGTCTTTTTCCCAATAAAACAATATCCTAAATTTAGCTTAAAATGGTATCATTTCAAATAGTATGTGACATCAAATTAAATCCTTTGCGGTGAAGCTTCTCAACTTAAAAAGAAACCTCTCGCATCATTCCTTCAGGAGAAGAAGAGGACTTCCCTTCTTCGCCTGCAGGGGGCGACATAAGCGAGTGTTGACGGGGAGCCTCCTCGGCTCCTCTCCTCCCTGTTTTCCAGCAGTGCTGCAGACTGATTCCTCTTCATCGCGATTCAGACTAGATGCCTCCCTCTTTTCTTCCTCCTCACTGTCGAGCGTTTCTCTGGCGGATTATCTGAAACAAACCGGTAAGGATTTCCATTTCATGCGGCTTCTTTCTGTCCCTTTCCGCCTCCAGCTCAGATCAGCGGCAGTGATAATTGGATTTCTTGGCATTGCTGCATCTGCTGGAGAGGCTGCGGACGAGCCTGTTGTTTGTGGTGTTTGTAATAACGTTGATGCATTTCATTTATTCCCTTCTTCCTTTTCTTTAGTGACAGTTTGAACCCTGCACACAGTAGAGCTGAAAGGAGGCATCCACTCAGTAGGTGGGCTCACCTGGTGTGTGTTTCTGTGTAGGAGTGTGACAAACCTTTAGCTGATCTGCTCTTTCATTGAGCATCTGTTTCATGTTTTATATTCTATTCAGAGCAGTAGTTTTTTTCTTCTTGTTTTGAGCTTTTTCTGGTGGATCATGAGCTTTCTGTGGATTATATTTAGAACAGGAAAAAGCCAGCATGAAATGAATGAACATTAGTAATAGTGAAGTGACAGATCTTAGTGATGTGGAC
This sequence comes from Kiunga ballochi, assembly GCA_037177335.1. Classification (NCBI taxonomy): domain Eukaryota; kingdom Metazoa; phylum Chordata; class Actinopteri; order Atheriniformes; family Pseudomugilidae; genus Kiunga; species Kiunga ballochi. The sequence continues at coordinate 7,916,586 of JBAMIG010000009.1, read as the reverse complement.
TGAGTCATCACAGTTTCCAAAAGGCCTAAGTTTTATGTGAGATAGACAGTGAGGTACATAGAACCCGAGTGCAGCATCCAAAACCACTCTGTGATCCAGCAATGAAAGCTTTTTTTAGCCACTTATTCAATATGAAAGCTGTTAATATTGCAAAATGTACTCATGCACTTACTGTAAAAACATTTGCATTTAAAGTCTATACTCTCAGGTGCTATGAGGATTGTCTCTTCACTTGTAGATGCACACCTTGCTGCTATCAGGAGCTTTGGTAGGTCACACAAAGAAGTCAGGACCACTGAAGCATTAAAATTGGAGGGAGACTGATGCCTCCATCTTCATTCATCTTCAATATTTCATGAGGATTGTAGATTAAACATCAAGCAACGCTTGGAACATGTAGAAGAAGGTCTCGATCTGTCCTTTGCTTCAGTTTTATGAATTGTAAGGGAGAAGAAACGTCAATTTCACCAAACACGACAAATTATTGTTGCACCCTCATACACAACACAAGGATGCACAGATTTCATCACAGGCCCCAGCAAAGATCATGCCTGAGTCGGGAGGCAGGTGCCAGGGTGAGTCGCTGAATGATGGGGGATGGGGAACATGCCATGAGCATATATTTCCTAATACTCTCATGTGCCATAATTACTGAGTCATTGCAGGGACATGAGGAGCCTTGCAGTAGCAGAATAGAGAAAAATGGGAATTTCTAACACGCACTGCAGGAAACAACCATACAAGGACCAAGGAATAATGAAATAAAGATGGATGTGCAGAAATGCAATAAGGGACTTAAAAACACTGGCTCAAATATTCCACTTACTGTAAGTACAATGTTAATGTGGGATTATTCTTTAATGCCGTTAAAATCCATAAATTTATGAACAGAAGGAAGTATAAATTAACTGAATCAAATAGAAATTATATTGAACAAATTCATTGTAAGTGTGAATTTAGTTCATGTTGATTCTAACTTGAATTGTTTCCATGTTAACAGGCTCTTTTTACAATCGCTGATAATAACTTGTAACCTACACAGATCCAATCTACATAATGTGATAACAAGAGAAGCATATCAGTCATGTCTACAGCAGACAGATAGAAAAATAATGCACTCTGCTTTCTACACAGTGTCCTTCAGTGAACTGGAGTTGGGATTCAATTTAGAGGTTGGAAAAGCAATCAAAGCTGCAGCAAAAGACAAGTCTGTTACCAGGTCACAGCTTCTTTCTTGTCAGGCATCAGTGAATATCTGCTTCTCAGGAGAGAATTTAAGGCTTCATGTGGTGTGATGAAAATTCATGTGAGCTAGCTGGATACGAGCAGTTGACATTCATTTGTACAATGAAAATTCAAGAGCTACAAAAACACTGCTGTCCTGTCTCTGAATTGTATCCCATCCAAGATGGTGTATATAAGAGGCACTTGCAGGGGTAATGATAAAATACCTCAAACAAAATTGTTTCTTTTTTTTACATAAGAACATAAGTCTCCTCCTATCTACACACCCTGACTATGGAAATCATTGAATGACCTGTTCTGTGCAAACATGATAAGTGAAAACATATCATATCCAAACTGTAAATAAGGTCAACAAGACTCATTATTTATCCATCCAACAAGGAGTCATAAGATTAAAAACATGACATCAGAAATTCCCTGTTAGGGAAATGAACAGCTGCTGTTACACTGTGATGTGAGAACCAATAGGAAGCAGGTGAGAAGGCATCTGATTTATTGACTTTTTGTGCAGAGGATTTGCTGAATCAGCGTTTACTGTGTATGTGCTGCAAAGAGGCACATGATGCATGTCTTTGGACTTTTCTGCATGTCTTTGTAAATGTGCAGAGGTTTTTAAGGAAAGCCAGAAACACAGGTGTGTTTGGAACAGGTCATATAGGCATGCTGTTTTTCTTACTGGCATGAAAAGCCAGGCGAGCTGCAATTAACTTAGACAACTGTGGTAAGGATTTATGAGCAAACGAATAAAACACTGAACAAAGATGATGTGAGGAGGATGTGAAGAGGGGTCCCAGGATCTTTTTTGGAGGTTGCAAATAGTTATATAAAAAAATCTAAAGCATACATTTATAAAATAAATGTGTTTTTATTATTTTTATTT
>JBAMIG010000009.1:7894068-7913542 GCA_037177335.1 Kiunga ballochi | reverse complement strand
GGCATGAAAAGCCAGGCGAGCTGCAATTAACTTAGACAACTGTGGTAAGGATTTATGAGCAAACGAATAAAACACTGGAGGTTGCAAATAGTTATATAAAAAAATCTAAAGCATACATTTATAAAATAAATGTGTTTTTATTATTTTTATTTTTATTAGAGCTGTCAAAATTACCTTGATAAAAAATGTATTTGAATAAATGAACATGATTAGCATGGAAAACGATGTTATCAATCATGCCGAATTAAAAATCTGAATTTTGATCTTAAAAAGAGAAGCTGGTTTTAAGCATGAAAGTGTGTGATTACAGAGATAAACCCTATCCATCTAACACCATTTTATCCTGCTTATTTCTGAAGTTTCTCATATTTTTCAACCAAATATCATTTATTCATTATTCCTGTGAAAAAACTAGTTGGCAGCTGTTCCAACAAGTTCCTAAACCACCTGAATTTAATGAGCACAGTTCATCTGCCAGGTAAACAAGCCTGTTAATAAAAGCATGTGCTCTACATGTACAGATAGATCCAAAAACATGGCAGGACTTCCACTTTCAGGCACCGGGATTAGGTGAGGCGAGGGAAGTCAAGTTTATCGCACAATTCAACAATAGGGTGATTTAAAGGGCTTTACAGGAACAATAAACATTAGAAAATAAGAAGCATGATTTAAAACTTAAATATGAAAGAAAGGAAAATGGTAGATATTTTACTTACTTACTTTCTCTGAAAATGTAATATTTGAGATTATTAGCTCAGCCACCAGTTGACACACACAAATGACTGCCCTATAGGTGATTGTCATACTGGAGCTGCTTCCACTTAACTCCTAGAGTGCTGGTTAAATATCTGTCAGAGGCAACTGCAGTTAAAAATAAGTACAATACCGAAAAATAGATGTAGTTTAAGCAGCAAATGAAGATAATACAAAAAACCTATTCAGCCTCAGAACAATACATCTGCAGGAGTGATATGCAGAGTTGTGCGTTAGCAGAGATGAACTGCATGCATCATGTGGAGACTCATATCATCTCCTTTCCATTGTACTCATATCACTCTGATTTAACTGGACTTATAAGCTTCAGATAAAACACTTTCTTTCAGGATCTAATTTAAAATGTTACTTTTTTCTATTTAAAAGCTTCTTCCTACTTACCGGATACTTACCTATCCATCCATGCTCCAGGAGGATCAATAACGTCTGGCTCCAAGCTGATTTTGTTCCTTTGAAAGAAGCAAAAAGATCTCCAGACGAGAGTTTTTCCTGTGGCAGGTCCCAGACTCTGCTAAAATCTCCTTCAAGAGTCATTTTTATCTCCTGATTTTTACCACAAGTTGATCTAAACATTTTGTTTAGCTCTCCTTGTTGTATTTTTTTTTTTTTTTTTTTATTGTTTTGATCTGTCGTATTGCATGAAATTGTTTTATTGTTCGAGGAGGAAGGGCAGTCGTCCTTATACCGGAAGGTTGAGGGATTGATTTCAGGCTCCCTGATGTGCCTATCAGTGTGTGAGTGTGAACAGGTGAATGTTCCATGTAGTGTAAAGCGCTTTTAGTGATCAACATGATCATTTAACATATACTATTATACTTTATTTTAGCTGTGTCTTAGCTTGTGAAGCACAAGCTGTTGGAAATGTGTAATTCCAATAAGCTAGACCATGCTCTGACTGGAAAACCAAACTATTTCATGCTTTTGTAAAGCACAACTCATTGACACATTATTTATCTAAATTCAGCTTTAAATGCATTGCATCTCTGCAAATAGCTCATATGTCAGGTTTATTTTGTATTTGGTCTTTTGGCAAATTCCTGTCTAATTAAGCTCTGTTTTGAATAATTAAAGCGATGCAGCACTCAAAAGGGATTGTTGTAAAAATGTAAGTTTGAAGGGTGGATCCCTATCTCTCAGTACTTATCGACGAATCAACAGAATTAGCAGCTGTCCTCCCAGCACAGTCATGCAGCTCCCCTGAACAGGGGACAACAACAACATGCTTCTTTCCATGTCAAGCAGGGATGAAAGCTTGTGTTTGTATTTTCTGGGATATCTATTGGAGGATTTGGCAGTAAATGCAACAAGTCATGACAGATTTAGACAAAGCCGCTACATACACACCCACACATGCACACACATATTTAAATGTTTTATGATTGAACAGAAGAATGAAAGTTATTATAAAGCAGAACTTTCTCTGAGAGGTTAATGGTCTCTCATTGCTTGTATTCTGTCTGCTTAGTAAATGGTTTCATCCTTAAAGCCTACCTTTGTGGCTTCTTCTCGTGCAGTGGGTCCGATTTTAAATGACAAATGAGTTCTAGTGAGATGTGCCCTAGTTTGAGCTTTTGTTGCAACCATGTTTATGTATGGCCTCTGAAACTGCATCCTGTTGGATCTCATCATTACATTATGACATGCATCATACTGGCCACTCATTGCATATTCACACAAGAGCATCATTAATGGGGTTAAATGTGATTCATAACAACATAGAGGCACACAAAAATTGTAGTTGCTGAAGTTATTTTTTATAAGTAATGTTCATAATAGTTGTAAAAATTTGGTCATAGAAGGAAGATAATAGCTTTATTTTCACACAACTGCATTGCCTTGAAATCAGTCTTTCTGTCAGAATCTTGAAAGAAGAAGCCAGTAAAGGTGCTGAATAACATGTTAGCTATATATATATATATATATATATATATATATTGTGGAGATTAATCCATCTGAGCCATCCCTGCTGCTACTGTATTCTGTTTTGCATGACTGTTTATGATTTCTTGCTGTGTCTATTTAGTTACTATACTATTAATTGCCATCAATAAATATTCATTTCAATATTCAACATAGAAAAAAACAGCAAATATTTTTTTCTTTTAGATCTTTGTTTTCTTAATGCAATCCTAAAGAAATTAAAAGAGTTAATTTTACTGTTTTTAATCTACACCAGATACATTTAGATTTTTTAAAATGTATTTTCTCTTGTATTGTTTGTTTTTACAGGCCAACACATTCCTCATGAAGAACCCTCCTCCAAACTCGCCATGACATGTAAGATTCTGATTTCTGGCAAACTTGAAAAACAGATGAAAATGGTTTGCTGTTGTGCCACCAAGACTCTCTAATGGGTAGAGACACTTTTTCCATTACTAATAACATGGATGAGTGACTTTTAAAAGCCTCTTGAGGGTGCCATAAACTCATATCTGTTTCAACAATGTGTGAGCGAAACGAGCCCTTTGGCAGTGGAGAGTTAACGAATAACAACAAAGGAGATGGCATACAGGTGGCTGGTGATGCAAATGCCAATGATATTCAGACAGAGGATGGTGGGAGAACAGTTGATACCCGCTCTCTGCCGGGACTGATGACTGAGACAGCTGAGCAGGACAAAGTCATCATCTGGGGGACAGACTCGCAGTGTGACGACCCTGAGCTGGCTGAGTTTGAGATGCTGGAGTGTCAAGAGCTGGAGGCTTATCTAGTTGAGGAGGGAGAAGACTTTGTTGGACTTGCAGAGCGGAAGGAGCTTAAAGAACAGCCCTTATCATGCAGGAAAGCCACAGCAGAGCAGACAGCAGATGATAAGTTTGTTTTGCCTGTTGCTGGTGAACAGGAATCAGCATCGTCTTCTGTCACTGAGAGTAGAGAGGTTTCCAAGACAGAGTTGAGCTCTGAAACTGATGTCTTTGTGACCTGTCCTTCCACCCTTTCAAGCATCGCCCCTGCTACACAGATGACGGACTCCTGGAACATTGCCTCGGCCATCTCGGAGGACCTGACTCTGGCCTCTCAGGCTTGCAGCACCGCCTCTGAGAGAGGTCAGGCCTCTCAAAGAGCTGATCGTACCTCTCCCTTTTTTGAAAAAAGCACAATACACCAGAAGGATCTAGATGTGAATTTGAATTCCACACTTTGCTCAGAGGATTTTATTTCACAGGAACCACTGAACAATGGAGTTTTATGCAAGGATGTCAGTGATGAGCACAAAAAGAACAATAACCTAAGGAATGAAGCCGGTAATAAGAATTCTGCAGGCGATTGTGGTTATACCGAGCGTGAAGCTTTATCCTTTGCAACAAAGGTACTTGAAAAAAGCAACACTAAAATGGATAAAAGCACACAAGCTGATGAAAGTCACAATTTGATCAGACCAGCTAAAGCAAGTACAAAGGAGCCTCCGTCATCGATTGATTGCAAAGCCATAAAGAAGCAAGGTTCATTTGAAAACACACTGAAGAAACAAAACTCTTTTGACAAGAGTATCAAAAGGCAGCCTTCATTTAACAATGCTTTAAAGAAGCAGCACTCTTTTGATAACACCTTAAAAAGACAAGGCTCCTTTGAGAACACAGTCACTACCAGCTCTTTAAGTTTGGAGAGGAGGAAGCCCTGGGGAAGCCCTGGCCGACCGGCAACACCTACATCCCCTCGAACTACCTCCTGTTCCCCCAAGAGACAACTGCCCGCTTCTCCAGCCAAAGCCCTGAGCACAAGAGCACTGAGCCTGGAACGAGGCGACTCCCTTCACAGAGGCATAAGTCAAGCTTTCAAACCTCCCGGTAAGACTAGCGTGTGCAGTGGCATTCCCAAACCTGTAACGCTTCAACAGAAAGAGGTCGAGCCCAGGAAACTTTCACCCCCCCAGAAACCCAAAAACATCCGACCAAAAATCATCACTTATGTTCGTAAGAATACACAAACAAGACACCAAGATGCTGATGACCAGCAGGAAGTCTCTACACACCCACCAAGGTTATCCTCTTACTCACGTCCACCAGCTCACCAAGATTCAAAGGCTGTTCCTCAATCTAAATCCTCACCCGTCCTCTGTTCTTCCAACCTGCTGTTTGACAAATATCGTCAGGAGATGCAAAAGGCAGGATACTATCCTCAAGGAGCTGCTGCAACCGGAGAGAAACCACCAATCAACACCATCCCTCAAAGGTTGGGACGGAGGTCAGAGAGCTTTCATGATGAGATGTCCAAGAAATATTTCCAAGAGGTGAGAAATAAACCACTAGCAAATTTAGGCAAGAACTGATTGGGTTCATAATGTCCCTTATCAACATCTTTCCCAGGAAGGAGGAAGTGTTTATCGCTCCCCCAGAAACATGAGACCTCAGCTGGGGCTGGGAGCAGTCACAAGACAGCCTCCAGCCAATACGATGGGTCAAAAATCAGCTCCAACTCACACAGCCGGCCACCAGGATGCAACAGGTTAGCTGCTTATCTGTTTATGAGATGAGATTGTAAAATAATGAAAATAACTAGTCTTTATTAAATGTTCAAACTAATTATAACCCTTAAACTTTATCATCATTATTATTATCTCCCGTGTGTTTTTGTTCATATAGAACTTTTTTTCTGCATAACTTTGCTCGTCAGATTGTGAGAGATAAAGATATAGCACCATAACACAAAACAAAACCAATTTCACTACTTTGTAGAAATAACTCACAGACTAATAGTAATTAACCCCAATTATCTTCATAACATTCACTCAAGTCTTTACTTTAAGGAGAAAAAAATATTAACTTGAAACGAAACACATGACATAAATTATTTACTCATTTTTTCCTCCATGTGTTTTTTCCCGGTTTACTTTTATCCGTGCCACTACACTACACTTTCCAACATGCAGCAGTATGCTAGATAGTTCCTGTAATTTACCTAGTAATCCACACAAAACAAATGCACTTTGTTTTTGGCACCATTACTGCTCAAAAACATCTTCTGTGTTTTATTCCAGACATAAAGGACAGTTGTTTTCTTCTTTTTAGAAACACATAGCATTCTTGTCACTCTGGTTCTTTTTCTGCTCCTGTTATTACAATTTAAAATAGAGCAACATAGGAGGAAATTGTTTGCTATGTAAGGGATAGCTCTTTGCAAGACATTTGTAAGGGTTAAAAGGCTTCTAATCTCCCTTACGTGCTTAATCATTTTTTGCATAATCCTGCAGTGAGTAATTTATTTAGCAACCTTCTTGAGCTTGCTGAATAATTTGCCTGGTTTTTCTTCCTGTCATGTTTGGGGTTAGGTTTAGCTTGTGGCACCTAAAGTCTTTGAAATGCAAAGCAATTTTAGAGCAGTAAATCCTACATATTCCACTAACCTGCACAGCACATTTCTACCAGCTTTCATATTATGTCACTGTCTAACCTGCTGCCAAATATACTGAAATAAAAGTTCTTACACAAACAAGTTACATTTCTTTGCTATTTTTTTTTTACATTTTTCGACCTCGGTCTAGGAGAGCAGAAGAGGTCAGGTCCAGAACCAACTCCCAAAAGCTTTCTGCTTAAATCAGGCCAGTCGGGTCTCCGTCCTCCAGGATTCTCCACCCTTCCAGCTGCCAGACTGGCTGCGTTGGGTTTTGTCCGCAGCTCAAGCGCTTCATCTGTGTCCAGCAACCAGTCAAATGAGAGCAGTCATAGCGATGCCTGCCGACCCTCACAGCGTGAGTGCCGTCTTCTTTCCTCATTTCCTGTGAATTTCACTGTTTACATGTGCTTCAGCTTAAATGAGATGACACATTTTAAACATGAAGCTGTGTTATGTTAAGGTCACTCTCCTCAGTCTGCATACTGGAGATTTCTATGGAGCTCACATCCCAGTGCTCAGTTCAATGCCACCTTTTTTAATCTTTCCAATGCATTTATGTTGATAACCTGGTGTTTTAGAAGTAAAAACACAGAAACAGAAACATTATTACTAACTATAAGCAGCATTATTTAGTTATTTTTTAGCACAGAATCCGTTGTACAGTGGTGACTCAGACTGACCTTGCCTTCAGGGGAAGTGAAACCTGAGCAAATCTCCTGCAATTTATTATTTAATCAAAGAATTCAATTTTTTAAATAGAATTTTTAAAATATCACAAAAGTTTTTCTCCTAGCAACTTCTAAAGTCAGGCAACCTAACACAGAGACTCGAATAAAGATCAGATTAGACTGATTTAACTTGTCCCAAATCTTTCTACACACTAGGAATCAATCTGCAAAATTTACAATTCTCCATCCAGAAGCACCAAATACAATCCTCAGGCCTTTTTAAATCAGAGATATAATTTAAATGACATTTCTAGGATTCTGTACCCAATTTCCCCTCATATTTCCATTTAAACTACTTAACTGTGTTTTTCAATCAAGCCCAAATTGTGCAACAACGACATGAATGACAACCTGGCAACCACCACAAGCAAGATAATGTACTACAAACAGGCTCAAACTATCAGTGCATGATAACGTTATGCAAAGAAAGCAATCATAGCAATCGAGCGTCCATGTAATCATCTCCACTTGACACACCAGGAGGTTTTATTTCCTGTCTGTGTGACAGCAGTTTCAATCAGTGCAACTGTGACAGTCAGCTAATCTTGCATATGCTGAGATCAAGATAATCTTTATCATCCCCAAGGGGGCCTCAGCCACTAGAGGGCATCATATCTGCAGTGGAAAACCATGGGGATTTTACATCTTATTGCAGATTAAAACAATTTATCTCAGCTCATCAAGCTGAACTCCTGAATTTATCAGAAATAAAAGAATTATCAGCATCAAGCTGTATTTTCTTCTTTATTTTGGCAGCAAAGGCTGAGATGCAGTGAGTAAATGTGCCCTTACTATATAATAAAGGGTTTTGGAGAAGCTCAGTCAGCAGCTTGTATGGCAATATTTCTCTTCTGGCAAATTCTTTTGGCTCAGACAGCGAGCACCGCTCTATTAGCAGCAGTCATATGCATATCCGGTTCCCGCCACATGCTACATGGCTGTGCTCCAAGGATGTGACTCGGCTGGGAATGAGCACATGTTCTTAAAGAAGAGTATGCTCAGAAAGAACAGCAGTCAGCTGTTCACACAAATTGCTCTGTGCTGTCATCTCATACAGCACATCAGGTAAAATAGTTTAGTTTATTAGGAAGCTGTTTGAAAGCCACCTTGTGTTACTGCTGAAATGATGACAAATAAACTTTTTAATGTAAATTAATACATTTTAACAGAAAACAATGTTTAATATTAACTTTTTCAATTTAATTCAGTTCTGTTTACAGTTTTAGTGATTAATTAAACACAAGTTATTTACTCTAATAAAATCCTATTCCATCCAAACAAACTGGTTACATACAGATTAGTGGGGTGTGTTAGGCAGCAGTGTGTTGGGCAGCAGTGTGTTGGGTAGGAGTGTGTTAGGTCGGCTGTACTGCTGTTGCTGGGGGAACATGCAGCTTGCACTGGAAGTTTGACCTTTACTATGTTACTCTGAAGCAGTTAAAAGCCTCTGTTATATCTGGTTATTCAGCAGTTGTGGCTCTGTTTGTCTTTTAGAGAACAAAAATTAAATAAAAAAATATTCTGTTTGTTTTTAATTGATGATGAGCGTGCCACTTTTCTTGTTGCAGATGTGTAAACCGCTGGGTTTTTATGCTTATGATTTACTCAGGAAGTGCCTGTAAATGTTAATGGCTAAAAATATTTTTTAAAAATCAAATATTTTTTAATATAATTATTATTTATCATATTAAAATAAATAAAATATTTGGGAATACGATTTATAAAACAGAATAGAATTAGTTATACACTCACCAGTCACCAACAGAGTAAAGTTGTCGTACTGGCGTCTTCCTGACAGTCAGAAGAGGCTCATTATGGGATGGGGGTAGATTTGTAAACCACATGCATGCAGGCAAGAAACAAGCACTTAGCAGCGTGAGTCAGCCTGCAGCCATCTCCGTCAGCCAATCATCGCCTTGGCTCTGTCTTTGTTTCAGTGAGAAAAAAATGTGCTGACTTTCCCAGGTGAATTCAAGCTGCTGCAGAGAAAAGAAAAGAAGTCACCACAAGCTTTCTGAAGACATCACATAAGCCTCGGGAAATGTGATACCAAAAGTACATTTGTAATGCTGCAGCCGAGTCTGTCACAATTCTTGTAGTAATTTAAATGCAGCAGCGTTTGTGTATTTGACTGCAACAGCTTGTTGATCCGTGATTCCAGTCTGTTGAACTGTTGTCTTAATCATTCATGTTTTAATTTGAGGACACATGACTGTCCTTCACAGGAAGTGTTAAATTACAGGCGGTATGGGCGCAGGATGTGTCAGCACTGTCATTGATTGAGGAGCTGAATTTTTCATGATCAGTAATTTGAACAGTTTGGTTTGTGACTTTTCTTTTACAGAGACAGGAAGTCTAAATGCAGAGATGTCTGTATATAAAACAAAGGTTTGAACAGTGTTTTTTTTTTATCTATGATAGGTAAAGAAAACCTTTTACTAGTAGCTGGATAAAATATTTTTTCCATCCTGGTTATTTATATATCAAAGCTTCTCATATGCATAAATGCCAGGAGTGTAATAAACTGTTATGAATAATTTAGATGTTTACTTGTTACAGTGAATATCTGCAATAATTTTCTGTTCACAATGCCAAGATAAGGTGGTCACAATAAAATGTCTGACTGAAAATGCATAAGAAGACCGAGAAGTACTTTGAAGATTTCTGATTTTGTCAACATAAGGCTCTATTTACGGTAATCTTTTCATGATAAAAACCTTTATAGGAGCTTATTTACCCCCTTCGAACACACCAAATCCGAACTTTTGTCAGCTCAGTTTTTTGTCACGTTCAACCTGCATAATAGCATAATAGAGGTTCAATACAAACACACATTGTACAAAATCATATCCGGGTCGGGGTTCTGACTGTTGTGACTGTGTATGCACCAAATGGCAGCTCACCCACCCTTTGGGGGGTGATTCCTTCATCTTGCCTGGGCTTTGCTGGGTAATAACAGCATAAGAGTGTCCATATATACAGCTGGCACCAGGACTGTAATGGCATTTTCCATGGCTTCATATGTGTGTTTCATCATTTGACTCAGGCATAATGTTACTGTGATTAGAATTAGAATCAGCACATCTCTATGTTATGGCCTTGACTGAGCTGCACATTCCTCTGATTGTCCTTTACTGAATGACTGATAATAAATCTGTATCTTCTAACGTGAGAGCCTGTCCACACTTTAGGTTGATATCCACCAGATTCCCTCTTAGCTGACATGGATGGGTCAGCCTCACCGGTCATCATTGTTTATGGTTTTACTTGAGTCTGGTGCTAGACTTCACCAGGCTCCAGAGAAATCTCTTAGTTTTACCTTGACAAGATATATGATTGTGTGATAACGTGGGAGCAAACCCATATTAGCTTCAGCCTGTATTTTCAAGGGCCGATAATCTCCAAAATTCTTCTCGTCAGACTCTGAACAGACTCTCAGGACATTGCAATCTCCTTACTTTGTACCTTTTCTCTTTGTTCAATAAACCTGTAATCATTTTTCGCTTTACCACCAGACTCCTCATTATTGACAGAGAAGTTTTTGCCTCAACAGGACAAAGGCTGCAGTTTCATGATCGACTTTGTACTTGTATCTTGCAACTGCATGTCTTTGGTGAGGGGGTGGAGGTTGGGTTTGAGTAAATGATGGAGGAATACCTTATAAATCTTTAAATCACAACATTTTGCAGTTTCATTTTCCACCTTTCTTTCCTTACTTTACATCCTTCAGATTCCAGCTGTGGCAGTGATGACATTCCTTTAAATAAAGCCAACATTCTTCCAAACGAAGCTCGAAGCAGGCCTCAGCCTCCTAATGCCCCGAGCCTGCAGCGTCGCAGTCTGCCGCCACAGCATTGCTCCCCCCACAGTGCCAACATGCATCACACAGGAAGGACCAATGGTGCTCAGTTTATGTGTATGTGTGTGTGTGTGTGTGTATGTACACATGTGTCTTTGGCAATTTTCACATCAGTGTTCAAGGTTACTCTGTCTTGTGGTCTTTGATCTCTATGATGTGTGAATGAGTACTACTTGGATGTTAGGAGGCGGTGGCAGTTTAGTGCATGAACTGCTGCATGACTGAAAAACTGCAACTTTCTATTTAAATGCCAATATTATGTTAGGCAAAAATATTTCTTAGCTCGGGACTTTTATGAGTGAAGTTACAAAGTGCTTAACAACACAGAAAGGGGAAGTTTCTGTAGCTCAAATGGTTCACAAGGACAAAATAATACAGATGATGATGTAATACATAGATACAGGCTTTCACTAAGAAAAAGACTTCAGTATTTGACTTGAAAGTTGCAGTGTGGAACAAAATCAGAGGACAAAAATAAAAAACTTATAGGCGTGGGAAGGATGTTTGTGATAAATAATTTCTTAAAAGGCAAATAGAAAAAAAAACAGTATAGATGTACACAATTTTATGTAGTTATTTTGTGGTGTAACTGTATCCACCTACTCTCAAAATGTTAATGTTTGGAAGAATCATAACTTATTTTTATTCATAAATTCATTTGTATTTTATATATTTTTCTTTATCGCTACATATCAGTGATTCTTACACACTGTACTACACAGGTCCCTGAGTTTAAGGGCCAAAAGTCACACAAGGTTGGGGCATTAATGGGAGAGTCCAGGTCTTCTTTTATGTTGCATCAAACAAGATGAAAAAACCCTCCCTAACAGCTCTGCTATGCGTTTCCATTTTCTTATGTTCTGTTGTATTTCTCTTAAGAAAAGAGGGAAAATGCATCAAATTGTGTGTTTGAAAAGCTCTCAAAATCAAATTTGATAGAATGTTTAATTTAGGACCTAAAAAATCTAATCAAAAGAAAAACAATTATTAAGTTATTTGTTCTTTGTTCTATGTAAATGTTGCTTAACATTGCATCTCAGCAGTACAGTAGAAAATGCTCAAATTGACTTGTTAGTTATTAATGTGGAGAATTAGCACCATCTGGTGGCCATAATGTGTATTTCAGCGTAAACTGAGCAGCCCTGTCTTCCTGTAAAAGAGTGCAGCTGCACCTCCTTCTAGTGGTCACTGTACCACATGAGGAGCTGCTTGGGCAGAATTCAGTACTTTATATATAAGATGTTGCTCTTTTATATGTGTGGGAGTTGCTTCACTTTTTGTGCAACTGATTATTGTTACTGTGCATGCACACTCATTGTGTTGATGTGTTTGTGAAACTGTTTTTAATTAGATTTTTTATTATGTTAAATAAGATATTTTCTTTCCTACACAGTCTTGAGGAAAGAGATTCAGAATAACACAGAGGCTGTGCTGTCGCCAAAATCCTCTCCTAAAAGATACGCCATGATTTCACCCAAACCACAATCCCCTGGTGAGTCAGTCACATCTCCCAACAGGCATGCAGACACAGACCTCATAACATGTCCAAGGTTCATGAGTTTGCAGTGCAAAGCAACTCATCATCTATTTCTGTAGCTTTAAAAATTGCACTTTATTGCTTTATCTGTGCTTTGTGCCAGATTTTTTTTTTACCCATGGCAGCCTGCTGTTGCCATAGAAACAAGCAGAAAAAGCCAGCAATCCTGCTGGCTCAGATTACAATAATATGAGTCAGCAAATTGCACTTTTCAGAGACTACACTTACTGAACAAGAGCTGCAAATAGATTTCTGATACAATAAGTAGTTACAGTAATATTGTGATTAATAGAATAAGAAGCAATTTTTTCCACCGCCATAAACAACAGATTGTGCTGATATTTGCACACAGAGTCCTGCAAACGAGCCATTTATCAGTTATTTCCTGAATGTCCTGAACATGTCTTTTTCCGTCCTCCAAAAGTTTGGAATTACACCAAACAGTCCCATGCACTCTACAATGGATAGTATTTCCAATGTCTTCTGAGCATTTAGACTTGAGGTGTCGCTCATAAATGATCTGAAAACTTGTCTGTTACTAATTTGAAAGGCTGTTTATCAGGCAGCACTACGAGGGTCCATCCAGTCAGCAAGTCATAGTTTCAGTGTGATTTCAAGCTTATTCCTCATTTCAATTTACATAAATTAAATCTAAAAATATTATGTTTTCAGCAACAACAGAAGGGAAATTTGTAAATTTGTGTTTAAACAGAGTTTTAAGTGTTAATTTTATGTTGTTTATTATATATTCTGTCTTCCTGTAAAGCCCTTTATGACTTCTGTCTGTGAAAAGTGCTATATAAATAAAGTTTACTGACTGGAAAGTTTGGTATTTTGCATGTTGCAGCTACTAAAGCTTTTATCATGTTATTCCGTTTGTCTTTGCTATATTTTGCCACTTTAATTACCCACGTTGTTCAAATCTCTCACTTCAAAACATCTGCCAATGTCACAGAGAAAACAGATAAGCAATTCTCTTGCTCTTCATATTTGCAGCTCGCGGGCCAGCAAAAGTACCAGCGGTTCATGGTACTATTCGGACCATGGGGGCACAGGAGCTGGACCAGGCTCTCATACAGCAGCTGCAAGAGCGATGTGAGCAGCAGGACCTGCAGTTGCAGCGGCTTCAGGCTCAGTTAAAGAAAGCAAGCCTATGCCTGGACGTTTTCAGCATCACTACTCAGCACTTTTGTAACAAGGTAGGATTTATCAAAGCTTTTCAGCAAAACATTTAGTAAAAACTTTGTTTTTTCTTTGTGTCCAAAGATGTCCAGATCCTAAAATAAGCTCACAGTGTGTTGCAGAGCTCTTTAGTGGTAATGAGCTTCTAGATGTCAATACTTTTTTAATCTCTGCATAAGTTGCTTCAAGCAGTCATGTATAATGTGCAAAACAATAGTTTGAAGAATACGTTGCATTGTTTTTAATATTCTTGGAGTTTTTGACCAACAGTATCAAACAGGATCTAACGTTGAAACTACAAGGAGAATTTAGTATTGAGCTTCAAAATGCAATCTAAGTATGTTTCATCTCAATGCTCAAAGAAAACCGGTGGCAGCTGGCTTTTGTTGTCAACTTCACTTTGTTCACAAAGCCTGACATTTTTTTTATTTACTTGGTTAGACTCTGGATATATCAGGAGTTACCCTGCAGGAAGTGATTAGCAGATAATAGTGAAGATTTCCCACTTTTCCCTTGTTGATTTTAAATACAGTTTTTTACACATGCAAATGTAAAAATTTGAATCTTATATAACCCAATATTTTATTGATGCCCTCACCAATAGCTCTGGTAATTACCTGAGTGGCATCTATTCACATTTAATCTCAGTATTTTATATTTACAATAATTATTTTCTTGTTAGTGAAACTGCCTGTAATTTATTGTAATTCTAAAACTTAAAAATATGCATCAGACCTGTTTTGTATCCTGTGTGCTTCCTTCTTTAGATCGATCGGTTGCTTTAACTGATCATCATCATTATTATTTTAATTTTAAAAAATTCAGTTAAACTCGGTGTCCTGATCAAACACACATTTGCTTATGTAATGTGGAGAAATTGTCAGTGTGGTGGGTGTTTCAACCCTTTCCTGGTCCTCAGCCCCACCCAAGAGTTCTGTGGGAGATGATTAAAGAGATTAGAGCTCCCCGCTTGGGCCTGGCAGAGCAGAACATCCACAAATACTGTATGTGAACACTACATTTTAAATGAGTGGTTAGTAGGCGTTTCTATCCATCTCTGCCTGTAATCCAGTATGAAACAAGAAACTACATTTAAAATTGACAACAGTGATGTGGCTGTAAACAATCACTGGCTGCACAAATAAAGATTTAAAGAATATTAGGTGTATAATTGATATATTATTAGCTTTTTTTCACTAGAAATATGATATTCTGAGCTGCAGATGCTGTAATTGTTTCAGTAAGCATTTGCATACTCTGTGTTTTGCCTTGGCTTTGTAATAGAGCAAATCATCAGCTATTGATCATCTCCCTTCCCAAGCTTCTCCTGCTCCATCCTTTTTTCTCTTTAACATTACAAAGACATCAGTTGTATGATTATGCGTGTTTCTGTATGTATGTGTGTGTGTGTGTGTGTGTGTCGTTCCTTGCTGTGAGTATGAATGTGATATAGGGTGTGTTAAGGGGGGGTTGAAGGGAGGGCAGTGCTGTGGCTGACCGTCTTTTGTTCCACGAGGAATAAATGATGATCACAAACCAGGTTAAAAAGAGGTGAGGCTTCGGTCTTCCCGTCTCTCCTCCCCTCTCATTCCCCTTCCTGCCTGCCTCCCTCCTCCTCTGACTCCCTTTCTGTATTTTCCGTTGCACTTGCGTCTTTCACCGCTGCCTCCTCAGCAGGCTAAGGGATGCTGCTATCTGCTAGCCTAGTATGGGCCACTGCTGCTGCAGGCTTCATTTCCTTCCTTTGTGTTTTCTGGACCAAACGGTAAAAGCAGTGTCTTCTGCAGGCAGGCAGCTTGTTTCAGCTCATAGGATTCCTTTATGTATTTCTGGTTGTGCGCATGTGTGTGTCTGGTGGTGTAGGTGGTGGGGGGGGTCTGATTGTGTCTTGTCTATATGCTGGTTATGTTCACTTGTTTCCTAGCGACAGAACTGGCAGAGAGTGAAAGCTGTGTGTGATTATGCTGAGTCAAAGCTGGCTTGTCTGTGCGACTGTACATATTTCACAGCATTAGTTCATAAGATGTCCCTGCAAACTCTTCTCGTTTTGGTTCCTGCCTTATTTTCTTAACAAAAACTGATTTTTTTATTATGTTTTACTGACTGGTACAATTATATATAATCTTTCTCACTTCTCAGTCAGTTTTTTTATTACAAGGGTAAAAGGCAATTTTTTTTCAAATGTGCATTAATTTTACAGCAACATTTATGTTAATGAAGATCTGAATGTCATTAGAATGAAGCAGCCTAAACTTATTAGCAGCTACACACTGGAAGTTTTTATGGTCCCTCTTCAATGCTAATAACATGACGGCAGACCAGAGAGATTTATTAACACTTTAAATTGTTTCCTTCAACATAAGCGTAGTCTTATTCATGTTTTACTGTGCTGAAAAGATGTATTGCCTTGTAAAAGTGGTGGCTACTTGTACACTAATGCACCAGGATGTGCATAACAATTCTTTTCTCTGTTTTATCTCCATCTTTAACAAAATTTTGGGTTATAAACTGGAATATAACCTTTAAAATTAAGCTTTTCATCTGGGAATAAAGGCTTTTTTTTTATTAAATTTGATTGTAAATAAACTGATAAAAGCTCTTAAAGACATATAAATTATCTTCCTTTTCTTGTATATATAACTAATTATAATTTTGACGAGTGAATAATTCAATAAATGTTTTATTGGCATTGTAATAAATTAAAGGAAGCATTCATAATACTCACAATATTTAGTTAGGTCGCCACAATCAGGGCAGAATTTTATATGGAAAAATGAGAATTTATGTCACAAAACTCCCTAGAGATGTGGTAACAGGGGCGGCGTCTGAGGAGGAATGGGCTTAAAGGTGGAGCTTCAGCACATGAAACAACGGTTACCATGTTTTATCCCTCCTGAGGTTATTGCAATTACCTCCTGACATCTGTATGTTCCAAGGAGACTTTTAGTGGGTGACATCATTACTGACGGGACATTATGTTGAGTGTATCATACATTTATCTCCTGGTGTTTCATGTCTGCTTTGTCTGCAGGCAGCAATGTGGCAGGAAGACGCCTTAAATGTGTAATTTGTAATAAAGATATTTGTTCTGAGTTGTATTATGATTGATATATATATATATATATATAATATTACATATTGTAATAAAGACTTCCGTTGTGAAGCAAAAGGTCTATAATATTCATTAGTTTGTTTATTCATTAAAGTTTAACTGACTGAACTCTTGCATCTGTTTTCTGTCAGATCAGGTAAGGTCAGTCTTGTATGTGTGAATTTCAGAGTGAAAATGCCATTGTGAAGGAGAGGGAGTTGTCCCTGGAGCTCGCTAGAATCAGGGATGAAGTTGGTAAGTGAGCAGCAATGTTACACATGTAGAACCACAGAGAGGAGACAGGACAGTGACTGACTCACTCCTCACAATATCTGATGTAATATATAGTCTATTACTATGGAGATAAAGGGAAAAAGTGAGTTTTGGGTTTCATATTGCTATAGGAGGTTTGGTTTTAGGGTTGTTCAAGGCATACCAAAAACTATTTAAAGGATGTTTTTACAGTTTTTTTAAATACAACTTAACTTTAATATAACAGCATTAACTGACTTTAAAAAGTTTCAGTAAATGCAAAAATACATCTAAAACTATTTATCCCATAATAAACAGAAAATAAAATTATCTACTAATTTATATAATTCACATTTCACAAATTATGTTTGATATAGCATATTAATAAGTAAGCAAATAACAATTACATGTAGCTTCCTATTGTAATAAGTGCATGGCTTTGACATTAAATCCAGTCATGTTACATCTGCGTGTTCCCCAGCTTTCAGTGTTGCAAACTGGGAGCAGCTGCAGCAGGAGAAGGAGGACCTGGAGCGTCGTTTTGAGGCCGAGTTGCAGGGATTGCGGGTTCAGCAGCAGAGGGAGCTGGGGGCATTGGAGGAGCGGCTAAAGGCTCAGCACATGGACGAGACAGAGAACCTGCAGGCCGAGCAACAGGCTGAGCTGGACGAGCTGAAGTTCAAACAGCAAGAGCAGGTGTGTGTCATATGAGTGTAACTGCTTACAAGCTGAAGGTGTTCTGCCTTTGAGTTATATAAAAAGTGAGGATGTGATTTCAGCTGAAGGATTTGAATTTCTCAGTAAATTAAAAATGTGTGTCAAAGCTTGAGGAGATAACTGAGAACCATGAGGCATCTTTGATGGAGATGGAGACAGCGCACAATGACACGCTGGCCACTCTGCAGGAAGAGCATACCAGGACTGTAAAGAGTAAGCAGCTCATTTAAAACCGGATGGAGCTTCTATGGAGCGAGAGAAATGACCAAATGCTACTTCTGTTCTTAGACCTGAAAATGGCCCATGAGCAGCAGAAGAAGTCTCTGGAAGAAGAGTTTGAAAAGATCCGACTTTCTTTACAGGTTAGCATTATATTCTCTGTAAGGATTTAGTTTAGAAGATCCTAAATAAGGCACATTTTTATAGCTTTTGGAGATTTCAACAAGTTCTTTTCTTTCCGGTTTCTAGGATCAAGTGGACACACTTACATTTCAAAATCGAAGCCTCAGAGACAGGGCGAAGCGGTTTGAAGAAGCTCTTCGTAAGAGCACGGACGAGCAGATAATGGTGAGTGCTTCAGGATGCTGAGACACAGAAACTACCCTGATGACAGTAAGGATAAAACCGCGGCTCTGTTTTTTCTTTTTAGGATGCTCTGGCTCCATATAAACACATTGAAGAGGATTTAAAGAGTCTGAAAGAAGTTCTGGAGATGAAAAATCAACAAATCCATCAACAGGAGATGAAGATTTCAGAACTAGAGAAAATAGTAGGTTTTTAAGTTTCTTCTTTCGTTTTGCTTCAGATGGAAGTAGTGCGCTGTGCTACAAGCTATACATATATATCAAAATTCTCTCAACACTTGGAAAGTAAAGCAAATGGGACGAAAAAAATTTTAGGATCACTTGTACATTTTAAAAGATTTAAACGCATCTTTTTGTGTCAGAGGTAGGACATCAGTACCCACAGCATCATCTCAGCCTTTAACACCTCACTGCCTTTATTTAGACAAATTAACCTTTTGAAAATGTCTCATTTGGATTGTTGGACAGAAACACGTTTGTGTGATAAAAATGTCCTATAATGTTGTTGAAAAAAAAATTCTGCCCAGTGTCATTGCATGCAGAACGGTGCTGGACTGACTTGCTCCACAAAGGGGGATAGCTTGTATGCCTGTTCTTGGAATAATAAATCCTTCTTATTATTACTCTTTATAATTTATTATGTGTTTTTATTGTTTTACTTTGCCACAAACTAATATATCGACACCTGAGAGGGGACAAAAAGAAAAAGAGAGGAGAAAAGGTTGAATGGAGAGGGGTAAAGAGACAAAAAAGCGAAAAGGCAGGAGGTGTAACAGCCTGAGCCAGAGTCATGCCCAACCAAGGACAGGAACCTAGGGATCCGGGAGCCCCACAGTGCATAGGAGAGCCCCTCAGTGGAGCCCGCAAACAGTCTCACCAACGGCACAAGATGAACTCCCAGTTCCACGCCCCAGTTCTGTAACGTACTGTTCTAATTATACATAAGTAAATCAATAAATTAGTGTAAGTAAGTTCCACAGCTGAAAGCTTTCCTCCTCATGCTGGTGAGATGGGCAGACTGTAAGTTATTATTAGATAAATACATTTAGTAGTGATACATACTTAATGTGATCATGATAAAGGATTACTGGCATCATTTTTTAACCAATATATTAAGACACATTTTTCTGTTTGTTTTATTTTTGGTATTCAATCCTCATTTGAAGAATTTAATGTTGCGCACCTTTTTGTCTGTGTTTTTGAGCAGGCTGAAAAGAACGTGTACCTGGAAGAGAGAGTGCAGGTGTTACAGCAGCAGAACGAAGACCTGAAAGAGCGGATAGACAAGAATCTGGCTGTGTCCAGGTTAGTTTACATTTATACTGTTCACAAACATTTCAGTTTGGGCCAAACCAGTCAAAGTGATTCAGGTTATATTGCTCATGTTACATATTATTATTATTTATATTATTATTA
>JBAMIG010000009.1:7881486-7893968 GCA_037177335.1 Kiunga ballochi | reverse complement strand
AGTTTGGGCCAAACCAGTCAAAGTGATTCAGGTTATATTGCTCATGTTACATATTATTATTATTTATATTATTATTATTAATAATAATAATAAAAACAATAATAATATTGTTATTATTATTATATTTATTATTATTATTTTATTATTATTATTATTATTATGTAATGTAACTAACAGTAGGTGATTGTGATGAATAAGCATTGCATGCAATAAGAGAACAGACTTTACTTGCTTGCTATTACCTCTTTATTCACCTTTTCTCCTTCAGGCAACTCTCTGAAGAGAACGCCAACCTGCAGGTGCACGTGGAAAAAGAAAGCAACGAGAAGAAGCGGCTCAGTCGCACTAATGAAGAACTGCTCTGGCGCCTCCAGACAGGCGAGCTGAGCCCTCGTATGTCCCCAAGCTCCTCCCCCATCCATCAGCCCTCCTCCGGATCAGGCTCCCCTGCCCGCCCACACTCCTACCATCAATGACACTCTCTGTGGAGGCTCTTATATCAGACGCTTTCCTCTGTCTGTGTCAGAATTTTTATTTTTCAGACACAAAATCATACTCATCTTTTGTGAAGAGTTTCCAAAATCAATGTCAGAATTTTAATCTCTGACATGATGAATTGTAAGAATAACTCCACCTTTGATAATCCATCCTCAACTTTTTTTTTTTTATTATTATTATTATTCCATGTAAACACTCCAGAAAACCAGATGTGCAGTTTCAGTCAGTGTCGATTCAGAAAGCAAAGTCAGAGTCACAGTGCCTCATTTCCAAGTTGTCGCCTCCATCTGCATCTCCATCATCCCACCCAGCAATCAGGATGGTGGAGCAAACAAACACAAGAAGCGCCTTCTGCTGTCCATTCTCTCTCACCAGCAGTGTCTACCAGGGCACAGGCAATACTCTGAGGAAGATCATCAAACTACCCACAATCTGAGCGTGGCTTCATCTCTGAGGCATGTTAACTTTTACATGCTGAAACATTTCAAATATCAGGATTGTAGCTACGAATGAATGCCAAGCCATTAACCTCAATCATGCATCCAGCTATCATCTGAAAGAGCTTGCTATCAGTGTTAACATGACTGATCTGATAACACTGATCTGCCAACAAAGTGCAACTAAATTACTGGCTGCAGAGTGGAACATTGTACATGTGTCGCTCTCTTTGAAGCATGATTTGTCTTCCAGTTACCACTGACTTTCTTTTTAATGTACTTACTGGTGTGGATATCAGGAGTACAAGGGCAAAGAGACAAAGCAATTTAATTGCTTCTATTTAGATTAAAAGAGTTGGTGAGCCTCAGTCGGGTTAAATAATGTAATCGTATGAAACCACCCACCAAAGAGGGAATGAGCTGCAGCACTTTGTTATTTACTGTATCTGTTTTATGAGTTAATTGCTGCATTATCAGCCATAAACGCTGCAGACAATATGAAATATTTAGGACTTTAGTTGCATTTCCATAAGTGGAGCAACAGATCTGACTCTGGGTTTTGTCTCCAGCTTCTTGGAATTGTCTCTCATTTCTGTGCTGCTAATGAATTTCTTTATTTTCACCACAGAGAAACGTGGAATTATTATGACTCCCAAACCTGCAGGTTGACTTTGGCAACATTTATCAAATTATTGAATTAAAACAGGCGTAAAAATCCAATTGCAACGTTACCTCATTTCTCATTGTACAGATTAATCTCAGGATTTAAGAAGCATTATGAGGCAGCAAAGGGAAGCAACTGCCAGTCTTTTATTTTGTATTTATTATTCTTTTTTCATGTATAAATCCTGAAAGCAATTATCTCCCAGTCTGTTTTGCTATATCTCCTCTTGTCATTTATCATTGCCGGTAAGTGCAGATATTTTAAAGAGGCTACTGCGGTGTGTGAACATAAAATGTTTTAATTAATGATTATTTCTCAGACACAGGAAGTGGAAATCTGACCAAACAAGCATTTAATTGTAGCCTGATTTACTCGATGGATATGTCTGTAGGGATTTGTTTGATCAGGTACTCCGATTGCACCGAGTACATTTGTGTCCTGTGGACATGATCTTGTAATTATTTGCTGAATGTTTTGTTCAACACTAGAATTAAAGCTTTTGTTTACAGTTCATATCCAAAATCACAGAGGGGCGGTGCATCATATGGATGCTATGACTTCTGCTGATTGTTTACAGGATTTCTGTTGAGGAGATTGTATTAAGTATTTCAGAAAGTGTGTATGAAAGCATGTCCTCTTACGCTTGTGCATTATTTATGTTACACTTATGCATTCTGTTGAAACATTACATATGTGTCCTCCTCCTCCAGAGGAGAAGCTATAACTTAGCTGTTTAAACTGTTGTTGTCAATGACAAGAGTTATTGGAAATGCTGTATATGTTGCACTTTGTATTTAAGAATAAATCACAGTAAACGTACATAATAACTGCATATTTGTTAGGTTTGGTCTGTATATGTATTTAGATAAATAGCTTTAGCTTTCTCTGTAAAAAAAAAAAGAAGCAATATTAAGGGTGTTTGAGGAGTCATATTAATAGAAGTTACAAACACACCAGGGCTCCTAAACCACACAGTTAAGTTGTTGATAATATAACACTAGTATTAGTGCAAATCTGAATTTATATAGCTTATATTAAACTTAGCAGTATGAGATTTAATCATTTTCTTTGCATGAAACTCTGTATCAAATCTATGGGCAAAGGGAAGATAATGGTGGAGTTCTTCTCTGCTGCGATGGTGTTGAGAGTCTGCAGGTATCGCAGCTGCAGGGCAGAGGGGGCCTCAGCTATCACTAGCGAGGCTTCTTTCAGAGCTCTGGAGGCCTTCATCTCTCCTTCTGCTGCAATGATCTGCAACAGAATCATTTCCCATCAGAATTATTTCACATGAAAAAGAAGGTTTATCATCCATTGCTTTCCTCACCTTAGCTCTAGCCTCCCTGCTGGCTTCTGCCTCCGCTGCCATCGCCCTCTGCAGCTGCTGAGGCAGCTTCACATCCTTGATCTCCACACGCTCCACCTTGATGCCCCATGGATCCGTGGCATCATCAAGGGCTTCCTGCAGATTCATATAAAGACCAAACACTCATGCTTTCGATATACCCTTTTAAATACAGACATGTTTCATTAAAAAATACAATTATATTCATTTTAGTTGTGACCCAAATTTGAGGAGCTTTTTTTAACATTCCTTAAATATTTTGTCTAACCAAATAGAAAATAGTTAATTTCAGCTTGATTTAGAGGTTTTTTTTCCCCTCTTAGTGAATTATTTACATTACATGCCAAGGATTTGTGTAGGGTATTACTCCTGGTCCATTGGATAAGAGGTACAATGGGAGAAAATGACCCAAAGTTTCAGCATCTGGCCTCTTTAATTACTCCCTGTTGTCATTTCTTTGCAGTCATATGTCTTTATTCTACCTGCATACTGAATGAAATGCCCTCTCTGTCAGACAGAAGTTCTGCGAGGTTTTTGGTGCCGAGGACATTCCTCAAAGTGGTTTGAGCAAGTAGCCGCGTGGATGAGTGTGCATTGGACACATTGGCCACAGATGAGATCGGACAGTGTATGCGGAAGTATACCACCCCATCCACGGACACTGTCACTGAGTCTTTGGTCAGGATCTGCACAAGTTAAAATAAATGAATAAATACATTCATTAAAAAAGAAACTGGCCTAAAGAGAAGCAGCACAAAAGGGAAGAAAAACTCACTTCTTGTGGAGGTATATCAAAGGAGACAGTCCTAAGATCCACTTTCACAAAGTTATCAGTGCAGGGCAAAACAAAGAAAAGTCCTGGAAAGAAGCAAACACCAGAATATTTCCTTTTAATCACTCAAAAGCAGATGTTTCTGTCTAGGAACCAACACAAAGCAAAACAGTAAACCACTAACCTGGTCCTTTAGGTTTCCTGTCTGCAATTCGGCCAAGTCTGAAAATGACTGCTCGCTCATATTCATTCACTATCTGGACATATAAGACAACAACATCGATCAACTGCTAATCCACATAGAGGGAAAATTATCTGTATGACACCCCAAAAAGCAAGGAAAACAGATTCTACCTTAACACACAAAAACAGTGTGACCGGGAAGGTTGCCACAACAAAGATGAGGGATATAATTACCAGCAGCCAACCAAAACAGCCCAGTCTCGCTGAGTTTTTATCTGTGGGGAAAAAAAAATCTCATAAGCAGTGTGTAGTTTTGTTTCACACTCATAAGCTGGTGAGTCATTTCAGTGGGTTTGTTGACAGCTGATTAAACAGTAATGTGATCCAGTGGGACAGAACCTTTTGTTAGAAGGGACACAAAAAGTTTACAACACCAGGCAATAGTTGTGTTGGATTTGCACATCTTATTTATCCCCCATGATGTAATTAAGCCCCGAGGGAAACCTGGGGACTTCAAATTCATATATGTGTTTTGCTCAGACTTACTATAATGTTTATTTACTCGTGTATTTGCTGTCAAAATGTCTTGTTCAGTCAGAATACGAGACATTTATCTCATGAATATTACTTTTAGTTGATTAAATATTTACAACCTACTTATGTCAACAAAAGGGGTTATTGGAAATCTGAAAAGATAGAATAATATGGATTTTTTGGGATATTTTACTTTTGTTCTAGTTTATAATTTTTTTAAATCTCTGAAATAAATGTAAATACCAAAAGATACTATTCTTTCCCCATATTACTTTATTTTGCAAATGATTTCAGCCACCTCTGTCTGAAACACTTCCTAAAAGACTCAATCAGATCTGACTTGCCTTATGATGGCATGTAGCAGCTCAGAGAGCCAATTATACACCAGGTATACATTATGCAAATGTATTCACTGGTCATGTCAATGAGAGATGGAAGGAATGTTTTGACCACCACGGCTGGAAGCCACGTCCCCTGTGGGAAACATAACTATGGTTTTATGTAAATAAAAAAAGAAGACTAATAAACTTTTAAAAAAAAAAGGTTTTAA
Organism: Kiunga ballochi; assembly: GCA_037177335.1. Taxonomy (NCBI): domain Eukaryota; kingdom Metazoa; phylum Chordata; class Actinopteri; order Atheriniformes; family Pseudomugilidae; genus Kiunga; species Kiunga ballochi. Next base: position 7,888,988 of record JBAMIG010000009.1, on the reverse strand, counting down.
AAAATCTTGGATCATTGTCCTTAGATATACAAAAGTGAACAAAAGAATTTGAATGAATAAAATTACCTTAAAACTAGTATATCAAAGAAATAATCCAATTTACTCCACTTGCTTAATTTTAAAAAATACACATTACTGTAATTTCTTATAACTGCAATCATATGAGGCTGACTTCTATTAGGTTACTAAGATATGAATCAGATTCAACGGTAAAGCTGAAACTCTGGCTTATATAAAAGAAACATTTTCCAGATGGGTTTACCAATCAGGTTTCCAAACTGATAAATTATAATCTGAATACAGAAGGAGATGGATGAGAAATGTGCAATTATTGCAAAAATTGATGAATAAGTTCAATGTAAACTTTAAAGCATGTAACTTTTTTCTTTCTAATTTAAGAAAAACATCATGAAAAATCATAATCCAGCAGAGAATTACTATTCATGTCTACTGTGTTTAAACAATTACTCTTATTTTTGCATTTTTCTGTGTATTCATCATTTATCATGTGTAAAGCTGGTAATATTACAAGTATTACTACAGTAAACAATCAAGTGATCAGAAAAAAAGTATTTACCTTCCACATTATCAACGTTGATTTCCAGTTTACCTTGTGTCACCATTTCTGCCGTGCTGGTCGTGGTAGAGATCATCAGTGAGTTGCCTGCGAGACAGAGCAGTGTTTACTTCCCTCTTTGCTCTGCAGGGTGTGGTCCGACCATTCCCCCTTGCTGCTGTCCATGAACAGAGACTTGGCGTGTCTCTCCTGGGCTCAGTAGCAACGGATAGGTAACATAAACCTGACAAGCTTCACTGCGGCTTGTAACTGAAGGCTTAAAGTTCAGCTCACACGGTTGCCCTTTATCTCCTCATATGCAAGCCCAGAGTCTCTCACTTGTTGACTGCAACTTCTAAATAAATAATCAGGGCTGTCCGTGTCCTGAAACACGAGATTGTGTAAGGAGATGTGTTCATGTCTGTCTCTCCCCTTAACAAGATGAGAACAGCCCACTATCAGACAGAGCACTCACTCTGAATTATTCATTTTCCATTAATAAAGTCCAATTACAAGGTTTTCAATTTAAAACACAATGTGCAAGACAATCAGATGCCAAAATATACATTTTAATGCTACCCTTTCATACTTAATAATACTCCTTCACCCATTGAATCATGCATTGATGGTTTAAGAGGCCTAGATGGAAAGAAAAACATTTCAGTAAGGCTAGGCATTGCAAGATGCACTTTTCTGCTGCTGTTTCCTGAAGTAAAACAATAAAATAAAAAAACTAATTGATTCAGAAATATTTTGTATTTTAGGGCAAAAATGACCCCAAAGATTCCCTCATTTGAAGTGTTGTGGTACAGTTGAGCCGAAAAGAGTTGAATTGTTTATTAGTGTGACTGCTAACATCACAGATCATACTGCAGCATACTCAGACCCTCAAAAGCAGCATGTTAAAAACTTTATTGTGCAGGACTGTGACCAGCACAGTACAGAAAGGACGTGTTCATTTATCTGCTAAATGTTCAAACAAAGCTCTACGTGTTAAACTCATATTTACATCTCGAATATCAAGACAGAATCCAAGCTTTGCATTCATTTGAAATATGAAAACAGTGTTTTATCAGAAGTGTTTTTCAAAGTAGGAAGACCCTTCCCATCAGGCACCAGCAGCATCCATCATAAACTTGCGGCTTAACTCGTAAGCGAGGAACAGCGCTCCGTTGGCAGGGAAGGTGCGTATCATGGTAGGAGTCAGGCCGGAGTATAGAGCGGTGAAGCCTGTGGGACGAGAAAGATGCAGCGACACAGATCATTCCCTACAGATGCACAGCCCTCCAGCTTGGGCCAATTAGTTCAAAGATGCAAGCACACGGTCATCAGGGGCATGTTTGCCATTTTTATAAGTTAAGTTTTCCTGAGGGATGCTAACGCAGGTCAACTGCTGCAATGTTACAATTCCAACAATGTTCTTGTTTGGAAAAGTAAACAAAAGGTTACATGATTGAACTGCTTATTTAATTTATCCTGATAAATGATAAAAGTTTGTTATAATTATTTCTAAAAGCCATTGAGTCGCTCTATGTGTACCCTTAGAAGAAGCAACTCCACTAACGCTCTGCTTCATTCTGTTCAGATGTGTTTCAGATGTATATCTCCTCTGTACTCTGCTCTTATTGAAAAGAAGAAGCTTTTATAAATGTGAGCACTAACTGCTGTCTGCCTGAACTTGTTGTTTGATGATTTACAGTAAATAAAATAGTAATTCATAAAGTTATGAAAGCAGAAGCACAACAGTCTTCATAAATGATCTGAAATGATTTCAGCTCCTTCTGCTTATGCTCTCAATTAAATACTATTAAATACGCAACGTCTCTGACTCACTACAGAGCTGTAAGGCTTAGCTTTGACCAAATTAATTAGGAACTATTGCTAATGACTGTTTAAGTCATCTTTTTTCATATAAAAATACATTTAATGGTTGCATATATTACCACGGTAAATGAAGTGTATGTTTCTCCCTAGTTGGACTAATTTAGTGGTTTAAATAAAGACGAGGACATTGGGAAGTTACAGTGTTATGCATATCTATGTGCATTAATGGGAGCTCTGTGTTTAACTGAAGCATAATGCTAAACTAATGACCCTGATACCTTTTCCTGAATCTGTGTTTAAATGAACATCTAAACAGAACCAGCTAGTTTGGCTCCAGTTGTCACAAATGTGGTCTGGGTTCATAAAGTGGCACCACACATCTTGAAAATGCACCTCCATATCTTACCCTCAGTGCGTACGATGCCCAAGAACGTTTTCATGAAGCCCTCTTGCCTCCCAGCTAAAGAATAGACCTGGATCCTGGACTTTACACAGTCTATTGGAAAAACTACAAGCCAAAGACAAGCTCCTCCAAAACCACCGCTGAACATGAGTGGAAGAATACCTGCAGACGCAAAAGCACAATAAAGTACAAAAACATCTTCATCATCATGTAGAAAGCTTTAAAATAACCAGCTATAAGCATACCTATACCATCCTTGTCTGTACCCATGTGTTGTGCAAATTTAGATCGACACAATTCATAGGCCCCAAAGAAGCAGAAGTAGCCTGGAACCTCCCTCACTATGGTAGACGTCAGTCCTTGGTAGAAACCCAGAGGACCATTTGTCTTCAACACCTTATTAATAACACTCCAAACAGTGCTGTCACAGATCCACAAACAAAGGTTTTCTTTAAAGAGACAGGAATCAACTTGGCTGCTCAACCCAACATCTGTTTGGTCCCACCAACCTTCTCTGTCCACTTGCTACTTTGCCAGTTGCTTCCATTTCATGCATGGCCTGCAGACGACATTTCACCAGCTCTGTGGGACACAACGCCATGGCAGAGAAGATGGAGGCTAAAGACCCTGCAGATGCCTTCTGAATATCACTGATGAGCAACGACAAGGAGGTGAACACAACATGTAAATAAAAATAAAGGCTTTCGGTGTGGCTTCTGTCTGCATGGTTGCAAAAACATTAAGACATTTCTGCCACTTGCAACCACAAATGAGATGCCATTAGCTGTGATGTAGTCTGTTCATTCATCTAAAACCTGCATGCCTCATATAAGTGCATCAAATGGAAAAGTGACTGTACCAAAGCACATTTCCTGGCTTTGTGGTTACATTTCATCTCCACATGCTTCCTCAAAAAAGGCCAACAAGCCTCCATTATACATAATCACTTTGCCGTTAGATGTCCTGAAATGTCTCTCAAAAGTGTTTGAGTCATGCCATCAAACATGTTCTGCTTTAGCTGCATCCAAGAACCATACTGGCCATTTCATTTATTTTGTTTTTTTGTACTAACTTACACTTACCGTGGCCTAAAGTGAAGATTTAGGTGGTAATAATAATAATAAAAAGGTATTTTTAAAGAGCACAAGTTACAAGTTTAAAAGTAAGTCATGTTTACTGCCTTTAATTTGCTTTAGTTGTTTTAACTGAATCCAGGACCCTCAAAGTGGAATGATGTTATTCAGGATAAGAGAAGAAAATAGGGCTCAACCAAGCCTTTTCAGAGCGTTTCCATACAGCCAGACTGAACAGAGCAAACAAGTTAAGCCAAGTGTAAGTAATCCTACTGAGTGTGTATTTACTGCTAGCTTCAAATGTCTGAGAGGTCAAACACAGATTAACTGATGCTGACATGGAAAAGTTGCTTTTCCTCACTTAGAAAAAAATTTAAATACAATAATTTTATGATTTCATCTTAGTAAATAAATAAAATATTCTTTGTTTCACTCAAAGTCAACAGTTAGTAATGAAGGCTTTATGAAGAATTAAATCCTACTATTGTAGCTTTGTGGGTGAACACAACCACAATGATTCAAGAGAATGAATGTTGTTAACATAAACACTTTGTAGTACGTTAGCAGTTAAAAATAAAACAGTGTTGGAGGGGAAGATGGTTGCCAAACTGGTTAGACGGCCACCCCATCAACTGCTAACACACTATAAAGTCTGTTTGTGCCAACAACATGCTTTCCCATGAGCCTTTGCGGTACAGAGGGGGATCCAGATTTAAGTTCTGGCCTGGCGTCGCTTTTTTAGCAGATAATTTCCAGATCTCTCTGACTGTCTGGCTACTGTCGTATCATATGAACCCATTTTGAATTAAATTACAACACTCACTGATTTATCATATGAAGACAAGAGGTTAGCTTAGTTTAGTGAAATGCAAATGACAGCATTTGTTAGATTTTATTCAGTTATTTCATATTTAATATGTATTCAGTATCATGATATAGTGTTGTAATGACCCATTACTGCATCGAGGTCCCACAGAGAAAAAGAGCAAACTCGGAATGAAATCTTCTGCATATAAACGAGAAAATTAGTGATGAATATGAGCAAACCAAAGTTTAGTGATGGTTTGAACCCTGAAAAAAACACATTCTTGATCAGATACCGGCATATCATGTTAATGCTCAACAGTTATTTATACAATTATGCAATAAAAAATATCTGCATCAAACCTGAGATCGGCTCCTTTATCCATTCTGCATAAAAGGCGGACTGCATCCTGGCAGAGGCCGTAACTCAAGAAGAGCACAGCGTTCTCGCTGATGTTGGCTATGAGGGCCGGGGATGTGCCTTTATAGAGACCACAGAGTCCCACCTGTCTGAAGGTTGAAACGAAACAGTGGATGAAGCCACGGTACATGCTGGGAAACGTCTGCATCTTCACCTTGGCTGTGTCAAACGGCTGGCCGCTCAGGACACAGGCTGTCCCACCTGAGGAAGGTATAGAATAAACCATACAGATTCATTATGACAAAACTTTTTACAATAGGCTAACTCTTTCCGACTGATATTCATAAAAATCTTAATAATAATCTATTTAGCATCTATCTATTTCTTTTTTTTTACTGAGAACTACAGAAAAAACAGAGTGCCCCTGAAATCTGCAAGCTACAAATGTGGGGAACATTTAAGATGAATAATTTAGCATTTTTAGTTGAACAGATGCCTCTTATTACACAGTTTGGATTTATACAATTTACCACAAACAATATGTTTTTAATAACTAAATAAATTAACTTTAACCTACCAACAGCTCCTGCAGAAAAGTCAATGACTGCCTGGATTAGAGGATGAGGCGCCATGATAACACCTAGAATAAAAGAAGAAGGGAAAAAAGTTACTCAACAATATTTACTCAATTTAAGAACAATCAACAACCTAAGAACAGCTACCGATCAGTAAATAGAAAACGTATATCATCATTAAAGTGGAGACTGATGAGGCAATATAACAATTATTAACATATTTTAGCTTTATAGATATTTTATGCTCACCTGGTTTGTGTTTATCTTTATTTACCTGCCTCACCGCTGCACGCGTCTCTGAGTTACAACCAGCCAGGAAGGGATCAAACACACCTTCCAGAAATATTGAACGGAAGTCTGGTTGTCGATTAAAAAGTCACGACAGCTGTTGTTCTTGAGAGAGGTGCGTCTCAGCACTTCCGTCTTCTTACCACCGTCAATTCTGTCGCGCGCACTTTACGTCAAAAACAGTTGCGTCAAGATGGAGAAATAAAAACAAAAATTAGCCTGAAAACAAAGTGATAACAATAAGTATTTTTCCACTAACACTGCTGACAGATTGTTTTTCATTTGTTTGACTCTACGTGTTACTAAGTTATTATCACAACATGTCAAAGCTCCTGTGTGTATTGATGAGATTTTTGTTATTTCATTTATTCATCTCTAGCTGGCGCAACACATCAGGCAAAAATAAATAAATAAAAATAAACATGATTATATATATTATTCCCAGGATAATGACCTATTTAAAAACTAATTTAAAATATTGTTACAAAAATTATTTCACGTTGACCTTCAGGTTGTTATATCTAATATTATCCACAAGATGTCGCCATACTCCACAGTTAGAGCCACAGCATTCCCATACAGGCTCCGAGCAGACAAATCAGCAAATACTAACTTGATTTATTGTTGTTATGTTATGCAGTTAGAAATCGTTTGTTAAGACTATCTCTGTTGTTACACATAGAGTATTTTGTTTTCTTCTAATTTTGAGGTTATGTAGGAAATTTGTGAATCATAAATAATGGTTGTGGCAATCAGTAATGTTTGAGTGGAAATTGAAGTTATAAAAGTCACTGTCCACTCACATTATGGCTTAAAGCTAGTTTTTAATATAAAAAAAGAGCTGCAAATTTTCTTAAAAAAGCTCTTTTTTTCATTTTTTTATGTTATCTATTAGAGAATTAAAAAATCAAAGATTGTGCAAACAAATGTGCAGTTTCCTGGCAAAGTTTTCCACAACTTGAACAGAAAAGAGTTTAATACATTTTTGTTAAGTGTTCATATTTAAATGTTTTACATGTATTTGAGGGACCATAGTCTTTCCAGTCTATTCTGGGTCTTTATTGGGGTCTCCTCTAGTTAGAACATGCCCATGACACTTCACCAGAGAGGTTTTCAGGCGGCATCCAAATCCGATGCTTGTGCAACATCATCTGGCTCCTCTCAAGACAGAAAAGCTCTACTCTGAGCCCCTCCAAGGTTCTCACCTTATTTCTATTGGAGAACCAGACCACCCTGCGGAGGAAACTCATTTGTGATCTTGTTCTTATGTTCACTACCCACAACCAGAGGTGAGGGAGGGAATATAGATAGACAGGTGTTTTGCTGAAACGAGCAGCCCTCATGTGAAGAGTGATTGAAGCAACTTACTTGTGGACAGCATCTAGGCATACTGTTCATTCACCATCCTTATAAATAAAAACATAGGTTTCTGTTCTTGTGGAGAATATAACAAGCTTTAAAAGCTCAAAAACAGCAACCACCCTATTCATATGGATCCAAGAAGAATGATTTTTACAGGCTGGTGAGTTGGTGTGAAAAGTTAAAGAAAGAAAGAAAGAAAGAAAGAAAGAAAGAAAGAAAGAAAGAAAGAAAGAAAGAAAGAAAGAAAGAAAGAAAG
>JBAMIG010000009.1:7849434-7880179 GCA_037177335.1 Kiunga ballochi | reverse complement strand
AAGAAAGAAAGAAAGAAAGAAAGAAAGAAAGAAAGAAAGAAAGAAAGAAAGAAAGAAAGAAAGAAAGAAAGAAAGAACTGAACTATAAGCCAAAAAACCATACCCTAAGAGCCCTTTTATATTTTCTATTTAATTCAGTTAAAGGATGTTAAAGGATGTTGGAAAGTTCCCACATTGCTACACATCTGCTCCTTAAGTGAGGGTGTTTTTCACAACAGGAATGAATCTTTCAGTGTAACACCTGAGAGCTTTGCCTTTTGGCTCAGCTCCTTCTTCATTATAAAAACTATTGCAGAGTTTGCATCACTGCACAGATCCACCTGTCAATCTCCCGTTCCAGCCTTCCCTCACTTGTGGAAATACTTAAATGCCCCCGCTGGCAAAGAGGACCTGCTCCAAATGGAGGCGTTCATCCCAACCGCTTTACATCATCAACCAACAGAACCGCATCTTCTGCAAAAAACAGAGATCCAGTCCCGCAAGTAGTGCAGACTGGCATGTACTTATTGATGCAAAACATGATGTTTGTAATGGATAATCCAAAATGAGATGCAGAAGTCCCAGAAACACCATTCAGATTCAGATTAGGAGGACTATTCCTCCCAATCATCTCCAGGTCCACTTCCAGGTCCTACTGTCATTGCTCACATGAGCGCTCAAGTCCCACAGCAATAAGGGTTAGAGTCTTAGCAAATTGAGCAATGGTAGGAGTGCTCTTTAACACATTGTCCAAGGACTCCAAAAAGAGAGTACTCTGAATTGCAGAGCACAAATAACAACCAGGACATGCACCCCCAGCCTAAGGCTGAAGGAGGCTTTAAACTCCCTTCCACCAGGGTAAACCTCAATAAACAGGCACAGGGTCATGGAGCAATGGGTATTCTCACACTTTTTGACATCTCTCACTAGAAATTACCCAGCAATCATTAAAAAAAATATGAAAACACTGAAGCGGTGCACTCTTGACTCACTTTACACTTCCTGAAGCATGACATGCTATTTTACCTGGGAGTTTTCTTGGTCCTCCAGGTTTTTTCTTTTTGGTTTTACAGTTCCTCTTAAAAAGACCTTAATGTAATTTTCTATTGTGGAGTTGTTACGGTAAGAGTACTTCGATTCTTAAATAAACATTTTTTTTAAAGATTACACATCTTTACCTGCCTTACAAGTTAAGTTATGTTTAGCAAATTGAGCAATGCTCAAGTTTTCAGTAGGGTTTGTGTTTGTGGTTTCCTGTAGGAGTTAGATAAACTCGTTTTTTTTTTTTACTTTTTTTAACCTAAAACAGACAACATAATTATCCCGTCCAGCCGTCCACAAATTTGCATTTAAAGTAGAAATAAAATTGTTAGAGATGTTGCATTTGTGGTCCCCAGTTATCCTGAGAGCAAAAACAAGAGTACGCTTATCCTCTTCTTTGCCCCGCCCCACTAACTTCTTCGAGTGTGTTCATTGGTCCTTTTAGCTGTCAGTCAAATATGGGTGGCGTCACTTGACGAATGACACTTCCAGTAAATCCTCACATGCTGTTGTTCAGAGTCAACAGGCTGTACGAGCCGCAGACGGAACATCTCTACGACTGGATAACAACAAAACAAGCCTGCGGGCTTTCACATCGACACTTTCTCAACTTTATTTAACTAAAGAGGCTTTTTAAAAAGACTCTTTTTATAGCTGTTTTCACGGGCTTTTACCGGTCTGGGATGTGACATTTAGTGAAGACTTTTCGCCCAGGCGGAGTTTCCCCGGCCACACGTATCTTGTGATAGCTCGCTTCTCTGAGGCAAAGTTGCTGGTTTTTGAGGGGCGACAGGTTCGTCACATTTTAATGACATTGTAAAACTTCTCTCAGTTACCTCTCAACCATGGCGGAAGCAGCCCAGCAGCCACACCTGGTGGACATCGACCCGGATTTTGAGCCTCTGTCTCGGCCCCGATCGTGCACTTGGCCCCTGCCCCGGCCGGAGTTTATCAACCCGGGCGACTCCAACACCTCCTCTCCGGTGCCGTCTGTGAAGCAGGAGCCGGGCAGCAACGCAGAGTTCATCAACAACCTGAGCCTGTTGGAGGAGAATGAGGACTTCACGGAGCAGAAACCCGTCATCCTGTGCAATGAATTCCAGTGTCAGGAGAACTGCGTCCACCAGCAACCTCCTCATCATCAGCAGCAGCAACATCATCAGCATCAGCAGCAGCAACACTCGAACCCGCAACTCCCGCATCAGCAGCAGCAGGTGCCTCTCCTCTCCACCCCGGTTGGCACGTCGCCCTCAGCGGCCGCGGCCGCTGCTGCAGCCGCTGCCCAGAGGAAGAGCAGCTCCTCCCGGCGAAACGCGTGGGGGAATATGTCATATGCAGACCTCATAACCAAAGCTATCGAAAGTTCTCCGGAGAACAGATTAACTCTATCTCAGATCTATGACTGGATGGTGAAGAGCGTGCCTTATTTTAAAGATAAAGGAGACAGCAACAGCTCTGCGGGCTGGAAGGTACGTTTTCCTTCCTTTTAGTTTCTCTTGGGATGCTATTTCACCTGCAGATTTAGTGTTTGTGTATGTTTAGATGAAGTAGGATGAACCTCATGAACGGCTGGTTATGCATGAAGCAATGGTCCCAGTATAAACTTATACAGTGGGGAGTTTTGTTGTGTCTGTGCTACTTAAGCGTGAGTTTCTGTGGACATAAGTGTGCTTTATGCTGCTTTTTAATCCCCTGAGGTATTCCTGTATTATCCATTTGGGACGTTTTGGCTTGTCTGTGGTGTTTAATAGTCAGTTTAATGTGTCTGCTTAATGACTTTTCTGGTCAGGGTTTTTAATTTCTCTCACTCTTTTTTTTTCCTCTTCATCTCTCATCACCCATCATCACCCCAAAGTGTGTTATTGTTGGTTGTTCTGCAGGAAACTATAGAAATGTGATATGTTTCTACAGTGTTGGAGAAAAAATAGCATAAAAAAGGACGAGGTATTAATTATAAACACACTTTTGAGGAAAAATGTCACCCTTCATTGTAATCCAAGCAGTTCATGGCAATTGCTACCATCACCTTGGACAGTCATCTGACTTCTCCCTGCAGTATGTGACTTATGTGAGTCTCCTGACTCAACAGGGTTTTTTTTTTCTGTTTTTCTTATTGCTTTCCTCACTATGATTTAATAAAAAAACTCAAGGAAAAAGAAAAAGATAGTTGGGTTTTGAAGCAAAATCACTTTTTAATATAAGATATTTTCGACATTGGTTGCAGCAGCATTTAAAAAGATACCAGAGGCGTTCGTGTGTCCACGAAGCCGTCCAAAACATTACACAAGAGTGGACTAAAAAATTTCTGATGTGGTGTGACAGGCCCTCCCACCACACACTATTGAAAGGGCGTAAACCTTTCTTTGGAGACGCATAGTTTCAGTGGTGTCTGACAATAAATTAATGACAGTCTGCTCTCCCAGCAGGAAATCATACTGAGCCTGTGGCCACAGAGTGAAAGATTTATTGCAGCTGCCCTCTGTTAAATGCTGTCTGGGTTGCAGATGAAATTTAAAGCAGTTGTAGAGTTTTTTTTATATTTTATTTTGCCCTGTTATAGGAGGCTCGTATGTGCTGAGAGATGATACATTTACTACAGAGAATTTCTCTACCTTAGAGGGATACAATATAGAAAATCTTCTGAATCTACTTTCATGTTTTGCTTTGGTTTTTTTTGCTTGTTTTACCTTTATGGCTTGTTGACTTGTCACATGTGGATCTGTCACGATAAGCTATATGTGAGCGGAAAAAAAAACCCTTCAATGTTGTGGAACATGTATAGTGTAAACAAAGCAGATGTGTCACCAGGATGGTCGTGTAGTCCATGTACCCCCGCCTAAAAGCAACATTTCTTTATCCTTCATCATGTGCATGCTTTAAAAGGTTTCATTTATCCCTCTATGGATTAGCTGTTATTCATTAACAAAGAGTTTTTCACTTAAGGTTTGACTTTCATGCAAACAAGTGTGGTGCTCGTTTCAACCCCAGAGCATTAAGCAAAAGCTAACATGCTGTTCAGGGAGAATCCCAGATTCTTTTTGGTTACTTTTAGAAATGAAAATCAGTAATCATTTCTGTAAGAAGTTAAATCTAAGGGGGAAAAAAAACATGTGATGCTGAAATCACAGCAGCATGTGTATCTGCGGACGCATGAATGCATCGCTCACACCTCATGGTGTTTGGATCCGACCTGTGTGTTGGGAAAAATGACTCCGTTTGCATCCATCACATTTAGACAGAATAAAAGATTTTAAGGCAACACCCATTAAAAAACAGCAGCGGTGTGGTGCATTGGGAGGAGGTTGGTCACAGGCACTCCGCTGCGCGTCCTATTCATTTCTCTTTTATTAAATCAAGGATTTCCTATTTAAATAGGTCCCTTTTTTCACATCACGTTTTAAGCTTTTTCACACCACTTTGAACTGTCTATTCTCCACTCTAATCAGATAAGTTTGAATACTAACTCTAAAATGAGGGAAATCTTGTCAGCTTTAGCCCCATTAGCAAAGCACTTATCCTGCAATGCAATAACAGCAGCTCCATTAGCAATCCTGGCTCCTCCAGAGTGAAAAAACAGTGTTTTATTTCTGACATTTATTCTTTGGTTACTGTTTGAGCTTACTAATCAAAGAGCGGTTACTGTAGGTAATTATCTAAAACATCATCATCTACATCAATCATTTACATTTTGCAAAACCACACCGTGTGTTTTTTTTCCCCTGAAGATAAACAAAGAGGGAAATTTCTCACTGCCGATCCATCTCCTTAACAGATTTTGTGTGACTGGCAGCTTGGAGATGTGTGCTCAGCCACCGCCTGGGCTTGATGCTTATCCTGCCATGTTGGGGGTGTAAACTGAGTAATACTGTGGGAAAATAAAGATCCATTCAGTGCTGCAATGGGAGTTATTCATAGAGCTCCAGTCGCTTCCTCACAGGGGGGCCATCGCACATTGTCCCCTCAGAGCAAAATCACTCTTGAGGGAAGGAGAGCCAAAAGATATCGATGAAGATCCACATTTTATGGGGTGTATTTCTTGTTTTTGCTGTAACATAAGCATTATTTAAGCATTTGATGTGGTGCAGGCACACGTTGCAGTGAGTTTAGACATAAGTACTCAGCTGGAATAAGCTTTAGTTTTACCTCGGTGCCCTTCCAGACACTCAGAATCAGAGCGGGTTGTGTGGTTTGAACAAATGTTGGGTTGATTCACTCCCTGACTAAGCAATGAGCCGACTGGTTCTTGTGTGACATGCTGTTGATGTCCTTTGCAACACACCAAGCGCTTTGTTCCGAGGGAACGGTGACGGCTCAGCACTTTGGAATATTAGCTGTAATTAACTTGTTAAGGATTCTTTCTCCATGTGACCGGCCTCTCTCGGCAAACGTGGCTCCCCCCGCAGTGAAGTGAAGCATGTGAAGGTTTATTAATCTGCGATTAAGGCTGTCTGCAGGGTCATTTCTTAAGGTAGAGCTTGTTGCGCAGCGCTGCTGAGCTAACACAGGTCTGACTCATGACAGCCTCCACACTTGACAGTGTGAATTTTGAGGACAGTTGTGTCAGGTGGGACGAGCTTGGAGGAGCTCTCAGATTGGACTGGACACCGGCCCTGCCACATGATGCCAAATCACAGGAAGAAGAACAGATGGCTGAAACGATGTGTCACCAAATCTTTCTGCAGACCTGTTTTTTTTTTTGTTTGTTTTAGCTCTAATTTTTGTAAAAGATATGTCGCATCACATCATGCCGATCAAGTTTTACGGGCATTTTAGCATAACACACGTGCATACTTCCCCCAAATTTGTTCTTCCTCATATTTTTTCTTCTCTGTATGTCACTGCAGTATAAATATTTGCTTTCGAGTGATGGAGCTGGATGGTGCAGGTACGCTTTGATGTCAGTATCGAGATCAATTCAGTTGTAGGTTTTCTCTGTACACGACGCTCTCTTGACCTGAAATTCCTCAACCCACGCTGGTAAACACTCCCATGGATCTCAAAACAAACTGTGCCGGAGCAGACAAACACGTAGGTCCGAGCAGATTGTACAGCAAAGGACACGAGGGTCATTACCGTGTAAATGCACCTATTGACTCCATCCCACTCAATCTTACAGTAAACACTGTGAGAGGAGAGGCTCAGATAAGTTATGCAGCAGATGAGGAAACCCAGGTCATGTATCCCAGGATCAGGTCTGTTATAAATATTTTGAATCTCCCAGAGTTTCACCGACTTCATCTCCAGTCAAGCTTTTAAACTTTGCTTTTTGAACCAGCTGTTTGAATCTTTTGTGATTAGTAAAAACACCTGCATACAAACGTCTGCTAATAATGGCTGGGGGCTAAGATTAGCCTCGTCATGTTGCTCCTATCCGAGCTTCTTTATTGCACTAAGTCAATGCAAGTATTACAGGACAGGGTGCCAGATATGACACTTTCCTGTTCCCATTAACAACTAAATGCAATCAGTTTTGCAGAAGGCAGCAAACCATGTAGCTTTTAGTGGATTTCATTCTGCAAACATCTTTCACTTTGGATTCATCCGGCTTGAGCTGCAGGCTGTTTTACTACTGAAGAAACTAAACATGCATTTGGTAATATTCAGCCAAGTCTGTATTTCTTCTGTGGCTGGGTTGCTTTTGTCAGGTTTGATTTCATCAGACTGATCTTAAAGAGAAAAAGTTAAATCTGTTGCGTGTTAAATCAATTTACTTGTGGCTGAGAATAATCACTCTAATCCTTTGAGACATTATCAGCTCAATATCCTTGGATATTATTGCTACCTGGACTGTATTCCAGCATCCTATGTTTAGGGGGTCTCTGTTACCATCAGTAATAAGAAGCTGGTGCTTTCTGTGTTGTGATCTCACAATCAATCAAACACAAACTTCCTTTATTGTTTCCATGTTCATGTTTACATCCTGCAAACATGTGAGTTTGCTGGTTTCCCCCCCAGTGGAGTCCTACACTATTAGGACAAACACAAGTACAGTTATGCCAACAGAGAAGCTGGTTTTGAGTGAGGGCATCAGGCGCAAACATCAACCTGTACGATGTACTGTAAAGATCGCTGCATTACCAATGCACCGGTGCAGCTAAATCTCTGTGGGCTAATGTAATTTGCATGCACTTGCGGTGTGTGTGGCTCAATGCATCTTAAACACCACATCGCCAAAAAACCTGGTTTTTAGTTTTCAGAGTTATTTCAGATCATTTGTCTCACGCTACTTTATTTTAGATGGCTGAACTGATGTTATTAACTGCACCGAGTGAGCCGAGAGGTGCCTTATTTATGTATTAAACGTTATTTCCTCTAAACCCCTGGGTTATAGCTTAAAGGAAAGCAGGAGCTTAGAGGTGCTATAATCCTGAGTGAGCACAAAGCTGGTTGTACTTTATCACCACTCAGACTGTTAGTTTCTCTGGGTGCGAATGTGTATTAGTGGGACATAGAGCAGGATAGAACAGCAGCTCTCCTGTTTCTGCTGGTTTAAAATACAAACACACATGCACACACCTCTTTCTCACCCCACTGAGGCAGTAGAGGAGTCTAACCTTGGCATTGCCCCAAGACATGAGGGGCAGCTGTGTTTCTCAGGCAATGAGCTGGAGGAGCTCTCCATGCCCTCCTCCCCATTTCCTGCCTGCTCAGCCTACTTTTATTTTGAAGGGTTAATTTCTCTCACCTTTTCTGTCCCCCTCCCATTTCTGTCAAAACGTTAAATAGCCAACGACTTGCTTTCCTCAGTGAAAAACAAAGCAGTGAAGACCGGCAAAGACAGACCCAGAATGCTTTAAGTTCAGTCTGGGTGACACTTGTTAGGGGTTGCATAACAAGACATTTACTGGAATCAGGGAGCCGCAGGCCAAAGTCTGCTGCCACTGGTTAGTCAGCGGAACTGTGAGGCACTGTGTTAGAGATATGTGGGACGCGAGTCTCGTGTGTGCATGTGTGTGTGCGTGCGTGCACATAACCTGGGCCTCATAATTAAAGCCCTGCTGCTGGCAGATGCACAATCACAATGGCAGACAGACAGACAGGCAGACACCAGGAACATTCCAGCACAGACTCTCATATCTGTTTTACCGTGGAGCAATACTCTGCCTCTCCGTTTTGTCCTCGGCTGATTTAAAATCCAGTGTCTTCTTACAACCTTTTCCCCTTCACTCGTTTTTTGGAGCACATTGTGCTTTAAAGTGCTGATTCACCATTACTGGCTCATTCTGCTTTAAATACAGAAGCATCTGTGAGCACTGATGATTACAACCCATCGGTTCTCTGTGGAGGACTGTGTTAGTCATTATGTCATCATTTAATTTCTGACTCTTTTATTCATAAAGTGTCTTTTATGTAGTTTGATTTGTCAAAAAAGAAAAAAAAACAGCTGGTAAATTTGAGTAAAATCAAAAACTTCCAACCTCGACGACTATTTTCTCCGCCGTGTGTTTGGCTCACGTGGATCCACTTGTTTTGGTGGTTTTGGCAGATCACAATGAAAAAAAAGAAGTGATGTAACCGTGCTAACCCACACTGATCTGATTGAGCAACATTTTGAACGAGTAGCCCTGCGAAGGATTTCACAACGTCATGTTTTTCCTTCCATCCAGCCTGGGATTTGTTTACCTCTCATCCCCGTATTACTCTACGTTCCACAAAGAAATATTTTTAGGATGTTGATAAAATTTCGGTCAGACTGTAAGAATAAACAGACAGGAAAGCAGGTCAGTGTGGCGCAAAGAGGCTATCAAATGGCGTGTGCATGTTTATGTCTGTGTGGTACACGAGTGTTTATTTATGGATCCAGCCATTCTGACGGGATGACATCAACCTCAAATGAATGTTGGCAATTTCTTCCATGTGTTGCTCTTTTCCATCTGTGTGCCTTTAAAGACTTTTCAGAGTTTTTTAATCCTCTAAAGAAAAATGGAATTTTACGTCACAACTTTGCTACGTTTTATTCAACTCAACTCAACTTTATTTATAAAGCCCTTTAAAACAACTGTCATTGTAACAAAGTGCTGTACATAATCAATAAAACAGTCAAATAAATGAAGCAATAAATAATTTTAAAGTCAGAAATTTCAGCATCAAATTAAACGATAAATCCTGTAAATAAAAGCAAACCAACAATCAAACAGTGAAAATGAATGCTAGTCCTTCCAGGTGACAGCATTAGCTGTAAAACTGCTTCCTCGGATGGGAAGCAGAAGCTAAAAGCGTCCTCAGTAAAAAGCTGGTGCTGCGGCTGGTAACTTAACACTTAACTGAGCCTTTATCTCACAGGAATGGACTCTGGAAAATCCCGTAAAGTGCCCCCTTTCATTTAGCAAATTCAAACAAATCATGTCAAATGTGTACACGGGTGATTCCACCCACCTCAAACATTGGCATCGCACAGCCCTTCATCACTCCTGCCAGGGTTTTGTTTTGTCAGCCTGTGTTCTGGCTGCAGACCAGAGAACAGATCATTCAGTGAGTGATCCACAGAAGATCCTAAAAAAGAGTCATTCACCAGGAAGGGTGGCTACGCTCGTTGTTTTACGCTAGAGTTGAAAATATGGAGATGCGATCCGGCGCTGGTGAAACAGTGGGATGAGTCAGAATGTTCTTTTTTTGTTCTGAGTGCGGGTTTGGGTGTAGCGGGACAGCGCCACGTGACCGTTTGTTTTGGTAGTGGGTCTGTTCAGGCTTAGCAGCTTGTTTCACAGAGTGTGCTGCTTCTCTGTATATCACAACTTCTCATCAGTCAGAAAAAAAAAGAGAAAGAGAAAAAAAAAATCCGGCTTGGTGAAGCAAAAGACCTCAGCATTGTTTTATGCTGTCAGAAGAGGAACTTCAATGTGGATTTTTTAAATCCCTGAAATGAGAAGTGAAACTCACTCTTCACACGTGAAAACTCTGTCCTGTCAATATGTCCTAACTCGTGGATCTGTGTGAATGGGATGCAGATGCACAAGGAGCGTGCACGGCCCTTTTTTTTTTTTTTTTTACTGTATTTGTATTTTTATGGGACAGCTCACTGCTGAGGGCCCCAAACCACAGGCATTACCCAGACCCACATTGTTGTGCAATTCCTGCCCTAAAGCGATTATGCACGGTGCCTGTCAGGCTGGCCTGGCATTATCACACCATCACACATTCATTCAGCTCCTCTACCACATACACGAACTCTGATCGGGGCAATATAACCGACATGAGTTGACATTTAAACCTGGGATGAAGTCAGAAAGTCCTGTTATGTCTGTGTGTCTGGCAGCAGGTTGGTTCTTGTTGTCCTAGGGCCTAATAGTTTGTTTTCAGGTCATAGTGTGAGCGAGAGGCAATGGCACAGCTCCAGGAACATTGACAGGGTTTGCTGCCTTGAAACTTTGCTGGACAGTTGGCCGTGTTGTCTGTAAATAAAAGCAGAGAGAAGAGGAGCACATACCCCTTAGTGCTGATATATATGAGACGATTTGTAGTTTTTTGGCAAACTGCAGTATATATCTGGGATGCTGCTTAATAGTTTAAATGGATTTGCCCTCCAGTCTGCAGGTAGCAACGCTTCCTGAGCTTCCTCAGCCTGATTTGATGTGAGCTCATTTTTGTCTCTGTGATTTCTTCATATCCTTTTGGAGTAATTGATAAAAACTCTTATAATTAATCAGCCATTTGAAAAATGACTTGTATTTCTATTTAATCTTCAATATTTATAGCTGTCAGGAGAACCTTTACGCCTTAAAGACCTGCTGTGATTGTGCTGAGCTTATATCCGTCTCATGGTTTTCATTATCTCTGAATAGAAGCTCTGCCTGGGGGAATAGTGGCAGACTTCATGTTCCACACTCTGCATGCACACATACTGACTGCATCGAGTCGTTTCTGTATTTTTCTTGACTTTTTTTCCTTGTCTTTTACCTGCTCGTCTTTCTTTTCTAAAGAGGCGGATTTCAGCCCTGGCTGACAGGAAGTGGGGTGGTTTCAGAGCAGCTCAAGGTATGCAGCACATGGTTAGTGATGTCATGAACAGAGGAAGCAACGCTGAGTGTGACGCCAGATTCAGTGGCTTCTTCCTTTTCCCGTATTTCCTTCATTTTTTAAAACATCCTTCCCCTGAATTTGCTCCTGCTGCCTACCCCCACGTGTAGAGGTCTTCACCCTAAATGATCATACTGAGATGTTGCGGGTCACACAAGAAATAATCAACCAACTATAATAATATGGTGTTTTCTTGTATAAAAACTGAAGTTGGAGTAATTCTTGTTTACTTTAAGTTCAAATCTTGGTTTGATGTCAAAATTACTAAGTTGTTCCTTCAGCACAAAAGATGAAGTTTTCATATTCAAGCTAGTGTTGTGTTAATGCTAAAACTCCATTTGAGCATCTTTTGGGTTCACTGATCACATATAGCTGTCCTTATGTGGCATATTTAGTAAAACAGCACAATCTGAACTGATTGCATGTCTTCTCACAGAACTACTGTATTAGTGCATGGACACGTATCATTATAAAAATAAATAAATAAAAAGATAAGCAGGTAAGGATGCAGGTTTGTGGATTTTATGCACACCTCACATCTGACTAAGACAATTTGGAGTAGACATGGATGATATAGAGCTAGATGATTTCACTAGGAAATAACAGTTGACATAATTGTAACCAGCTGCTCACTCAGTCTTACAAATTTATTCCCACCAGTCTCCATTCTTGTCAATTTTTCAGGTGCTGAAGTCCAAAATGACTCAAAAAGCAAATTGACAGTATTTTTTTTTTTACTGCAGGCTTACCGTACACTAGTGCGAACAAACCGCATTCAGACAGTGTGGGCGGTCTGTTGATGTTTAAGATTACACAGGTATCGGCTTTTCCATCCACATTTGTCTGTTTCTGATAAACCTGCACTGATGTAACCCAAACCAGGCTGTTCTTCTATTATTTCTAAGCAAGCTTTACATTGTAAAAAGAAATAAAAACAAGAAAACAGTGGTGCGTTTACAGTAAATACTTCACCATTTTTGGAATCAGCAACGGCCTATAAAGCAGCTCTGGGATATCCCTGTTTGGTAGTTTAAACAGGGAGTTGCAGGCATATGAATGCATCCACCACAACACTCTGAACCCCCGAGGATGCAGCAGTGGGTCGGGTATGGGCGCAGGCTGCCACACAGGCACCCAGCAGTGGTCCACACACTGCATCTTTATCCAGAGCGACCAGGTTAACAGCCCAGCCCAATGGCTGTGCTGATCAGAGGCAAAAAATATCCCCACTCCACAGACACAGCTCTGTGCATGTACAGACTCACATTGTGTCGCACATAGCAACACATGCACATATTTTAGCATGGTGAGCTTGACCAGCACAACCCAGTCCCTGTCTATACACACGAGCTGCGTGCTGCCTAAGGCTGAGTCAGGAAATCAACATGCACAAGGGAGAGAGGTACATGTAAGACTGGAAGGCTGTAAGACATTATTATTAAAAAAAAACTCACTAACAAAAGAGAACATGCAAGAATTTTTATTTTAGGACTATAAAGTATTATTTCTTTGCTTGTGTGTGTGTGTGTGTGTTTCTCCTGAGGGTAAATTATGCTAAGGACTACCCTGAATGACATCAATCTGTATAGCATGAAGGAAAATTATGGTAAGGAGTTATGATGTTGCGCATAAAAGCAGCTGAGGCGTAGCTGTCGTAATTTACTATCCAAATCCAAAATCCAGATGATAGGAACATTATATGATCCTGTCGTTACATTTACACAGAAAGTCATAAAGGGATCCGTCATAACAAATAGGGTGGAGCAGATTACACTGATTTCAGTGCAAAAGGCCTGCTCCACAGGTAGTTTTTCCCCTGATCATGCAACGTAACGGAGGATGAAGACCAATATTTGCAGCATTTCTGGATTTACATGAGGCTTAAATATTCTAAGGTATATTCTAATAAAACATGGAGTCCTATTCTCAGCAGACATATCACTAGTATTACTGTGGTACTCATAAATCACATGCATGTTTAAACAGCTGAACGGAGATCTGAATTTATTGCCACTTAGTTGTTTATTCAGCAAAGTTTTTGTTTCAATAATTTTACCCAAACGTCAAACTTGGCCAAACTGGAAAGAAGGACAGATGATTTATCATTCCCACACCAAGTTCTGTTTGTTTGAATCCCTAATGAGTGCACATTTTATGTGGGTAATTGTTTCTAAGATGTACAGTAATGTATTTATCCACCATTGTAATCGCTCTGGAAAGCCTACCTGGACAAGGCCCCAGTCTTTCCTTTTCCTCTTGTTTTGCTATGATAATTTTGATTAGGAAGTTGTGGCTCTTGAACCCGCCGGGTTCTCTGTCCCCTTTCTCTGCACCTTAGCAGGGTCTCATTCTGCAGTGTTTTGCATGTAAACCAGGGGCATCAGTGGGAGCAGTATCAGGACGGGCCAGCTCTTCCTGTGCGGATGTAATGCAGCAGGAAGTTTGCTAATAGTCACTCGGCAATTCATCTAACAAGGCACTTGTCTTACACTACCATAGTGATGAAAAATCCTGGAGCATCTGCAGCTTTACTGATTGTAACACAAAAAAACACTTGCAAATGATTTATCATTTGTCTGGGAGGTCTCTGTGACCGATCGGTCCTCAAGTTTAACCAGTCGGCTTCCTTTCAAGCTTTATTCAGCTGTGTTTTTGTATTTAGGGTAAAGGAGGGTGGTGGCTCTCAGATTTCTTACTAAGGATTTTGAATTTGCAATCCTGCCAAGAGGGCGCCAGTAAATACATTTGCAGACAGATTTTCTCCTGCATGACTTGTGTTTTCTGTCTTTCCATCCATGCTTTAGGACAGCCATACAATTGACAATGACCCTTTTGAAGCAGTGCTTTCCTGCAAGTCATTGACAACCTTTTGGGATAATTTGATTTTAAAGAGACTTTGAAAGGATGTTCTTTGAGCTCGCTCTTTGTGTTGACCTTCTTCCATCTTTTTCTTTTGGAAGTTGAAACCCTCTGGTGGAAAAATGACCTTTTAGTAGTTTTGTTGCAAAACTGTGCAGCCATAGCTGTAAGTAGCATACACCAAAGATACAAGAAAGGATGGAATAGAAGAGTGTGTGTTGGAGAAAAAGGCACAAGAATAACCTATTTTTGGCGAGGACCATACCCTAAAGTCAATTTTTATTTTTAGTTTAAGACCTAAAAATGAAAAACATTGAAATTGTGGCAAAACAGATTACTTTATATATCTTTGCTAACAGTGACACATCTATGCGCCGCTCACCAGACCTACCTGAGGCGCTGTGCTGCTTGCTGCTTTGCAACATTAATGCCAGCAATAATTTCCTTTTCTCCACACTGTGCTTTTTCTGTCTTTTTAATCTGAGCGTGTAAATAATAAGAAAGAAAAGCCCTGAGGCGCCGCATTTCCTGTACTCTGCTTTTTTTTATGATCATCGCTCTATTGACTTTGGTAAATAGGTCAGTGATTATGACCAGTCAGTTCAGCAACTGGTGCTGATGATAAGCCATCGAACAGCAAACACATGAAGTCATCACAGTCTGTTCAGATTACTTTGCCAAAGTGGAAATGTGAATGTCTATTATTTTTCTGTTTGTTTTATTTATTTATTTTTTGGCTTAATGGCTCCTTTCTTTCACTTACAGGTTGTTTTTCTGTCCTTATTTTAGCGACTGTTTAACCCCAACTCGCCGTTCTGATGAGATTATAATGACACTAAACGAATAGGTTGTAGAGTAGAGCATAGAAACATATACTTATTGTGAGCTTATTGTAGCACAAAGTTTCCCTGGCATAATCCGTTTGACTCTAAGATTTCTGACAGTTTTACTTAATCTCCATTAAAATGGCTTCTGTGACCCGCTTTAGAATAACCATTAAATGCCCCAAAATTAGTTCGAGCCAAAAACTTCCTCCAATTCCTTTGTTCTGGTTTTTGTCAGGGGTTAAAAATGAAAATCTACAGTGCAAAAATTAACATTTTCTATTCTTTGTTTTGTTTTGTGTCTTTAATTGAAGTTCCAGCGTCTTTTTTTGACACGTCTTTAAAAATCGGCTGAATCAATGAAGCAGTAAGAAACAACTGAGCCTAATATGGACGCATAAACCACCAATCAGAAAAGTCATTGAGAAGTCAGATCTCACTGCACGTTAGGTTTATGCGTTTTTGATCATCTTCTTCTGAACTTTCTGCACCAAAGGTCATTTGAACCTGTGTCAACCTCTGAGTCCCAGAACTTAAAGTGCGTTAGCCACAGTGGGGAAAAGTCTACTGCAACTGTCTTTTTTTAATGACTTTGTGATGTCAGTTAGCGGTAGTTTACTGTCACCTGGTGCTTTACCGTCTCCCTTGAAGCTGTGTGCTCAGCCACATGCTGTTCTTAAGTGAGGAGACATGCTGAGCTGGTGTTAGGCTAATAACAAGTATGCACGCTTTCTGTCTTAACCACATCGCTCTAACTCAGCAGGACTCAGTAGAAACCTCCAGACGTGACCAAGCTGCAGCTTTAGGAGCTACTTACCTGGATGGTTAGAAATGGTCTGATGCACTGCAAGGTGTTACTACCACATCTGCAGACATTACACAGAAAATAACCAGTTACGGTGCATAAGCACAGCTACTGCTAAGGCTAAGACATTTGCAACAAAAGAGGAAAATGTCGGTTCAGGACAGCACCGTTTCTCTAATGAGTTCAGTGGAAATTGTTCATGGAAACCACATTTTCACTTTCATCTGTTCATATCACGGTAAGAGTGTGTGAAATATTTGTTACCGTGTTTGATCCTGCCTGCTGCACACCTTCGGTATGTGCAGAGGGCGCATTAGCACATTTTTTCACCCAGAACTGTTCGGGCTCTGCAGCTGAGGTTTCGCTTGTGGCTTTTCTTGATTCAAAGCAGCCCTGCATGTAGGTGGTGTTGCGCTCCTGCGGGACTTTTTCAAGAGATAGCTTGACATTTGCAAATCTCTGTGAGCGTCAGCATTTCGGTCAGTATGCCAACAACCGTCTCTGGCAAGCTGCCCCCAGTTTTCCATAGATATTTGGCCGTGACCTGCGAGACACAGTAGGAGGAAATGGGTCTCGAAAGGGGGTCATAGGGAGTTGAGAGAAATTAGATGGGGAATGGAAAGAGGAGGTTGGTGAAAGAATCACAAAATCACGACGAGATGAGTGAAGACGAGATAAAGCAAGATGAGGACAGACAGGAAGTAAAGAGGAGAGGGTGATGTACGGAACAGTGCGGCCTTTCACCAGTGTTGCGAGTTTAAAATCAGCACAGTGTGTTCTTTACTGATTCAAGCCCACTCTGTCACACACAAGCCCTCTGTCTCCGCTTCTCAAATAGCCTATACTCGAAACACATTCTCCTGCTCTCACACCACCCAGATGCCCATATGGCTGCGGCTTGTTGAATCATGATGAAGCTCGTCTTCTAATTCAGTTCCAGCAGTCACGCGACTAAGTGAACGTTACTTTCATTTAATGAATATACCGTGACAACCCTGGCTGAGGCTAAACATAAACTCTCTCGGTCAGTATGTGTGTGTGTGTGTGTGTGCGCGTCCATTTGGATCACAAATCTGTGGCTCTGCATTCCATGCCTTTTTCTCTGCTCACCAACCACCACGTTTCCTGTGAGACAGGAAGTCAGCTCTGTTTCCTGTCACAGTCCTCTTTCATGTGGTCACTTCCTTGTGTTTTGCCAGCGCCGCTCTGTTCTGTTGACTCAGAGAACGGAGGTGGTGCTCCTCACGGTGGGTTCAGGAACGACAGAGAAATGTCTAAAAGCTATGAGATGCGGTTTTGTTAGCCTCCTCCCCGGTTGCTGAAGCTAAAGGTCTCGGTGTTGAAAAGAGTTTCAGCCCTGTTGATCCTAAGTACCTAGTTTATCCCACTTCTTTCCTTTTGTTGCTCTTTTTGTGTGACAGAAAAGCTACTTGTTATTGTTATGTTCTTATAAAAAGCACAATATGAACATCATCTAGTGACGGTTATCAAAGTTCACTTCTGTGAAATTGTGGGTTTTGTAACCTTGCTGAGGAATGTTGATTGTGATGACTGCCTGGCTGGGAATCCTGCATTTACTGTTTCCTAAAAGATACTAACAAGTTGGCTGTGATTACAATTGAACTTTGCACGCTGTGATTAGCTGGAATGTTTAGATTCCTGTGTACTGCAGCCAGAGATAAATCTGTGTCTCATAGTACTTTAGATACCAAAAAAATGCTCTTAACTGTAATATACTGACTAAATATCACCTAAAAAATAAAAAAAAGATTAGTCATTTGAGTCTATGTGTGTGTGTGTGTGTGTGTGTGTGTGTGTGTGTGTGTTTTCCCAGTTTATGCATTTTTAAACCACTGCAGTGGAGTGAGCTGTAAAATCAAAACCATACTGTGCTGCTGTTTGTCACACTGCCATTCCACTAAAAACATGAGCTGTGTCACACACACACACACTCATGCATGCAGACACACACATAAATACGGACACAAAGTGGGAGACGAGGGATCTCCATTGGCCACAGCAGACCCCGCTCAACACATCAAGTTCTGCCGAGATCTGGTATTTCCCATCAGAGAGGTTTTTATTATCCTTTCACATCTACCCCTTTTCTTGAATCAGTACTTTTCAAATCAGTCACCAACACCTTAACGCAAGTCTAAAAGAGAAGTTAGGAGCTGAGATTTTAGCTGCATGATTTTCCTTCCTGTCATCAGGATGATGTAGGGCTGTAACAGGACATCCCGGCGTCTGTGCACACATTGCAGGCATTCTTTATTGCAGCACAGTTGAAATCAGCAACACTCCTAGCAGTCATGGGAAAGAGAGGCTCATGACCAGACTTTACTCCTCGCCTTTGTCATAGCTGTTGATGTGCAGCAGCAGGAGGAGGGAAGGGGGGGGGGGGTGCATTTGCTAGGCTAATCAGGGAAGGGCTGTCACGTACCTCAGATCATGCAAACTAGTCCAAGACTATTGGCGGAGACAGTCAGGTCATTTGGTTCAGGGAAAATTACATTCATTTGTAAGGGGCCAGTGTTCACAGAGCTCTGCACTGAGGAAAGAGGTGGAGAGATGGGAAAGAATGGAGCAGAGGTGGAGAGGAAGAAATGAGATTGGAAATTTCAATTCATCATTGTAGGTTAAAATGGGGGGTCGTTTTTGCCAAATTTAGAGGACCTCTTTGTAACCAAATGCACACAAGTCAGTTCATTTAGGATGTAATGGCCATTCTCATTTGAGTTTGAACTCAAATTTAAGAGTGCTCATAGGTCACGTAAAGATATTTTTTCCCTGAAATCTTCTGCAAGGGTACAGGTTTTTACATCTTGCACATGTTATACCTCTGGGTATTGGACAGTTAAACACACTGGAGGTACCAGAGATCAGATTCAGACTCATGAAGGAGAGAAGAGGGTTGAGTTGAGGAGAAGCAGAGGTGAAGGAAGCACAGAGGGTGCAGACTGAGAACCAGATGTGAAGTAGTGACTCACAGCAGGCAACAGGCTTGATGACGTTAACCACTATGCATGCTAAGCTCTGAGTGCGAGCGAATGTGCGCGCCGGGAGCTCCAGAACTTCCCTCCGAAACAACAAGCTTTACGCAGACACAAGGTCGGA
This sequence comes from Kiunga ballochi, assembly GCA_037177335.1. Taxonomy (NCBI): domain Eukaryota; kingdom Metazoa; phylum Chordata; class Actinopteri; order Atheriniformes; family Pseudomugilidae; genus Kiunga; species Kiunga ballochi. The sequence goes on along the minus strand of JBAMIG010000009.1, from coordinate 7,861,537 downwards.
CCAGGAATTCATGTTGAGACCTGATTCAGAGATTCTGTATTCTCTGGGGGAAAATGGTCCCTTCAGAAACACTGTTCAGTTTTATAAACATCCCAACAGGCTAAAACCAAAGAAGTTTGCAATGTTAAGTAACTGGAGGGTCAGAGCTGCTCTAGTGTAGTAGGGACAAAAAGGGTGTCTCACTTTCTGTGGTTTGCACAGGAGACATTTGCCAAATATTCTCTCTCTTTTGTTTGCCCTGTTTTTATAATGCTTCACTAACTTCCTGCTCAAAAATGAGTTTTTCCACTGCTGGTGTCACCAAGCAACGTCAGAGCACACCATTAATGTTTCTGTAAGGAGGAAAGATTAGTCTGTTTCCTCCCTTTGATTTTGTGCTGGCTTAGACAAGACACAGTCAGGTGGAATGTGGCTGTTGGTATAATAGTGTTTTACAATGGATCCTCTCTGTTTTTGTACTGTATATTTGTTCAGGATGTGTTGCTCATGCATAAACCCTAACATCTATTGTATGTGGATCTGTGCACATGTTTTCTTTGGACAGCAGCGGCACAAGATTGTTGATTGACTTTAAAAGGCTCCTTTTTCTCCTAAGTCAGGTGTCAAGGCAAGCATGTTTTTAAAAGCAGCCACCTGTACGGACGGATTTGCACTTGTATGATAAAGGACATCTGAGGTGTTTTGATAAAAGGGCAAACACAAATCTCTCTGTTTGTCTGCCTCACGTCTATTTTTTTTTTTTGTCCCTTTTCTCTCCCTCCTCTCCAGAACTCCATTAGACACAACTTGTCCCTGCACAGCCGCTTCGTTCGCATCCAGAATGAAGGGACGGGGAAGAGCTCGTGGTGGATGCTAAACCCAGAGGGTGGGAAGAGCGGAAAGTCCCCACGACGCAGGGCAGCCTCCATGGACAACAACAGCAAGTTTACTAAGAGCAAGGGAAGAGCAGCAAAGAAAAAGGTTAGCTGTCCTAGCATCAATCCATGACAATCTGGTGTTGTTTCTATTTAAAACTAAAAGTATCAGCTAATTAATGTGACTGTATAAAGTGTAATAACAGGATTGCTCATTTAGCGTTGGTACGTCTCCCTGTCTGCCCACAGCTGTCCTTGCAGGGCGGCCCTGACGGCGGAGCAGACAGCCCAGGCTCCTACACCAAGTGGCCCGGAAGCCCCAACTCCCACAGCAACGATGACTATGACGCATGGAACAGCTTCAGGCCTCGGACTAGCTCCAACGCTAGCACTGTGAGCGGCCGCCTCTCACCCTTCATGCCTGAGGATGACCTTGGCGAAGCAGATGTGCACATGGGCTACCCCGGAGCCCCGGGGGCCAAGATGACAGCCACACTGCCCAGTCTCACAGAGATGGCGGGTTCTCTGGGACACGGTTCAGAAAACGTTATGGAAAACCTTCTGGACAACCTGAACTTGCTGTCACCCAATAACTCCCAGGTTGGAGGAGGGGCGACAACCACTGGCTCCTCCCAGTCCTCCCCTTCTCCTATGATGCAGCCAAGCCCTGGCTACCCCGCGTACAGTTCCCCTGGCATGGCCTCGCAGTCACAGCAGGAATACCACAAGTGTGTGTACGGTCAAGCAGGAATGAACGCCATGTCATCCATTCCGCTGCAGACTCTGTCAGAGAGTAAGCCCAGCTTCGGGCCCAGCATGGGTCAGTACAACTGCCCCGCAGGGCTTCTGAAGGAGCTGCTGACGTCAGACACTGACCAGCATGGAGAGCTCATGCCATCAGTGGACACGGTGGTGTCTCAGTCCAGCGGAAGCTGCATGCTGCCTCCGTACAGCAGCAACCAGCATGCATCCAAACTCATGGCAGGAGGGAACGGTCACCCGCATGGTCTTTCTCACACCCACCCCCACAATGTCCGCAGCCAAGCCCCGGCCACATCACCTGCAATGAATGGTCGCTTGCTCATGTCTTTGAGTTACAGCGGAGGAAACTCACGTTTGCCTGCAGCAAAAAGCCCCATGCAGATGCCTTATGGCCTCTCTGGCCACCTCAGTGGGGGAGGCATGCCTGGTGGCTTCAGCCCACTTAACACCAATGGATACGGTCGACCGGGCATGTCAGTCCCCTCACACGCAGAGAAACTGCCCAGTGACCTGGATGACATGTCCATTGAGAAGTTTGAGTTTGACATGGAGACAGTCCTCCATGAAACTCTCATGGACGGAGACTCACTGGACTTCAACTTTGAGCCAGTGGTGACCCAGCAAAGTTTCCCACATGGGGTGAAGACCACCACACACAGCTGGGTGTCTGGTTAGGGCCCGCGATGCAGAAAGAGTTCAACTCCTCATCTCAGTTTTAGCTGTTTGGTAAAAGACCCCAATAGAAATTTTAGACTGAAAACCTCCTCAACCCAGCAACATTTCCACACGCATTTCCGCAGGATTGCAGTTCCAGACGTACGTCTCAGATCGGATCACTTCAGCAGACTGGGACTGGGACAAATCCCCCTCTGAGCTCCCAGGAGATGACATCGGGATCATTTCTCAAATATCAAAGTCTGTACAAGTGCCAAACATTTTGCCTTAACAAAAGAGCCAAACAGAACCACAAATTTCTGGTTTACACACAGAAGTTACAGATGCTGTGCAGTAGTTGAGTCCACACCTTTTGAAAGTGACACTGCCAAATACATCATCATCACCATCAGCACAAACTCAAACTGTTTACTGTGTGTCATCAATCAAGCTTTTTTTTATGTACAAGTAAAAACTGATTACGGCTCTGATGGAAGAATAAAGGTGATCTGGCTCATTAGTTTGCAGACTGTGAGCGACATCTGAAAGGATTCTTGCATGATGTTACATAATAACATACTTCTTACCTGAATGTACATAGTGTTACCGTACAGTTTGTAAAATCAGGTCTCTTGTCGTGTGTTTTTTTAAGTTTGTAAATAGTGTTTACAGAGTGGAAGCAAAAATTAAGCCAGCAGAGAGATGCTCAGAGAAAAAAAAAACTGGATCAGATTCATTTGAACACATTTGGTAGAAAAATCAGTCAGGCTGTGATGATACACTTTATAATTTCCCCTTTTTTGTACATACATTAAGAATGTATATTAAAATGATGTAGATGTTTACAAGAATTAGCATATATTTGAGACCTAAGTTATTTGTGGTTTATATAGATTTATCCCGGTGCATAAGCTGCACCCAGACAGCAGAATTGTTTGTCACTCTGTACCTTAATACCACAGGGGCCTATTTATTGTGCCTAATAAAGTAGGTTTTGACTGCAGGCTTGAAGGGGTTTTACCATTGTAAATGACTATGGTCCAGAAGATACTCAAATCCAGCAGTCTTGAAGAAGCAAACTCTTATTTTTCATTTACTGAATTCCCTTTTCTGCTGAGCACGAAAGCGTAAATTGTTGTTAAGGTTTCATGAATACATTTTTTTTTTGTGCCGTAAATGTTACAAGGTCAAAGCAGATCACCTCAGTCCTATTGTGTTTCCATGCGAGTAACCAGCCCACGCCCTCTTAAAGCGTCAGAGCTTTACGTCTTTCTTTTTATGTCTCAAATGTTTGCGTGACCGATGATTCCTTTTTATCCAAAGGACGTCTCTGATGCTGTCTCAAAGAACAGCCTTACTGCTTTTACTTGTCCCTCCTACCTCTGCCTGCCATTGGCTCGTCAAACATTTACGGTGGCGACTTTCCAACGTCGATCATCATTGTTCATCATTGTTATTGTTTATTTTCCCTACAAAGCGCCACTAAGTGTTGAATAGCTGATCTTAGCTTGTATATTTGCATATAAAACCTGCTTTTCTTCTCTTCTTGAAGCTCTAACAGATTTTGTTTCAACCTGATAATAAATTATTAAATAGCGTTGAAAAAGTGAAGACGTCTGAAAACATGACTGCTTCCATTGAAGTTAATTCGTCTGCTGACTGAGACCAAGTAGCTTAGAGAGTAATTAGGGAAAAATGTTGCTTACAAATTCATTAATGTTTAATGCATGATTTATCTGGAAACCACATTTATCTGCAGGTATTTGAGCGTTAACGGTTCAGAGCATGCAGGTTTTTGTTTAAGCCATGCAAAGGAGGTCAAATTCCCTTTCATTACTTGTTACCTGGTTGAAATGAAAACTTCCTGACTCTGGACTAAGCAATCTGACTCTGCTGATGGAGATTTAAAGAAAAATGTGGAGCAAGTCAGTGAAAAAAGCAAAAAATGAAATTCTTACCGTTTCAACTAAAGAAAGAGGGACATTAAAAAAGCTGCTGTTGCTTGGTGTTGTTGCCAGGTGTTGCCTTTTCTTACCCAAACATGCCATAGTGTACTATAGCCAAATTTGCCTTTGAAGTCAAAGCGATATATTTAGCATTTTTACCATGGGATGTACTCAGAACTATACATATATATATATATATATATATATATTTGAGCCGGTCACTCAAGTCAGAATTAACTGTAATGAATCTTTGTAAGTTTACTCTAAAAATGAAAGAGCTGTACTAAGTAAATTATATCTTCTTTTTGAATGGATTGAATCTATGCATTGTAATCCTTAAATCTATGTTGCTATTCCTATATTTCCTTGTTTCCCTTGAACTTTCGACAGATATTTTATTGTAATATAGAGTTGTAAAATGTTATGGTGGTGTTATTGTCAAAACTCTATGCTCCAGATAGTTATATGGGAAAAAAATGAAGTTTATTTAGAAAATAGATTATGCGGTGATTGCTGCGCTAAGGTTTTGTTTATGGATAATGTTCTTTTCTTGTATTTAGTAATGGTTTTTAGAAAATAGCAGCAAAATAATAATAAAAAAAATTCCTAAAAAGATGTAAAGGTAAACTGCATTTTAAAAATAAAAAAAATATTTATTCGTCAGAGAAGTTTTGCTCAAGAAGCAGATTTTGGACCAATTTAGATATTGCACTTTTATTTGCATTTTATATCAAGGGGCTCCTCGTAAGTAGAGGAAGAGTTCCCATTGGTTACATTGACCTTATACTGGAATAAATTGGAATTGTGTGATTACAACAAACAAGAATATGTAATTTGTTCAATATTAATGTTTTAAAGCCTAAATAAATGCACTTCTGTGTAAATGTTGTGTTAGTTTTCATCCGTTTCAGTGAGATTGCATGTCAAAGATATGAAAAGCCTTGTTTTGGTTTGCATGTAGACTGTCAATACCCTTGAAGAAAACCACAAGATAAGTTTAAAAAGCTGAACCATAATAGTTTAGATTATTTCTGTAATGCACAGTTGGATCAGGAATTAGGGAAAAACTGTTACCGTCTTTGTCTTATGGCTCAGTATCTCAATTTTTCAGTTTATTTCTGCATATGCACCACATTGTTACACATACACCGTATAACTAGAACTCTATTGTGGATGACATCTTAGGAAGTTGATGGTGGTTATTGACAAACGTTTTAGTATATAAAATAACCCAGAGCTAATGAGGCTACCTAAAAGACTTTTAATGAGTCCGCTGTTTTACATAAAAAAAACTGATTTTAACCCGAATATTAAAAACACATAAGGAGCCAAACAAGGGAAATCTTTCTCAAGTTTATTATTTGTACAGTTTGAAAAAGGAGGAAAGTAAAACGTGCACAGTGCCACAAATGGATAAATTATCCCAGAACTGGAAAGATTTAAGCCAAAGCCTTTTCTCATTTCTTCCCTATAATGATTCCTTCTGGCTTTTTCTTACAGTCACATTCCGCACCATGCACCCCCTACCACTGAACCCAGTAACCCCAGACTGCAAACTGCACAGCCTCTCTGGCCCCACTGTCTTTGACTTTGACTTGGGAGTAAAAGATAACCTTTAACAAGGCAAGCCATTGAGGACTAGTCTTATAAAACAGCCGGACAAAGAGGCAAAAATACTTACTCTACCATCTACTCTTTTATTTTCTATTTTATTTCTTCTGGCTAAACACAGAATAAAGACCAAGAATCTCGTTTCACCTGCATAAGTCAGTTTCTTTAATGGCCTGAGAAGAACCCCAGAGGTGGCAAACTAAATGCTTCAGCTCACCTTTTGTCTGGGAAATTATAAAAGGTTTGTATGTCTTTATAGTGCAAAGCAATGTGGGCCAAGTTTTGGTGTCAGAGCAAAGTGGGAGGGAGGTGAAGGCAGAGAGAATGCTCATGAGCACATAGCTGAGGAATGTGGGCGTGGCCTGCTGCTAAAGGCAAATGTGATCCTTATACTCCTCAGGGTGCCCAAAGACAAAATGCATTTAGATGGTTGGGGCCATGTCAGGACACAGATGTAGTGTGGAGATGTGGTAATAAACTATAGAGTTCACACTTATGGCTACATGTGTGCTTTCACATTTGGTTTCAAATAGTATCTCCATTTAGCCCATCTTTGAATTAAAAGAGGATAAAATAATGCTGCTGTTGTGTTGCAGACTCAGTGTTGCCTGAAGACAAATTCATTCAACTTCTTTTAGTTCTCAAAATATCAGCTCAGTGTTTTTTACTGTACTTCATTACACTTATCTTTTCCAGGTACAAGTCTCAGCATGCAAGTGTGTGTATTTGAGGTGTGTCCACAACAAAGTGGCATGTAACTAACGCAGTGCTATAATGGATGGACTGTTAGCATCAGAGGAGCCTCCCTCCTTCATTTAAAAAAGTCAAGCAAGCTGTTATCCTCTAATGTATTTGACCTTTATGTATATATATATATATATTTATATAAAAGTATATATGTATGCATATGTATGGATAAACACAATGTCATGGTTTCTTGTGCTAAAGTGTCTTTTTAGAATAAAAAGAGAGAAAGCGTAAGAAAGAACGTTGGCTTAACTAAAGGTTTCATCTTTAACATACCTGCTGAATATTGAGCTACCTCCTAACAGTGGCTGAAGGCTAATTTATAAAGTCCATCTACCCGTTTCCTCCACTGTTTTCATAGAGCTTGAGGTTGCATATCCGAAGCAGCATTTGCAGCAGTACTAACAGAAACTGTGGGGGCAGTGTTGTGCAGTGAGGCAGAAATGCAAACACCAAAAGAAGCAAACACTAAACTCTGCATCCCCCTCTAGTGGATGTACTATTTATCAACAAAGAAACATAAAGGAAGTACAGAGCATAAATGGATCCTAATTTGGCATTCATACCTGTACTCTGAGCCCCGTCCATTTAGTAATAGTCAGTCTGATGTTTCTCATGCTTGTCACTTTCTCCTTTTTTCCGACAATATTCTCTTAATGAATCAATCAGGCAGAAGTGTTTGTCCAAAACGACCTTCGTGTTGATATCCAGTTGCTGGCGTGTGGCAGCATGTAAGGCAAAACTAAGCTATAATGTGATGTTCTAAGCTAAATTGTGAAATGTGTAATCTCAGCCTCAGCATACTTCTAGGCAATGACTGCTGCAGGAATGTAAACGATAAATGTCACCATGACCTTAAAATGAGTCTGAAAGTGACATAGTGTCAGTTTAAAGTGACACAACTTATTTTGAAATCTCTTCTTTGCAAGGTCTTTTTTTGTGAAAACAAATTTCTGCAATTTGCTGACATGACTTCTCTACTAAAAGCCCCTGATACTTGTCTGATAAATCAGAGTTTTGTAATAATTAGCCCTTTTGTATTTTAGTCCCAGTTCAGTTTCCAGCTCTAGTTCCACTTAGTTAATGCAACCCATCCTTCTGTAAGCTCGTTTTCTGAATAACCTTAATACCCTTAGATTACAGCTGTCTTGAATACAAATAATTAAAAAAAGGCTTTTCAAATTTATTAAAATGCCTTTTTTAATTTGGCTAGTTTAAATATTTTGGTTTGTTTATTTTTTTCCAGACTGTCTCTGGTTTCCCAATTTTTGCCTCGCTTCTGCCCTAAAAGTTCCCCAAAAAATCCAATTAACACATAGCTAATTCAGGTACTCTGCTGATACGCCAAAATGCTTCAGTGCTCATATATAATAAACACACTTTTGCATTACAGAGATTCCACATATATGTTATGCAGCCCCTGTGGATAATTATAATGCATTGCATGATGTAAGCTTGAACCTAGTAAACTCTTTATTTATGTAGGTCAACACACAACAGACTGAAACTGAGGGAGAAACATGCAAAGAGTCAGAGAGAGCAAAAGAGAAACAGATGTCGTTTGACTGCTGGGTAAGTTGAGAGGAGACAGCCAAGCTTGGGGGTGTGATTTGTGTCCCAACTTGACCTCTCCTGCAGCTCTGATAAGACACCCAACAGGCACGACACATGCATGCTAATCTGATTCTTTTTCTGACTCCTTCTCTTTTCATCTTTACAGTTTCTGACCATGGTACCCACCCTCACTATTCTCCTCTTTGTAATTTATGCATTGCTGGAACCGATTAGCCCCGCATGACTCTTACTTCCAGGTTAGTTACATTCCACATCAGTCTTTGCTTCTTGCTGCCTTTGTACTGTGACACACTCTTTCTCAAGAAGCCCTTGCTAACTACTGCTGACATTATTTTAGTTTTTATCATCACAGCTCTGGATGTATTCCAGAAAGCTTTATTTATGTCGTGTGATGCAAGCAATGTTTGGGGAACGGAGCTAGAGAGTCTGCAAAGATGTCAAAGCCAGCACTCTGATATCTGAAATGATATCTAAAACTTATTTATTGTCAAACTGGTGCTATAAGGACAGGACAAAGTTAAATTAAATTATCCATTTTTGATGGATTAAGAAATTTGACAGTCTGGGTGTATCTTATGACTAACTCGGCATTGCATAGAAACAATAAGAGTCCTTTTCTGCAGCTATACCACAGGCAATGGTTACTACAGTCTGTCTTTGTGTTGCTCAAAGCTGTTACTACATGCAATGGAGTCTATTTGTGGCTGTTCACTCAGCCTGCCGATGGCTAGCCCACAGCCATATTCCATGATTTATATGAAAAATGCCCCTATCCACCCAGCCTGGGTTTGTGGTTAGCTGTGACTGGCACGCGACTCATGGTATTTCCTCCAGAATGATAGTAAGAGAGTCGCACACCGACACTCACAAGAATAAACAAGGTCTTGAAAGGCACACGGGATGTAAACACTACAGTTTCAATGGGAAATTTACAAGACAATAAAGAGGCAAAGACAAAGTAAAATAGAAAGCATGAAATCAACAGAAATAAGAGAGAAATACTGACAAGTCTATTTGTGTTGCCGCTTTCAAACATTAAGGTAAAACATGCGCGAAATTATTTAAATGGATGAAAGATGGTAAAAGTAAGTAAAAGCTAAATAAAATCATAAAAATGAGGATTTAACAAAAAAGGGACACTAAATGAAAAAGAAGAAACATTAAATAAATGCTTTCTATTACAGTAAACCTAAAATCTCAGCATTATGTGGCCTGTCTAACACTGAATAAAGGAAAAAAAAATTTTTCCATGTGATTTCAGCAATGAATCAATAATGTTTCTGAAAGGATTGCATGTAAACATCCCACAGAAAGTAAAAAAACCACAGGAATCTCGCACGATACCTTGCGGGATTGTAACTGTGGTCATTTAAGAGCGACAGAAAGCTACTTACTTGCATATTTAAATCACAACTTGCTTTCTTGAAGCCAACAGAGATAGTTGGCTCTTTTGTGGATGGAGCTGCGGGTGTTTGTGGTTCCCTGGTTTTCTCTGACAGATCTTGATTTTTGCCATGGTTTTGAAAGGCTACTATGGGCTGTAAATATGTTCATTTCCCATTTTTCCCATATTTTTCCCATATTCATAGATAAGCTGCCTCCAGTGTTGCATGTTGAGGATTACATCATTAATCACTGGTTTGGTTTACCCTATTTGCCATAAGTCATGAGTTTCAGTGGCAGGTCTCCTGCTGCAAGCCGCTTACAGAACCAATGATGAAATTATTCATGAGAGTGTTTAATTCCATGTCCTCTCTACTCTGCTGTGTCATAAGGTGTTTCAGGCTTGTTTACGTTTTATCTAGGAACATATCATTTACCTGAGCATTGGCCTAATAGCATGCATTCAGGGTACATGTGGGCGAGAACTAAGTATCAGCAGGACATTTGAAAACAACACCATCACCAGCACTCCATCTGACAAACACTGATTGCTGATTTGAACAAAGCAGTGTGTGTGTTTGGACAAATCTGGCCATTGTAGGTGCTCTTTAATCCAAACCAAGGATTCATCTCACTGCTGGTATAGTTAAAGATTTCTCTTGTGTTAAAAGGAAACAATGTTGTTGTCCGGTTTGATGATGAGGATGCAGTCTAGCTTCCGGACTCTACCTCAGAGAAGTATTTTAATCACATTTTGAGAACATGAGCTTAGCAAAGAGACATTTTCCAATCTGCAGTGTTTTACTTTGGCATGACTTTGTTGTAGGAACCTTCTTGAGCTGCATTTAAAATCCCTGGTTTATTTAAGCCCTGTTTGTTACCTTTTCTTTCTACTTTTCTAGCTATCATTTTATTTAGAAAGATTTTAATATTTACAATTTAGTCTTTTTTTGTATATGTAAGCATTAAAGCATGTGCATCAGCATCAGTGAATTAACAGTGCAGATTCATATTACTGTAATACATGCACAATGTGCTTCGGTTTTGTGTTGCTTCAATGAGAAAAGACTTGTTTATCTTTATTTCATTAAACCTTTGTATGCACATCCCATTACTTGCCTGTTGACAGTTCGTTGAAACAACTGTGTTTTTCTTTCTTTATGTATTGATTGTTGGGAGTTACATTTAAAAAGAAGGATAGTTGAGAAGTTTCATTATGTCCTTATGTGGACATTAATCATGAAAAATAAATACTGTGTACTGGGGCCCTTTTCCTTCTTGCTTTTATTAGCATCATCCTTCACTGCTGTGAGATCTGCTGTGTCAAAAAGAGGGAAAGGTTTGTGTTTCAGTGTGTGATTCCTTCAGCCTGCATGTGTTGGTATGTTAGCAAGAATATTGGGTGAAGTGGTGAATGAGGCTTAAACTGTTAACTGTTAAAAAGGCAGCATTTGGCCAGAAGAAGTTAAAGGGATTCCTAACATTTTAATCTTAATAAAATCTCCACTTAGACTTTGACAGTTTAAAAACTAGTCTGTCTATTCTTGATCAACAAACACAAAGCATCCTGCAAAATCTTTCCAATTCTTTAAACTATTGCCTTCAATAGTGAGTTTAAACCTCTGTAGCAGACCAAACGCATGTGCTCTGAGATACTCAGTTATTGACTTGGAGAGTTCAGGGAGCGGCTCCATGTCAATAAGCTGGCCTGCCCCATGCTGGCCACACCATATGGAAGCCTGGTTGTAATTCGAGGGACTGGCCAGGGCATAGTGCCAGGGAATTAGAGAGGCGGGTGGCAGGAGACATTTTAATTTGTGCTGCCATGTGCAAAGGCATGCACCTCTAGCCTGGGTCGGTTCAAGTGATTAGACCAGCCAGCGTATTCCAGGAAGAGGGAGGGGAGAGCAGCAAAACATGGGGCAATGGAACAAGATCCAGGAAATGCTATTGATTGCTTAAAATGAAGTATCTTAATATAATGATGTGACTTGGACTTAGGGCAACATCCTATCTCCATCAAAACAAAAACGTTATCATCATCATCAGGTATTTTAGTTTTACATTCAGTGTAGAGTTCACTCGAGTTTTAGACAGGAGGTAGGAGCATTACTCTGCTTCTCTCATCTATAATCACACAAACAAGATTGATATAAATTATTAACATGTCTTACATTAAAAGCTTCAAATTCACATTTTAAAAAAAGATCTGTCTCTCTTTAGCCACCTCTGGTCTTTGCTTCATTGCTTCGCTCATGAGATAATTAGCCCCATCTTAGCAGAGAGAACATAACCATAAAGAAATGTTTCTCATTTTGACATGTCTTTGATTCATAATGAACATCCAGCCTCTCTTTGTTCAGCTTCCTTTTTCTCCTCAACTAGATGATCAGGTAATTAGACAAGTTAACAAAAGACTCAACTTTAATTAAGTTTTCCATTTATCTCGACTAATGTTATGAAGTTAGTTCAGACAGTTAGTTAGACGTGCTTAAATAATTTATTACCAATTGTTTAAAGACTGCAAAGACTGCACATGGTAAGTGCATTCATTCATTCGCTCATTCATTC
>JBAMIG010000009.1:7789515-7845521 GCA_037177335.1 Kiunga ballochi | reverse complement strand
AGATAGATAGATAGATAGATAGATAGATAGATAGATAGATAGATAGATAGATAGATAGATAGATAGATAGATCACAATTTTGCTATCACACACACACACACACACACAAAAGAAAAACACAGTATATATATATAAAAAAATTATTCATGACTATATAGAAGAAAATAAAAATAGACATGTTTAACATATATGAAAATAAAAAAACAAAAGTTTGCCATTATACTTATTAACTTATAAAAAAAATTAAATGCCATCTATCGCTGTGTTCTAATCATGAGAAGTACATCTCTAGAAGTTTATAAACCCCTTCAGTGAAAATAACAGAAAATTAAATAAAATGCTTTAAAAAAAACAGTGCCTCTGTCATACGCAGGTAGGAAGGACTCTGTCAGACCTGGACAAAAACTAAAATATACCCAGGTGACTCTCAGGAACATAGGGGGGCTGGAGACTGCAGGAAAGAGGACCAACTGGTTTCAGGGTTTGCACAAACAGACAAGAGAATAAACACAATGGGCCTGGCTGCGTTACCACAGTTGGCTACACAACCATCTGGTGCTGCATAGGAGGAAGTCCTGTCCTGATGTAACAGCTGGGAGGAGGTCAGGGAGAGGAGGATCATATGTACAGGTGAGCACAACTCCTCAGCAGGTGCGACATACAGCATATGAAGTGCACTGGGAGAAAGTTAAAAACTCCAGCAGGAAACCAAAAGCTCTGAAACAGGACAGGATGAGAACTTTTTCGGTCCCTCTGAAATGGTTCCTTTTATGGATTTTGACGTGAAATTTCACCATGAGCTCAGAGACCTTGAGGGGCATTTTTTTGTTCACACCAACAAAAACAGCATAAAGATAAGCTTAAATATATAAATCAGGGATTTATCATTATTTATCATTGATTGAGTCTGATATTGTTTTAATCTATTAACAGTTGGCTGAAACATATCTATATGCGTTGATTTCATACTTTATGCTCCTTAACATGAATTTTACAGTCTTTTTCTTTCCCTCCTAACCCTATCTGCTGCTGTTATTGCACATCTATTACATCTATTTAGGATTTTCACAATAAAAGAGGGTAAATAATATGCATTGGAACTTGTTCATCTTCTCTTTTTTCTTTTTTTTTTGTAGAGTTACAGAGATTACAGAAAGTTTTTTTTAGAGTTTTGTGGGAACAAATTGTGCTAAATTTTAGACATTCCAATTTAAGACTTAAATTGAGACACTCACCCTACTGTTTGGCTGTTTTACTGAAATACCCAACGCTGATAACACATACTGCTGAAAAAAGGTTTTTGAACATATTATTCAAAGGAATGTGCACTAAAATAAGGCCTTTGCATCCAGATTAACATTTAACCACTAGATGCTCAGTCAGTTAGTTGCTTAGAAAAGAATCCCTTCATAACCTGGTTAGCTTCAAATAAACCTAAGAGCAGTTATTTTACAACTATATGTAATTTCTCTTTATTATTACAGCAGGAACAAACACTTTATGTTGTTCTACTTTCAATTTACTCACATCTGCAGAATCACAACACTTGTTTCTTGTTTTCCAACAAAAGAGACACACAAAATCAGTTTTCCATAAAAAATTAGTCGCATCAACATAAATGCTTAACTAACTTCATTCTTACCTTCAAGTGATTTCCGTTTAGTAAATTACTGTTTGCATTACAGAGTCTCTCTCCACAGAGCAAGATCTAAACAGTAAATGAATTAGATTGTTGTGCAATGATGCATAAGCAGGATAGGTGGGATTACTGAATGTTCTCACTAAAGAAAATTATCTTACAATTCAAACAAAGCATACGACATAAAGCTCAATGTAGTTTTGTACATATACAAACTTGTGTTTTCATATTGTAGCTTTTATGTTGTTATACTTATTCCTTTTTTCAGTTCAGTGCTATCATAGAGTCTCGCTGCTTTCTGGAGGCCTATAGTAGCCCAGTTAACTATGCAACTATATGTGTTAATATGACAAAAAATAATGTTCAAATTAAATATTTTTGCAAGGCAAAGTTATAACAACCCAGAAAATGAAGCGTTATTCATGTCATAACCTGTTTGTTACATAATCAAGGTACATATGGAAACAACAAGCAAACATGAACATAAATTTCAGAAACGACAACAAATCAAATTATACAGACAAGTTTTACCCACAACAAGTGATGTAAAATAATATAGCTTTAAAAGGTTGTTTGGGTCATTCAAATAAGAACATATATCAGAAGAAATTCACTCAGAGAATCAAGCTTATTATTTCTGTTACAATGATGGAAAAGTCAACATTTATTATTTGTAAAACTGAAAATAGAAGACTTCTGAACAAAATGAAGGACAAGCACAGCAGCAACTCTTTCTTGTCACTTTGTAATGATGGTGCGCAATAAATAATGCCCCTATCTCACAATGATAAAGGTTGAAATCCTTTGAAACATTCCTGTATCCAAATAGTGATCCGGATCGCCTCCAGAATGTAATAATTTCTTTCTTGTCCCATTTCGACACTTTCCTAATGCTTCGAGACGTCTTGTTGAAACGCTGTGGTCAGAGGATTTAGCCAATATTCATATGAACATAATTTTGCCACAGCAGTTTCTGTCCCTTCAGAACAGAAAGCAAGAAATAAAGGACATAACACCCAATAGAATTGTTTTTAGCTTTAACATTTCAAACAATGATATCAGCCATAAAGAAATATAGGTTTTGTGGGACCAAACAAAGCTCACTTTGTGACAGAAGCTCCTTGTTTGTGTAAGAAATGGGAAAAAACTGTACAGTATACTGAACTGATACAAAGGTAGGACATTTTATTTAGGTGAAAATCAATTATATAGTCTTCTAGTGTTCCTGAAATATCAAAGTGGACAGCTTAGTTTTAAAAAAGTGTTAAAATGAAGATGGAAGCCATCTTTAGGAAATGCTCATGATTTTGCATGAGGAAAAAAAGCTTTTTACTCATGAAGTGTCATTATGTGACAAAGAAATTACTGCTATGTGTGAAGTTTTTAGATGATTCATAAAAAGATGCAGCTCTGTTCTATGACTGAGCTGGCGAAAGCCTTCAAAATCATCTATACAGCCTTTCTATAAGATAACTGTGATGTGATCAATTGATAAAACCCTTGAGAAGCAGTTAAATAATATCTTGACAATTAAATGCTGAAATGTTTATTCCTCATGGAATTAAAAGATATGACTAATATGAATAGTCTATTAATCACCTACTTATACATTAGTGTGAGTGCTGCTGAGATGAAAAATGTGTCCGTGTGTGCTTGTTTTAAAAGATGAGAGGCAGTGCATGTGTGTGAGAACCAATTC
Organism: Kiunga ballochi; assembly: GCA_037177335.1. Lineage (NCBI taxonomy): Eukaryota > Metazoa > Chordata > Actinopteri > Atheriniformes > Pseudomugilidae > Kiunga > Kiunga ballochi. Next base: position 7,842,183 of record JBAMIG010000009.1, on the reverse strand, counting down.
AGTGTTGCTAATGACTGCCTTCCCGTGAGCTTAATCAAAGATTTGTACATTTAATTGCTGTCAAGTCAGCGCTCACCACCTGCTACGGCTTGCCTCACATGTTCACCCTCTATCTGGGAGCATTTCCAGCTCCATCTATCATTCCTGGCTGAAGGCTGAGACAACACAGCCTGCTGGGCAACCTGTACTCAGCCGTCCAGCAGGGCCCAGCCAGGCCTGCACAGCATGGACCCAGAAAGCCTGCTCAGCATGCAGAGAGGTCTGTCAGCACCTGGGCCTTGCAGTCCCAAACCAGTCCTCACAAAAAAAAACCAAAAAAAAAAGATTTGCCTAAAATGGACACTGAATAAAGTCAGTGAGATGGATGTTTTTGTTTTCATCTCTCAGGGACACATACACACAGCCACATGCAACCCAGTCCTGACATGAGATATGGCCTAACACTGACTCCATGCTTACATAGAGAGCTGAATGCAGAACTGGTGGTCTATGATGTCCATCAACACAAGCTGGGAGAAAATGTTGTAATTTGCTTTCCCAGCTGATGCCCAGTGGGCTGGCGTAAAGCAGTCACGCTAGCACCAATCAGGGAAGTTTGCTAATGCTTCTCACTTTTTTAGTTTGCAAGGCTATTATAATATGTTTGACAGAAATAATAATCCCAAAAGCCCCGAGCACTCCAGGGAGCTGCATTGCAAGCAAAATGCACAGCATCAGGTGGATTTTATATGCAGAATAAATACATGTTGCAATTTTGAGTATGTTTTAAAAATATATATGGCTTTCTTGTGCAATATCTACATTTATAAAGTGAGAAAGGCTTATTCTAAAGATAAGATTTTCTTTTATCCTATAGACTTTCAGGCTTAGAAAGTGATAAACTGTTAACGTGATAAAATGATTTTTCAATATACTCAGCAGCAGTTACAGTCATCCTACTACCACAGTTGGTTTTTGACTCATTACTGAATCACCAGTTATCAGCATTCATTCTCTTTAAACAAGTAGCAGGCATACAGGTTTTTACCAGATAAAATCAAATAAGCATTGAAGTGAAATGGAGGGGTGGATTACAGCTATGGAAAGAGACGTTAAACCCGTTTTACACATCCCACACTGGATAGCACTGGCTCAGGTGTTACACTTAATCCAATGTTATACTCATCTTTGAAAGTTTGCTAATTATCCCATAGTAGGCTGGAGGCTACATGGAGAAAAACAGGCCTGACCTGTGGGGTGGGATTCAATTTGACTGTACACTGGCAAGTCTGGACAAGGTGTTGTGCGACCTGACATCTCCTGAGGTTGGAGAGCTCCAGGCAAGATGTAATCCAAACCGTCTCCCAGGGGTGCCTGTGCCAATGAGCAGGTGGAAAGCTACAGCTGCCTTTTTGACTCCCTGAGCTCATTAGTGCCACAAAATTTTCACTAAGGAGAGGATAATAGGCCTTCTGACATGACCTTATTTCCTGTGCATTCTTTCAATCAAAGGAGTTTTTTTTATAAGAAGGTTTAAACCTGAATAGATTGTAATACAGTTTTTAGTGTAAAAAATAGACGATATGATAGGAAAAACAACTTTTATACCTCCATTATAATTGTTTTTATTAGTAGTAGAAGTCTTGCATTGTCCAAGCTAATGTTCAGCGTAAAAAATGTTTTTTGTTGTCTTCATTGTGACTGTTTGATGGATGAAAAGTATAGAAGGTGGTGCTGTAATCTGCCCTTTTACCTGACTTGCATTTCTTTTTAGCTTGTTTTTATGGCAATATGAGGGAACAACAACAAGGCTGCAGCTTCTTTAGAGAAACCTTTTATTTAATTTAGCTGGAGACGTTATAACTCATTTGCAAATAAATACATACTTGAGTTTTTACTGTGACTCATAACCGTATTGCTTAGCTAAACCAATAGGAATAATCTGCATAATGTAATGGTCATAACTGTTCCCATATACTTAGATCTAAATGGTGTCAGTTAAATGATTTGATTACACTTTGCTTAGGTTTAGAAAAGTCCTGATAACTGATGAAAATGAGCAGCTCCCATTAGAATATCCACACTCAGAAGAGGATTTTCTCCTTATTGTTAAATATAATACACTGGTCCCTGACTCTGTGCTTCTTTGAGTTGAATTGAAAACAAAACGGACCACACTGCCGGGTTGCAGGTTCGCCAGCTGAAAGAGGCCTTCAAACATCTGGCCTCTCCTCAGGAAATAAGACAAATACAGTAAAAAATCTCTCATACCGTGACAGCATTTTCCAACTGAGTGATCTTTTTTTCACCAATTTCCATATTTGGTGACACCCACGTGTGGTCGTGCCAGCCAAACAACACAAACTATTTCCATGGCAACTGTTATTCTTACCTTTAAATACATTTGTCTTTTGATTAAATGCAAAAAAAAGGTAAATTAAAACCAACTTTTGGACTCATAGCACTAGAAATGTATGTGAAGCATACTGCGATGATCTGGCAGGCGGTCCTAGAAGATGCTGAACTAAGAGAAAGTCAAAAAGAGCATAAATCCCACTGCAAGTGGAAAATTGCTTTGTGAAAACTCGATCCTCCATTCTTGAATTTTTATCTTACTTCCTACTGCCTTTTCCTATTTCAGGTCAAACATAGTTTCCTACGTGTTGTTTAATCTGTAGAATTTTATATGTGGGAGCCAAGATACCACTTAAGAGAAAGTCAAGACCTTTTGGTGTATGAATGGGAGGAAATGGCTGCAGAGGTTCACCAGCCATGCCAGTCATTCAATAAAAACACCCTTTCTTTGCTTCTGTGCACTCAGGTTAAATACCAAAGCTTGTTTTCTCTGCATGGATTTGATCTGCTTCCATGATTTGAAAGTGACCTTCCACCCTTTACCCCCTGCTGTGAAAACAGGGCTTGATCTGGCCCTGGCCCCAGCACCCAGCTTGTTGGGACAGCTGCTCAGATAATATGGGCCCTCTGCAGGTTCCATGACTCATTTTCTGAGTCAACACCATGAACTTGAGCTTCGTCCTCAATGCAGCAGTGATTCATGGGCAGATTTTTAAATTTGCATGATTACTCACTTTTCTGTGTGTCTCTCCCACAAAGACTGTGGATAATAAATCATTTACCAAAAGTAAATTAATAATACCTTAAGTGTGATCATTAAAACATTTGATGATTTTAGGATCATTAGGACTCTTGTTTTCTTGTTTGGGGAATTATTTTTGCACTTGTTGCAAATTAGAAAAAAAACAAACAAAAAAGCAAGTAAATTAGTGTTACAGCCAGCCAAATGTGTGACATGTAATTGTGTCATAATCAAGACAGCAACCCTCGTCTTCCTCCCCCAAAGGTGCTCTTACATAACCACTGTAACTTGTAAAGTACATTGCATGAAGGTAAAATAATTTATTTTACCCATACCACATAAAAACTGAATAAAAAAAAAATCATGGTTCAATCATCATCACCCATGACTCTTCCTCATGAGTACGTTGTGACTCATTAAATCATAGACTTCATCGGGACATCTTTCCAGTGTAGAAATACTTTAAAGATACTCTAAGGCTGCACATCCTTTAAGATCGGACATGGTTTCAGGCCCTTGCAGCACAATTGTTGGTTAAATGTTTTACAGTTGTTGGATTGATAGTCATTACAGAAACTCTTATATATATATATATATATATATATATATATATATTTTATATTTTTATTTTTATATGTGCTCACCAATAAAAATGACTTCAGTCCTATGAATTAAGGACTATCAAGCTAAAAACTGAAACTATCATTTTTGTGAAGGTGAAAAAAACAAACAGACCAATAATAAATAATTAATAAACAAGGATTATTGTAGTGGTTGATTAAAAGTAATAAGCTCTTTTGGAAGATATGTATGAAGAGCTTTAATTTTATGTTGATCTACTAAATAAAAAGGGAATGAAAAACGTTTTGCAGAACGTCTCCTGCTCTCTCCTCTCCTTTAACAGGACCAGAAAAGCTCCCAGTCACACCCATATGACGAACTGGAGGCCAAAGGTTTGATTGTGGCTGATCTGGAATACTCTGGTTCTTCTCCTCTCCATGGACTGAATTAGCAGCTCCGTCTTTCACTCGGTACCTCCCTTACCAGTCTTGCGTGGAGAATGTGTGGGCTGGGATAGATTAATGATGTCAGGGCAGCAGTTTTTTCACAACCACTCCCAGTCTGCGTATAAAGCCACTAATCACAAATTTACCTTCTGCAGACTACTTTGAGTTCCCTCCGCGTGCTAAATATTATTGTCGTAAGTAGTAGGCTCAGTGACTCATATTTTCCATGAGCATCTTGCTCATTCAGCTGCTGCGATAATAGGAGTGGCTTTCTGCTGACACACATTCCTGTATGGTTCTTCATCCAACCTTACGCAACTGTAGCTCACGCTCTACGGCTGTCTTTCTTTTTGGCTATATGATTTTATTTCACAACTAAATCTGTTTTGCTTGTTAGGATGTGATGAGTAAAGATGTATTTCTGGAAAAAAAAAAACAGTCAAATTCCTCAAAATCTCAACTTCAATACAAAAGAAACATTACAGTCCATAACAATCTGAGTTAGACTCTGGGTCTTCTGATGAAGTGGTAACCGGGCGCTTGAGGTTCCACCTGTCAGCTTGTTGTGGGTAAATTAAACAGTGGAAACATGAGTTTTAGCATCGCTGCACAATGTGGTCTGAGAAAAATCCATACAAATACCTGAAAGTCAAGTAAATAAACTAAGACATAGCGAAATTTATGTATATTTCCATTATGTTTTACACAGAATGACTGTACAATATCATGCTATAATTTGTAGGTATTTAGCTTGATCTTCTGTCAAGGGAAAATTCAACATAATGCCCTTGTGTTTGCATGTGTTACTGTGCTTCTTTCACCAGCTAATCTCTTTTAGTGAGCGTGTGAGAGTGTTTGAGTGCACACTGTGGGGAGTCGGCACACAGGCTCACTTCACGTGGTTCCAAAGGTGAAGGGCTATTAGGGGAAAGGTGAGCATGGGACTGCTGCTCTGGGTTACTCAGTAACGGCGTTCCGGTCCTGCCCCTCTCAGGCCTCCACCTCCGCCTGTGCACAACCCATGCACAAACATAGCAGCTGTATCAGTGTCTTCTCCATCTTTATTCACAAAGCCTGCATCAGGACCTGGAGAAATAAGAACTTTTAACCTGCACATGTGAGATTATCAAGCAGAAATGTTTCTTTTCATCCATTAATTATGCAGCTTGATTTTTTTTCTATTTATTTTTTATTTTATTTTATTTTTTTTGCTGTAGAAATCAAATCTCATTGTTTTTTTCTTGCATCCCACTGAGCAGTCGAGCATTTTTAAGCAACGTACTTCCAGTGGGATCATTTATCAGCCAATTACCCGAAACCAACATTAATGCAGATGCAACACTGTGCCCTCAGTGCCTGATATAGAACAGATTTTAAATAAAGAAAAATATTTAAATTTGACATATTTTATATAATATATTCTAGTCAAGCTTTCCTCTCCTGTCACTAGCAACAAGTCAATCACAAGCAAACACATTTTCACTAATTTTTTCTGCAGTGTTTTTGTCCAGAACTGTTGCCAGAATGGCATTTGCAGGTATAAGAAGGACTTTAATCAAGCTCAATGTTTTTTGTTTTGGGTTTATCCACACGCAAAGACAATGCGGGAAAAAACTCCAACGCTTTCAATTATTTGGTTGGTACTTATTTTGTTTGCATCATGTGTTAATCTGAATTTTGCCTACCCTATGAAAGTATTCTTTCATACATCCATTATCTGTACCACTTATTATCTTTCCACTCTTGGTACAGAGATGACAGCTGTCTTTGCTGAACCACAGTATCCCAAATAAGTTTATTTTTAGCATATAATTATCATGTTGTTACATGATAATTTAAAATTTTACACGAATCTTTTATTATTATCATCATTCTGTTTTCTTATGCAGCACATGGAGTGTCCAAGAAGCTCCATTTGAGAAACAGTGCATGCTAAGTTTCTTCACTTGCTCTCATGCACGCGGGAATATCTCCTATGTAGATATCCATCCATTTGCTTATTCCCAATAATCGCAGGGGGGCTGGAGCCAATCCCAGCCATCCTCCCATGTAGACATTTTTCATAAAATACTTCATTGCTCAAATTAGAACGGCAGCAATTTATAACACTTCTAAATAAATTAGACTTGTGAGGATTTTAAAGTAAGCCAACGTAGATGCAGCTAGTGAACATCAGTGCAGTTAGCTATAGGTATGCATGTAATATGGAAACATGGTGAAGATATTCAAATAAAGAACAGATAGCTAAGGTACCTTTTGGGTTTAAGTACATGTTTAATTCCTCCCCGCCGCAAGATATCACACTCACACACTCTCCTCCAACCTCATGAGTTTTATATAATCTAAATGTCAGCATTTCTTTGTCTGTCATCCTTATATCTCGTTTTTTTTACTTGTCCTGCTTAAAAAAATGCGTTGGAGACAGACTGATGTTAGTGATTTACATTTATAGCTGGTAGAGGGTTTTTTTGTGCAACATTAATTTAGTATTAAAGCCGTTTTCAAAGTAGATTAATAAATGGAGGTTCTTTGAGTAAATCAGCAGTCTGAAGGATTTACCAGAGCAAGGGTGTCCACCTCTAGTCCTTGAGGGCCACAATCCTACAGGTCTTAGATGTTCCCCCAAAATACAGTACACCTGATTCAAATGAGATACACTTGTCAAAAAAGTTTTAAGTTCTATTTATGCATGTTGACCCATCAATCTGATTCAGGCGTGCTGCAGCGACATCCAAATCCTGCAGGAAAGTCACCCTGAGGACCAGATTTAGATACAAGGGGGAGGCTAGCCTAAATAGATGGTGGTCATGGTAACCACCATCATCTGTCAGTCCAACAGATTTCATCTGCTAATTCACATAAATGTTAACACACCAAACATGATTTAGGATGAAAAAAAAACCTGTTTTAACCCTGAGTGATCACACAAAAAATCAAGTTGGACATTTCTACTCGCAACTGGATTAAGCCTTCTGTTGTTGCGTCACCATTCAGGCACTGTGGCATAAAAACACAGCTGTGTGTAAAACAACTGAGTTTGTTCTGTTTGTTTACCGTCCCAGAGCATGGACACATGAAAGTGGGGGGACTGGGTGTGTAGCCATGACCTTAGTTCCTATAACTATTGTCTTATTTTACTTTCCAGCACACTCACACAAACACACAACTTGGTCCAGTTCTTTCGCCTCAGGATGGGAGACACAGGACAGTGCTTAGGAGGGGGCCATAGCATGGCCACATGCAGACCAATGAAAGCAAAGACAGTGTTCTCTGGTGAGTAATGATTGACAGCATGTTCAATTACTCACACAGACATTAGTCATGGTAAATGTGTTACATGTTCTTGTTCTCTATTCTGTGAGTGTGAAAAGGTCTACGTGTCTCGCAGGTTTAAGAATTTGTCAAAATTGCTGATCTATAAGATGTTTTTGTCATAAATTCCTCGTGTAAAAAAAACAAAAAGACCTCCATATTTGTATGTTAGGTGAAAGGGGAAAAAACAGAAAAGGATTTTTCAACAATGCAATAAATCCCTGAACATGCTTGAGTTTAATCCAGTACTTGGTACAAAGTGTTCATACCAGCAAAAGCAAACATGTTTCAGCAGGGAGGTTACACAATGAAGTATTGCAGCTACACACAATACTGTACAAGCATTCCGGGGCACCATCAGGGGGTCCAACCATTTTTTGTAACAGTGTGAGGACAAAGCGGTTTCATTATTGGCTAAACCTCGGTTGGACAGAGCCAGTCAGATCCAAGCTTTTCCTCTCATCCCACAACTATCCAAACACTGAGCTGTTAGTGACTCTGATATGCTTTGTTTATCAGGCCACCTGGACGTGAATCTGGTCAGCCAGGGAGTAGGACTGTTGATAACAGTGCCAGATGGATGTGCATTAATAACCTGCTTTATGTGTCAAAATCAAAAGTGTGCATGGTGACTTTAGAGGTAGCTCTGAAGTCTCAGAAGCTGTGTTAGGTTGTGTGGAGTGAATGAAATGCCGATTGAGGTGGTGGGAACGTTGGACAATTAGAAAAGAAAATTAATTACCGAGCACTTTTGCTTCAGTTCAGTACTTCACAGTGCTCCCTTTCCTGTGCTAATAGACAAATTACATAATAGGCTCAGAAAAAAAAGCGGGTTTGACATGAGGTAACCTCTTACAATGAAAAAAAAAGTGATGTGCAGATATAATTGAGATGTACTGAAATGAAGCAGGATGTATCTGAGCTTTATGAAAAGCCTGGCTAACCATACCCAGTTTGAAGTGGTTCAGGCACAATTGGAGAAAATGTTGCACAAATAATATCTTTATTCTATTGTGCCTCTAGGGAATTGTAAGCTGCAATGTGGGCGAGGAGCTTGATGGATTCTGGGAACAACAGAATTTTCTACGTATGAGCAAAAACTGTGTTACATGTAAAGATTAATCAATTAGATTTCAGGGAATGAAACCTCCCCTCCTGTAGAAAGTTCATGCTCTAAGCTTAACTAGCAGGCAGGACATGAGGCAGCCATCCTAAAAAAGCAAGTAGTGCAGAACAGATAATACATTAACATAGTACACTTATGCTTACTTGGATGTTTAGTGCAACAAAGTCCATTATGTCATAACAGATGCCCTAACAACTTCTTCCTTCACATGTCATCAGTGTAAGGAGCGCTTTTCCTACTATTATCGTGTCAGTTTAGGTGGAGCTCAAATGTTAAATGTGTCTTCCAAATGCTGGGTAGATGCAAATGATGTATTTTTATAAGGAGATTACATATGGTTTTCTTTAATGCACTGCAACAGCATCACTGGGCGCTGACAATAAACCTTTACTCCTTATAGCAAAACACCTGATATGAAGATGATTCACTCGCAAGTGCAAATAGGAAATTTCCTTTCTGCTGAGGTAAAAGAGGAGATTCAAGCTGGAGGTTTGACATTCGTCACCAGCCACTGGAGCGTAAGAAAAAGAAGAAAGCTCAATAATACTGGTATTATCCTTTAACCCAGATTCCTGCTGGTTTCATGCTCCAGCAGGCAAAAGCCTGGTAACTGCGGTCATATGGAGCGGATGATGAGATGAATGTTTGCCGCTGTGCTCACTACTACCTGCCTCTAAGTGTTGACTCCATCACCTCTCACATCTGCCGACTCATTAAAACAGTCACTTGAAGGCAAAGCCTCCAACATGCTGACCCTTGCAGGCTCACATGCATTCACACACAACTGACATGAAGCTGAGTAGGTGTGTATTGTTGTGCACGGAGGGTGGTGTTACTCAGTGGTTCTGCCGCTCAAGCATCATTTTACTTTCTGCCAAAGACTGACAGGTAAAAACCTTTAGGACTCTCTCAAGCTTGCGTCCATCAACAAGTGGAAAAAGACGGTCTATTTAAAAGGACGATGCAGCGCCGTCCAGATGCTGAAGTCTGTGGTATTCCATTTATTCCCAGTACTCCGTGTCCTGGCCAATGATATCCGAGTAACATCCGGTGAGCTGGGGAAATCCTGGGACTTAAGTGTTGGCAGTGCTGCCAAGATCAGGCCTGCTGCCATGAACCTTGATGTCAGAGAACAGAAATGAAACGCTGCTTCCCAGACTGGAAGCCACAACAACACACTGAATAGATATTCTCTTATCTTTACTGTTTCACTCACATTTTATCAGGAAATGTTATCAGGGTGGTGCCGACATTTTAGTGATGCGATATTACAAGTCATAATATCACTAGTGGCCAGAGATAATCACTGAGATGAGCTTTGTCAAGCATCAAAAAAACTGTTTTGTTTTCTATTTTAATGTGTTTCAAGGGGAAAATTAACTGGATGGTTGAAAAAGTTATTCAGGTATTTTATTATTAAACCAAATGTGTGGATGGTTTTCTCTGCTAGACTGTGGTTAGCTTAGCTCACCCCATTCTCCAGGGTGATGCACGCTCCCTGCCAACTGCTGCAGCTGAGAAACTACACGTACTTCACACAAACCACTTCAAACAAAACCCAGTTTGATTCACTTAATTGTCATATTAGCAACAAACTAAAATGGTAAAAATATTAGCAAGCTATTTTCTTTTCTTTATTTATTTGAAGTTCATTTTTACAAAGCAGTCTTACTGGAGCGCAGCTAAAACAGACATTTGTTCTGAAAGCACAGGCGTGTGTGTGAATGTGTGTATGGTTTCAGGGACAGTTGGGAGTGGACCAAACCAGTTATTGGGTGCAAAAGGATGTGGTAAAATTATTTTGTGTTAGAACTTTCTAAATGAGTACGCTTTATAAGCGATGAGGAAAAACACCCGTTTTTAGCTAAACGTTGGGTCAAACAACCAAATGTGGTCTCATTATAGTTTTGTCTTTACATCTTCATTCATGCTGGCAGACACGGCATGCAAGGCCAGATTTCCCATTTTATCCCTGCAACTCGGACTGGTTGATATTAAAGTAAACATGATGTTTGTATAAAAGACAATGAAATGCTCTTACATTTTTCCAAACTGCTATTATGTGTGTGGAAAACAAGACAAGCCCCATAAATCTATGCTTATATGTAAACAATATTTATTTTCCACAACCTATAAGACACACAAAGGAGAAAAATAAAACAAAACAAATGCCTGCACCAGTTATAGTGCATGCATCATATAAAATACAATAAATGTTCTTCCTCACAGCACACTGGAGGCTTTATATTATATACACAGACATGTTTTTATGAGGTCACTGACCCACATTTCTCAAATGAAGCTTAGCATTTGCATCTACCTTTATATACACTGGTATTATTATACAATACAAATGATCTGTCTCCTTAAATAACCTGCAGGTTATCCTCTGTGTCTCAGGACAGCAGGGTCTGCACTTGCTGAGGGGATCTGGGTACTAGATTTTCTGGGTCTTTGTAGGCATTAGTTGGGCTGGTCAGAGCTGTGTAAACCTCTCCATATGCTCTGCACACCAGCTCTGTAGACTGTCGGAAAATCTGCTCCCTGCAAAAACACAGAATCTGACATAAATCTTGTTCTTGTTAAAAAAAAAAAAAACAAAAGCAATGAGTGGATCTTTTAAACATTAAAGCAATAGAGGAATTAATTTCTGAGCTGAAAAAAAGTTGCCCTGAGGGAAAAAGGCACTCTTATGTGTTTTTCTGGTAACCACTGTGTGTCCTGCAGTACCAAAACAGCCTGTGACACCGTATGGCTCACACTGCCATCTATGGATACTTTTTAATAACTTCAAAAAGGAATAGATTAGGTTCAAATGTTAAGTTTATATTTAACTATTTGGTTGTCAGGATTAATGTGATTATGCAATCAGAAGAGGGGATTGTGCCTTTCATCTGGATTTTAGCTCATTAAGATACAACTAAATCAGGAGGATTCGAACCAAACTCAAGAGGTATTAAAATGATTATGGTACGATTAAAACAAATGTATTTTTATAATATTTAGCTACAGAATATGTAAAAAAAATTGCAATATGTTCTTGCACACACAAAGCAACTCATCTTAATGCTCTTTTGAAAACGCCATTTTCAGGGAATTGCTGTTTTTTAAAGCATCTAATTACAAGTTTCTTTACTAAAATAAAATTTATCAACTTAAAATAAACTTTTTTAAACCATTTTGTTGTAAACACACAAAGCATAAAACCAAAAAAAAGAATAACGGCACAATTTTTGGAAGAGTAGACATGGAGGATGCAGCACTTGGACTAAAAAGCCCAGTGAGAGGACTCAAGGACACAGTGGGAGCTCCTAGGTTGTAACCCTCTTAGACTCTTGAGAATCGATATTTTTAATTGGCCCACAGAGATCACAGTTTCTCACTGCAGTGTATTCCTTATTCCACAGCAACCAAACTAACACAAAACCTGAAATGAAGGGAGCTTGAAAATCACATTCCCATAATTTGCACCCTATTTTTTGGATGTTTTTGTATCTAGGTGAACAGAAGCAGATGTGAGAGTGAGCGGAGGAATAATTTCAGGCAACGAGTGTGCATGAGAAATGGACCAGAAGCTAATTAATGGTGTCCTGCCCATCAGTTCCCCCATGTCCATTAATAGAGAACATTAACCTGAGGTACAGAGTGCTCCTCAAGCCGGGTGCTCTTCCCAGTAAGTATAACTCAGACAGTAGCTGGATTTAGCTAAAAGCATGTGCATTTTCTGATCAGTAGGACAAATACAGGCAGACCTGCTGACCATTCTCTCAATGTGTTGGTGGATGAAGCAATTTAGGGTGCAAACTCCTCATGCATTTAGTAGAGTGTTTTGTTCAGCATCCAGTAATGATTATATTACATCTGGGAAACTGATAAATGCTAACCACTATTAGGCCAATGCACCTGTTCTATTTTAAATGTCTCTGAACATGCTCTTCCCTCTGCCATTACACCATGCGAGACAGTAAACATTTCAGCTGAAGCCTTAATATCACATGTAGGCTTTAGCCTACATCCTGAAAGGAGACATTATGGACAGAGACTCACTTAATGGCTGCGGTCAGGAGGAAATTGAGCTGCGGCATCACAAGAGTGTCAGGTGAGGACAAGTATCGATCAAACTGGACCTGGAGATTGTGTGAGAAGGATCAAATTAGGTAGGCATGAATCAAGCAGCAGCAGATGTGTCTGCTTCATTAACAGATGTGGGGAAACTTGCCATTGCTGATTTCACAGAGGAGCTGTCCATACCAGGGAGAAGGGACAGAGGACCCTGGGAAGAGAGATGAAAACATCCAGTTGCAGTATGAAGCTCAAGAAGAGAACCGCAGGGTTTTTATTTCCCCTTTTTGCTCATTTGTATCTACATTAAAAAGATTTTGTAGTACTTTTTATCTACACTGCATGTTGCATTCTTACTTCTTTACACATGGAACATTTCCAAATCTTAAATTTTTTTATAAAACATACATGATTTCAACAAGCAAACATGCATTTTGATTTGTGAGTAACAGAACTGCAGCTTAAAGACAGAGCAAATACATGTCTGACTTTGTGTACACAGCAGCAGGCACCTTTAAGGCAATTAGCCGTCACTGACCACACAAAAAGTCTGCATTATGTCAGGCTTAAATGGCTAAATTGCCAGCGTTAAAAACCAGCAAATAAAAGAAAGTGCAAGGTTCAAAGCCACACTGCAGCCCCTGGAAAAGCTTTATAGGCTTATGGCAGCAAACATATGATGAGGCACAAACTCTTTGGCTAATTATTGTTTCAAACTGCTTTATATCACAAAATAAAGAAAGAAAACTAAACAGATTTACATGAATGATGAAAAAAAAACTGAAATGTGAATTTTGTACCTCACTGACATCTGGAAGTTAGTGATGTGTGTCGGGACAAGAAAATCCAAGACAGACCACCCAGGTAAACCCAAAAGTTTGCAAAACAGTGACAGTTTGTAAATGAGTTTTGTGTTAAGCTGTAGCAACAACAGCAGATTATTGTACGTCCCAACATGACCCAGAGTTGAGGCTTGCATACCAAAAACCACAACTATGGGTTTTAGTCAGCCCAGTGGCAATGAGTGTTACAAAGAGGGAGGAAGGCTCCAGGGCAACAGCACTCTTATCTGCACAAGACACTTCTGCAGAAGCCAATATATTTTAATAGAACATGACACAATCTGTCTTTTCCTCCTCTTCTCTCATCGGAAAATCTGATAGAAAACCTATTATGCTCCAGCAAAGTCGCAGTGGTAACCATAGCAATGGTAAAGCTTACAAACGTCACAAACGTCACTACTTATACACGTAAAGTAGGATGCTATAGAACATCCCACTACAGATTATAATGCAGTTTTATAAAAAAAAATATCATTTAATTTTTTTTTTATATATAATTAATGAATTTATTTATATTAGACACACATTTAAGGTGTAAATGAAAAAAACCCTGGGATTCAGAAAAGCACAAAAAATGCACCTGTTCAGTGCTGTGTTGCTGCACACAGTTGTAGATGTAACTCAGTCCAGCTCTGGTCAGCACGTAGGATGCCTGCTCATTGATCAGTGTATCAAGGTGAGCCTCGATCTGAAAAATTTGAGAGAATGGCATAAAATTGCATCCATGCCTGCATTGTGAACAAATGGTACTTGTGGTTAGGAGAATCTCTGTGCTTTTGATAATGAAACTTTTACAAGAGCTCTTCTGCTGTTCAATTACAAAAGAAGTGCTAAAAATAGAGGGATGAATGGTGCTTTTGAGAATGAACAACAATATATGACGCACACTCTTTTATGTGATAGTAAATTACATCTTTTTCGTAAAAGATTTCAGCTCTGGATTTTCATAAAAAAAGGGGGGAGGGGGTATAATTAACTATTTTTCATTAACAATAGATCTAAAGTAAATCTAATAACTGTATGTGAGCTACTGCATTGGATAACATCCCCCCTAAACAAAAAAAAGTTAATAAACGTATTTAAAAGTATAGCTTTGGGTTAGACCTGGAACTCCAGCATCTCAAGTCTCTTGTCGGTGAACTCAAAGAGAGCCAGAGTGGTCTTCATGACATACAGAGAGTTGACCATGTAGGTGGCCATGTCAGCTGTGCTCAGGTTACTGGCTGACACAGTGCACAACTGCAGGAGGGGATCCAGGATGCAAGAGAGCACCTGGAAAAGGCAAAGTAAGACAAAACTTCAAGCAATGACTTCACAAAAATCCTAAAACCATGAATTTATCCATACAAGATACAAAAAAAAACATTTAAAGGAGTAAATTGCAGTTTGTAAGTTACATCTCCATCTCCTTTTCCACATAAGAAAAACGTCTAAAAAGCCCTCTTTAGACCCTGTCAATGCTTTATCCCCTCTAAGCTACTGTAATATAACTACATCAGTTAAAAAATGTAGTCTACATAAACAAAAATGGGAATATGAGTCACATGTTTGCCGTTGGATAACCTTAAACGTTACACACATAAACAAGGTAACTAACAGATTCATAGAAGTTTAATGAATTGACAACAATAAAACAGGGTCAACTGCAAACACTTTCTCCGTTAGAGGCATATTTACCTGAGCAAAGTCAGCCTGACGGGCATCCAAAGGAACGACGGAGGAGTCATGGGAGGTAAGCACCTCCCTGAGGAGCGAGAGGGTCTGAGTGAGTGATGCGGTTGGTCCAAGGTCTGCAGGAGGTAGCTCCACCTGTCCAAGCAAACAAAACAAAAAGACCATAAAAAAAATGCAAGAGATGAAACAAAACAAAATAAAGTTACACTGAGGAGTTAGCTTTAGCCTTTACACATAAATTATGTCCTCACAACTTCATCAATGTAATAAAATAAAGCCGCATGTTGAATGAATACACATCTACCATAAGCTGTTATTCTGAGTCAGTAATGAAGAGGCTTCGGGTTTTATTGGTCCCTGAACACACTATACCTAACTGAACATGCTCGACGTTGTCCTCCTAATAAAGTAAATTATGAAAGGTTGTGTTCCTGGCATTAGATGGGATTGACACCAGAACCCTGAGGGTCTGCAATTTGATTAAAACAAAGCTACAAAGATAATTCTTGTAGCTGCTATTGATCAGGACACCAGCAGCCTCTAACATGGAAGAGCTCGTGCCGTGCTGGGGTATATTTGGATTCCAATTTAACTAAACGGTAACAAGTATAGTGTTTCTTGGCAGCTGGCACCAAGGGCTGTTGTGGCCAGGAGGCTGAAACTGTTTACAAGCATAAGTGTTTCAGAAATAGCCTTGTTGTCTTTAAGGGTTTGGATTTAGAGCTGAGATACACAATATGTCAGTCCACAGGGAGCGACATTAAACTTCACTGCACTGTCATTTAAGCTTTTTTATGAAAGGACATTGTGAACCACCTCTACTTTAAAAACAACACTACTTCTTTTATCCTATTTTGTAGTTAGGAGTGTGTTTGTTTTACTTGCAGCCAGCTTCTCACATCTGGAGAAGTAAAAAAGACAAAAAAAAAAAATCTGTTTTCTCATACGGCACCTTGTCCATGAGTTTGCTTGCATGAAGGCTCAGACTGTTGAAAAACATCTTTTTGCTGAGGAGGTGCATCTCCTCGATGGTCATGAGCAACGAGGCCACACTTGTTCCAATAATACAGCTGAAAAAGATCAGACAGGACGGTAAAAAAAAAGGACTGCCATTTATCCTGTGATAATCAGGGAACTCTTATGTCCAACCTCCATTTCTGACAAAACTCACTGCTGTCAGTATCTGGAACAACCTCTGAAGTACCTGATTGTGTGGTGGTAGAATTTGAGGAGGTTGGACAGCTTGTAAAGCAGGACAGCACCTGGTTCTGCCACAATGACTTGTTCTATCCGGACCTAAGTAGCAGATCAATAACAAACAAGTGAGTCCATCAGCAGAGCATGGCAGAACTCTGTATGCAATCAACAGTAAGCGCTGCCCACTTTCAACGGCCTGCAGACTCCCTCTGTGATGTGTCCCACCACTTCTTGCATGTTCTCCTCCACACCTAATAAAAGGAACGTGCACACACAAAATAAACCAGTGGTGTCAAAGTAAAAACCATTAAAACCGCTTTGAATTGAAAGTAACCTCCAAGTTAGTAACAAAACAATGACTAAAGGGATTGCATGACCCTAACCCGATGATAAGTCATCACACCTTGCATGGTGACTTGTTTCAGCAGGGCTTCGAGATGTTCTTTCTCTGAGGCGGTTGCTTGGTGCAGCCAGGCCAGAATGTCCCCAACATACCTGAAAGAGCAGCAAAAGTGCCCTGTATTAAACCGCACGTCACTGTAGAACCAGGCGGAGGGATCATCTTACTGTGGCACCGTCACCGCTACATTTAGGCATGGCCCATCCCATCACACACAAATGTCTTTTTCTGTTACATAATGGTGGAAAAACAGTGAGATTTAACTTGGCGAGTGTGCGATTTGAGGATGTGAGGACATAGAGAGGTGAGAAACAAGCCCGTGTTCTCAGAACTGTTGATTCCTCCTATAAAGTGGAGGTGATTTTGTGCTCCACACATGGTTGGTATTCTGAGAAAATCTCCTATTTGGCTCCCGGGCCCTGGAGGAAGAGGATGTGGTACAATGGGAACAGCCTCACTCAGACACTGATCTGAACAATTTGGTCTGATTGATTTATACCGCAGTGATTGTGACAAATACAATCACAGATATATTGGATGCACTTTGTAGGGAGGAATAACGGGTCAACTATATTTCCACAAATACTAAAAATAAAAATCAACAAATGTTTCTGTATAATTTTGCTTTTTCTGCTAAATAGTTTAGGAACCCTCCATTACATGTACGTAAAGTAAAACTTTGCCATTTGAGAAATATATTCAGATAAACATGAAAAAAGTCTTACAAATACGTCTGAGATGATGTGAAGAGAAACAGGAGGCTAATCAAATGGTCCACTGAGAACCTTTAAAATCTGTTTATTATCCAAGATAATGTGTGCTGTGTTAAAGGAAATCTTACTAAATATCCACATGGGTTACAAAACAGTCCTCTTATCTTTAGTGTTTCAAATCAATCAACAAAAAACAATATTATACACAGCTTTAAACTGTTTGTGTTGCTGCTGACTGAACTGAGAAACGGACCTAAAAAAATAAAAAGGAACATGTACAAACAGTAGCACCTGCTGGTTGCATTTCAAAATGACAGCAAGTGGATCAACTTTGTGCTTCATATTCAGAGGAATTTCACCGTCATATGACTCCCAGCCTCTGAGGCAAGCTTCTCCTTTCTCAGGAATAAAACACTTGTCTTTTCATGTGACAGTGAATAAGCAGGAAACCTTGGATGCTGATTTGTTTTGAATTGAATGCATTCAGTGACTAAGTACCTGTGGCCCTGTAGCATCATATACACACTGCTGTCAGAAATCTGTGTGTGATATTAGAAAGTTGGACAGAGGAGGTTGCTGCTTGTCAAAGTAAGTCAAACCACCCTATTAAAGATCTGGAGGAAGTTATTTATGACCTCTTGTTTGGACTACTGCAACTTTAACGTATGTTGGTGTGGATCAGATCCGTAACAGGTAGTTCAAAATGTCTTTAACTCATATGCTGTATGTATAACGTGCCGTGTTCACGACCCCCACACGACGACAAAAAGTCATCCTGCAGCATCTATAAATGCAAAAGTTATTAATAAGGAGCCTAAAAAAGGTTTTTTAGCTGGATTCTTTTCATTGCTGTGACAAAAATCTGCTTTTGAGCATGTAGATGTTTGTCACAACATTGAATGGAGTTCACTGAAACTGGGTCAAATTCAGACTTTTAATATGGACTAACTTTTTGTGCATTAATAACTATTAAAAATCACGGTGATTCATTCACGGATATCTCTGCTTTGACCATTTAATTTGGACAGTTCTGCTAAAACTCCTGCAGTTATTTGATAAATGTAAGCAATATACTTATAATTATCTGGCCAGGTAGTGAAACATCTACTCATAACACCAGTTTGGTCATCTTTGCACTGGTTTTCTGTACAATTCCAGATTGATTACATCCTCTCACTGAAGCCCATCCAGCCAGATGTCCGCAGAACCGCGCTGAAATACAAAGGCCTCCCATCTGCACTTTCCCAACTCAACAGTCACCCCTTCTCCTTACCTTTCAACTTGAACAGAGTATAACACTCATTAGTTTCTCATGTTTTATTCCATTTATTAAAGTGATCTATAAATAAACGTTACCTGACACATTCCTGCTTTTTAAGCTAGGAACATAAAGTGCAGTTTGTGGACGGTAGATCAGTAATCAGTAATCAGCTCTTTTCTCACAGGACAACTTGATAAAGTTTAGAAGCAAAAGAAAGAAAAACTGGGCTTGGTTGTGTGAAAGGCGTTTGCTGAGAAGACAGGGTTGGACAAACTATGTGTGAAACCAAAAGTGCTACCTTATCATTTATAAACATTTACATTTACTTAGATGTTTTCATCCAGTGTGACTCAGAGGTTTGGACCAGCATCCGTGCAGAGGAGAGGATCCAAATGGAAGAAAAGGTGATTCATGGTGTTAGTTTTCATTTGCAGTTTGGTTTAGTTTTGGTTAGGTTGGGGAATAAATCTGGGTTTATTTGAACCCTTTAATAACAATAAACTTGTAACAGGAAGCTATTCTATCCATTTATTTTAAACATGTTTTTTCTCTGTTTGTTAGTAACTTAATGCAAACCCTACAGAATGGATTTCAGTGTTTTTTTCTAACAACGGGTTTTGGTCTCACTTGGATTGCAATAAATGTTGGGAGTCTGATGCTGTACCTCATAGGGTCATGTGAATGCATCTCTATTGGGCGAGGAGTTCCTCCTGGCCCACCTCGGGTCAGGGCGTCAATGAAGCCTCGTACCACAGCACACCTGCGTGCGGTCCCAAACTCATCCAGGGTGTACCTAAACAAACAAGAAAAAAAGCCATATTCAACAATTGACCCCTCATGAGAAACAGACAGAAACAGTTTTGTTGTACAGAATGTGTGCTGTGGTCAGTTTCTAAGATCAACATTGTAGCTCGGTTTTCCAACAGGAATGAGTTTGAGGCTTTTCTGATGACTTGGCAGTGACAAGCTCTGAAATAGACTAAACAAAAGATAGTGTTGAATTAAAACTCGAGGAACAGTGGTATCCAGCCTCAACATACCCAGCCACTGAATGACCTTGGATACTGTGGGCACAGAAACAGGTGCATTTCCAAAAACACAAAGCAGACAGAAAGACTGAGCATGATAACATTTCACGTGTGAAACGGTTTCTTTTTTTTTCCTTGCACTGCTTTTTATATTTAATTTTTTAAGGATAAATGTATGCATGCATGCTTCTAAAAGTCCTGTTGAACAGCTTTCTCGGTTTCCTTCTCCACTGCAGGTACTTATTTAGCTTACATCACAATTAAAAACACATTTTACTTCTGTGCATTTCCACCTGCCGGATGTGCAACAAGGTTCAGTTTCCTTTTGTATCTGTGTTTCAACACATCTAAGATCAGATGGAACGTGAACAGAACACAAAGTAGAAAATGTTTTGAACTTTTACATTTCAACAGGATTAAATTTGATTCAAACATTAAAGCAAAAACTATTCCAGCTGTTTGCTTTCTTAATTCAGAACCAAAACTCCTGCTTTTCTCCAAAACAACTAGGATGTCCTCAGGTCTCACTATTTACTTGCCCACGATTGTTTCATTGAAACACCGGACTTCAACATCAAAACTGAGCATATCATTTTTTTCTGATTGAAATGTTAGCTTGTTATACTTGTAAAGAACGGGTCGATCTTGTAACGCCTCCATGGCTTGAGTCAACACAGGGCTGATGTCGCACGCCTCCTGAGTCAGTCCTCTGCATTCATCTATGCAGGAAAAGCACAAAGAATGAAGACCAAGAGATCTGTGCAGTGGAAACATCTCTGTTCTAACAACTACTTGTTTAATGCTTAAATCCTTGATGCTAAATGTTTAGTAGAAAAATAACCCTGGTGCTGACAAGCGAAGCACCAAGAATCTTTTTCAAACATATGAAGTTTCCATAAACTTTCACATTGAAGTCAGATTTTCCTCGTGCTCCTTATGAAACCAAAAACAATGGCCGATCCTTCAGACAGTGGTGAACATGAGCAAACACACTCGAGCTGCTTGTGAGCGTACAACATGCTCAGAATACATGTGAACGTCATCTGCCAAACATCTCTTCATTTGGTATAACATATTGATGTAAAATGCAAAGAAACACTTTAAAACTACTCAAGTAGAGTTTCATCAGCATCATTTGTTAGATTAACTACTATATTGGAAGCACTTTTATATCCCGTTGATTACTTAAGTAAGTGGAACCAACATCCTTCCCATATTCCATCTCTGGAGCCACAGCCGCCTCGTTTAGATAGTACTCTATATTTTGTTACAGCGTAATTACCAGTAAGCGGTTTTCTATCTAAACAGTTTATTTCTATTTTGATTTCAACACATGGTCAAGCTGTGGACATTTAATATTGTTGGCATTCTTTGTGCAGCAACAGAGGGTATGAGTCATATGGAGGTTTAAATGAGTCCTATACACGCAATTACTCCTGTTTAAAAAAACTAAAGCCTTCTTTTTGTATAAAACACCAAAAGTTAAATAAATAAGTTACATGTACGGGCCTAAAACAGAACCATATCTCTAACAAGAGCGACACACTCCTCACCATGTTAATATGCTCTTTTTCTGCACGAGAAGATCTCCCCCGTGAGATGCAATTGTAATTAGGATTGTAAGTGTGTGGTACTCACTCTGAGCCCAGCGGTACAGTTGCTCATACGAGGTTTCCTGTAACACCGCCATCTGCTCCATGATCTCTAACCTGATAAGGACACACATGCCAAGAACACAGTACACACTCAGGACTGGCAGGGCAGCACAGCACAGACGGACAAGGCCAGACCTGGATGTTGTTTGACCACCAGTAAACCGCCATATATTCAGCAGGTAAATAAAATAAATATAAAAGCCACTAATGGAGAATCAAGCAGTAATATGTATCAGACGTGGCCCTTACCCTGCAGTTTGCTGGTTTGTTCTCAGGAGGATTTTCACATCCTCGTGGATGTGCTTCACCCGACTGAGAACTTTGAAAAAATCCTGGGAAATATAATCAAACACTAATTAAAATGATTATAAGCCACAACATTACAGATTTCAATGCACCTTTTTATCTTTAGCATAACAACCAGAAAATGGTGACATTAGATGTATAAACTACAACTTAGAGTTTAAGCGAATAGTAAAAGGTTTAAGAGAACCACTGAATCCAATGCAAACCTAAAACAAGTGTCCTCTGGGTCTGTTTAATATGTAAAAAATAGAAGAAGCCAAGAAGATCCAGCTGTTGATACCATAAGGATGGTCGTCGATTTTGTTGTTTTGTTTCAGACTTTTCTCTCAGTTTGGAGGAGAGTAAATTAGCATTGGGGCCTTTGAATTAAACCAAGATAAGTGAGAATATCTCAGTCATTCTGGATCATCACACAGGTATTTACTTCATTTTAGTCCCATCTGCACTCAGAACCACAGCACCACTGGGTTTTCAGATGTGTTAATCAACAATGTGGATTGGAACTGTGATGTTTCGGCGGAATGAGACCTAATTTGTGCATTAAAAGCACATTCAGGTGCTTTGCAACACCCTTTGTTTTATAACAGTTGTCATGTTTCCCTACTTTTTATTTGACCCTCAACTTCTTCATTTGCTTTTCGGGGTGTTTGCTGCGCTGATGAACAGAGGTGCTCTAGATGCTGCAGTGTGATAAATTGGGTGTGTTTACTTCAGGAATTGGTGACTGCATGCTGATCCAGGATGGGTTTCAGGCTTGACTTTATGAATCTTACTTTACATGCAATCAATTGAACCTGGATGCTTTTGTTTTGGTTTTTAAGAACCTAATCGAGTTAAATTTTCCAGGATATCTGAAGTCCACTTTTGTGCAATAGATCCTAAATGCTATCATTTGCTATAGATGACAAATGTAGCCAATCATCTCTCTTATACTGCATGTAATGAAACAGCTGATTCCTGTTCAGACGCATTTGCTATTTGTCACCATGACAGGAAGTAGAGTTATGCGCTTTAGTAAATGGTAAATTAGTCTGGTTGCTTCAATAGTAATAATAACAATAAAGAGGAGTAAAAAATGTATACAATCGATAAGCTTTGTTGATGTTGAGCATTAATTGTTTGCATCACAGCGAGACAAAGAGAAAATAACTTCTAGCCAAAAACATTTTGTCAACACAAAGTTTAGCTTGCAGCCCAGGTCCTGACCATAAATAGGTCTAGTTTGGTTCTGGGTAATATTTCCTCTGGTCTTTTAAGTTTTAGGCTCAGGTTGTACAATGTCATTTCACAGTAAGGAGCTTTTATAAAAATTACAATCATTAGTACACGTTTATTTACTACTATTAGTATTTATATAATATTAGAAATTACCTCAGTAATTGGTGCATCACGAGCACCTCGCAGTGTGGCCATCTCCTCATTGGAGAGCTGGAACTTGGCAAGGAAAGCCTGAGCAACCTGAGCTCTCACCTCAAGCCGTTGACTACAGGGAAACAAAGAGATGCTGTCATTTTCTTCATTTATCACTTCAATACTGGATTTATTTTTAGAGTCTTATTAGAAAGCAGGGAACTGACTTTTCCTTGTAACTTTTGTGTCTCTCTAAAGTCCTATTTTTTCACTCAAAGCTTCCACATTGAGTTTTAAATCGGCATTTACCTCATCTTCCTCCTGTTTTTACAGGCTACCATTAAATAAAATGAAAAACAGGAGCAGAGTTGCATTATTTAATATAAGAACTGAGCATATTATCAACAAAATGTAATGTTCGAAGCTCTCCAGCAGGTGGCAATGACACCCAGCACATACACCCTTTGCTCAAATAGTGCACTAAGAAGGATCACAACAGGATGCGACACACATTGAAGAAATTGGACACGATGTGTATGAGTAAGAATCTGCACAAGGAAAATGCATATCACAGGATAATGAGTCCTGTCCACTGTCCAGGTTTTTTTGTCACTTTAAACAACTAAAAAGTGACTACTATCATGTCCGGATGTGTCTCAGTACAATAGCAACCATTGCAACCACCCCAGTCCAACTGGGAACTCTGATACAGGCCCTCCCTCTGTTCCCATCCATCCACTCAAAATCATCCTCCATATTCCCTCCTCTGTGAAACGAGTCATAAGCAGTAAATCACCGGCTTATTTAGGTCGAGGAGAATAACCTGAGGATCATGTGACCTTTGTTTCTCACGTGGCAGAAACGCGTGCTCAGCTGGCTGAAAGTAAAGGGTTGTAAAACTTAATCACTGATTCAGTCTTCCTCTGTAAACTCAGCAAGCCTCGCTCACAGACTTCCCATTTGTGACTTCTTGTGTTGATATTATGCTGGTATTTTCTAACAGCTGACTTAATTTCAGCCACAATTATAAACTGCAAGAAGGATCATTAAAATCAATATTATGAACTGTGCAGAAGCACAGCAGCCCTGCAGCCTGAGGTTGTAAAACATTGTTGCTTGGTCTATTACAGATATCTGTAATTACAGTTATGTATGAGGCTAATGTACCAGAACACAGTTTTATCATTTGCACTTAAGACTTAAAACCTCAAAAACAGAGGAGAGATTCAATTAGAATTGATCACTGAGAGAGAAAACATTGGACAACCGGACAAAAAGAACATGCAAGAAAAAAAAATAGTTGAACATTTTTGCATCACATAATGCAGGATGAAAATTCAGGTCAAAATCTCTAAATCTAGAGTGAGAAACCACAGCTATCAGGCCCTGAGCAGCAATTTCCTCACTAACATGCACATGTCTGCAAAAACCTTTAGAAAATCTAATTCAGTAATCTCTTCTGTTGATATTAACAGGAGATCATTTAGCTAAAAACTGTCTTCTGTGTGATCTTTAAAAGAGAACAAACATAAAAACACAGTTCAGTTGTATTTTAAGCAGGTTCTTGTCCCCAGCTTGTTGTTATTTATGGGCAAAATGAATCTGGATTTTGGATAAGTTTGCCGTGGGCGCGGCTTGCTTCCACATCAAACTTAACAGATTCATTTCTAGAAGTAACCCCTAATTTCAAACATCCAAAGACTGACAGAGCAGTTCATCTAGGACATAAATAATAATGAAGAGGCAGACAGCTTATAGTGCTGGAGGTAAGGAAAGTGTGGGAGGTCTCTTCTAGAACAAGAAAAGAATGAAACAGAGGGATAATGCTGGGCAGTGCTGTCAGGACATGACACATTCCTTTCCAGGCTTCAATCAGTAAAAAGCAACAGGCTTGACTCTGTAACGTCACACTCCTACGTTTATATGCCAGAGGTTCAAAGAAAAATAGGTCAACAAGCTTTTCTTGAATATATTCCAACAATAATTTAGATCAAAGCTACATAAAGGCATAAGTCTTAGTGTCTGTATGCTCAGAAGTCTTCATTTTTCTGCTCAAACATAAAAACTGTTTACGCAATGTAACAGAGTCCAAGCTCATAAACAGTCAAAGGGAGACTAATAATTCCTGTGGCTATTTAATTAACTCACACAGCTGAGCTGATAGTGAAGCCTGTGAGAGCTTGATCAGACACTTCCATCTACCAGCCACTAAACCAGAGCGAAGAAATGCTGAACTGCTCTGTGTAACAAGCAAATGTCCAATGAACTAAAAAGCTGTAAACCGTGTGGGCTAGTGCTCTATTAAAACCCATCAAAGAGCTACACAGAAATCTGCCATTCACAAAGCCGTTAGCTTTAGCGTGTCTATGACCAAAGAAAAGGAAAACTCACTGCCATTTCCTCATTAGAGCCAAGCTGGGCTTTGATATTTTCCACAGGTCGTCCTTTACGTTCTGGGATTTCTGCTTCTTTACTAACGACATAAAGCCAAACGTCTGGTAATGTAGCGCGAGTCGGAGGAAGCGATGTGGAACAAGAGATGTGCCACAAGCCAAGTACAAATAAACATTAACTGTGGTTACTTAATCCATTTCGGCATATAGATCTACTGCATCTGCATGAGTGGTTTGGTAGCAGTTGGAGAATTTGTGTAAGAGTGTGTTGCCTCCAGCTCTGAGCACGAGGTCACAAAGTCAACAGAAACATCCGTTGGTGAAATGTCTCAACCTGCTCAATATGATGCAGAGCAGGTGGGGAGAATTGTATTCGAGCATGGAACAACACACAATCCTCGTTTTGTTCTGCCGATGACAGCATCTTTAAGCAAAACATGACCAAAACAAAAAAGCCTCACGACTGAAAGTTAGCCAGTAAACACAGGGCAACTGCACTCAGTCACTCTCCTCCTTTACCTTTGTGTATCCACAATGGAAGCAATCTACACTTTCCATTTTATCAAAGTGCAAGGGACAGATGCGACAGCAAACAACTGAAGATACGCTCTCTGTTAGGTAAAAAAAATCAGCAGAACTTTGAAAATTGATCACACTCTCCCAGCAGAGCAGCCCTATAAGCACAAACGCAACATCACTGTCAGTTTCACAGCACGGATAGATTGTTTTAAAAAGCAGCAACGGTTTGGGTCTGAAGATGTTTGCGTGACCTGAAAAGATCTGATGAAAAGGACTGAGGTGAGGAGGTGCTGGGTGGCTGAGGGAGGACAGCTTTGACTGCACGCTTCTCCTGGCAGCTCTTCTGAGACAAAATTGCTAGAGACAAGGTCAGAGCCCAGTGTGCACAAATTATCCAATCCGACTGCGAGGTCACGGTGGTTCTGCGCATGAAAATGTCACACAGACAGACAGAAGGTCCCAACGGGAGCACTATGCAAAGAAAAAGACAAGGCTGGGGACGGCTCAGAAGGACATTCATGTCAAACCTCTGCCTGCCTCAACAAGGCGCCTGACACAAATTGATAGTCCTAATTCATCGCTTATATGTGCTCAAAGGCAGCTTTATCCCCACTGCGCTCTTTCACTGATCTCAGACTCATCTCCAGTGTTCACTTCTGTCACCTCTTTGGAAAAGAAGTGCTAATGGTGGGGCGGTGAGGCATAAATTATACCATTTCTGTTGTCTTTAATGTCTTTTGCCACAAATCTACATCATCCCCACCAGCATTCCTGCTTCTGTGTCAACACACAAGGTCAACGAGAGCCGAGATCCCATCTGCCACAGATGCACATGAACACCATCCCCACCCCAATTCCCGCCAGAGACGAGCGGGTGTTTTATTTTTCTTACACAACCGTCCACACCGATGACCCAATAACATAGCGACACCCTGACAATGTGCAAGCACAAATATCTCTGGAGATATTCATTTTTTTTATCTCTGTACAGGGAAATGATCGCAGATGCAACTGGATAGTCCTTCCACCAGTCAAAGCGATGTCGCGGTTCATCTTGCACAGAGTGAAGTGACTCAACAGATATAATCTTCCTGCAGCAGGACATAATCATTATTAGATGGATTGTAATTGGACAGCTCCGAAAGAAATGGTGGGAATTTGTTCTACCTGGAGCAGCGCGAGACACATTTTGATGGAATAAATGAAACATGAGCTCCAAGATTAATCGGGTTCCTGAACTAAATGGGCAAATTAATTTATTGCTGACACATAGATTACATTTACTGCAAGTTGTTCAACCAAAACCCATCTGTAAATATGTCTATGACCAAAGGCGTATTCCCTGTCTGTACACTGATGTAATGAGAATCCCAATATTTAGGATCCATGTAGTCAGTTGTTCTGTCAGCAATTCTCAGTTCCTACAGCGAAATACAAAACAACCAATACGCTGCGATCCAGTTAGAAAGGTTCGTTCTTAATAAAACATAGTGAAGGACAACAATGATGACAAACAACTAATGTCTGATTGATTGTGTGTGATTAGATGGTAAAAACACAATTTTATGGCATTTTTTCACAAAGTTAAGCCCAATTTTTTAAAAAATGTTCTAAATACAAAAGTGTTGATCAACAAAGACGATAATGATAATTTTTTACTTGTTTGCAGAAGATATATTCAAACGAACAAACGAGAGATTAAAGATTTTCTTGCATTTTACTTCCCATGTTTTCCACAAATAAGGTTTGTACATTTGCTGAAGTAATCATAATTTTCATAAATCCATCTTCTTTCCTCAAAGGGAAGGAAAAACAGTCCCTCTGGGTTTGTTCTGTATAAATCACAACATAAGAACAGCAGTGGATTCTTTTGGTGCCAATAAGACCCACACATTGTGCAGAAAGGGTTCATAGACAATAACCTCTTATTTGTGGTAATAATTCAAACAACATAAAATTTAATTTTCCACAATTATGAGAGCCATCTATAGCTTTTCTATTTGTCTTTTTATTGTATTATATTCTATCTATTTTATTATAGTTTCTTTGTATTAAGGACTCTTTATTTTAAAGCTGCTGGATATCTAGTTTCCCAGAGGAAGTCATCCCACAATAAAGTTAAGGCTAAGTGAGGCTTAGAAAAAAATGGGTAATCATTTTAGATGCATGTGAAAGATTAAATGTACTAAAAACATTTGTAGATATTCATGCAGATATCCAAAGCCAAAGAGAACATGTCCAATAGGATACTTGTTAGGTGGGTTTTGTAATTCCTGCTGCTAAGTTTAAAGAAGTGCCATTTATTTGAAGAACTCCTTGAACAGAAAACAAAGACCTCTGTGGAAATGAGTAATGATGGCATCTTGGTTTGAACTGATGACAACATCCATCAGTGACAGATGTGACAGGTTTAAAAAATGACTCACTTCTTCAGAAGAGATAAGGAAAAGTGATGGTTTGATATTTATCTGTAATTTGGGGACATTATTTGAATTTTAAGCTCGTTTTGAAGCTACTTTGAGGATCTCCTCTGTATTCTGAAATGCCAGTTTAAAAACTAAAATCTGATCCCTGCTATATGTTCACACTCGAAAAGCTGGTGATAATACTTTACAACCTATTTTAAATAAATATTTAAAAGTTGTAGCCAGCAGCCATAGAAATAAACATCCAGGCAAACTTTGCATTAGTGTAAATTAACACGTTTATTCAATTAATAAATAGCTAATAAAATCTAAAAATCTGGTTTTCAATGGTCTCTGGATTATCTTTAATCTGATGTGTAATTCATCTTTTACCCACTAAAATCCTGCTCAAATATAATTGGCCACTGCTATTTAGACAAACTGTCTACAGAACAATGACTTCCAGTGGAAAATGTTTCCCTTTGTGTGTCTATACGGCAAACATACAAATGCTTTTTTATTTATAGAGATTATAAATCAAAGGTTGTTTACTGCAGTTCAAAAATGATGTTGTTCTTCTTGTATAAAGAGCAAAACAACTATATTTCAGTATGATGTATTCTGTTTATGCAAACTATGTGCACATTAATTAAATATATTGAAATGTTCTAGATTATTTAAGAATAAAATAAGTTTTTTATACCCCTCACATACTAAGATTTACAAAAATAGCCCCCACACACAGAGAAATGAAGATGTTTCCTAACAGCCTTTAAAATGGACTCACTTTTCACTCTGCAACTTGTTGGTTTTTACAATGAGGTCCTGGGTTTGCTCTTTTGCCGCCTGTTGAAATTTTGAGGAAAAAAAAAAAACGTTTTTATATCAAACCTACATAAATGAACAATCCTGTGTTTATTATTAACGAAAAGCTCAAAACCATAATTATCTGACCTTTAATCTGCCGGTCATTTCTTCACAGCATGTACTCATGGCCTGGACATCCTCATGAACACTTTCAAGCTCCTGAGGAGAAAAGAGATTTAGACTTAATATCTTTAAAAAGTACCTCCATGTTAAGATTTACATGTTAGCTGTGATTTAATGTTAAAAGACTGTAAATCTAACTAAATAAATGGTTGTTACTTCACCACAACATTATTTTGTTAATAAAATGTAATGTTTTTGTTCATGTTAAGCACTAAAATGTCCAGGACTAATATCCTTAAGTTTAATCTGCCATAGACACCATAATTAAACCAAAAGAGGTTTATAACGCAACAGATCTGAATCTGCACATTAACAGGGAATCCATTGCATATACCTCTTTAACGTCTTTAAATATTCGTGCAAACTCTTCATTGATTGTCAGACTTCGTCTCTCTATATCACCACGAAGATTTCTTCTGGTCCGCAAACTGTTCTCAGTGAAGAAACCTGAAAGCGCCTTTAGTGCCTCCAGCATCTCCTGGAAGCAGAAAAAGACGCAAAAGCACCTCTCAGTCGGGATGTTTTGCCATTAGGAATCTAGTATTCCTCCAAACATTTTACACCATTTTCACACTAAAAGTTGTATTTATGTGCTTAAAATAGATAGCCGCCATTGTTAGTTGCAAATGATTGATGCAGTTGTTACAATAATCAAACTAATGACAAATCACTAAAATGCAAAAAGCTCATACATTTAGCCACTGTTAGCATTAAGCAGGAAGCTAAACTCTAGCATCTTACCTTGTCGTTGTCAAGTCTCGTTTCCAATATTTTGTTAAGCTTCCTTGACAGTGGGTTGTTGGGCTGAGATGGCACATTTGGATTTGATGAAACGTTTGAACTATCAGTTGAAATTTCTACTTTAGTATTGGCCATTTTTCACATACACGTCCACGTCAACTCTAGTTGATATTTTGGTCCGTTTGAAATTAAGTCCGGTCGGGGCTTTGAAACAACGTTCCGCTGTACTCATTTGACACAACTGACAATTTATGGAGCTTATATAGGCTATAAACTACATTTTTTTATTTACATATATTTATCTAGAATGAGCGGTACAGATAATGGGTGATAGACGAAAAGTCACGTGGAAATAACTGTAATAAAAACAAAATGCACCGTTCTTACGCTATAATTTTCTTAATTAGGTGTCATTACACTGTTGTTTCCATAAAAATTGCAGATACTAAAAGCGCACCTTAACCCATATTCAGGAAACATCTTATTGTGGTGCCTTAAAAATATTACAACCATAATCCTTCTGTGATTGCACAGAATAATCTGTAATCATACTCTTTTTTTTAAACTAAGTAAATACAAACATGTTAAACATAAACTTAGTTATATGTATGCATAGGCTATATAAAATCGTATATGTATATAAGCATGCATATATTTGTGTTTATATTTATATTATCTATATGTATGTATGTATATATAAATTTGTTATACATAACAAATAGGAACAGTGAACAGTCAAATGTCATATCAATGTGTATATATGTATATATATTATATATATATACCCTAAAATATATATGTATATATAATATATTTACACTAAAATTTAAATTTCCTTCTGGGATCAACAAATCAATAAAGTATTATTTTATTAATTTCATTTCATTTAATTTCATTTCATTTTTATAAAAACAAACAAAAAATCAAAAAACAAAATTTTAATTGAATCACTGCCTAAAATCAAACCTAAAACCTTAAAATTTCAATCAGTTTCTGAAAATCTAAACACTCACACTCAGGTTTGCATGCAGTGCTAAGAGAATTTGTCGTTGAGAGTTTAGTCTCCGCCTCCTGATTATTCCTGACATCGTAAAGTAGTGATTTTATTGTCGCGAAACTCTTTTTGGAAACACAGAAGAAAATTCTGTCGTCTGTTTTAGTTTACCATGAATGCACCACTTGCACACAGGAATGATAAGAGCGGTGAGTCCAGCCCCTGGGTGGGGATTTGTGTGATTGATGGTCACCTCCCAGCAGTCTTTCACGGGCTCGCCACCTCCCCGCCTCCCTCCGCTCTCCCTAAGCAGGAATGCGAGCTCGGGAGTCCGGTCAGTGAGCGCCGCTCCTCTCCGCACCGCGCAGGAGTGAGTAATAGAAGACCGCCTCGGTTAAACACACCGATGAGAAGGAAGCGATTGCATATCCACACTGCTGTCACTTTTTCAAGATTTACTGTCTTAACTCAATCCGATATATTTCCTCTTTTCCTCGACTGGAGAAAAGTTTGCTTTGAGAGCCGACACAGCTGGAGTCCGCAGATGGGAACGACCTCTCTGTGTACAGCGCGCGCACCTTCTATCGAAAGTCTTCCAACATGTAAGATCTCCCTTGTTTCTTCCACGTTTTCGGTATTTTCATTCCGACAGCGTGAGCACTGCGATAGGATAGTGTTCATCGAGGTCACCCCTAACGAGAGATCACTGCATGCTCCTGCAGAAGTGGCAGCTCCTGCAGGGACTGAAGTATGTTTGTCTCAGCTGTGTGTTGGTGCTGGAAATCTGTGTGGTTTGTTTACAATTAACAAGTATTCAACTGTATTGCTTGAAGTTTTGTTCTGTCATGTCTGTGTGTGTATGTGTGTGTGTTATGTAACTTCAAACTTTATTTAACCAACACATCTGCAGGTTTTGTCATTATTTCCCTCATAAAACAAAAAGTAAAAAAAAAAATCAACTTATCTAATTAGAAATGATCAGACTATTTACTGGCCTGAATTTGATCAGGACCATGTTTTGTTTTACCAAATTACTATTAGGTTATATTTAATTTATTTTGTCTCGTTATTTCATTTCATCTATTTTTGTTAAGTCTTTTATTAAATCTCCAGAGAAAGGATGAAAAATAGACTAAAATAATTAACAATTAATGCAAAAATCTGATTATTCCATGAATGAAGGGTCTGCCAATGAGTATTTCCCTCTTTTCCCCCTCATTAGGGTTAATTGTGTATGTATAATAACTGAGGAACTAATTTATTGTTTTCAACTTATCTGATTTTCTTGTCCTGTCATAAGCCAGCAGCTTGCTTACACAGCTGATTTGTATTTCAGTGCTCAATCTGGTTGTTTTTTTTCTCCTCACAGGGACCCAGAGACTCTGAGAAGGTGAAGATTGCAAGTGTTAAATGCTCACTGGAAGCTTTTCAGCAACACAGCAACTGTTCATCTAACTGCTGTCCCTCCAGTGACTGTGTCAACCATTTGTAGACTGTTTACGATGGCATCCAGTCTGACATGTACGGGTGTTATCTGGGCCCTGTTGTCCCTGCTCTCTGCTGCTGCCTCCTGCGTTGGTTTCTTCATGCCCTACTGGCTGTTGGGAATGCAAATGGACAAGCCAGTATCCTTTGGCACATTTCGGCGCTGCTCATACCCAGTGAGGGATGAAGAGAAGCAGATGACAGTGATGCTGGAGCAGTGTGGGCGCTACGCCTCCTTCCACGGCATCCCGAGTCTGGAGTGGAGGATCTGCACGGTGGTGACAGGTGTGGGATGTGGCCTCCTTCTGCTCGTGGCGCTCACAGCCCTCATGGGCTGTTGCGTCTCTGACCTCATCTCGCGTACAATTGGTCGTGTGGCCGGTGGCATCCAGTTTGTTGGAGGTGAGCACAGTGATGTTTAGCTTGTTTTGTACCTGAAAGCTTGCACACAAAGATCCTGGTTTGCTGTATTTTGGTATTTTTTTTAGGAGTCATATCACTTCCTCATCACAGTTTTCTTTTTATTAAAGCCTGCAAATTCTTTATAAATCTAGAGACATTTGTGATTACAAGGATTATGAAGGGTTCAATGGCTGTAATTAACTTCTGTTTGAGTAAAGAAGAAAGAAACACAATCCTATTGGAGAGGAAAGGAGGATGCATGGATATCCTGGTACTTTTCTTGGCCAGTGGTCCTGCTTTCTGCCCAGAAAAGCCGTGGCTTCCTCCTGCACAGGAAATGAAAAGTCTCTCAATAAGATTTTTCTCCTGAAATCAAATCTTTTTACATTTTATTTTAAGGTTCAAAGCAGCACTCATGGCTGCACATACTCTCGGACTGTTATTTCACACCCAGTTCTGTTGATGTTTGCAACATTTTGTTCTGCTTGTGCTGATGCTGTTGGCTCTGTTTGGCTTTGGTCCTTTTTGCAAAGGCTTGGTATGTGTTTTCATGCTGTAAATATGGTGGAACATTTCATTTGGTGGAGGAAAAATCCCATTTAAAACAGGGCAGAGTTTTATAGTGCATTTCTGTGTATGAGCCTGAGTAATACGTTTGCACATGTGCAGTAAACATTTGACATTAATTTATTTCTTTTGGCTGTATTTTAGTGAAATTGTGGAAAATCTTTGAGGCTACAAATGCGCATAAATCCTGAGCTCTGTGCCTTATACAGAATGCAGTGCTTGGACTTGAAAAGAAACCCACACTGATCCTCTTTGCAGAAGCAGAATCTTGTCCACGTTGCAGAAAGTATCTTTATGTTTGTCTGTTTAATTGCAGTAAATACTGTAGACCCAGTTCAGCTCAGCAGCAGCTTTGTGTACCATTGTTTTTTTGTTTTTTATGCACATGTGCACTCCTGGGACGTGAGGTCTGAGGGAAGGCTTACAATGAAGCTGCAAATTTCCTCGCCCCAGTTTAAGAAGCTGTGGTATTCCAACTCTCTCATTAACTCCCAAAAAAATGTTTGCTCACATTCTGTGGCTCGCCACTCGGCTCTTCACAATCCCCCATCACTTCAGTTGGGATTTAATAAGTGATGTGACAGAATAGCAGGTTGCAAGCACATTTGATGGAGCTAGCAGGTTTTCAGGAGGATAAATCCACACAGGACCACCATAATGCTCAATGTCCTAATTCTAAAAGGCTTAACTTCTCAGAAACATCAGTACTAATGATGTTTAATGTGGAGGATGAATGAGGTGCAGATCGGTTGGGTTTCCTGAGAAATCAACACTTTTTTCTATATGAAAAGCTCCTTCTTAATCTCACAGCTACCACACAAAATGCTGCTATTTTTGGTTATAGGATTAAAGAAATTCCTGCCCGTCTTTCTTGCGATTTCTCATTTTGCAGACTCACAAATCCAGACATGCATGGATTTACATAGTGGGAGAGTGGAGAAAGGCAGCGTACAATACAAGAGACGCTGCTCAGATCTTTTCATCTGAAATGCTGGTGAGCCAAAGGGCAGAGATGTCTCAGAAGAGCTAATTGGAAGTGACACGACTGAAAAAGCTCAGAGGGCTTTGGCATGTATTGTCTTCAGTTACTTCTAAACAGTGTCAAAATATCCAGGCAGGCGAGGGAAGTTTAGGGAGGGAATATAAACATACCTGATGATATAGGCATTTGGTATTGACTTGTTATCAAAGGAGAATGTGGCTGAGGAAAAATAAAAAAGATCTGCAGGGAAACGGCTATAAAGGGGCTAAGAAGCGTGATTGAATCCCAGCAATTGGCAGAAACAGGGAGAGGAAGTAAATGTGATGAAGAGCAACAGTGAAGTGAGCCTCGTGCTTTACCATCTGATGTTAGTTGCATGCTTCCCTCATGGTTTCTCTGATCTTGTTGTAGACCTTTTTAATGAAGAGCATTTTGCCAGGGAGGGCCAACTCTGTGGGCTGCCACAAATTAAATATATCAACTTCACATATTATAGTAATTCATCTCACCCCCATGAAACGGATTAGAGGTGAAAGGACTTACTAATGTCTTATCTCATTGGCTGCTGCTCCTACACAAAAACCCTTTCACAGTAACTATTTGTTGTTGTTTGTCACTGTTTTCTTCCCTGCTCACTAAAGGCAGCACCGCTCCAGAGCTCCTTAATTGCTAATGGCAGCAGATTTTCTCCACAACAGAAAATTTCAGTCTCAGGTTGAAATTGTTCGGGCTCATAAATCAAAGGACTGAGAGCTTTATGCCGTCTCTATTAAACAACTACCTTTGCTGTACATTCTTGTTTTTTCTTATGCAACCATGCCAGCACCGCATCAGACGAGCAGTTCAGACATTTAAAGATTCTTGACTTGGATTTGGTTGTTAGGGATTTTGTCCCTCACCCCTCCTGCAGAGGTTTGCATTGTCTCTATAGATGCTTCAAGCAGAATTACACACAGCAGGGAGAAAGCTATTGAACCGTTTAAGACACTCTGTGTGTACTTTTCTCTTTTTTCCTAAACTTTGTTTTTCTCCTCAGCTCAATAACCTGTCTTTGAATTATACATTTGTCTCCATGTATGCGTTGTTGTTTTGACATTTCACCTTTAGACATCATTATGCTGGGTTTGACAGGTTCTGTGATTGGATATGAATTATTAAATGTGGAACTTGTGCTGGAAGTGTGACGCTACATCAGCTTCTAACATCTTGAGCAGATGTTGCTTTATTGGCTGCTTCTTGGTCATACAGTACCTCTCATAGGCATGGACGGTAAGTGAGACGTCTGATCGGAGGGGATTAGGAAAATGGGAAGGAATATCTCTTAGACAAATGTGATGAAGTCAAAGCTGGAGGAACAGAATTGGAAAACAGCTGTCACATTTTGTGTAAACTTTGTGCGAGGGAAGAGACAACAAGGGTCATGTACTCGGGAAAACGTGAAAGTTATTTAAATATATTTTAATTGAATTATGGTATTATAAATGCCCCATAACATTGTACACAGTCCCAACCTGTGACTAAATGTCCACTTTGGAGACTTTGCATGAACCGCTTGTATCGTTTATCAGAGCAGGACTTTGCAGATAAAAGGTTTACACATTGTACTATTATTTGATAGAGAGTTAGAGCTACAGTTTTATCATTTCCAACAGAGACTAATTTACATCTTGTTTACTTTTTTTAAGGAAATCCTGAAACTTTACCATTTGTGTTATATGCCATCTTTATTTATTCTTTACCAGTAACCAATGTACTGATATTTAAACCTCCTAATAAAACTCATAAGTCTTTACCTTTATTATGTCTTCAAATAGGCCTTGAGTTATCCATTTAATTAAAGGTATGCAGTTTTTGAGCAGAAGTCTAAAAAATAGAGCTCAAATGATTAAGAAAACTAAGTAGATTTTTATACCATTCATGTGTGCCTTTCATCATAAATATAAAAATATTTCAGGTTCTTCCTTTTTTATGCTGGATTTTTTCCATCCCTTCAGTTTATCTGTTCAGCATCACCCAAACCTGCTTATTTTTTCACTTATTTTCCCCTAAGAATTGGAGTTAAAGAACTTTAAATTTGTTTAAAAAGTGTCAGCCTCCTTTCAGGCTCAGAACGTGGCAATTTCTGCAAAAAGCATTGGCTCTGAATTGGCTCTGATATCGGGTTTTGTCTCAGATCTCACAACCTTGCCCGAGACAGCATTTATTCACTCACTGTGTGACTGCCTTTAAGGGATTATTGCTGGAGACATGTGATATAACTACATGGCAAACCAAGGAATATCTCAAAAATGAAATCTCAGAACCACTTTGGAACTGGCAGGAGAATAATGTAAAAGGGCCAAAAAGAAAGACGTGTGACCCATTTTTCCTCACACAAGAGGTGAAACTTTGGCGTGTTGTTTGCAAAAGTAACAAAAAACGTATTAATGTTCTTCTTATGAGAACAATTAAGGCAAAAGAATCTGTTTTTAGCAGTGAAAGCACAGCAACAGTTCAGAAATGCCTTTGTCGTCCAAAATAATTTCACTAAAACAAGTTGGAATTTAGATAAAGATACATTGCACGGGTTTGTTGTCACAAAGACCATAAAACGTTTAGAGGCAGTCAATCAAATAAAAAATGTTCCCTATCCTTCCAAAAACAACAAAAAAAGAAAGGTCAGGGGAATATTACTGGTCACATTAGGAGAAGCAGGGATAAAACATTGTTCCAAAACATGCCTGAAATCTCTGAAAATATCGTTTTGACCTGCAGAGAATGTCACCGTGACTAAAATCATTTTAGCGCTTGATAAAAATGTCAGGCGATATGGCTTCTATAAGCTGCAGGGTGTGAGCTATGTTTTATTGAAAACATTTTCAAGTGCTGAGTCCTCAAAACTGAAGGTGAAATAACAAGACGAACACAATGATGCACGATGGCTGCACTCGGCCCTTTTCTGGGAGTTTGTGGGGACAGTGTGTGCGCACATTGCTGCTGTTTCAGAGGAGGTGGAGTATTATGAGGGGTTTAGTCCTCCCCAGGGATGTAAGGTATGCAAGGCATGTTTGAAATAGCTCAACAAAGCTTTAAGAAAATGTATATCACCATCATAAGGTCAGTAAGGACTCTAATTTTGTCTGAGATTGTTGAAGTATGAGGAACTCTTCACAGTTTGTGAAGGCAAATTCAATGCTATCACTGCTGGATGAGCATTAATTATTGATTAGAAGCGCTTAATGTCTATTACATTAGGCATTAGACAAGAGCACTGACAGTTCTTTGATGAAATGAGATCAGAAAAATGTGAGCTTCCTCATTCGCCTCTTCTTCCCTGTGAGCTAATTCCGAGTGAAATGACAAACTTATCATTTATTAAGTGCACATTTATATTTGACCACTTGCAGAATTCAAGTTTGAAGATTCCCTGATTGAAAATAAAAAGAGAATTTAATAGATGTTTGTTGAAAGCGCTCCATGCTAGTGTTTCAGTAGCAGAGGATGTGATTGTGGAGGGAACAGCATGACATTTGGCTCTTGTCTCCACAGTTTGCACAGATTTGTTGGCAGCTCTGGTTGAATACTTCCCACACAGCCTCCACTGATGCCGCAGTCGATCTGAAATATCAAATAATTGGCTGTGTTTTCTTCAGGGAAAGCTTCTCCAATTCGTTTTCGGGTTGATTGGCTGCGTTTACAACCCTCCGCCAGCCATTTACCCTCACTGGTGCGGTTTGTCAGCAAGTTGACAATATTAAGCCACCCGGAGGATGTAAGTGAATTACTCTCTGTTGCACTTAAGTTTGACACCATTTTCAGTCTACTACTTCCTTGAGTAGCTCTTCTGTTTCCACAGAGGTGACCTATCACACGCAACTTGTAACACAGCACTCTGGTCATGTGGTGCTGAGGCCAGATGAAATTAACTTCCCCACATCTGTCTGCAGGCTCAAAGGGTATATCAAGGGCATGAACATGAGTGATAAATATAAAAGACATGCATATAAATTACAGATGGGCGGTGTTTATGGCATACATAATGTTGCCAAGGGCTATTTGGCACTGTCTTGTGTTGTCCTGTTTCAGTCATACCAGCACAGCAAGAAGCTTTGTCCTTGTGTTGGCTTTGTGTGCTCATGCCAACTGGATCCCACCCAGTCCTAGAATGTGTGCTTTCACTCTCCTCTCACCAGCAGCACTTATTTTCAAGAGGTACATCTAAATGAAATCACATCCATATGTGAAAAGGTTCAGGATGAAGAGCTCATCTTTCTGTCTGGAACAGCTTCTCCTCACATTCTGTGTTTAATGATGTCGCATCCCGAGACATTCCCGAGACATTTCCGAGACAGTGGGTAAATATTTCCTGATGTCACGTTGTTCTTTTACGTCCAAAACTTATCTGTATTCCTTCCTCCTCATGTGCCTGCCAGTTTACTGGGAGGATGATGAACTGCACTGTCTCTCATCTGTCATGTAGGTATTCCATAAACCGAATGAGATAGCAGCGGCTCATACGTTTAAGAGAAGGAAGCCAGGACTTTTCACCGTGCACAAGAGGCTTAAGGTCTTTGGAACACTCTCATGCTCTTCATTGCTTACGTTTCCGGTCTCTAATGGTTATAAAGTGGATGTCTCTTCCTGTGGGTTGATCGATCACTTAAAATACATACCACTCTACACTGTAATACGCTCATTCCGCCCAGCAACCATTTTTTTCTCAATGCACTGTTCCCTGAAACCCCCACTGACATGACCACAAGTGTGTTTGGAGTCAGAGAGCCGTGAAACGTAGCCTGTGGCTGAAGCAGCTTATTCGCAGTCAGTCTTCACTCTTATTCAGGATGAGCTCATATTTTCTTCATTTTCGTTTTTTTGGGTTACTTCTGGTTCTCCCAACCTCTGCCTCATTTCTTTCAGGTTTCTTTTTCAGATTTTATTCTGCCAATTTTTGTCCCTCTTTTCTTCCATCTCTGTACCTTCTCTCTTACTGTAGAGCAGAAAAAAATTAGACGAGACCAGAACCTATAGGTAACCCGAAGAGCAGTCTTAGGAGCAAATGTATAAAAGAAAAAAAAGGGCGAGAGAGTCAGTAGAAGAAAGAAAAGAGCGGAAAGCCCAGCATCAACAGGGATTTAGTTTTGTCAAACAGGAAGTTGGGAGAACCAAAGGACAGACAGAGGAGTCATTTCAGTCTACCCCTGTATTCATTGTTTTTGCTGGTATAGCAGCAAGCGTGGTGCATGTCAGATTGTTTCTTATCAGTGGGAACAAAAACTGTTGGAGAAAACAGTTTTGATGTGTGTGCAGTCAGTCCTGGTATTCATGAAGCTGTAAAAACGGAGAATGGGTAACAGGGGGAACTTTCAGTTAGGAAATTAATTTGGTTCTGAATAAATCACTTGTTAATAATGATAACAAAAATTAACAGCAGTTTGAGTTTGGTTTTAAAACACATTTATTTCTAAGCAGCAGCTTATAAAAAGTTTTTTTCTGATTCTTTGGGGTGCAGCCTGCTTGTTGGACCAAAGAAGCTATTCGATGTGGGCTTTGGAAAACTGATAAAAGGAATTTATTTGTTTCTAGTCTGAACATTAAGCTAATCAATACAACGGCACCCCTTTTAGACATGCAGTTCTGCTCATGAATCGGATATCAGCTGCGTTTGTCAGACTGCTTTGTAATCTAGGTAGACATGCACAACAGGAGAATCCTCAGCATTATTTTCTACAAGAAAAGCATCTGCTTGTAGGTTGCTACAGCATTCAGGGTCAATCTGCCAAGTGAATCCAGATGAGGTGGAAGATAATGTTTTTCTCTGATAACGGCTTGTTACTGCAAATGCAATAAATATTCATGAGTAAGAAGCCAGTCAGTTGTTTGTTTATTTATATATATATATATATATATATATACACAATTAAATCCATAATATTTCATATAATCCGTGTGAATGACCAGATGAGAGCGCTGTCATGGGACTATGACATCTATTACCATTACACCATTATACCTAACTTGATGTACTGTCTATTCTCTCACAAAGGGCAAATACTGTGTGCACTTTGTGTCTCTAATATAATAGTGACCAATGTCTGAATTATATCACTTTACACAGATCAATGAG
The DNA here is from genome assembly GCA_037177335.1 of Kiunga ballochi. Classification (NCBI taxonomy): domain Eukaryota; kingdom Metazoa; phylum Chordata; class Actinopteri; order Atheriniformes; family Pseudomugilidae; genus Kiunga; species Kiunga ballochi. The sequence goes on along the minus strand of JBAMIG010000009.1, from coordinate 7,801,590 downwards.
GCCTGTAATGCAGCATTGCTCATGTGTAAAAGACTTTTTACAGGTGTATAGCTGTGCTGAGAACCACAGTTTTATATTAATCTGTCAAAATGATCACAGTTGCATCAGAAAAAATGCCTCTCTGTCTTTCAGTAATGAGCGTATTTGCACTAAAACAACATCAAAACAAATCTGATGGGTTTCCAAGCTATACTTAAGTACTGAATTAAAGTTTAGCTAAAGTCTGAGAATAACAGGAAGGGCGCAGCCGACACAATTGTAGTTATTTACACATATCAAGTCTTTGTCATCAGCACCTAAACATGTGAATATGTGCAAATGGATGAATCACCACCCAGACAGATGCTTAACAGATGGTGGAGGCTCCACTCCTCTGTATCACAGGTGACACACATTGTGGAGGGCATGTTCAATGTTGCTGCTTAAGCTTCAACCTACAGTGAGTAATACTTTAGTCACATACAGATACAGAACAAAGGGAAAAGAAAAGATACCTCTGTCACCACATGTTATGTCCAATGACAGATAAAGAAAATGACCTGTTAGATATCTCGAAGTGGGAGGCGCTGAGTTGGCTTAATAAATGCGTGGGTATGGATTGGGTCAGAATTCTGTGGGATAAAGTAGTTTGCTAAGTATTCATACCCTGTTTTACCATCTCAGAGACACCATGCCTTTGACACTACAGTTAATTATCCTGTTCTTTCTAGTGAGGGGAATGTGGGGTCAATACTTCCTTTGTGCTGCCCTCTGGTAGGGAAGATAGCGGGACAGTGGGAAAATAGAATGTGGTGTGGATATAAGGAGACAGATCCACGACTAAAAGTGTTGCACAGACTAAGGAAAAGTCTATATTCATAAAAGTCATTTTCCATCTTTTGTTTCTTTCCCTCAAACTGCTTTTTTCCACACATTTTGTTGCAAACCTTCACATCTAGAGCAGAAGTGCAAACACCCACACAAGACTTAGTCAGTTTCTCTTTTAAGTTGGGAATGTTCTAATAAATTTTGCTCATGATGGCTAAAAATCTCCTGCGTCCTGTTCTTGAAGGTCTAAGAATAGCATTAAGAGCTGCACGGAGAGCCTGAGCTCTCATGGTAATGTGTGAGGGGGACTGTCACAGGGAGGATTAGATCAGTTTACAGCTGCGGGAGAGGTCACTCTGTCGCTTGTCGGTGTTCTGCAAGACACCGGGACAGGTGAAAAAGGCATAAACGGATCAGAGGTTGCATGCAGGTCATCTGTCCACAGGCATTGTGCCAGCTGTGTGCATTTGCAAGCGTGAATTTGCAGCTTGCTGCTTCTGCTTTCAAGCGTCCTTATGAATAGGTCTATACGTGGCTGGCTTGTCTGCTGAGGCTTGTGTCTGCCTTTCCTGTCTGCCCCAAGGAATGCTGGGAATTTAGGGTGGATATGTTTTATTAAAAAAACTAAAGGTTTTAAAATAAACTTACTTGCATCTATATTTATTTTGTGATTTGAATGATAACACCTGAGGATTTTTTCATTAAAAATTCAGCTCATGTAAATTAAAAGTGACTTCTCCCCCTAGGGACCGAGTGGTTGTGCATTAAATGATCAATACAAATAACAATGATTCTGAAAGAAGAAATTTGCATTGTGGGCGTTTTTGAAGACTTGCAGAAAAAAAGGGACCAAAGGCACCTTGGTGTAGTAATAAGCAAAATGTCACTCTCATCATTATCATGAAGTGACAACCCTGCAAATGTGCTGCATAGAATTATGTCTCAGTGGAAATAAAAGTGTGTATGCATCAGTTTCTGTAAGGCTGGCTCGACTGGAAAGCAATTATCATTTCTTGGCTCGTGGCTGTAGACGAGGGGAGTTTTTAGTGTTTGGGTGGAAGTTAGTTTTGCTTTGCTTCCCAGGCTCTCATTCCAGCTGGTCAACAGCAGTTGGGTGGGCTTTTCCCATAGGGTCTGGTTTCCAGAGCAGCAGGGGGTGCAGACCCAGAGAAGAGACGGCCAAGAAGATCAACATTCAGAGAAATTCCTGGAGTCTTGTGGTGGCTGGGGGCAGCTTGCAGGTCACGATGCAAGTTGCCTTAAGATTTAGGGAGAAAAAAAGATTAAAAACTCCTCTGTTCTTTTGATAGTTCAGCTCTCAAAGTTTATTTTCACCATCCTTTGAGGCAGATTGGCTTCAAACCTCTGCAGTTAGACTGCACCATGTTGATTGGACTGTCGGTGAACTCATTAGCAGCAAGGCATGAAGAAAATCCAGCACAAAACATTACAAGGCCAACACATATCCTGTCAAACTAACAGACAAGAGGTCTGCAACACTGCCTGAAATAGGAGGCACTAAGATGGGATGCTTGTTCAGTTTACCATACGATTTAGTGGTTGCTTGTATTCTGAGGCACTCAGGACTAAATACAGTCTTGTGTAAGCAGAACTCAAGCTTTCAGGAATGTACAAAGTAAGCTTCTTCTCAGTGAGGGCCAGACAAGGGTATAAACAGGACAAAGATTGCTATACCCATATTAGTATGTGCATCTGAGGATCAGTAAATTGGCCATATGAGAATGATGTGAGAGGGACAGTGTAGTGGAGCAATTCTAGAAAATATCACGTAGAAATCTCCATTATTGTAAATAAATTGGTATTAGATGCTAAAATTTGAAATGCAGTATAGCTGCCCATTTGATGGCAGATACGGATACCAGTACCGTACATTTTCGTCTTTCCTCACTTGTGTCTGAGCTGGATTTTTTTTTTTTTTTTGCAAGAGTAGAAGAGAAACAAAATGCCACAGAAAAAAAAGATGAAGTAAAAAGTGAAAGCTGAGAGTTTCCAGAGGGAACATGGGAACAAAGGCACTCTTTGATGCAACAGAATGACTTTGCTCTCTGCTCTGTTTCTGGGTTGGACTCATTGTGATTCCCCTTGGTGTTGTGCTCCAAGACATCGTACATTTCCTCATAGCCATGGCAACTTGGTCCGAGTTACATCAAAATATTGCAGAAAGTTTTCCTGGGTGTGATTTAAATTCATGCTGAGGCTGAACTCTGGGCTTTTTAATCTCACATTCTTGCTATTGCTTGAGATGTCTCATAAGTTGTTGCTGGAGAAGGTTTGGATGAATCGAAATGATTGAATCGAAGTTATTTTTTGCCCTTTACAGTCTCGCCAACATAATGAAAACACCAATCTTCACTGAATAGCTCCAAGATAATGCAGACTCTGACCGCCGTCATTTGTCTGCTCTGTGTTCTGGCTTTCACTTTGAATGAAGCCCCACAAAATGAAGCGATTTAAATCCATTCAAAATAAAAATAGGATCATATTTATTTCTTTTTGTCAATGTTCAGTGAGATGTTTGAGTGTCCACCGCTGCACAATATATACATTTCTCTCTCTCTTTCTTTTTTTTTTTAAATGCTTGTACCCTCTCATGGACTGTCTAACTCACATGGCAACCACATGGATAAATTTAAGAAAAAAATAGAATACTTTTAACAGAGACAAACCAAAAATGAGTTTGTCACTTGTTCGACTAGAGCAGAAAGTAGGATTTCCAATTATAGAGTGATTACATGTGGAGCCAAGCCCTTGGGAGCTAAACCATATCACTTCACTGCCAGTGATATCCCTCACATCTCTTTATGTTCTGCACCACCAGCTAAGACTTGATCATTACTGAATGTGTCGGTGTCATGACTGTCCTGGTAGTGAAACTCCTAATGCCAGTCCTTTATTTGAATTCCTCCCCAAAGCACCTTTCTTTTGCTTCCTTCTGCTTCCTGCCTGCTTCCTGTGAATGCTGCGAAAGCAAAGTCATGGCTTTTATAAGGAAATTGTTAGAATAGCATCTAAAATTGAATTTAGTTCGTTCATAAACCCCACATTTGAAGTGAATCTTTCAGGGGAAAATTGCACGAGCAAAAGCAGATTCGTCCGATTTTCTTGTCATCACAACAATCCTCTGAATCTAACTGGTTCAACGGCTTCGACAAAGGGATAACAGGTTAGAAGTCAGTGTTATTTTTCCTAACATTACTGAATCTCTATGAGAGCCGCTGGATCAGGATGTGAAATCCCCCAAAGCCGTTCTGCTCAACATGTTTCTGACTGACCGTGATGCGCTTCACCACCTGACATTTGAAGATAACCGCAGAGAGTAGGCGGCCGGCCAGAGTGTGGGTTTGAACACTCAGCCTCACTCATGACAGATGCCAATAGCTCGTCATGTGCAAAACAGGAGATAATAAAGGCAGAGAAGTCACTGGTGCCCAGTCCAACTGATGACACTGTGCAGGCTGTCAGCCACAGAGCAAAGTGGACAAAGTGTCGCTTGTACTGTTTTGATTGCCTGCTTGATATCTATGCTCTCACAGTTAACTGGTTTAGAAATATTGCTTTTCTTTCTGTCTGTAAGTGCACAAACTCCTCAGAGTGACATGAAAGTGAGGCTTTAATAGAGGGGGGAAAGTTTGACATCAGTTACTTTGTAGTTTTCACTGAGTATTATCCATACACAGTGCTGACGTCAAGGTTATTCTGAGAGACATCTGGTAAACTGACTCCAGCTGCTTGCAGAAAATGTCAATAAAAAGCAGCGGCAGCTATGTGTTGAATAAAGAGGCCGAGCAATACCCTGCTGGGTTTTGGAGACTAAATGCCCATTATTATCTCAGCATCGTGTTCTCCTGCCTCCATTGTGTCTGGAGTTCTGCAATAATTTAGCATCTGATTTCAGACAATGCAGTCGAGATGAGTTGGACGTTGTTTTGATTGTCAGACAAGCAGAGAAGCTGCTTAAAACTACAGACCTGCTGTTAATGTTTTCTAAAAATGTCCTTTATGTGTGATTTTATTATCGATAATAGTATTAATTGACGAATATTTCAATAAAACTTCACAGCTTCTGCTGAAAGTTGAGTAGCTTGAAAGGGAGTGATGTTTAAAAAACGAGTATACTACAATGGATCTCTCTTTTTAAGACTTTAGTGCTGGGTATCCTATTTCATATCAAAATTGATTTTCTTGACACAGTGGTAGAAAATTACAGAAGAATAACCGCACTGAAAAGTGTCTTCTGTACAAACAGCATGAAGGTTCTGTGTGTAGCAGCAGGCATATGAGTACGGAAGTATTAATATGACTATTTTTATTCTAAAGCCAGGAATTAAAATATGCATTTTAATAAGAAATAAAAAAAAAACTGTAGAGACAAACGGGATGAAATATAAAGTCAGCTGTTCTTAATAAAATCTGACAGCTTATTATTTTAAACTATTGCATTTCAGGTTTTTTGTGGCTGCTTCAAAATTCACAGTCCTTCCTTCTCATCTCCATCCATTCCTCCTAAAGAGAGTAGATACCAAGGAAAGATGGCAAATCTGTGGTTACAGCTCATTCCACGGCTTTGTTGTCAGTGCTTCTCACTGTGAGAGACTTCAGAGGAGCTGAGTACTTTCTTGCTTGGCAGTTGTTGGCCGGCTACTGGGAGCTGGTGCGAGGAGATTTCCCCTGGTGGTGTACATTCAGTTTGAAAAGGCACATTTAGATTACACATACCTCTTCAAACGGAAGAGGAACTGGAGTTTTTACAATTGATTTGTGTGTGTGTGCATGTGTGCGTGTGTGTGTGTGTGTGTGTGTGTGTGCAGTTAGTCTTTTCATCTGCGATGATGCTTTTCTACAAAGAGTACAAGTAAAGAAAAAGCTCTGTGGTTTCATTTAAGGCAAGCAAACATGAAAAGGACTAACAAACTGGGGTGTGGTTCTTAAAAACATATTTCCTTTTATATAAATAAAATCTCATAAATGTAGAGGGTTCCACATTTTTTAATGTCCTTCTTTCAGGTGACTGAACCAAACAACAATTCAAAGAAGCCAGCATGAAGGGAGTCATCTCAGGTTTGAAGATGCTTTAAAGAGTTTGGTTTTTTTGTCACTGAAAGCAAAACATTCAAACAGTCGGTCTACCCGCTGCTTATTGATAGGCTCTCAGCAGGGTGTTGCTGAGTCAGGAAGACACCTGCCCTGAACCACAACAATCCGTAATCATGATCAAAGCTCGGATCTGTCAGCTGGGAGCTCACTGGTGTCCTTGCTGCTTTGCTTTCACTCTACCCCCTCTCGGTGAGCCCTGTGGCTACTCACACAGGAAAATGTTAGGGTGGAGACTAACATCAGCAGGTTTCCTACCCAGGTTTGTGACAACAGCATCTGTAGAACTTATTGATCTGTGACAAGATATCTCTACCTTCTCCTGTGCTTTCACACCATTTCACACTTTGGGTGAAAAATTTGAGGGTTTTTCTGTTTTAAATTTCCACTTTTCATTTCCAAACATCATAATCTGCATTCCTCACAGGCAGTTTTTTTATTTCTTTCCCACACCCAGCTATTGACCTTGCCCGTTTGTCTTTAAATGCACCAAATGACTGATGCTGCACCATTTGTCTGGCAATTAAAGAGCCCCATTCACACCTTGGCTTAACACAACATCCTCTGACATCCTCCCCTGTCTCAGCCTCTTGCGATAATTACCCCTTTGTTAGACCTTGAGCTTGAGAAGTAACACCTAACCAAGGACAACGTGATGTGTGCAGAGCAGCACTGTGATTCATTGCCACGTATATGGTCGGCTGTATATCTTAAGGGGAGAAGTAATAGGTGGGGGTGGTGAAGGGAAAATGGTGAAAATGGGCGGCTGTCAGTTGAACAGCTGCTAATGTGGGCTCTCGCTGATTAAATAAAACACAAGGGGAAAAATCTGTTGTTATTGTCTGCAAATAGACTAAACCATCCAAATGGCACGCCTAAACATTACTATGAGAATTTCCTGATCAGTATTGCTAAATTCATTTGAATAGGACAAAGTATTGGCTTCATATTATTATTGTCCAACCAACAGGTCATTTCTGACAGTTCTGAACATGATAAAATCATTATAACGTGAATGTTGCTTTGCAGTATTTACTGTTTATTTTACTAGAAATGTATCGTTTACAATACTGAATAGAAGAGTTATGCACTTTTTTTTTTTTACAGAAACAAATAGTGACCGCTCAACTCAGGGACATAGAAGAATACTCCACTGTGTACCAGTCAATTGCTTTCTGTTGTGGCGTGTCAGCTGTGATCCAGAGCTAATCTACCAGCCTTAATGGTGAGGTACCTACAGGGAGCCCTAGGGCCCTAGGCCCATTGCCACTGCCTCATTCGTCTTAAAGACAAGCCTCGAGCAAAAACCAGTTCCATGCATGTCCTGCTGTGCTTGCTATGCGGAGTTATGAAGGGATGCTGAACCCTCAAGCTTTCATCCAGTCACCAGTGTCCTGTCTGTTTCCCCACACTCTCTTGGTGAGCATGGATGCGAAAATCAAATAAGATGGTCTTTTTCCCTGCAGGGAGCCTGCAGCCTTCTCCAGAAGAAACAAGCAGGCATGACCATGCTCACACACTGAGACAGTGACAGTGAGCAAATAGCATGGGAAGCATTTGTAGCTGGATTGATTGTGCAGTTTCCTGTCGAAATGTCTGTCTCCAGTTTGCTTTGGAAGCTGCTCACCCTTCACACACACACACACACTCACACACACACACGCACAAACCTTTCTTAAAAACAACATTTAGTCCTTTTTTTTTTCTTGTTAATGTAATATTTATTCAAAGAGTTGTGTTGACGACTTACAGCAAACAGACATTTGTAGAGACACACGGTGAAGAAAGAGCGGAAGATGCTCTCTCAGTGTGTTTTCTCAGACTGGAAAGAGGACAAGGAACTGTGTGCAAGTAATTTGTTTATTTTTTTCCACACAATACAGTCAATGAACTGTATTTGCCATCTGCTTTCAATGCTTCGTGTAATTCTCAGTCTCACAAAAAGAAAGAAAGCACCAGCTGCATCAGTTTGCATGGGGTGAGGCTAAATTCAGTGAAACTTTTCATCTTTGATTTTCTAACTGAGTTGTTAGTTTAATTCTTAAGGAGGCTGATCATCGGGATTGATGTTTTCTATTTTTAAGAGAAAAAAACTGAACACCACCCCACTATTGTTTCTTGCTCAAACTGTGTATTGAACATTGAAGATAATCTGAACAGCAAAAGACAGACAGTCAGCCTTATTGTGAGTTGTTTACTCTGGCAAGTACGCTCAGAAAGTCTTGCAATTGTGGCAAAATGAATGACTCGTCCCCAGCAAAGCTGCTGGAGGCAGAGCTCTGTTTGTTCCATTCTAGTGGAAGTCAAACACAGCTTAGCAAACTCTGTGCCTCAATACTCACTGTTAAAGACTCAGGCAGCCTGTTTCAGCCACAGCCAGATGCTGACTGATCATCTGATTAGAAAGTACCTTTTTTTCCCCCCAGCAGAAAAAATAACCCATGAAATGGGAAATTTGAGATAGCAGGCACATCCCGAAACATCCCTACTTCATCTTCTCTGCACCAGCTCGCTGAGTAAAGGATACATTAGAGGGTAATGAAATAAGACCATTTAAAGAATGATTTCAAATGGGTGTCAATCCTGGAAGGAATATCGCATTACTAGTTGACCATTGCAGTGACTCTCTCTCCCATTAGGAGTTATATTCTCCTATAAGAAGTAATTATGGTGGAAATGGACTTGTGTCTGAGAAGCTGAAAGGGTCAGAGATGCACAGAAAACCATATTTTGCTCTTCTTTTTCTTTCTGAAGATTTGAAGATGTTTTATAAGACCAGAACTTTAAGCAGCTCTGCCTCCTGCTGAGCTGCATTGACATGAAAGAATTTGACACAGACAGTTTTATAACTTGAAAAACCCTGCAGCATGTTTTTATTTTGAGGTAAACAGATTCACAAAGTGAAGTCAGGGGGGGAAGGATGGTATTTAATATGCGCTTTCCTTCTCTAAGCCTCAGATCTGAGCTCTTTTACCTCTGCTGCTTCTCTTCTCCCTTTTTTAGTGGCTGCAGAAGGTTGATGGGATCTCAGACTGGGGGAGGGAAGGAGCTCTGGAGGCCGCCTGTGGAATCTTTACATACCACCAGAGAAAGTGGGAGGGATTTTTTTTCCCTCTCTCCATATATTCTCTCAGCTAGCATCATAAACTGTGCAGCAGCTGGTGTCAGAAAGAAAGACGGGGAGAGAGAAGTGACGCCCTGCTATCTTACTTACCATCTTCTTTAAATAAGAGCCAGTAAGCAGAAACAGAGGGAGGAGGGGTGTTAACACTGAAGAGGGGAAGATGTGGCACCCATCCCTACAGCAAATCACCAGATGGAGCAGATCTAAATCAAGTTTTCCTGCTATAAATACAGTGCAAAACAAGCAGACACGGGGAATAATAAGCAGCAACATATGCCGTGGTCAACCTCTGTGGGTAGAAAGGAGTGCTGTTCTTCCGTGCCTTGCATTTCTCCTCTGAAGTCATCCATGAAGGCGCACAGTTTAGTACGCACCGCAGCCCTGGCAGCAGGAGATGCCAATCAGACCAGTGGCTGTATTTTTATCCGATCTATATAGTGGAGAAAAATTTATATCCAATAAAAATGAACTTGATAAAGTTCTGCATCCTCATTTATAGTGCAGTAAGTGCTCAGTATTACAATGCATTGTAGCTTTGTTATGAAACCTTTAACCAGGGGGCAAGGGGGGTTAACACCTCCCTCCTTCCACCCCCATTTCCTCATGAGTATCATATTTATTTATTTTTGGAGAGGCGGAGCATGTTTTCATTTGTTGGCACACAAGGTTCAATTAAGCCATCACGAGGAGGAGACAGTAATAAGAGATGCAATGAAAGGTCCATGTTCCACGGGGAAACCGTGTTAAATTCATCACCGCCTCGTGTTCACACATTTATCACTGGCACATTACAACATGTAATCTGTCGCAGATGTCAGGGGTGGTGCTGACTCTCCATCACACCTCACGTTTTCACACTGAAAACCGAAAGAGCTCACAGCCTGAATTAATTAAAAAGTCTTCATTTAGCTTTTTTTAAGAACAGAAAATAAGTCCCTTCAATTGTCTTGTTACCATGATGCCTGTGTAGACACAGATTGCAATAACACCTTTCCAACTGAGCCGAGTCTCCAGCTGAGACTGCATGAAGTGTAATTACAGGGTACAAATGTTTCATCTTCACGTGCTAACACATAGTCCACGTCCCCGTCTGACCACCAGGGTGGGGTTAATCTATTTGCAGCGTTCTTTCCAGAGTGTGTTTTTATGCTTCCTTTTGGCAGGCTGCTTTCATTGTTACACTCCTGGTGCCAAAATGGGACAAAGTTATTCGTCAGAATGAACTAAAGGGTATTAACTGGGGCGAAGCCAAAGGGCAAGTTAAAGTATCGTTGTTCTCACTGTGATCGTGCAGCAATTCCTGTCCAGTACTCCAATATGCACCGATCAAAAATATCGTAGCAGTCTACCATGTCATTTCTGTGTTTTTAGAATGAACTGCCTGCTTCTGCTGCCAAGCTGCAGCTTTTACTTTGCTCAGTGTGGCCTGGCAGGAATTCAGCCACGCAGTGTGTGACTGACAGTGTGCACCTTCACTCATGTACAGTATGTCATTATAGAGTCTCTCCGCACCTGACTGGATGAGCTCTCTATTGGCTTGGCTGACATGAGCTCTTTCACACGATGCACAACTCATTTTAAAACTGGGGAAAAAAGAAAGGTTGTATGTTCAGATTTGAACAATATGAAAATGAAAACGCTGATTGCCTCTAAAACACCCAAATGAATGAGTTTATCTGAAGGTTTAATATAAGAAGCACTGAGTTACTCTGTCTATAACCCTGCCATTTTTCATTGATTGGATGCCAGCTATAGTAGCAGAGAGATGAGGTTTGTAATGATACCCTAAACCCCCACATAATGTAATGGTAACCTCCAACCTGCCGGTTTTATATTTCTATCTGTTTTCTACAGTGTTGTGTTACAGCTTAGAATGACACTGGCGACATCATCTTTCTTGCATTTTCAATATCACGTTTCAATAGAGGGCAAAAAAAGTATGCTAGTATATTTGTTTTATAGTAGCATCACCTTTTTTAGGAGACTCTTGTTATATTTCTGATGCAATTTGAACATTTTATGAGGTGTATTTGTGTTGTTTATGAAAGTTGAGCAGTACCGAGCTCTCGTCCGACATCATCAATATGTGGAAGGGATTCAGTTCTTTGACAATCAAATCAAACTTTATCTGTAAGCGCTTTTCATGCCAATGGCAACACAAAGTGCTGTACATGATCAATTCAATTACAATAAAAACACCCAAACAGAAATATAGAAATGAACTCACACCATCCATTGCATTCACTGACAGCAGACATACACACACACACAAAGACAGACAGACCCCACGCCCAGCCCCAATGTGACTCCCAAAACTTGTTTCTTAACTTAAATTATTTAAATAATGGCAAAAATGAATAGATTAAAAAATAAGTAACATAATAAAAGGCCCTTTGCAGTAATGGTCTTTATTGTTTCTTATAGACAAACAGCACATGTAGGATCTGTCATTCATATTGTATAAATGTATCACATGAGGAATAGCTATTTTTGCATGATGACATGTCATATTGACATAACAGATACATTAATTCGTTCTTGTTGATGCTTTGGCACTTCTACATCTGTTTGATCAAATTTCTACAGAGAGGAGTGTGGTAGTGTTTTGTGTCAGCTAAAACATCCAGCAGAGCTTTTTTTTTGTCTTTTTTCTGTGACTCATCCCATCATGTTTGGGAAAAATAAGGTTTCAAAAAGTTTAATACCACTGTAATTATATAGTGATTTATTAACATTTAATGATAATGTACTATTTTGCTGAAGTGCTGATTGTGTACCAAATAAAACCTCCCACCATTTCACATGCCAATCCATTGAGGAAACTGCACAGGTCCACACTTGCACCATGATAAAGGTGAGTGTAGCTGAGCCCGAGCTGAGAAGCAGCAGATGCTGTTTGACTTGTTCAGCTCTATTTATGGATGAGTACATGAAGCTAAAACACTGAAGATAGCAGTGACATCTAAACACAGGTCATAAGAGCCTACTGAGACTTTTAAATGAAATTCATTCATTTACAAAGAGATTGTTTA
>JBAMIG010000009.1:7770091-7784516 GCA_037177335.1 Kiunga ballochi | reverse complement strand
GTTGCGATTACACATAGTTTAAATATTTCAAATTCACAGTAGCTAATATAATTAAAAAAGACAAATAAGAAAAGTGCCTGCTTGATAAAAGCCAAAATATGCTAATATGGAAAATGTAGTTTTGGTATAATAAGGCACATCTAAATCTGCTTCATTAACTGTATCTTTTAGTCTGAATATAAAAAAAAACCCAAGATATTTTGATTCATGGGCCTCAGTACCCTGGGAGGAGTACAGGTGACTAACAATGCTGTCTGTTTCAAGATAATCCCTCTCCAATATCATTAAATAACAGCAGATTACATCAAGTGTTTCCTAGGCAACAGTTACATTCAATAGCTCAGCATAACGGTACTCAGCAGCAAATTGCTGATTTCCAAGTGAAATTGCATTTGTCCATGTAGTTTACTTACTGAATAGGGTTTTAGTATACCATGTGGTTGTGGCATGTTGACATATGTGACATGGAAAACATTCAGCCTCCTAATCTGACATTAAGAAATCCGGTGTCTGGTTCAGGTGCAGAACAAGCTGCTCCTTGGCACAGCAAAATCCCAACATGGGGCCCTTTGTTGCATGCCATTCTTTACTCTCTGGCCTCCTTTCCTGTTGAGTTACTGTCAATTAAAATCTTCTAAAACGAACTTTAATAATCAGAATAAATTGAATTCTGAAACCTTGACAAGTTCAGAGAAAACTGAAGGAGTTAAAATGCTATTGATTTTCATCTGTACATATATTCCTGCCTTAAACTGTAGTTCATATGATCCACTGACTCTTTAAGGCATGAATGCTTCTTGCTGGATATAAACTAAGCATTTGTTGGAGGCAGAATTTTGCAACTTGTAAGCACACAATTGTGATAAAAATGTCTCATTTTATTAAAAGAAAAACACGAGCGGGACGGAGCACTAAAGTCTTTGGCTATTATACATTGCATCACAGTTTTGTCCTGTTTTCTTGTGCAGGAAAAAAACATCCACAGAATTGTGTGTGTCCTCTGCATGTTCTCTGATAACTTATATAAAGTAATTCATTAGTCCACAAGGAAAATCTTTTGGTTTTTTTTGCCAGGTTGTACAATCAGGTAGTTTTATCCTCTTAAATGTTTAAGAATGAGTTTAATAAGGGATTTACTGACTAAACTTAGACTGTTATTATCCAAGCAAGCATTTTAATGAATAAGCCAGTCAAAGTAAGCATCAAATCTTCCCTTTGAGCCAGAGGTCTAACAAGGAACATAACATGGTGTTGACTTGGGAAAAATGTAAGTGTTGCTGTATATTTCATCATAATTTATCAAATAAAACTTCAAAGTGAATTAAACAAGTAAGATTAACAGCTTATTAAGATTTAAAGTTGGTTCCAAATGACATAAACACATAATGGCTTCAGCAGGAGGCTGTAGCTCTTCACATAATGTGCATCAGGTAACCTGTCCTCACAGCAACAGCAAAAAGCATGATAGTGGTTAATCTTATCAGGGGGAATTGGTTCGTGCTTCTAGACTTCTATTTGTTTTTATTCAATGGAATCACTGAGACAGAAAAACCTTTTTATCCTTGGGTAGACAGGATGAACTAGATATTAAATGATTATAGGATCACAATACTGTACCAGTTCAGTACCACACAAAATGCCTCGAGCGTGTCCTCTACACTCTGATCTCAGTCTCTCCTTCTTAGTCCTCCATTGTATCGCTCACAGATAATGTGACATGTTACATAATGTGCTCTCATTTCTGTTACTTTCTCTTCCTTAAGGGCTCTCAAATGTCATGATAAAAACATTTGATGAAAAAAGGGCTGCTTGAGCTTCTCTGTAATGTTTTAGTGCAGATTAATTTAAAGGGTTTTCATTAAACAAATCACCAAAATGCTCCTAGTCCCAATCATCATGTAATGAAGCTTGATGAGGAGTCGCTGTTAGATGCTCTCTGCACCACTTTGCTGTATGTTTCAGTGTGTCGGGTATCTTTGCATGCGTCTTATCGGCTATTAAAAAATTAACTGCTTGCAATCGGAGGCATCGACGGCAGGTGCAACCGTTGGAGGTGATATTTCATATCCGTACTGTTTGGCTAGGTTTAGCATTACATTGTTAGGTTAATTAAATACTAATATTGGGGGTTTTATTTTGTTTGTTTAAATCTGTCTGTAAAAATAAATTAGAAGCTTGAAAACACTTCAATGGATGGAAAGTAAACATAAAGCCACCACCAGCATCCTGTTAGCATACTGAGCATTTAGCCTCCAGCCCCAGTAACCTCGCATTGGAAAAAGCGGGTAGCCAAGATATAATCTGTATATCCACTTGTATAAAATTGTTTTGTATCTACATTTTTGTAAGTCAACTTGAAGAAAATGCTGTTTGCTCACTATGCACACAGTTTTACTTCTGCAAATGGTACACTTCACCTTTTTGGTTTGAACCTATGTATGACCCATATTGTGTTATTGCTACACCATTTCAGGGCTTTAAAATGGGCCTCTTCCTGCAGACAATTCCCATGTTACTGCATAGTTTTTATTTGACACCAACACAACTCAGTCCTTGAGAGCACAAGTGGCCTGTTAGTTTAGGGAATATTCGATTTTTAGGAGGGCGGTGAGGCTGCTTAAACTCAATCCAGCTCATTTCTCAGGGGTAATAAGGAAGACTGGTGTGTCTGAGAAAGCGTTAAGGCTATGGGGGTGTTTTAAAGACAGACTGTGGAGTATTTTGTCCATTTGGCAGTAGGAGTCCGTTTTTTTGCTCAGTCTCTGAAGTGTTGCATTGTCTTTTGAAAGGAGGCTCTTTGTGTTTGCCATACGAAACTGCTCACATGATGAGCCCCAGTACTGTCAGAGAAGCATTTTGATGTCTGGCAGTACTGTGTGTGTGGGGGGGGTTTCTAAAACATTCATTGCATATTTGCTATTTACATGAATATTACAGCATAGATTGCAGCATCTTTGATATGCCTCTCCTTGTGTGGCCTTGGTAATTAAGTCCAGAACTCTTTGCTTTAGGTATATGCAGACTTTTTAAATGCATGGCCTTGTGTCATGCTCCTCTATCAGGCTCTGTCAGTGGGAGGAGAGCGCAGCTCAACACATCAGACATGACCCAGTTAGAAGAGCTACACTTGTAGGACCCTGTAAAGTGGATCCTACTTTGAGAGGATTTTTCTCCCCTTTGGCTTTGTTGTTCCCACCACATGCTCTCCTCTTTGCTCTGTTCTCTTCTCTGATAGAGGGAATGCATGTTTCTTTTAAATCTTCTGTTCTATAAAATATGTCTGCAACAGTTTGTGGAAAATATACATATTTATCATTAACATGCATCAGACTTTCTTTGCCTTTTTTAAATAATATTATTAAATTAAACGCCAAATCTACCAAAAATTGTCTTTACTTTCATTCATGTCCACACCACAGGTTAGTAGCAGGAGATCTTTATACAAAGTCAGCTGGGGTTTTTGTCTTGCTTTGGATTCCAGCACAAGTGACTAGATTTACAAAAGCCAGGACTCAGTGTGTGATGCATTTCAGAAAACATAATGAGATGCTGCTGAGCTCTTTTGCGTTCTCTTTCTGTTTGTTGCTTTTGTTTGACTTCTCAACGCTGAAAGAAGGAGGAAGAATGTCTAATTTGCTGTATGAGATCAAAAGAGATGCAGATGAGGTTGCAGGAGGATTTATTAGCAGGGAAAGACAAACAGAAAATATCTATTCTACCATGTGTTATGCCCAGTCTCCTCACACGCAGTCAGAAAATCTTATACTGAAAGTTATTTGCTCCTCACTTAGCACCCTCAGACCGAATACTGTTTAGACCACTGCTTAATGAAGCAGAAGTTAATTTTCCTCGTGTAATTGGTGTGTGTATTAATTGCCGGCTGCAGTCTGAAGCTGCGTGACAAATGAGTGGTGTGATTAGATAAGACTACTCTTAAATGAAAGCTTGTAGCAAAAAGTAGCAAATAGATCAATAAACTAGCTGTTCATTCCACTTGAGGCCACAGATACTGACTGATGGGTGGATATGGGAAGAATGAGGGGGTGTTACAGGAGAGGGGCTTGTGACTAAGTAGCAATGTTTGGTGTTTATTTTTAGCCTAATTCTTTATACAATCAAAAATGTATTAAATTAGCAATTAAATTGGGCTCATTTAATCTGAATTTGTTTTAAAACGTTCACATTTTACTGCTTTGTAAGTACTTATATGTCAATTTTAATCTCCTTGTTTTTTACAAATAGGAATGGCGGTGTAAAACATCACCTGCTTTAGAGGCTTCGTGGTATTGCTTGTTATAGTCCGCTTTTCTTTGTGGTTTACCCAACCAAGACTTTTAAATGATTTTTGTCTGGAAGACCAGTAAATAGGGATGAAAAAAAATTACTGTAATTGTATCTTGTTTGTCTTTCTTTAAGTATCACAATGCACTGGTAAAATGTCCCAATCAAAGCACAGCACTGCAGACATAATATGCACATGCTGTCATGTTTGCCAATGTATATCTTTCATTTGCACTTAGTACTAATATATGCACAACTAATCGATTAGTGTAAACACTAAAAACTCATGTATTTTTGTTTTACATCTTGCATCTGTGTGCAGTACTGTATGTTTTTAAAGAACAGTGAAGACTAGGAGAGTAGCGTGTCAGCTAGCCTGATGTACAACGACCAGAGGATGTTAAAGCAGACAGTCTCTGTGAGAAACATCCTGTCTAGCAGTTAATCTTTATGCTGCTTTACACCACACAGCTTTTCTAGTTACAGCAAAGTCCTGTATTTGCTTCACCACAGCATATTAAAGTGAAGCTAATCCCCAAGCTAGCTTCAGCTTCACCCAAAAGGATTCCCTTTGTTTCCACCTCCCAGCCTTGGTTTTGATGTGGAAGCTGGAAAGTAAAACAGGTGTTTCTGCAGGAGTGTTCAACAACGGTGGAGTCAGCAGATCTGAACAGTGCGGTTACTAAACCACCACAGAGAAGTTGCACTTTATGAACAAAATATATATATAGGCTATATATAGCTGGAGAGACGAGGAGAATAATAGTTTAAGCTTTTGATGAAGGCTACTTTGGACACAGTGTTTAGTTCACCTTGCATATAAACTGCCCCATGAATGCTGCCAGCCTTTAATCCCAATGTGTCCTTGTCCTGCTTCATCATCAGCTGTACAATTAAAAATAAAAGAAAAAGAAAACACTCTTGTGGAGCACACATATTAGACAACACATAAACTATTTTTAATTTCATTGTTGATGACGTCCCAATAATCATCTTATCTGCTAATCGATTTTTAAAGGTCTAATTAGAAAATTTTGAAATTTATCTAAAATGCCTAGCATGTAGACAAAGAGCAAATACAACAGAGCTGCCTTTGTCCACGGAGCACGCATCAGACTTCCTGGATGCTGTAAATAACCTACATGCAAAACAAAGTTAAGCACAAAGAATGCAACATCAATCATTGTAATGTTGAAATCACCCAAAACCTCATCTTTATCATGAGACAATCTCTGAGCTGGTCTGTGTGTATGCAGCTGTAAAACAGGTTTTTAAGGGTCTGTGTACCAAACTCATCAGCATACAAGAAAGGAAAATCTCCCTCACTCTGCATTTTATTCAATTAGAAAGCTCTGCCAACTAACTGCTTTATCTTAGGATCTCTTTGAATGTTATTAACAGAATTATTCATAAGCTGATGGTCATGAGAAAATGCTTTAGGAGTCAGGGCTGTATTAAACATTAGCAAAACAACCAAGGTTTTAGAACTTTTCTGTGGAAATTGTGAATAGACAAAGTAGAAAAGACAATCCCAGCTGACATCAGGCGAGAGGCGGGGTACACTCTGGACCGGTTGCCAGTCCATCACAGGGCCAACACACATAGACATACACTCACTTCTATGGGCATTTTAGTCTCCAATCAGCCTATCCCCAAGGTGCATGTCTTTGGACTGTGGAAGGAAGCCGGAGAACATGCAAACTCCACACAGAAAGGCCACTGTTCAGACCTCCCCCAGCTGAGACACGAGCCAGCATCATTCTTGCTGTGAGGCCACTGTGCTAACCAACTGCGCTACCACGCAGCCCTGATGTCACGCCTGATGTCAGCTGAGATTGGCTCTAGCTCCCACTACGATCCCATTCAGAGAATAAGCAGTAGAAAGTGGATGGATGGAAAAGTAGAAGAAAGAAGCTTTAATGCTAAAATAGCTTAAAAGAAAACATGTTTCTGGCCTCTTCTCTGAGCTTTCCTCAGCCAGTAAAAGTTGCCCCAATATTAACATCTTGTATTCTTTCTTGCTGTGTTTTTTTCCCCTTCTATCCAGTGAGCTGTTGTTGCTTTATTTTTCATTTCCATTACCAGCCGTGGTGCATGTTTTAACCCTTCCAATACAGCGCCTTCGGGTTTGACAGCGTGGAACAAGCGTTACATAAGAACAGTTTAAAATTATTACTCACATTTTGCAATTTCTTTCTTTTTTTTGTTGTTGAAAAGACAAGACTTCTGAGTTTCCAAAGGTACTGCTGTTGCTGATTTCCTCAGGTCATTGGTAAAGATAGCGTTTTTTTATGAGCTATAACACAAAAAACATTTCCAGGTGAGGATTATTCCTGAAAACCCCTTCAGACTTGGAAGGGTTCAAATACCCAGTTGGCTGATGTCCAGTTACTGGTGTTAGATGCTTTGCTGTCACATGATGCCCCAGGCTGGGAAAAAAAAGAGTTGTGAAGTAGTTTCTCAGCTATTCTCTCTAAGAATATACACAATGAATGTCAGTATGCCATCAAAACAAGTCAGACATTCTTTTAAGACCATGCCACATTCATCTAAGAGAATAGTGAGCAGACATGCTGCTGGTGATCAGGTAAAGATTAAAAATCCAATAAGTGGTGAAAATGGATGCTTTTAAAGATTGAAATAGTTAAGTGTTTTGCAGTTGTAATGAATGAAGGTAATCCTAGTCTAAACTCAAATATGATGCATTTTTCTTTTGTTTTTAAAGGTTTTTTGTGTAATCTTTCAAGCTTTTAGTATGTAACAGTGTATCTGGAATAGGTTTGTTGGTTTCTTGCCTCAGGAAAAATCACAAGGAGCCCACATGATATGACCAAATAATTTGAGCGTGTGTGTTGATAGTGAGTGGACCTTTTTATGGGTTATCCGTAGCAAATACTAGAACAAAGAGAGGGAAAGGCATCATGGAAATGACAGGAACTCTCTGAATCAATAGTCAAAGTTTGTTTGTTTTCACAGGCCTGGTGGTCAGTCGTATAATTTCCTGTGTTGTATAATCAGATTACTAGCCAAAGCTGAACAAAAGTTTGCAGACTGGCCAATCTTCAGGGGGATGTCACGTGATTGTGTATTGATTAAAAAACTAGCTTGATAGCAAACCAGTACGTAGACTATTGGCTAAATGACACTGAATGCCAGTCACTAGGAGCCGCATGTATTTATGCTTCACTGTGCACATCACATATCCCACATTCTTCACATACTCCATATAAATCCCCCTTTTTCTCTGCATCTCTCCTGAAATTAAACCACAGATCCCCATTTCACTCTCAAAAATAAATGGATATAAATAACACACCAGCTCATCTTACAAAAGTGTCCACAACGCTGTCTGCTCCTCTGAAGCGACCGTGTTGATCCAGCCTAGACAACAGAGAGAATTGAAACATGATAAGAAAAGCAGGTGTGAATGCTAAACATGTCGAAGTGTGCTCGGTGTTTCAAGTAAATGCGCAGACATGCCTCAACATGCAGAGCGTGGGTAGGGGAGTCACCCAGGGTTTTTGGGGCTGATGTGACACTGTGAACCTGTGGCTGTAACTTTTTATATGTGAAGCTCAAAAAAGAGAACAGGGAGGGAATGAGAAGGAGGCTAGCTGCACATTACCATGCTAACAATATCAATTTAAATCAATAATTGATTGAATCTGGAACCTGGAGTTTCTGGTTTCTGCCAAACCGCATTGTCCTCAGCAAGTCACACAGGGAAATGAGTTGTTTTTGTCATTTCAATGCATTGATAAGAAAAAACAAATAGCAACAAGAGCAAAGAGCAAATGAAGGTGGGTGTAATTTAGGCTTTTTGCATTCCTGAAACTCCAGGTTTGAATGCTTTTGCATTTTCAGGCCTCCTCTAGATGATCCTCCAAACACATAAACAAATGCTTTTAGTCAGTTCATTTAGGCACATCCCTCCTCCGATTCCCTGGGCCACCAAATTTCCCCACAGCTATAACCCTCCCCCTTCTCTCTCCTTTTCTCTCTTTGGCCTCTGGAATGATAACCTTGAATGATATTGTCTCAGGGCATGAAGGAGGGTAAAGAAATTCTTCGGGTCTCGGCAGAGAGCAGGAAGACTTGACAAAAGGCATGGGTACTCTGCAAATCAGAAAATGGAGGGGGGGATGATATGAAAAGAGAGCAGTTTCTCATTCAGGTAAAAAGCATTGAGGGGGAAAAATAGAATGGGCACTAACAGCTCAACCCTGGTGGGCTAAAACTCTTCTCTGGTGCCTTTTTAAAGCAGTGAAACCCCACTTTCAAAACTTATCTCCACTACAATGATGTGAGGTAAAAACACAAAATAAAGGTGACTATATTAGCAGAGAATTGCTGATCTGAACTCTGATATGGGGTAAAGTCCTTTTTTTTAACACAGTTCAACTAAATATTAATTAAAACTTGATTTGTAAATAAGCTACATGGACTTTGATATTCTGCACTGCACCCATCTCCAACCCCTTTCTCTTCCTTCTTCACAAAACTCTACAAAACATCATCTGGTTTCCATAACAGCTGAAATAAAACTCCAAAATGGATAAACAATAATGATTAGCCAAATAAAACAGCAAAGTGAGAAAACACGTTCGTATTGACAGACCAGTATTTTGCACAGACTGCAGCCTAAACCTGTAAAAGAGTTTGCAACTGGTGCTGCTAACTGAGAATTAGTACTTCAGATTCTTTATAAACTCTTTGGAAGGGGATTGATGATAGCATATTTCTCCATTTTTACCCCCCATCTGTCTGTTTGCAGTGCCGTGTAGCTGTTGCAGAGCCCCTAACAGGTCCTCTGCTGAATTCCACCAACTTCCCTCACGGCAGCTCAGCGGAGTCTTGCAAGCATTTCATCATGAGACGACCATCTGCTCGGAGCAAAATGAAACTGTCCATGTCTTCTGAAAGAAGAAAAACTCCCACATGTGCTTTAAGAAATCAAAAGAAATTCTTAGAAAATTTAATCAGACATAAATTCAGTTTTTTTAATAATTTAAAAGAAAAAGTCATTTGAAGACAGATATTTCTCATCTGATCTGGTAGCGTTGTCTCGTCAATATTAGTAACCATGCAGCCAAATATGACTGATTAAAACACTTAGCAAAGTGTAAAATCCTCATGGCTCTGTGAAAAGGTACTCCAAAAGGTTTTTTAGATTTGGTTTGCATCACTCTGACTTCAGCCGCACAAAATGAATTCATAGCTTGTGGAAACTCCCTACATGTGCATGCAGTCCAATAACAAATGTGAAGCAAGATTCGGGTGCAGCTTTGCTGATCTAACACGTATAGCATGTTTTCATGCCGATCCCTTACTCGTGTTTGTAATATCATGCATCTCCACCTAATTATTTTGTGCAAATCGGGACATATTGCTGTCATCTTAGGTGACAGAAGGATGCATGCTTCTGCATACAGCAGCATGCATGCAGAAGCAGAGCCTGGAGGTACGGCATTTGCCTCAGATGATGGTGAATGCTTGATGCACCCTGGCGCACAAACAGGATGTTATAAAACGTCTTTCTCTTTTAAGCAATACTTCTTTTTGCCTCATTCCAGTCCTAAGCCTTCCTCTCATCTTTTTCATTAACCCACATTGAGTGTGGAGGATGGGATTTGATGGAATTACCTATACTGGGGGAAAAAATAAATAAACTTCAGTGCTATGTTCATATTTCTATTCATCTGCCCCCACAGTGATTTTGTGTATCTGCCTAAATGATGTCATGGTAAAATGTGTGCTCACTTTGATTTCAACCACTTTACTTTGTGCTTCAGTAAGTTTTACATCAGAAATAACAGGCAGGGAAGATGATGTCCAATAAAATCTTTTGTGATCCATTGAGGTCGTACTTTAGAAATCAACTAGTATTTGTTGCAAGGAGAGTTCTCTTCTTGCTAGCAAGGCTTTGCAATGTGTTCAGGGTTCACACTGCTCATAATAATCTAACCTGATGTGGAAACTATGCAACAAGGTTTTTTTTTTCATTCTTCTCAGTGCTGCAGAGCAGAAAGATCTAAGGGTTGTCTGTGTTAAATAAGTCGAAGTTGATCCCAATAATCTTTTTTTTATATTGCTGGATAAAATAGCAATCTTATTTTTCAACAAAGCCCCATTTTTCCTATTTATCCCTCCATTTTGCTGCAAAGAAACTCCATTTGATTACACGCTACTGTATCTTAGCCTTGCGCTTGAAAGAGAATTTTAAAAGTTGTTTAATATTAAACATGAATACATTATCATTCTTTACAGTCTTTACTGTTGCAAATGTAAATCTTAAACATTTGATAAAATTGTGGAACATTCAAATGACTGCATGTGTGTACAGATACTCCTAAATGCATATTTGGACCTTGCAGAATAGGTGACGTTCAGGTTCATCAGGGTAACACGGTATTGCTCCAAATAATCTAGATGCTCTGCTCCAATTTTGGTTTTATTCTGCAGCTTTGATAGAGGTAGTAATTTTCTGTAGGCCTGATGAAGAAATTTCATTCTCTTGAACGTCTCAGGGATAAAGTGCCTGATTCGTCATATATGTATAAATCCCTGGATTCCCTCTGAACCTCAGCTGTAACGACACAGAATCGGCCATAGTCTTTTTTACATTTATTTCATCCCCCCCTCATTCTCATCAACATGCCAGAGTTTCACTGAATTGATTTTCTACCAGCAGTTCCACAGCCAGCCGAGCTGTTTTTTCTCACTGAACTGCATCGGTGACATTCGCTGTCCTCTTTGGCTGCCACAGGGGGAAACGCAGATGTCTTTTTTTTTTTCAGTTTTTCAGCAGATCTTACCAAGTTTGTCCATCCCATCTCTATTAGCATTTGGATTCATTCCTGCGTGTTATCAGGTCTAGATGTAATAAGGCAGCTCTGGATGGCAGCGCTAATCACGTTGGAAGGCAGCTTTCTCTTCTCTTTTTTTCCTCTGCTGCCATCCTCACATCCTAAAATTGATAGTGGAGGCAGAAGCATCAGAGGGGATTAAGCTAATGTGATGGTATAGCCACCTACAAGGGGCCCCCTTGGGGAACTTTTAAGAGACAGTCCTTGACATCCAAGGAATAACTTGTCAAGACCTGGCTACAGGCAAATATTGAGGATATTAATCCTTAATGTAATGGCCTTGACTGGATTTTGCTCTTGTCTCTGTGAGCGGCTTTAAGCACAGTCGTAAGTCTTTTTAATCACTGACATAAAGCAGTCCCTCAAGGATTCTCCAAAGTTTTTACAGTAATTATTACGCACCGAAAGTGCTTCTGTTTTTCACTCATGCCTGCGTGAAAAATGGCTGAGCTATTTGCATATGTTTGTTGCTCGTTTTGCAGGGTTTTTATGAGCTGCTGGCACACGACTCCTTTGTTCGTCACTGTGAAAAGTGGTAAAATTTCAACCTGTGTCATTTTTACAAAGTGTTGTTTGGCTTGTGGTCAAACCGATGGCGAGGCACAGTGCTGCCAGTCAGTTGTAACACATCATTTGTCTTTTTCATCATTTTGATTTGACTTCCTGTATTTATCTCATCTTTTGGAAAATTAGCATGAACATTGAAATAAATATCACAATGAAAAAAAACAACAACAAGGTCAACCAAAAATAGCTCCCACCGTCCTTAAGCAGCTATTTGATGAGAGTTTTTCCTTCGTGCAGGTTTCCACTTTCAAGCTCAGTCTTGCCAGTCTCTGACCATGTTTTGTGATGTATCTGAACCTCCAGGGATGAGTTGTGTTGCTGCACCCCCCTCACGCCTTTCTTCATCATCTTCTCAGGTCTGCTCATTGGGTCCGGCTGTGCACTCTATCCATTGGGATGGGACAGCGAGGAAATACAACAGACCTGTAGCAACAACTCAGACCAGTTCCAGCTGGGTAAGATGTCTGCCTGCATGCGCCATCACACACCCGGACAGTGCCTGAATTAAACCCAAATTCCTCATGAATATGTCTCTTGTTCAGTTTGCTCCCACTGCTCAAAAAGCAATATTATTTATTATTCTTTAATATCTGGGTACCTATTTTCAGAACATAGACATGCGGTTCCCATGCTGTCATATACACTAGAGCCATGATTTCTATGTGTTTAAAATGCATGATAAAAGTCAGCCGATCCTCCAGTAGCTGGTGATGTTTTATAGCTATAAATATGTGCTGAGAATAACTAGGAGCTCGATGTGTGCTCTGTATGCAGCTGGCATTATCAGGACTATCTCACACACAGTAATGTGCTACTTTATCAGACACGAGGGAGGTGGAAGAGCCGCTCATTCTGCAGCTGCTCCTTCATTTGATTCTAATCAAGCAGTACTTGATATATTTCTTTTTACTTAATTTGAATGTTTTATGTAAAATTACAATATTAGCAAACACCAAAAGAGGAAAAATGATAAAGTGATTTTGTGTCGTTCTGTTGTCGGCATAGGAAAAATCCATTCTTTAATTTCTCATTAGTGCGGCGGATATTGGAGAGGTGACATTTTGAGCTCAGAGTGGCACAAAGGAGAAACGCAAAGTGGTCAAATGGAAAATGAATTTAGTCGCCACAAAATGTCGGAGAGCTTATGATATATAGTGTGAAAATCGTGGCTTCATGGAGGATTTATTAGCTTAGTCGAAGGGTTCATTTAACCCACTGGACCTTGAGGATCCACACCACTATTCAGAGAAATTCAACTGGTTTTGTCATGGATCAAAGACAGGTCTCACCTGCTAAGACATCAACGTTCTTAAGAATATTCTCACATCATTAATAAATAAAATAAAAGGTAAAATAGATCATTTTAGCCTAATTCTTTGCAGTTTGGGTAAAGTGTACACGTATAGGCATTGCCACGGTGGCTCCTGGAGAAACTGGTACAAATTTCTATCCTTATTTTTATTGTTTAAAAAGAGAAACAAATTAAATAAAGCAGCCTGACCATTAATAACAAAAAACTCTTTTAGATTTCTTATATTCAGTTTGGTGAGCTCTCATCATCTTCTCTGCCGCTGGGCATCAAGGCAAAAAGCATCCTTATGGAAATGAATTAACCTAAAATAGACTATCAGAGTTTGGGGTCAATTATGGCCTGCAGACTTAAGAATGAGACAACTCCAAGGTTTTCCATTCTGACTGTCTTCTTTTAGTGCAGTCACATGATAAATAACTCCTCCCTGGCCTTACCAGGGACCTGTTTTGTATGGCTTTCATACAGCTGATTTGCAGAAGCATCATGAGGAAAGGAATTATATGGTTATTAGTGTTGTGATTCAAAGAAAACTAATAGTGCAGGTGACCTGCAGAGCATGGCAGTGATCTGTGTATAACTGGCCAACACTATTTCTTACAACTTATTAATTTTCTCTACACAGAACAAACTTTAAGAGAACTTCTATAAGCATTTACCAGAAATGGTTTACAATGCAGGGTTTTTGAAGGACATTTTAAAGCGTTCCTGTTAATTCTTCTCGTCTTTGTTCCTTTAAATCAGTGGTGTGTTACTGCAGGATAACAGTAAAACCTGCTGGATACCGGCCCTCAAGGACTGGAGTTTGACACATGCATTAAATGATCACACATCCATTCAATTATCCATGCTATCCTTACTTTGAGAATGACTGGTTGATGACTACATTTCTATGGAAACCATGGCCGTTTCTCAATTCAGAGACTGCATATTTCTAAGTACGCAGACTACGTAGTCCGCAAAGTGTCCTTCATAGTCTGCGCTTGAAAGTGCTCCTTCCATTAGAAATGAGACGTCTCCGACTTTATGAGAATTACCCATAATGCTCCAGTCCTCTGTTGCCTAGCAACATCAAATGCTGTGTGTATCATCCATATAATGATCATATTCTTCAACAAAAAACACAAAAATATAACTTTTCTTGGACATAAAATGAAGCCAGACATTTTAATATTTATGTTTATTTACCTTAACTTACAAACACATGGAGGAGGCGGCCCAGAAGAGCCCTTCTCGTGGCAAATAATCCTCGTCTGACGCATTAATAACAATAATTTGTGTTTATGAGACACAGTGCCGTCCCCGCTTGTCTGCTGGGACAAATTTGCATTTATATATTTATTTTTAACACGTCCTCGCAGACAATGAACTGCTTCTTATTCATTTCTATCTGGCGCGCAAT
>JBAMIG010000009.1:7756202-7769991 GCA_037177335.1 Kiunga ballochi | reverse complement strand
CTTGGCGCGCCAGTATGACGTATGCGGTCTGCAAATCCGCACTTCGAAGTGTGCAGTCTCTGAATTGAGAAACGGCCCATATCTGATGAGGCTTTAGTAAAAAGTAGATCTCTGAAGTAAATATTTCCATATAAAAAATTGTCCTCCACTTCCTCAAATGTTTTGGAGTATTTACTGCATACAATGTTGAAAAATACCTAATGTTTTGCTAACTGTTCTTAGTCGCTGTAAAAATATCACCTTATGCAAAAAGGTGTTGTGCAAAAAAAAAAACACCCACAAAGATTACGTCTTAGCAGCAAGCTGCTAGTAACATAGTGCTGGAATATACCGTTTAAGTGGACTTCTAAGCTTATAATTATCTTTTTTGTATGCTTGACTGATTCAAAATCATTTTTTTGTGATGACTTGACGAAAATAAAAAATAAAGAACCACATTCCTTTGAAAATGGTGAGGTACAAGGACTGCAGTGAGAACAGTGCAAAGGTGCCAAGAAAAATACTGAAACACCTTTGAACCATTGATCAGGACCATTTGAAAATGTTACAAGTAAACCTGACTCATTAAAAGCTCAATATAAAGCATGAAGATGTTTTAACATATAACTCAGAACAAATGAATGAAAACTCAGCAGATCAGGACACATCATGACCTTTAACACCAACTAAACCAAAAAAAGGAATAATTAGACTTCTGTTACTGTGATCCTGCAGAAATATAAGAATTTACAAGCCAGATAATAATAAGAACTGTCGATTCACCAGCAGATTAACAGAAACATTCTTGTCAAAGAAATCATTGCTTTACTCGTTACAGCTGCCAATATGTCAGAAGCTGTTCGCTGCCGCGTCTGTATGAGCCGTCTAAAAACTAAATCTAAGATATCCAAGCATGTCGTCAGAAGTAACAATGTTGGATATCCCGCTTTCATTTTGTGATTTCCTCTGTGGAAGAACTGGCTCTTGGCTGAGTATTGTTAACAGTGTTTGCATCTGTGTGCCATTCACTGCTTCAGGGAAATTAAATTAGCTTGTTTAAGACTGTAGTTATTCCAGTTTCACCCCACCCTCATTAGTGCTGTGACATGATGACTTCCTCCCATGTGAGCAGCGTGATTTCACACAAATTACACGTTTGCCACATTTGAATTTTTCCTTGGTTTATTCATCTCGCATATATTAATCACGAGGCGAGCCAGAGCTCCACGTGAACGCGACTACAGAGCACATATACTGCGTGTGTGTGTTCATCATAAAGAGAACATAAGCAGTCCATCTTGAGTTGCATTTTAAAAGTAGTAACCAGTCTATTAGTCACACAGAATCTGATGTTTACAATGAGTTCCAGCATGCATTCATTACTTACCAGACTGTTTGCAAATAGGGTTAAACTATGTTCTGTGCGTTTGATTTAACCATTTTCACAAGCAGAAGGGAAATGTAGTAGGAACTTGAACAAAATGTTAACCAGCTGAGACCATTAACAGCAGCATGTTAAGGTTTAAAGCAAGAGCAGATACGTTCAGTAACACTGTATTCATTACACATTATTGTTAAATCACAGTGAAGAAAAACAATGGTTATTATTATTGCAGATGCATTATTTGATATATTGCTAGGTTTTTTTTTTATATATATTGGTTTGTAGATTTACAGCAGGATCCTTTTAATCACGTATTCATGTTCAATCTAAATTTAGTGATAGGTTCCTTGTTGGTCAAACACTAATCTGTCCAAATGCATGGGTGTTTTCTGACTGATCATATAAAAACTGAATTAACGCTCTCCTGAATCCTCTGTTTCTGCAGGCTCTTGTCAGATTGGCTGGGCGTACTACTGCACAGGAGCAGGCGCAGCCGCTGCCATGCTGCTCTGCACCTGGCTGTCCTGTTTCGCCGGGAAGAAGCAGAAGCAGTACCCGTACTGAGAACAGTATCTGCGAGACGAGGACAGACCAAGACCTCGAGCGGTACGATAAAAGGGAGAGGGCTCCAACTCTGTGAACTCGCATCAGTACAGCACATCAGGCACCAAAGACAATAAAGTCATTATGGTGCATTTTGTGGGACTCATCTGACAACTGCAGGGACTGTTTCATAATGCAGCACACACACATGGCTTTGAAAAATGGGTATATCTCTAAAATACACACAAAAAAAAAGCCGTATGGACCAATCCCATTTGTAAAATTGTTACATGACTTTTTTTCCTTTTCTGGAAAATGTGCTTTCTTTTTGTCTTCTTCTACAGTCCTAGATGTTTATGTGATAGTGTTATCCTGCGATGAACAGAAAAGTAATATTCCCTCATTATTACCTGAAATGTATCTGCCTCCTCTTGGTGTCTCATTCTTGCCTTAAACACAACAAGAAATGCAATAATCCCCGTAATGTAAAAAAGACTCCGACTTTCCAAGAACAGATTTAAGCAGAGTTTATTTAAACGCATTCATAAGACACACATTGTGTATGGTAATGTATTTTATCATCTTATCACGTTTGGTATTCACCCTTGAAATACTGTTGATCATGCTTTTTTTTTTTTTTGTAAATAAATGTTTACTGAAATTCTGCTTCGGAGCGTTTCTTCTGTCACATACTTCTGCATGGCCTGAAGCAACATGAACAGGCCTGTGTTTGCATTCCTAAAAAGCTGTTCCCACGACTTCTTTATCTCAGTAGCTTTTACATATGGGAGTGTACCCCTCCTCCTCCCTGCCCAATCAATAAAGACACTAAAGGCAGGCAGCTCTGTAAATTTAGCTTTTCCCTGTTATTGATGAGATACGGGTAAAGCTCATGACCTCTCGTCAGATTATTTGCCTTTTGATCAGATTTCTCAACTTTTTAACAAATCCTGAGATGTGATCGTACTCTGTGAAATTGGGCCGCTCAGCCTCCATCAGGCTACCAGCTTAATATCAAGGGCTATCAAACAGTTCCTCCACCTGTCATCATAATGTGAATAACAATAATTACTACCTCTTCCTAGGACATATTACAGCTGTGTGTGTCATTAGATACAAACTGCATCCAGCTTTTCATTTGCTATTGTTAGCTGTTTGCACCTCTGAGTTTCTTTTACTCCTTTGATTAACAAACTCCAGATCTATGCCAGTGTATGAAGTCAGCTCATTTACAGTGCAGCTGTTTTTAATGTATTTGGCCCTCATTAGCAGTTCCACTTTCTCACAATGCACAGCATCCACTAGATAATAAACCCCCCTTTCTCTCTCCCTATCCTCACTTGAGAATGTCTTTGTACATGATCTGATGTTTAATGTGTTAGCATGGCTCCTCTCTACTTCCTCCATCTCAGATCTGCTGTGCTTACAGATATTAGCAGTGATTGTTACACAGAGTCTACCAGATGCCTCCTGAGCAGAGTCAGACATATTGGGGTCAACTTAGAGCATTTGGCATTCCTTCTTTCATAATCAGCTTCTGTACCTCAGAGTGACAGGGTGCACCATTCAATGAGAGATCTTGGCAGCTGATTGTCTTAAAACATGCTTAATGTGTGGGAAGTGGGAAATACAGCTGCTTTTATGAAGGCGAACAAGAACGGTTGGGTGTTTATGTGAATTTAGACTGACAAGTATAGATTTTGAAAGCAGTATAATTTAGTAAGTGATGTACGCTTGCTTGTGTTGTACTAGTGTGAAAGCAACCAGACAGATCAATCTGGAGATGTTCTAGTTATTGCTGAAAACTGCTTAAACTACAGAAGCTGAGAATTTGACTTAAAAGGGGTCGATCTTTTAAATCCTGATGGAGACGAGAAGCAAATATAAGCTAAAATATGAGAGGTATGTAGGATTACTAACAGGATCCGTTCCTCCAGACTAGCTCAGACTAACTGCACTGATGCCAACTCAAAAGAAAAAAGAACTTCCCATTTAGATGGAAAATATAGTTAAAGTTTGTTTCTTCATTCGTATTAAAGAAGAACTTAAGCAAAAACTAAATCAATTGTACCTCTTAACTTGAGGTAACTCTTTAACCTCCCTGTGAAGCCATGTGAGATACTTATTTTGTTTTCTCTGCAGGTGTGCGGATAAAATAGCGTTTGGTTAGATGGCAGTTTTCTTTGTGGTGTCTTTCTCTCTTCTCTTTGGGTTTCTCTTTTCTCCTCTCCACTGTCTTTCTGTCCTCGTTTCTTCTCCGGTCGATTCCAGCAAAATATATGAATCATGCTGAATAAATATTAATCCAAATTAAATAAAAAAACAAAAAAAATCTGATTACCAAGAGGATCTCTGTATATACATATATACATGAAGATTCCCTTGGGAAAGTAAATTTGCTCAGCATATTACAGCATCCAGACCATCATTCTGCTGCTCAGATGCTGGACAAGACATGTTTAAAAAATGAATATACCTCCAATGTGTGCTGCTGAAAAATAGGAAAATCACAATCAGAAAAAAACATCATTGTTAAACTGATCCTCAGAGATGCTTTGTTTCTTGTTTTGTCTCATTTTATTAAGCTTCTGAGGTTATTTATTACTATAGGAGAGAAAACACAATTATAACGGATACACATTTGTTTTCGTTGATCCTTTTGACCCAAAAGGATATTTTAGTCTCTATACATAAAATTTATATTAAATTTGGATGTAAACTTGCTCGGGCCATATTGTTATTACTACAGTTTAAATCTATAAAACATTTATTGCATAAAGGATTGAACTGTTTAAATGACGCTGAGCCGAATGGTAGGGGTCTCACTTCATCCCTACATCTCTTCAGCTTCATTCATCATTACTGTAATATAAACTCTGACATTTCAACATATTTCAAGTTACATGTATGTACGCATTGAACCTTAATCTTCAGCTGTCTGTGAAAAGTGTTTAGATTCAGCTTCAAAACAAAAACAGCATTCAGACTTAATGAAATTTCCTCATCCTTATGACAAAGTCAGACTTTTTTTCCCCTCATAAGTACATTATTTTTTCCAACACAAGACAAAAAGGTGATATGCTCATCAACCTAAAAATGACTCATTGTGTCCTGATACGTGGAGCTCCTGCATGAAAGGGATTAAAATAAAACCCTCCCACATACATGTTCTTCTCTCTTTCTCATGCTTCTGCAGTACTTTCACATTTTCTTTTTCAAAAGGAGCTGCCAATCAGTTGTGTGCGTGTGCTTTCAGAGATCTGCCATGTTAAACGGTAAGCAAAGCCAATCCATAACGTACACCAAACTAACCCACATCAGCAGGGAGGATCAGAAGCTGTTTCCAAAAGCTCACAGCAGATTACAGCTCAAGGTTCGCTGGTTCACCCTCAGGGAAATGCAGGCTGTGGTTAGCAGGGTTTCTAAATTAGCAGTTTGTTTGAAGTTAGAAAAAGCCAAAGGCCATACTAGGAGAGCGTATTTGTGCAGGGAAAGATGGCTGCTCGGTTTTAATAGTGCCAGTGTTTACCTTTTAAAGAACAAGTACACACAGGTGTTACCAATTCTGGCTGATTATGCCTCTGCTCGGGTTGAGAGTGACTGGAGTGATGCTGCTTATTATACTAGGTCACTCGAGTCCAGAAAAGACCAGCACACTCTTTGACTTATAGCAGGAAAAGCACAGGTGATGGTAATAACATTAGCCATGGCTCAGTTCCATTCAAGTGGCCTAGCAAGCCAAGTGTGACAGTGAGTCACTATACACAAAGAAAATGAAACACCTGTGCTGTTCCTGTTTTACATGCCAAAGTGGCTTCAGGGGAGAAAATCCTCTTCGTCGTACATTAAAATGAGACACACTGCAGTTGAAGAAGACCCTGGGAGACGTCACGCAGTCCAGAGAGGAAGTCTGACCAGCTAGAGTAATTAAAATGGTCTTTGAGAGTTTAATATGAGACGTGACTTGAATGTTTCTAATAAATGAAGATTTCCTGTTGAAGCCTGTTCTATGAACGTTTACTATTAACTATTACCATGTTAAGTCATCTGTACATTAATGAAGAGTAATTACGCATTAGATGCTGTGAACACACTCATAGCAGCTGCATGGGTTGCAATCGGGCAGCAGTTGGGGGGGTTAGATGCCTTGCTGAAGAGCACTTCAACTATTGAGTGATAGAAGGAGGCGTTATTGAACATTCGCCGCTCAGGACCAATTTCTCCTGTCAGTCAGGTGAAACGAGCCTCTTCAGCACCGAGCCTCTTCATAATCCTCTTAGTCACATCTACAGCAGGCAGCAGGGTTTGAATGTTTCTGAACCTCCAGGTTTCACAGGTTACACATAGATGCACAAAAATGGCAGAAAAAATAGAAAAAAGCCGTTAAAGATAATAAGACAAATTTAGAAATGTGCTTTTACACAAGATGGAGACTTCAGCTGCCAAAAGCAAATAATATATTACATTGAATAGATATGCTTCTAGGAATAAGTGTTCCTATCATTAAGGCGTCTCAGGATCTGTTTTGTTTATTTGTTAATAAATAAACCTGTGGTCTGGGTATATGGATGACTTAATCAATCTCAAATGCCCTACATTATGTCCCACTTCTTTTCATCATTCTCTCCAAATTGCTTCCAAGTAGAAAACTATCACTGCTGGAGGAGAGAAAATACAATTCTCTGGCATATTTCATTTGTAAAATGAGGGCTGGCATCTCTGTTTAAGCTTCTTTATAGTTTAAAGCAATTCCCAGACAGCAGCAGCCTTTCCAGACCTTTAAATAAAACCGGTTGCTGCAGCCTCATACCACCTGAAAACTAAACACACACCTTCACACATTTCCAGATGTCTGAAATATTATCTGTACCAGCCACTTCCACTGGGTTTGTCAAAGCTTGTGCATCTAGCAGTTTCGTTAAATGGAGAGTGTTCTGCTGAGCCATTTAAAAGAAAAAAATGATGATTTCCTTTTTACTTGCAGAACATAACCCAAATAATATGAACACAACACAAATAAGAGTGAAACTGTGAAAGCACACAGATGCAGACTGACTGTTATGAGAGATTTATGCAGAGAAGATGCAAGAGCAGCATTCAGAGCTGCTATCTGAACATTTTCATAAATCTGCTTCTGTTCGCTGTAATCAATGCTGTTATCAACACTGAGCAAGAAGTGTCCCAAGAGAAACATCCGGATTCTTTTATCATTCAACGGACGTTTGGCAGTCATGTGATGTTATTTCATATTCTCATTTTGACATCATAACATATTATTGCATGAAGCGTTAGTTTTTATTTTTATTTGATCCATTGAGCTTGATCATTTCTTATACAGATGATGTGGCAGTGCATGATGAGGCAGCAGTACAGGCAAAGTGTCTGTACTGCTGTACACCTGTACAAACAGGTGTAATACATTTTACAGCTAAAACAGAGTCACTAATACATACAAATACAAGCAAACATAAAATAACTACTGAAACAACTAAGATCCTGCATAACTAGATAGTACAAATACAACTAGATACTAAAACCTCACATATTTTTGTTTAAAACGTAAAAAATAAGGGATGAAAAAAGGGATGAGCGACCCTAACTTCATCCTGGCATGCAGATCCTTTCAGGACCAGCAACCCAAATATGATGTTTTAGTTTGGCTCTTCCATCCATCCGTCTTTAATCTAAAAACATCACGGCATTTTGTCGGTCATAAACAGCTCTTTCCCCGCTGCAAAACATGAAACACAAAGATTAACCAGTTTATTGGTGGTACTTTGACCCCACATGACTGTAAAACTATGTAGGAAAGAGGTATTTTCTGTATAAATACTTCTTTAAATAACCTAAAAAATCATTTTATGGTTTTGTGATTATTACTATTGTCACATCTTTGTTATCTAAACGTAATTATCATAAGAAGTACATGTTATGGTTTCTTATTCTTTAGTTGCTTCCACATCCTTTATCTGTAATCAATGTATAAAAGTAATCAATTAATAAAAATATTTGTATTGTTTGTTATCTTTTGATGTGTCAAATATTGTTGGGGCAGAAAGGAAATATCAGGTTATATAAAACAGGGTCTGAGCAAAGTGTTACCATAAAGTGATATTACTTTGATGGTGATGTTAATGGATAAAGTTATGTTCCAGTTCAGAGACAATCTGTTTTACTGCTGTAGAACTAGATCCTACAGCCATCAACTTATTATTATAATCCATTGGAATTATTATAGACCTGGTGTTATATTTTCAATCTGTTGAATGCAAAAGGAGTCACACATTGTAAAAGTAATAAAATTCAGATAATACAAAACAAAACAAAGAATGTAACCATGAACTGTTATTTTCCTGGGTCACTGATTTTGTCCCCTTTATCTGAGCCTGTGACGGGAAAACTAAACTGCACACAAGTTTGGTTTTCATACAATTCATACACAATTTCAAAATAACACGTATGTTGGAGGTTTGGTGTTTGGGCTGAGTTACTGTGTCAGCAGATCCAAATCCAAAACCTGTGAAGGATAAACCGACAATAAACCAAAAAGGGCGGCTACATCCCAGATAATTATCTGACTCTGCTCTGAAGGTAAGGACGGTGATTAAACCTTTGTTCGTGAGTCGCAAATGGACCCTAAAATTCAGGTAAATTTAGGATCATTGCACAAAGTGACCTTCACTGCCTATAAAGCAACTTTGATGACACAAAACTGTGATTTTGGTTTCTCTCCTCCCTTTTTATATCGTTTCTCCCGTCAGGTTATTAAATATATAATTCAACAAGTTAATTCAATCCTTCATTTATTATTCAATAAATCTATGCTCTGATTGATCATAAGTGTGAAAAGTGATTCAGAAGCCATTACTCTTCATAAACTGCTTTGCATCAGTGAACATAAAACATTCTTGATCCTGGAGATTTCCTTCATTGGTTATCTAATTTGTCAGTGTCTGTTTAAACTCAT
Organism: Kiunga ballochi; assembly: GCA_037177335.1. NCBI lineage: Eukaryota > Metazoa > Chordata > Actinopteri > Atheriniformes > Pseudomugilidae > Kiunga > Kiunga ballochi. The sequence goes on along the minus strand of JBAMIG010000009.1, from coordinate 7,761,118 downwards.
TTGTTTTACTATCTCTAAATCTTTTACCTGGGCACCATAATGTTACTACAATATATTGCAGCAGTATTTCATAAACGCATTAACATATTTATATTCAATCACTTTATTTTGCAGGTTATTCTGGAGTTTAATGGATCTCAGGTGGACTGAAATAGTCACCTTCACAGACAGGATTTCCATTTGCGCACACTATAAAGCATTTCATTTTTTTCAGTTAGAGATGTTGTTTCACAGAGGTTTAAAATGACACATTTAATAACATCAGATGACACATTTCTGTGTCTGAATCTCATTTTATGCCATCAAATTTTGAAGAACTTACAGTACTTTGAGAGTCATAAAGCTGCAGTTAAGATAAGGTAAATCAAACATATTCTCTCTGATAAAGAAAAAACAGTTATCAAATGAAATAGCTTTGGTTGCAGCATGCATTTGACTGGATGTGGCATTGTATTCATAAGCTCCTGCAATCCCACAGCATTTTGTCCATCCAATGTTGCATTCATTATTTCTTTATTTCATTATTTCTTGTCATTCAGAGCTCAACAGGTCTTTGGAACCTCTGTTCCTAATTTGTTTTTAATTTATATTTCCCAAAAGTTGTCTCATTCATTCAGATTTTACCCTTAAAGATTCTCATCATCACAAATATTTATAATGCACCTCTTTCAGTTTGGAGATATAATTAATCAAAAGTAAGACATTCTTTTAAAAGACACATTAACACATGTTCACACAACCTACATATTTGCTTTTGTTTTATTATCATATTACATCATAAATCATTAGCTAGAAGTTGTTCTGCACCTTCTTTGTTTGTTTCACCTCATAACCTTTTCCCTATACGGTTGGTTGAAACTTCCTTATGTAAAATGAACATCAGTTTCTGTCTTGTCTTGTAAAGAATACCTCTACAAAACTTTTGAGGTTATTTTTCCAAGGCTTCCTCATAGACCTAATGATACTTCATTTTTTAACACAATGAGAAAGGCAAAAAAAAGTCCACCCCATCTCCCCAAAGAGCTTGTGCAGCATAATCCAGGAGCTTTGAACAAACTGCTCCAGCATGCCTCATTATTGTTGTTATTTCCCTCCTGAGGCTGACCGTTTGCTGATATGTGGAACCAGAGCAGTGCCAAAGAGCAAAAGAGAGAAGGTAATGAGGTAAATACCTGAAAACTGGACCTACTGTGCTATTGTTTGACTGAAAGGCAATTCAGTTGCTGCACAAGAAATCTTTGCTAAACACCGAAGGGCTATGGTGTGTTTCCTGGTTTCAGCACCTGAATTGGCAAATCACATATGCTTCCATTTGTAAAGCCAATTAACACATTGAATTTTCTGTTGCATTAATTAATAAGAGATAAGGAAATCATTCAGCAGATAATTTGCTTAAAAGATGTAATTCATCACAGTACGATAGATGTGAAGTCTCACCTATTTTTTCTAGTATGTATACTTTTTTTTCCATGCAGATTACATATTGATTGCTTTAATAAGTCAGCACTGTATTATAATTTGATTTGTGTAGCCTATGGACATGAATGAAAAGCAGTGGAGGAACTGAACAGAACACATGCAAATACACTCACAGATCACATGCTTTACAATGGGAATGTGGATATTCTTATTCAAGAAGAGTTAAAAGAATAAAATAAAACAACTCAAATTTGTTTGCTGGTTTTTTATTCCATGAGAATTATGTTTAGAATAAATTAGTAACATTTTGGTGTTCAGTGTTTAGTGGACAGTAACGTTAGCTGAATGTTGCCATATCTGTTTCTTTAGCTTCCTTCATCTATTATTTTACCTATAGCAGAGATGAAACCTAGACTTTAAGTTCACTTCATGTCATGCACTTTCATTTATGACATGTGTATTTACAGTGAAGATATCTATTGTAATTCAAAACTTCAGTATGTTTGTTATCTCAAAGAAGCTTAATCTGTGCATGCAGATAAACATCAACTTAACACTTGGTCAGAAGCACCAAGGGGCCATTTGTTCTCAGTAGATTAGGTTTTGTTTTTTCTACCTTTTGCCTAAATGATCAACACGTAAAAGCCCACATTTTGATTAATTAACATTGCTTCTCCATGTGGGACAAATGACAGAACCTTACACTAATGCCACAGCACTGGGTCTAATCTTTGCACATTTTGGTGTTTTTCCAAAGGAGCAAGGAAGACAGAATTTAGCTTATAATATTTCCATCACAACCATCTCTTTTTCCTTTTCATTTTTTCCGCCTGCCATCAACTGGTGACCCTGCAGCCAGACACGTACTCTCCCCTTCTTATGTGTCTGATTAGTATTTCTGTCAGAAAGCAAGCATCCACTTCCTCACTTCGAGGTCAGTTTCTAAATAGATCACCAACACTGACCAGGGAGCACATCAGAACTGTAATTTTTGTGGCAGCTTGTGTGGTCCACATAGAGAGATGCACAACTGGTCTTTATGTTTGGTGGAATTATTTTCAGTTTGGTCCATCTAAAAATCTTTTTCTTTTTTTTTACAAAGCAAAGACAACTATCAAATGGATAGTGAAAGTAAGATTAATACAGAATAAATAAGAGATTGAACTATTCCATTTCCCTATAGTCACAAAATGATATCAGTCAAGACAGATAAGTGAGCTAAATGATCAATGGTAAATGATGTAGAAATCGGAATTAGGATTTGCTGCCATCTCGCGGCAGATTTGGGTAGTGCGGCTGCGTCGTGATCACGTCATAGAACAATAAGGAAGTAAAAGCTAAACGGCACGAGTCAGGTAAATGGTTGCGTTGCAGCATCTGTCGTCTAAAAATTAAAAAGTTCACTCCACAAAAACAGACTACATATTTAGTAATTAAATGAAAGTGGCTTATTTTAAAAATCTTTTTTTTCTTTTTCCCTTCTGTTTTTCTTTCTTTGGTTTATGAAGATGCTCCATGGAGCAATATTCCTACCTGAGAGTAATCGGAGAAGGCTCCTTTGGTCGGGCTTTGTTAGTCCACTGTAAAAACTCACAGGAAAAATATGTGGTCAAAGAAATCCAGCTACCGAAGGTACGTACAAACATGTATAATGATGTAGCCTACAGATTGATTTAAATGTGAACTTTTCTTGTTCTCGCCTGTGTTATGCCATTGAAATGGAAGAAAATCTCCACAGTGGAGAATATCCTTTAAGAAAACTAATAATGCTGTTAAAAATTTATTATAAAGTTGTTTGTTTTGTTTAACAACGAATGCATAGCTCTTTATATTTACATTTTTTATAGAATAAGTCCAAACTGAGAAACTGTAAAAGTGAAGCCATACTGCTATCCAGAATGAAGCATCCTAATATTGTGGCCTTCAGGGAAGCATTTGAAGGTATTCACACACTCAGGAATCCATTTAAAACATATTACAAGATGTTTTTGGAGATACCGTTGTGATTGTTTGGGTTGCAGAAAAGGAAATGTGATTGTGTTTGTTCAGTGGATGACCTTCTTTGCATTGTTATGGAGTACTGTGGTGGAGGAGATCTGCTCCAGAGGATTCAGCAGCAGGAAACCACAGAGTTCTCTGTTGACAATGTAAGCCTTGAGCTATTTTCACTATTATTTGTCTACATTTTGTTCCATTTTTTAAAACTATTTCTTTCTATTTTCCTAGATACTAATGTGGTTTGCCCAGATGTGTGCAGGTGCAGAGCATATCCATGATAAACGGGTTTTACATAGAGATTTGAAGTCAAAGGTAAAGTAGAGACCAGCTGTAATTCTTGACTCTGAATGGATTTCTGTTTGCATGAAAATGCAAAGAGATGCCCCTTTCATCGTCCTCCGGTCTGCTGATTTGAAGCTTCTTTTTTTTTTAGTCATTAAGACCACAGTTTCACTAACTTATGTGGATGACCAGATTTTCTTTATAGGAGAAAATAATAACAACCAGAAGTCACTAAATTAGATCACTGGATGGTTGCATGCTGATGGAATCTCATCTGTGTGAAATGAAATGAACAAAAAGGGAATTACTGCTAGGAGATAAGATCACACCATTATCTCCCACTTATGCATAATATCATCATTTTGACATTATTGCCGGTTTGTATGCTTCCGCTCGTGTTCACTGTGTTTCCCTCATTTCCCTATCCAGAACATTTTCCTGACAGATGATGGCTCAATCAAGCTTGGGGACTTTGGTTCTGCATGTATTCTGAACAGGTACATCACAAAATGACTTTTTAAAGCCCTAAATTTAGTTCTTCATTTGCCTTAGTTTGAATGTAACTCTAAATTTGTTGCAGCTCAAAGGCTTATGCTCATTCATATGTTGGAACGCCGTATTATGTAGCGCCAGAAATCTGGGACAACAAACCATATAACAATAAAAGGTGGGTAAAGCTGTTTTTTTTAATAACCCAAATTAATAGCTAGGGTAAAATAGATGTAGATATGAATAAAGTAGGGGGGAAAGTATATAATAAAAACATTTAAGTAAAAATGAACTACAGGATCAGGATCGGGTCACTGCTGTTTGCAGATGATGTGGTTCTGTTGGCTTCATCTGGTCCCGATCTCCAGCTCTCACTGGAGCGATTCGCAGCCGAGTGTGAAGCGGCCGGGATAAAAACCAGCACCTCCAAATCTGAGACCATGGTTCTCAACTGGAAAAGGGTGGAGTGCCCTTTAAGAGTGGAGGATAGGATCCTTCCCCAAGTGGAGGAGTTTAAGTATCTCGGGGTCTTGTTCACGAATGTGTGTGTGTGTGTGGGGGGGTGCGTGAGATCGAAAGGCAGATCAGTGCTGCTTCTGCAGTAATGCGGACGCCGCACCGATCTGTCGTGGTGAAGAAGGAGCTGAGCCAAAAGCTCTCGATTTACCGGTCGCTCTATGTCCCCATCCTCACCTATGGTCATGAGCTTTGGGTTGTGACCGAAAGAA
>JBAMIG010000009.1:7737091-7756102 GCA_037177335.1 Kiunga ballochi | reverse complement strand
AACTCACTTCCCCCTGACATCCGTAATACAAATTCAATACACCTGTTCAAATCCAAGCTCAAAACACATCTGTTCAACCTGGCATATTCATTATAACATCCACTCTGTGGAATCACTGTTTATATATTGGGTTTTATGTATTTTACGTGTTTTTATTGACCTTTTCCATTGCTTATTTGTAAGGTGACCTTGAGTGTGAGAAAGGCGCCTGTAAATAAAATGTATTATTTTTTTTATTTTTTTTTTATTATTCCCTCCTTGAGCTGCTGCCCCCGTGACCCGACCTCGGATAAGCGGCAGAAAATGGATGGATGGATGGATGAACTAAGATCAAAAGCAAACAGCGTATAGGCGTTTGGGACATAAATGAAGTTGTATTCTAGGATTTGCTTGTTTTTTCTTTTTAAATAATTTTTTTATTTGTTTTCAACCAATGCAAAATGTACAAAAACATTAACAAGGTCCTGGAAGATAGAAAACCTGCACAATTTTTCCACTAAGAAGTTATCACCTTATACAGTTTGTGGCAATATATCATTATCTACTTTTAAAGCCCATTTTTTTTCTGAATATCTCTTGTTTATCAAACACAGTAATTGATTTTTTTTTTATCTGCACCACCATTCATCATAGGAAACACTTCTACTGCCTATAAGGAAGGCATGTCTGCAGCACTGAATCCAGACATTATCTAATATTTATCACAGATTACTGATAAGGATTTTCTGAATTTTAACCATCTTTCTGATAACAAGCTGAAAGGTTCCTTTTCTTTTTAGGAAGGAGCATCCAGCTTTATTTATTTCCACAAATCTTTTCAACTAACCACTGGACAATTTCAGTTTTCTTTTGTTGAGTAAGTCTAGACTCAGACAAACCAGGTCTCACACGTAAGCTGCTATGGTTTTGTTCCTGCTGTTAAATTGTGTTATCGGACAGATTTTCAGCAGTTTTACTGAACCCCTTCTCTGATTTTTAAGCCAGAATTTTATTTATTGCTAAAAATGGTGCTGCCTGGAGATAACTGTCATTTAGATTTAGATTATATTATATGTTTACTGAGAAATGTCTGGGAATTATGTTGATGTATATTAGATTATAAACGGCTGCTGTAGTAGATGAATAAATAATAAATTGATTAAGTAATCCTCTGTAAAGCTTTTTGCAAGGCCGCTGTAGCCTTTAAGATCTGAGTACATTCTCAGTTTTCTTTTTTTTTTCTTGTAATTTTGTGTAATTTTGCTGACATCAAATTAACTAGTTGATTTGAACTAGTTTGTCTGTTTTGTTTTAGTGCTAAAACCTTGCTGTTGAACCACCATAGGGTACATCCTCATAGAGGCTAATTCAGCACCTTTTCTGCCTCTTCTCTGGGATTTCACCGGGATCTATAATTTAGCCCAGTGTCGACTCCTGGTCTGTCCCTTTTTCTGTTTTGTCTGCTTGTTTCCTCCAATAATGTCCCAGTTTGATCTTCAAAACAGCTAGTGTTGATATTCAGTTGCTGGCGTGGGGCTAACTGTGCTAAAGCAAAACGCTGCTGTAACGTAAAACACTGGAATTGTTGCCTCTGGTATCTGCAGGGTAATGAAGGATCAAGCAAAGTATAATAAATGTCTGCGCATTAGCAATCAGTAAATTTGAGACACTTGTGAGTTAGTCATGCAGCTCTGTGTTTTTCCTGACTGTCAGTCAGCAACAAAAGTCTGAGGAGAATAAATTACCCCACCTCTATCTTTGTGTGCTCTGCAGTGATGTGTGGTCCCTGGGCTGTGTCCTCTATGAGCTCTGCACCCTACAGCACCCGGTAATCCTCCTTCTACCCTCCATTTGGTCTACATCTAAATATTGTCACTGTATCGTTGTGTCAAATAATCCTTGCGATGGACTGATAGAGCTGGGTATTTTGGTTTTAACTCAGATATGATGGTCCGGTTTGTTTTTCTGTGACCAGTTTCAAACATCTAGCTGGAAGAGCCTGATTCTAAAGGTGTGTCGGGGTGCATACACGCCTCTCCCCAAACACTTGCCGTACGAGCTGCATTACTTGGTCAAGCAAATGTTTAAGACTAACCCTAAAGACAGGCCATCTGTGCACACAATCCTGACCTCTCACCGGGTTTCCAGACTCCTGCGGCCACATCTGCCCTCACAGGTAAAAAGTACACGCTAACACCTGCTCAGTTGGTTTGTTACAGAGATTTTATTTGCTTCCCACACAAAAGAAAATCATACTATCAGGATGCAAGTCAAAGTAAATTTAGATTATTACCCCTACTTCCTCAGCTGTGCTGAATCTGACCTTTGACAAGCTGCTTTTAGGTCAGATGGTGCTTTGAATATTTTACAGGCCATAGCAAGTGAGAAAGAGGGAAGGCGTACAAGTCGGTGGAAAAGAGAGGAAGGGCAGAAGGTGGTTCATTTCCTGGGAGAGAAGAGTTTGATAAAAACATCAACAATAAAAGGTAGAGTCTACCTTACATTGCTATCTTATTTGTTTGTTTTTGAATAAATAAGAACAAATGTTCTTAAACGCTACACCTCAGGTGGGGAGTTACTCAGAGGCTGCTGTGAAAGCATTGAGCCTATCCCTCGAAAGCAGTGGGTAAATGAACCTCCAGGCACTGTGCTGCAGCTGCTGGCCAATGCCAGCTTGCTTTCATCAGACAGCATGGCGTCAGTCAGCCAGAGCCACACTGGTTCTGCTCACGGAGGTAAGTCAGCTGTGACCTTTTTGTTTCTGGGGATTAAAACAGAAAACTTTGGAGGGTGAAGGGTATTATCATAATGTTGCGTCTGCGTTTTTCCAGTGGGACCAGAGGAAACAGAGGATGGCAGGCAGAGAAGACGGTGGGAGCAGGATCCTCCTGAGAGACTTCTGGGTCTGTTTGAGAAGGTGCCACTGAACAAAGCTTTCAGCACCTTTTTAATACACAGAGGAGGTCTGGTGAGCTTTTTATTGCAGAGCATGTTTAAAGAAACTTTTCCAGAGCAACTTCAAGATTTATTATAGATTTTTATTTTCAGAGGACAACCCTCTGGTCGGCCCTCTCTCCCAGCAGCAAAGAGATGACACTGATGGACCCGAGCCAGAAGTGACTATTGATGAATACAGACTGCAGCCACGCTCTGATGATGAGGACACGTAAGTCTTCATCACTAAAACTATTTCAGCATGGATTTGCACCAGCAGGGTTTTGTTTGGCTTTTTATGCCACACTGATGTGCAAAAGGGACTAAAAAAATATACATGCAGTATGAGGACAGTAGTATCATTTTTGTTTTATTAAAAGAATTTAAAGCTTTTATATTAATTTGGTTCACTCATGTTTTTAAGAGGATTTTCACATTCAAGTGAGAGGAGGCATTTAGAAATGACTGCTTTTATAACACTCCTGCTCAGGTGCTTGTGTGTAAGTGGAGAAATTAGCAGCCGTCTCAGGATCATTGATGACTCCTCTACAGATAACTACTTCAAAATTGTGAGCATGTGTACTCTCTATGTGCCTTTTATGGCATTACTTATCCCAAATGGTGCTTTAGCACCTGTCAAACAAAACCAATACTGTGGAGGGTCTTCACTTCACCGCTTTACAAAATGGCCTGGCTCATTATACTGTCCTTTCAACCTGGCCTGATTTAGCTGAGCCTGAGCAGGCAGCTTATCCTAATAATATTCTAAATGTGTCTCCTCATTTCCTCTCCCACATCGCTTAACAAACACCAGTGAACAGCGCTGCTGGAAGCATCCGAGACCATTCACTGCAGATAATGTTGTGGTTTCATATCATGATCTATTGTAAACATTCCCCACACTGACCTGAGTTTCCTGTGTTTGAGGAATGCTGTTGCAGGACTCCTTCGCACTACTAATCCATATTCCTTACACGGCTGTAACAGGATTCTGTTTTTGCATATAGGTAAAATAACAAAAACTGTGTCAGTGTCCAAATATTTCTGAGCCTAACTTCATGTCAGCACCTGGCAAAATAAACACGGTTCGCATTAAATATTAATGTGTTCGCAGCGCGTTTGTGGGTGAATGTTTGGAATGTGCTGCATTTGTGCTGTTGTATAATTGACCTTATGTATGAAAACACATTGCAAATGCATTGTATGGTTTGTTCTTTCCTCACAGGGACTTTGAGGAAGACTGTCCGTGTGACTGGGCGGACGAAGTGGAGAAGATGTTTTCAGAAGACGGCCGCCTCGTTGCTCCTGACTCGACACAATCCAACAGTTAATGTTTATATTTGTTAAAAAAAACTCAATTTTTTTGTATTTGCCTAAATGAATTCCTGTCTGATAACACTGCGGAAGATTTGAAGCAAACATTGTTCCAGCTGTGATGATGAAAATCATTTTTTTCATGCGAGTGTGTGTGTGTGTGTCGCTTCTGATTGAGACATCAGCTGTGAGCTGTTTGGGTCAGCAGCGATAGCGTTCCCAGTGGACTGAATGCATCTAGAAGATGCAGTTTGGCTCTTTAAGGGAAGCAGGAAATATTAGCCTCAGAGAAACGGGGTCTCCACGAGTTCACAACCGGCCAGCACTTTTAGAAGCCCACTTCCTCTGTTATACCAAAAGTAGACTAAACACGTTCACTTGTTTAGCTTTAAGTCTTATGATAAGACACAAACAAAGCATACATCTGCTCCCTTTTGTTATTTTTGATTTGTGGTGGCTTTACGGTGCCATTCCTCTCCACTAGATGTTAATGTTGTACCACTAGGTGGCATCAAAGCAACTGATGAGAACCCTCTGAGCTGAAAAAATATAACTCCAGCCTGAGCCTCTCTGAAAACAAACATCAAGCTAAATGAGTGCTCATCTTCCTTGTGCAGTTGCAAAACCTCTTGCTGTTTTTGTTTAGCCTGATTATAAGCTTGGAAGTACAGAGTACAGGCAAACAATAGCACATTTGGCAACAGAGCCACAAAAGCCTCGCCCATGTCAATTTAGGATGAGCAGGAAATAGACGTTACAGACCTTCGAGTCAACAAAACCATAATGATGCCGATTCACCAACAGTCCGGGATGGATTATCCTGCTGCTAAACTTCCTCCGGTGACTGAAGCCTCCCACTGGCTGACAGGAGAGCTCCACGACATCGGACTATCTGTTCTGGAAGTGTTTTTATTGAGGAAGCTTATTGCTGCAGCGCTGCTCTTATCTTGGGGCACATTGAATCCCCATCCAGGGCTCGGAGTCCAGCCCCCTCCCTGCTTTTGTGAAACTATTTTTCATTTCCCTTTGTGCCCCCTAAAGATGCTCATGTTGAGTGAAGATACAGATAAATTGGTGTAAGCCAGCTGAGTTACAGTGTCATTATGTTCTGCGTCCTGCAGATAGGAGGGTCTCTGTAGTGGCAAATAAGCACTAAGTTGTAGGCAGTGTCTTTACAACTTAATAGAAACTGAGGATGTTTTTTCTTGAATTTGTGTAAGACTGGGTGTATTATTAACAGTTTTAGTACATAAATGTTTTATTCAGAAAGGGTTTGGGTGTAAAATTACCTCTAAATGATCATAATTGGAGCACAAAAAGTTTTGTTTAAAAGCATTACAGCATCCATAATTTAGCTCATCTATTGTTTTTCATTTTCCATTTTTTCTCATCAGTTATTTGTATTTTCCTTTACTTGTATTTTTTATTTTTTTTCTACATCTATTCTTAAGACTTAAGATAATAAACCGCTGGTTTCAGCCAAACAAAACTGTAATATTGGAAGTTTTTGAACTCCTTCAATTGTCAAGTTAAAGGTTGAAGACTTGCCTGAAAAAGGAATCCTGATTGAAGGTTCATGGAGTTTTATTCCATAAAATATAGAGCCAAACAAGCAGATGAACAGAAGCTTCCTCTTGCAGGAAGGATGTGAATTTCTGTCTGTTGTACCTCAAAGGTCATAAATAGGCCCTCAAACGCAGCATCTGTTTAAATAAGCTGCATCTGTGCAAAACTCCTGCACTGAGCATGTGATGGCAAACAGGAAATGAAAGTTTAATTACAGGCAATATTTAGACCAGAAAATAAGAACTGTGCAGTGCTTATATATCATCATCATCCCAATCTGTTTTGTGTATATCTGTCTATATTCTCATAAGTGAGCAAAACCACACTGGGCTGGTGTTCCTCTTGTGCTGACAAAAGAGAAGCCAAAGTGCTCACGCTGTGATGTTGCGTTTCCTTTTCTCCCTTCTACTTACTCGTCTTGAAACATGCTGCATCCTGTATTCGCATTTACAGTCACAGCAGTCTGCCCTTTCTCTGCTCAGTCTTTTAATCCAATGTAATTTATTCATTCTCTTCCTGCACATCCTGGCCACCTGATGGCAAACAATCAAACTTCCTTTTTTTTAATTTAATGATGCACATAAAACCCTTCATTTTGGCTATCTGGGAGCTTGTCCACACACTCCAACCGTCTCCTGCTGTCATTATCCTTACGAAATATTGATGCATGCCATCTGTAACAATCTCGATTCCTCTTTTCTCTCCCCGCCTCCCTGTTTTTGTGGCCTGCTTTTTGCATGTCCCCGGTTTCACTCAGGAAAGTCTCTGCAGATGCAAGATGACCCAATGATCTCTGTCTGGCTACCGATGCTTAGAAAACCATTTTCTATCAAAACCCCTCTGTCTTTGCCATGGCTTTGTGGCCTGATTTACCTTGTGACATCACTTTATATTACATGCTTGTATTTGACACGTATAGCCTGAGTTGTATCTATTGGCCACTTTTGTGAGTCATCCAATAGAGAAGTGTAGTTTATTCTGCATAGTTCTTCCCGTTAATAACAAAGCACACTGTTGTGCAACTGTAAATATGAAGGGTTTCACTGCCTTAATTATTTCTAGTGCTTTAAAGTGACCCTTCATTGAACATGTCTTTGTTATGGAATAATTAATGAACAGCTCAAAGTAAAAAGATCAGAGCATTTATATTTGGATCATGGGTTATGTGAACTGAGACATATTAAATGCTCTTGTTCATCGCACTCCAGATGAGCAGCTCCACCCTTAGTTGGGGTCACAGTCTCTGCTGGCTGTTGCTTTGCCATCCTTCCTTTGAGCCAATAATAGATCGACAAGACTCTCGACAGATAGGTTTCCTTTTCGGAGTTTGTATGCAAGGGACTGCTTAATTATTCTTTGTATAAAGCAATAATGCGTTGAATATATATTTGTGGAATGTGTTTGTTCTCTTTGTGTGGTCTGGGTCTTTTCTTTTGGGTATACTGACAATAAGAGTGAAATTGAGGGGCTCACACGCAGCTGCAATAATCTTGATGACCTGCCGGTTTAGACCAGCGGAGATACAGAGAGGTGTAGTGATTGTACGGCTTTTGAAAAGATTTTTTTTTACTTATTTGGTTTTTGTCTTTTATTTTTAAGCGTGAGAGTAAAAATAATCATGAGCCTGCATGTTTTGTTCTGTTTTTTTCTGCTATTATAAGTTACATTTCTCACCCCACTAATTGCATCTTAAATTTACTGATAAACATTTTTTTGTAGTGTGATACACTCACGAGTAGGATTTTGTCGCACAAGCTTGTGTGCTTGAAACAGGAGCTTTGACTTTATTACCACTGTAGTAAGAGGTGAGTAAAGAGCTGCAGGCTTTCAACTTTGAACTTCCAAAATAAAAGATATTCCTTTCCACCAAACTCTAAATTAAAGGATTCAGAAATGGAGAGGTATACTGTTTCTTAGATGCAGCTGGATTGCATCCATGAAATTCTTGGTAATTCTGTTAAAGGTTTAAATTCTTATGTCATTGAAAGTGTTTTTCTATGTAAAGAAGACACATGTTTAGTAAAACGGAGCAGCAATGTGAGGGGCCAAGCAGTTGACAGCAATCCTGTGCTGAAAATATATTTCTGACTTCCTGTATAAATATTTAACCACTGATTTCTATCTGTTGTAGCTGAAGACATCTCTAAAATCTAATTTTGTGAGGCTCATTATGAGGTAATCCAGTTTAGAAAAATTGACTGTAAGAGAAAAATAACTTTACATGTCTTCAAAACAAACATCTCATTTGGTCCTTTAACAAAATACACATTTTAAAAGAAAATAAACAAAAATGATAATCAAATTGCAAGTATTTACCATGTATTACAATGTGATATGTCTGAATTATTGTTGTGCAAAATGTATTTATAAGGATAAGGAAGACGGTCAGACTAGATATACAGGAAGGTTTTACTAAAATGCATGCAGTTAGTGCCACAACAAATATTATACATACAGCATTAAAGGGTTAATTCTGGTTTGTCAGTTTCTTTATTTGTTGTCTTCTTTAAGGTTAGTAAAAGGAGGTCAAAGTCTGTTCAAGACCTCATCAGATGGTCACCAGACATGAATGTTTGAAGCAGGTGCAAAATATCTTGTCACAGTTACTGTGGAACCAAAAAAAGAGTGATAAATTCAGAGCGTTGGTGATACACACAATGTCAGAACGGACTAAAAATATGTTGGACACCTCATGCAATGCAGTGAGAACATTACTGTGACCCAAGGAGTCATGAGGGCGCCATGTTGTGGATGCACAAACATTGTTCACCTGTTTTTACATCTGGGAATGAAGCATGTTAGAAAAAAATTAGGTCAGTAAACCAATAAATCAGTGGCAAATGATAAATGATTAGAAGTGATTACCATAAAAAAATAAGGCTAACATGAAAGAATGTCAAACTTAACAAGCTAAAAACAAAAAATCAAGAGCAATAAATTGGAAACAGCAATTCAACAAAACCAGTCAGTGTTGGCACCTCGAACAGCTTCACAGCCTGACAGTGTCTGCCCATGCTAGATATCGGGATTGTATGCTGAGCATGCCATTCTTCCAGTACAGCTGTGTTCTGCTCAGATTGGGTTCTTGCAGGGGCCAGACACACACTGGGTTGATTCTGACTTTGTTTGACTTTATTAGTGTGTGACAAGCTGTTTTGCACCTTGCTTCAAGCAATCATGTCTGGTGACCATCAACAGTCTTTGGAAAATAATCAAATATATTGCAAGAACTTCTGTGATGGGACTTTGTGATCCATTTCAAAAATTAACTAAAATATTTCTGAAGTATTAATGTGAAATCGGGGGATTTTAAACTGCAAAAAGTGGGATCCAATTTGGCAATAAATATACATCAAAATGTGTTTTGACTTCCAGGTAAACATCTGATGGGTAGTTTCTAAGAAGAAAAAAAGAAGATGCATTTCAAGTCTGTGGTTTTCCTGCAAGTGCAAATGGGAGGATGCCTGAGTTGCAGAGATGAGCTTTGCCGAAATGCATTGCACACCTGTCCCTAACTCGTGTGCCAAAATTATATACCAAACTGTTGCACCATACCAATCCCTCAGAAGCTGCTGTTAATCACAAAACACCAAAGAAATTACCTTAAGGAGCATGCTGTAGATTTACCAGCATGAATTAGGTCAGTCAGGGACGACACAGTCTGTGCAAAGGTGATGCTACTTCCTGAGCTTACATTTCACTTATTCAGGTTTGCTTCAAACAATATACCAAAGCAATACTTTTAAAAGGAACTGTAATGAAAAATACTTTTCAGGAAAATGTATATATTCTAGTAGCTATTCCTTTAAAAAGTATGATGCTACTGTTGTGTTACTCCAGAGGGTGGTGACTGCTAGCAGGAATGAGGTCTGGTACCTCTCCGTCTTGCTTTAGATAAAGCCTCACACTGAGCACACTCAGTTTCCTCACTGTGTTGGTCAGAAGATGCACAGAATTGTTAATTATTTGCAGCAGATTGTGCAGAATTCTTTCCTGGACAACTTGCTCAAGTGGCTCCAGAGGTATTCTGAGCACAAAGCCAGTTTTTTTTTTATCAGTTTGCTCAGTCACAAGACACTGGTCCTGATGCTGTTGCCACAGCAGATGCTACAAAGCTGATTGCACTTTCCACAACGGACTTCTGGAAGATAATAACATCCTGGTGCATTCACTAAATTATCTTATCCTTAAGAGGTTGTCTGCTCTGTTCCTATTTATAAATGTTCTGTTTTGCTTTTCTAGTCTAATCTGTTGTCAAGCTAAACTCCAAGGTGCTTGATTCCTCCGCTCCCCATGATGCCTCCACCGCTTCTCCTGGGATGTAAACAGTGTTTTGTTTACTCTGTTCTCCCTAAAGTCAGCAATTGGTTCTTTATTTTGTTTGAGATGATTAATCCCACATTATCTCACACTTCACATCAGTTCTCTGAGCTCATCTTCTTGTCCATCACTGCTACGCACCTCAAATGCGGAGTAAATTAGAGCATTTCTGTAGATGACGGGACTGAAAGTTGTATTTAAGGTGTACAGTGTGAAGAGAAATGGTGTACATGTTGACCCTTGTGGTGTTTGTGTGTTGCTTTATTAATTTAATTTAATTAAATTTAATTTAATTTAATTAAATTTAATTAAATTTAATTTAATTTAATTTAATTTAATTTAATACAAGCTGACTAAACTCACAAAATAATTAAGTAATTAAAATAGACATTTTATCTGGTTCAGAATTACTTAATCATCATTTTATTGTGAAAAAGGATCATTTAAAAATTACATGACAGCCTACTTTATTTGGTGGTTTTTCTCTGTGTCCATTGGATTTGTTACAGTCTTTCCTATCTTTTATATTGGGCTATTTGTGTCATTTGTTAGCCGTCTCCTTTCTGCTCTGAGGCCAGAGTGTCAATAATTTGTCTCTTCAGGACCACGGTCGACAAGAGGATGAACCCTTTGCTTTTCAAGTTTTAGAAGGCAAAGATCATCAGGTTGGAGATTGTGTTTTTAAAACAAGCAGTTATAGTGCAAATGAAACACAGTTAAATCCCACAAAGAACAGCAGCTCTCATAGGAATGAGGACTGAGCAGATGGGGGAATTAAATAGTCATTTCTGTGGTACCAGGAGACTGAATTCTGCTGAGGAGAGGAAGAGTATTGTGTAGTCTCTGTGGAAATTCCTTAGGGAGAACATTCTGACCTCAAGGGTGACCTGAAAGCATCAGCTCTAATGAGTGGCTGTGCTGTGGAGTGGGTTACAGGCATTTGTTTACGAGTGCTTGCTGTTGTATATTGGAGGCCATGGAGGTCTTATCCTGTCGTGTGCTTGGTGAAGCTGCTGTAATACGTATTATGTACTTGTTTCTTTTCAGTAGATGCTGAAGCAAATTAGCAGGGTATAAGCAGGATACAGGATACATTGTGTTTTATCAACATGCTTCCAATCCTCTTTGTTTCACACTAAGGCCAGATCTAGTGATGCATCTCCATAATAAATATATATATTAGTGCGGTCTAACGGTTTTGAACTGAATCAGGTGAGTCAGCACAGACCACATCCTCACAGCTGGTTATTTTAGCTATAGTTAAACATTTTTTAATACATTTTCCCAGCCGGTAAAATATTCTTGCAGTAACTTGTTTGCTCTTTGCATTGCTGTATCCTTCTCCACCCCCATAACCTCGAATAGTAACAAACCTTATTATAAAACTATAAAACCCCCATTTTTCCTATAAAACCACAGGAATGAAGCTTGAATTTGATGGTAACTGTGAGGAAATAGCACAGATATCTAAATAGGCCACGCTAGGTAAATAAAGACTATTTCCTTCTTAATTTGTTCTGCTTGCAGGGAAAATAGCTGATTATCTTCTGCCCCCCTTTTACCCCAGAGATGCATTTGGCAGGAAAGGCGCTGCCCTCGTCATGTGATCGGAGCCATGGACAAAATCTAGGGATAAAGACCTAATGGTAACGTCATAACTCAACCCACCCAAACTCTTCCTGTGAAAGCAATCTCACTGAAATCTGTGTCGGTGTACAAGCAGCAACACATTTCACACAACAAAGAGGCTGTAAAGGTGTTCGTTGGGGAAAAGGTGCAGGGTTTATCACAGCGTGATGTGAAGCTATTAAAGCTGGAGGTCTTGATCAAGACTTGATTTAGTCTTTGCTAAAACATGCAGGATGAAATTAACAGCAAAGACTGATGATAACGTCCCAGCCTACTTTCCTTGTTTGGAGTCATCGTAGAGAATTCCAGCTGTCATATATTTAAGATGAAATATCCCCACACTGTTCAAACCTTCTTCAGATATTATTGCCTAATCTTTAAAAACTTTTAATGAAAAAAATTGGAAAATTCTTCGTATCAATTCAGTTTTATATTTCCTCATCTTGCATCAGACAAGGGCTTTCTGATGCACCCTCCCATTTGAAATTACAAAAGCAGTAAAGGGAACAGAATGTATGTGATGACGAGGAGTGCCGAATCTGTGTTTTCTCATCCTGCAGCCTGCTGGGAAGGAAAGGTCAGGCTGATTAGATAACAGTTGTGTATGCAAAGAAGCCTGCTGGGCTAACATGAGAGGCCTCCATCCCTGATGCAGACAGTGCTTGCATTAAATTACCATCAGTACAGAAAAACAGTTAAAAAGGCGATTACATTTAATAATCAAGATAAAATGCATGAAGATATTTTCTCAGCAGGAAGCAGGAAAATATCTTTTCTTTATTTGACTGAACAATAATATGTAATTATCTTAAGTTTAAACTGATGCCCTGATCTCTGGTAGAGACATTGTCGGCCATTAACACCCGATTGTTGGTCCTAAATACGCAACTCATTTATACTGTTTTGTAAAAAGTGTGTGATAAATGTGTATTTACCTCCTTGGCCCTTTTTTGGGTCCACGATGCAGAGTGTGGTCATGTTGCTTTTTGTGCACTTACCTGTTTGTTTTCAGAACAAGCCATGTCTTCAGACTTGCCCTTGACATGCTCACTTGGCCTCAGAGGCTGTGTTGTACTTGTTGCGTGAATAAAGTCCCGCTAAGTGACCTTCGGGCTGTGTCAATAAAGTTAGAGCACCATGTGCAGCGTGTTATTCTCTCTCATGCTGTGTTGGTTCCTCGCTGATCACTTGTAAAGTTTTCCACAGCGTGAAAAACACTTAGCACATAATTTCATTTAATGAAGGGAAACTATGAGGCCCACTTCGACATTGTTATTCTGAATCTCCTACTTTATTGTTGTTTTTGTCATATTTACTCATTGCATAACTCTTTAACCCACACATGCTTTTACCAGTGAGAAATCTAACCAAATAAATACCTGAATGTCTTGTTCTTTATTAGAAATTACATCCTATCAAAGTATTTTAACATATGAGCATAGACAGCATGAATATTCATCTAAACTGGTATTAATGTTTAATAAATATTATCATTATCAGCTTATTGTGACACATAACAGTGGATTTAGTCCTTCAAACACGGGTCACACACGTTTAATTTAATGTCTTTGCCTTAAAAGGAACATGTGGGAAAAGAAGACAGTACAAAAGGATCATCCTTCCTCCGGTTTATTTGTAGATTGGAGAACAATAAAGGAGTAAATACCTACTCAAGTAAGCTGTTTTATGTGCACATGCGCATGATTTTACTGACAAGATAGCTGGAATCAGAGGGGTTGCTGTGCACGGAGCAGATAACCATAAAAAGAAGTCCTGGACAAGCTGAAGCCTGAACTTTAAGCCGACAGACATTATTCATTTACTTAAGAGTTTGGCCCAATGTCGTTTATGAACAGGACAAGATATGTTGTTTGATTTTTCCTTAAAAAAAAACACAACAGTTTTATTGAGATATGTGTAAGCACATAAAAAATGTGTGGTTTGATTACTTATGCTTCCTGACGGTTAGAAATGTAATCCCTTTCTGATCAGACGCATAAATGTTCATGAAGTACATGCTGTACTAGTCTGGTGAAGGGGCACAGCCTTGTTGGTTGAAATCAATAACACCATGTCCTTGTGAAGGAGGGAAAACAAAGTGTTACAGGATGATAAAATGAAATTCCAGTCTAGGTTAAGAAAAACAAGCACAGCCCTGCTTTAACTCCTGCCTAGCATCAGTTGATCCACTCGCTTGGCTTCTGTACTCATCATTAAGGCATTTAGACCATTCGCCTCCTCTTGACCTGTTGGTTCTGACGCCAAATATGTAAATATGTAAACATAATAATGTTTTGTTGCCTGAAAGCTGTTATGCTGCAAACATGTGGAAAAAACTGCCAGTAGAGATTAAACTCTAACAAACTATAGATACTTTTAAAAGTTGAAAACATTTCTTTTTTCATGCGCTTATAAATTAAATCTGCACTGTAACTTTATCTGATATGCTTTTAATTACCTTTATTTAATTTATAATTTTATGGGTATTTTTGCTGTTTATATTCTTCTCTACATCTGAAATGCTTTTACTGTTTCAATGTAAAGCACTTTGAATTGTCCTGCACATGAAAAGTGCTGTATAAATAAACTTGTCTTGCCTAAAAAGGGAAGGGTTTGCATTCAACGGACATCAATTAGGACTTCTCTCTTCAGCAACAGTTACACAGGAAGCTGAAACTTTTACACCTAACTTTCTACTTCCACTTATTTACTTTGAATTGTACCCTGAATAAACATCAGAAAGACAGTTGAAGATAAATTGTGTTGAGTCACACTTGGCTTTTTTAGTGTGCCACCATATAGTTTCGCTTTTCTGTGCAAACAAGAGATAACAAAGCAGCTCCATGAGGTTTTTTATGCATGTATGGAAATGTTTTATACTTGTATGGGAAAGTGTATTTTCCTATTTAAATAACAAGGTTTCAGATGCAGGTTTTTTTCCAAACAGCAAATGGCTTTTATTCATGATAATACTGTGCAGGATGAAGCGCTTTTATCAGTGCATTTAATAATGAGTCCACTATGAAATGTCAGCGCAAAAAAGGCACTTTGTGACCTATCAGTAATTCACAAATTCACACAAACGGAAAGCCTTGTACATCTATAGCTATTTATACCTTTTTTGTTATTTAAATAATAATATTCTAAAGTTAGCACCTCAATTTACCATGAATATACAGTTTTACAGGCACATGAAACAGTCAATATCATGGTCTGTCCTGCACTTCAGTGATCAGCAGAGTAATTGTGTTTAACACAATTACATTATGTTCCACAGGAAAGGGAAATTAGTAAGTAGTAATAATAAATCCACAGTTATGAGCAGTCATGTAGTAATACTTGAAAGCAAAAGCTGTTAAATCCACAGTGCCAAACATTTGCCCTGAGAAGAAGCTTGCAATATGATGAGAACTCATCCACGTTTTCTCAAGAAGGTTGTTGTTTTCATAGATGGACCCTTTTCCTCTTCTTGCAGAGTCTATTAGCAATCAAACTGTCACACTGAAGACTCATTGTGGAACACTTTAGCTTTGAGATTCCTTAGGCTGCATTGTAGATTGGAGGTGCTTTCTGACTGCAACGCCTCAGAGAACTTAACATCAAATGTGCGGCTACTCTGAGACTTCCTCTTTATGGAATTCTGGATGGTGTCCGAGGTGAAGTAGTAAATAATGGGATCAAAGCAGCAGTTGGATACAGCAATGCAAAGAGCTATTGGGTAAATGGTTCGAACCACAGACTCCGCATAGCAGCCTCCTAATGTTTTAGTTCGAACAAGGGAATAAAAAACCAGGTTTACATTGTACGGGATGAAGCAAAAACAAAAAATTGACAGATGCACAATTATCATGCGCAGAATCTTTCTCTTGTTTATCTTTCCCCCTTGGCTGATGGTTTGGGGACGGCGCAGAGTTTGCAGCACCATAATGGAGCAAAAAACATTGAGTAGAAGTGGGATGATGAAGCCCACTGTTTCTATGAAGATCACTACTTTAGACAGGTGAGATTTCCACTGACTGGAAGAAAAGTTCTCGAAACAGTAAGTAGAATTTTCTTTGTTATTGGTGCTGTCCAATAAAAACCCAGAGGGGAGGCTCCCTGACAGCACCAGCACCCAAACAGCAATGCACACTATTTTAGCATTGCGCTTGGTCCTCAGCATCCTCGAGCGAAAAGGGTACACAATGGCCAGAAAGCGATCCACGCTTATGCAGGTTAGAAAGAGTATGCTTCCATACATATTGGTGTAGAAGAGTGACACGGAGACTTTGCAAAGCATGCCCCCAAAAGGCCAGTTCTGGTTGATGAAGTAGAAGACCCTCAGTGGCAGTGTGCAGACAAACAGCAAGTCGGACACTACCAGGTTCATCATGTAGGTTGTGGTTTCATTCCTCAGTTTCAGAGAGCAGGTAAATATATAAATGGCTACAACATTGGTGATGAGTCCAATGACAAACACAACACTGAACACTGTGCTGTACAGAGGGTATTTGAACTCATCGTTCTTGCTGCAGTTGGAATTATTTGCAGTTGAATGCTGGGTCACACTGTCATACAGGCTGCTAGAGTTGTTCATTATGGGGGTCCGCTACACAATAGCTATGTCATGAAAGGCCTGGATTGGGACCTGAAGTCAATGGATTGACCATGAATGAACAGAAGAGAGCAGTGCAGCCCAATGCAAGCATGTGTTGACAGAAATTCAGGCCATTAGCTCAAAGGTTTCTTCCCGTTATAGAGAACTGCCGCACACGTTCAGTGTGATTAACTTCCTCCTCTTGATGTAGTTATTTTGGAGGTAACCACACATTGTTCACTCCTCGGGAACATAGATCCAGGCTGGAGCTTCTTCCCCTCCCCCTGCCCTGTCTCTCTCAACCAGGCAGCACCCAACAAGATACAGACTCACTTTGACTTACTCAGAAAAATCTGTCTCACAAATGTGGCTCCTTTCAGTCAAATGGCCCACAGTTACCATGAGCTGCTGAGTCACAAAGGGAATAGTGACTTATCCTCATTCAGGTCTCTGAGGTGTCCTCATGGCCCGATTCCTTCTCTTTGTTGAAAGTCACTCCTCAGTTTTTGTCCATTTTAGCTCCAGAGCAGCAGAGTTGTCACAAGCTTTCCATCTCTCACAAAGTCCAGATCACACGCTCCAGTGTGTCATCCCCAAAAGAACAGCTACAACCTGAGTTGGACTGGTTTTCTGTCTGTGTGAAAATCTGAATGTCTCCCAAAGCCTGAACTGGGATGCCTTTCCTGTCCTCTCGTCCACTTCCTTTAACAAACTCGAGGGTCTCAGCGTGTCTCAGGACAAACAGCTTCGGGGGCTTTTGCTCGGCACTCATCACACTCAGAATCTCTACTTCTCCTTTGTGCGGGTAGTTTTTGTACTTTGAATGGGAAGCAGCTATAATAACTCCTCCTACTGAAACTCCTCCCTTCACCTCCCCTTTGTCTGTTCTTACAATGAAAGAAGTAAAGAAAAACAGCATGCTGAAAAGCTTCATTATGAGGGTTTGAGATTTGATGAAATTCTACCATGCCTCTTTAATTATGAATAATTTAATGTTTATTTGTCTTACAGGTATCATTTATTGCTGTTATATGTTTTCTACTAATTCATTTAAAGATACTGAAGATATTTATGTGACTTTTAATTTTATGGTTTGAAATTTAACTCTGAAATTAATTTAATATACACTTTTAGGATTGTTTTTATATCTGCATTTACTCCACTGGGATAATAGGAAATCATCCTTTTTTATTATATTATACTGACTGAGCAGCTGCTTCTCATGTTTGTTTGACTGATAATAGTCCTGTAACAATGTACATCTGCATAGCATTGCCTGAAACACAAGCCTCAAACAGAACTGATTTTGTATTTTCACATTGTAGATAAAAGTTTTTCCTCTTTTTTAACCAAGGTAATTCTCCTTTTCCTTCCTTTAGTGTACAGCATGGCAGGAGTAGAAAACTCTGTGAAGCTTTGAAAGTAGGAGGTCAAAAGTGGTCAAAAAGGTCTCTGAAAACACTGGAAGTGCCTGAGGTGACTGCCTCCACAAGTCTGACGGGGGGTGGAAGAAAATTCAGCTGAGTCGTTGTTGCTTTCAGCCTGTGTGGGCAGCAGCTCTGCCAAAGAGAACAGTTTTCCATTTAACAGGGAACATTAGAAACGAGACTGAACAGAAAGCTTTCTCTGTGCTGTGGTAATGCGGTTGCTCTAATCAGTTTGTGCCCACAGCTTTCCTTTTCTTGCACTGTTCAAGTTGCATTCAAGTTCTCCTTTAGATGAAGCTTTCGTCTCAGCACTTGATGCAGTTAAGCACAGAAAAATGTCAAGTTTAACGAGACTCAGACAGCTTTGTAAAGCTCTCAAATTGCTCCAGTCTATTTGTTCCTTGTGTCAAACAGCACACCTGGTTTGGTTCCCTGTGAAAGTGCAAATGTTTTACTACTAAATCCACTCGATGTGGTTTTAAAAAATCTTCATCTGTTTGTTATAAGTTGCAACAAGGTTTTCTGACTGCAGTGATTAGGAACATGACACTAATACAAACATGACTTCTGAGTTACCAACAATAGACACACAAATGAAGGAAAATCTCACAGAGAATCAAAGAGATGTGGGGGTGTTTTATGGTCAGCGTGTCTTTCTTTGTCAGACCGCCGCAAAACAAACACCATCAAGGCAAAAGCAAAATATTAAAAAAAAGAAAAACCTGTACTATTGTCTTTGACTCACAAAATAGTTCTATCCAGCACATAAAAACAAGTCTCTCACATGCAAGTATGTGGTCACCAAAACAAAAACATGTGGCTGAAATCCCTGGACTGTTAAAGTTCTCACAATGGCAGGAAACTGTCTGGCACCCCCAAGGCCAAGACTGAAGACATGATGTTGTTGTGTAATGATCGTGGGCAAAGAGTCACAAGTGTGTTCAGACACATTTGATGACAACCTCAAACTTAAAGCATCAAACACACACACACACACACATAAATCACCACACAGATGTGACCAGATTTATTTAGAAGCCTGTGTTTTCCTGCATGATGAAACCTAGAGCAGTTGCATGTTGAAACAGGTAAAAGTGACAACATTTCTGAAGAAATCACTTCCTACAAGTCTTGCCAAGAAAAATACTCTTATAAAGCTAAACATACAAGCGTTATAAAAGTATTATTAACAAATTCTCATTGCGTTGTTGTAGATCTTCACTAGACTAAATCTCTCTATCTAATTGACTTCTGTCACATTATATA
>JBAMIG010000009.1:7721133-7736991 GCA_037177335.1 Kiunga ballochi | reverse complement strand
TTTATACCTCTCATCTAGTGCCATATAATTTGTGTTCCTGTAGCCCACTTATTACAGCAGCACTGAGAACCAAAGACGGAAAACGACACTTTTGACAAAGAAAATTGCCGCTTTTCCAGAGGCAAATGCTGTTTTGTCCGTGGTAGACATTGCTGTAGAATAGTCCCACTGTAAACTACGCCCCTCACATGTTTGGAATGGCCGACTGGTCATGGACTCTTTACTTTAACAACAACAAAACAGTTGTTTTACTGGGATTTTTTTAAGCGATTCTATAGAAATAACTCAAATTATAATGCAAAAACAGATTTTTTTTTATTTCAGAACTGCAACTTCCTGCAACTTTTACTTAAAAATAATAAGTTAATCAATCAAGCAAAATGCATTATTACTTTTCTTCTTCATGACATTTTGTAACTTACATAAAATGATAAAGAAAATGTAATTTAAGATTAAATTTTTAAAACATGCTCCAGCAAATATGTTACAAACTAAAATAAATGAGCAAAAAGGCCTTTTCATTTTCAGAACATGCCTGCTTTTTTTTTTTTTTACTCATAAATAAAATAATCAAACATCCAAACAAGAATTTTATTTTCAGCTTCAAGACTGCTCATTGTGTGACGCAGCAAAAAAAATAGAAAATAAAAAAGACTTTTTACCTTTTTGGTTTGAATGCATTTGATTAAAGCTTGGACTGGGCTACAGTCTCCTGGTGCAATGGTTATCATATATGGTAGCATATTTTGTTGCTTTTCATCATTTGAGCGAGTTGGAGCTTGGAGGAACTCTGCAGGTTATTTTCATTTACTCACTTACAGTTATCTGTTTACACAAAGTCCCTGCCTTAGAAATAAGACTCCAACCACTTGCAGTGCCATCTTTGCTCAAGCGGATGTCATTTAAGACTTTAACTAGAGCAGCCTCAGTGCTGTGGTGTGGCCAAAAACCACACTGGTAGAGATCAAAAGAGTTATTTAAGGTCAGCAAGTTGTGTTACTGTTGAAAAACATCTTTTTCATTATCTTACTAAGAAAGGCGAGGTTTGATATCAGCCTGTAGCTCCTTATGACTGAAAAGGCTACTTTTTTCTTTCTCTTATTGGTTGGACAAAAACGGTTTCTAAGCCTGAAGAAAAACACATAAAAGTAGCAAGATATTTGAAATCTGTAAAATATCAGAGGGCATGCATCCTTAAACGTTCTTGAAAACCCCAGTTAGCTGCAAGTGGTAGATTTCCAATAGCAAATAATCTTATCCAAGTATGAAGGACTGATTGGAGGGTGTCCTTACAGGCAGCTGGATAGGAGTTCTGGAGTCACGGACACAAGAGGATTAATTTAGTCTGCTAACAGCAACAAACAAAGCTAGAGTATTATTGTTGTTTTCAGCTGTTATGTCAGAAAAGAAAAATATTCTTACATTTCTCAGCTCAAGATTATAAATCCTCAATCTCTCAAAAGATCTTGTTGTGAACCTGCAGCTTTGTTTTCCTCCGTCTCTACTTGGGCATTGCTGCATCACTCGCAAAGAAAACACAGTTATGATCAGACAGAGCGAAGTCAAACACAACTTTGGAAGTATTTTGACCTTTAGAGGTGACTCGACCCAGAAAATGTCCTCTGTGTTTTGTTTTTCTTTCACATACTGAGTTGGACCAAAGTAATCAATAACACAACTCTTTGTTGCCGCTGTCCTGGTGGATATCAGCATAAATATTCCACTCCTCCACCTTTCTTATTTAATCTCGCTTCACTCACTGAGCTAAAGCTTTGAACGACTGAATGATTTTCTGTTTCACCGGGTTTCTGTTAAAAAAAACTAAATTAACTTTGTGCTTTGTAATGTAATATTGATTAGGTGTGTTTTTTTCTAACATTCAAAGAAGCAAGTTTCAGTGTGTAAAGAGAATTATTTGTCCAGTTTTTATTGTTACGCATTTAAAAACAGAAATAAAGGAAACTTCTTGCATTTTAAGCTCTGGAATAGTCTGGGTAGAGCCATGAGTACATACATAGTTGCTGTCACTCTGAACCCAGCTTGTGTATGTTAGATGCTGCGTTGTTAACAGGTCGAGGAGGTAGAGGGGGGTGGACAGCTGGGGTTGTGACAGTTGTCTCAGAGTTTGACAGGGAATAGATTGGGTGAGGCCAGGTGGGATGTTATGGGTGGGAAAGAGGACTGCAGCTTGGGGTCAGTTTGGGGTCAATGGCGATCAGCTGTTTGACTGATAGAGAGAGAGAGAGGGAGGATGGTCTGGATGGTTCACATAGGAAACAGGGAAGTGTTGGGAGGTCTTATGAGGTTTCCAAAACGGCCATTTAGCAACATTTTGGCATTAGCTGTGTAAAACTTCAGGTTTAAAAACGTTAAATCCCAACACGTTGCTGGTCATCCTCTTCTCCATGTCTGCTTCTTACCATAGAGGACTACTCCACAATGATTTGGTGATTGGCGTTACTTACAGTTTGCTTTTCTAAATATGATTATATCACTCACTATAACACAGATCAAATTAATGAATGTATTTTTTATACAGAAAATGCACTATAATGCAAAACTGAACCCATTCAGTGGTAAATTTGATCGAAGATCTTCACAGGTAGCCTTGCTCAGGTTCAGGGAGCTTACTAATCTATGCTGAGTGGATTTTTCTACAAAAATGTCAAAAATCACTTGAATTTAAAATCATTTACCTAAATAAGAACATAGAGTTAGTTATATTTGCATTTAAATGTGAAAATGTTAAATGTACTGCATGATGGTGCAGTTGGTTAGCACTGAGGTCTCATGGTAACAAGGTTGCTAGTTCAAGTCTCGGCTGAGGGAAACGTCCAAACAGGAACCTTTCTGTGTGGAGTTCGCATGTTTTTCCCGTGTTAGCGTGGGTTCTTTCCCTCTTACAGTCCAAAAATATACAGCTCGGAGGCTGATTGGAGACTCTAAATTACCCATAGGCGTGAGTGTGAGTGTGTATGGTCGTTGTCTATTTGTGTTGACAAGGAGATGGACTGGCAACCTGTCCAGGGTGTCCCCTGCCCCTTGCCCCGTGAACAAGTAGAGAAGTGTTTATGTTAAACTTTAGAACTCAATTTTCATAAGACCCTGAGGACATATTTAAGATGAGATGAGATGAGAAAAGAACACCCCATGTATGAATCACTAAATAAATATGTAATTTGGGGACAAGAGGACATTCTGCACTGCCTGAAATGGTCTTCAGCTCATTTTCTTGGTGTTACCTTGGACACAGAAATGTGCAGCCCATCTGTAAGAACATGAGACGGACAAACCATCAGGACCACAAACTGCTGACATCTGTCAATAAACATTTTAAGGAACTAAAAATATCTCAAAGATAAGGTGCAACGGCTCCACTTTCCTGACATGCATGATAGAAATTATGAGGTGGAAATTAGTGGGATGTACATTTCCAGAGAATTTCCCATACATGAATAATCATAACATATCATCTTCGTCTTCTAAGGAAAAAGTCAAACAAAAGTAAAAGTGACTATCAGAATTACATCTGATCTAAAAAAAAAGAGATCTCTAAAGGGATGCTTTCACCCACATGCTACCTTATCTCCTCAGTCTAGAAATGAAAAACCAGACACCCCACCCACAAATGATTCACCCTCCCTCAGTGCAACTACTTCCTGCATGTGCGCATATGTGCATGTTGTAAATAACCACTAGCGTGTCATCACATATTTCCTTAAAGCAGCTTTCACCTGAAAAGAGAAGAGCGCTAAGTTTCATGTCTGTGTGCAGTTGTGCATGACAAGTAAACAAATTACAATAACAAACAGTACAGGATGTGCTTGATCAATCGCCCGGTCAAACAGGCAGTAACTTATGATTGTATACTTTATGCAGAGTACTAAAAGTGTTCAAGTGTTAAAAGGGAACTTGTGTCAGAAAAAGTGATGGTTCCTTATTTTCTTGTCTTGTTTGTATACTCTAAATAAAACATGTCTATTTAAGCAGTTTTAACCTTTTTCTTTTGGTATATGAATAAATGAAACTGAATTCATGAGCTAAAAAAACTATGTAGCTTTAGAAATAAAGCTACTTGGCTAAAGCTACAACCAACCCACACAGGACCACAAACTTGTGAAGACGCCAGTGTGTCAACCAGTTGCAGTTCAGTTTAACCAACAACTTTGAGGTATGATGCTTTATTTTTAGCACCAGACCAGATTAAATCACAAAGAAAGAAAAAGTACTGTAGGTCTTGAAGTTTAGAATACAGGTAGGATGAAAACAAAAATACACACATTCATCTGGTCCATGTTACAGGAGAATTTTAATTAATATTTCACACCTTTTCTATTTTAAAATCACAAAAGGGGGAAGTTTTATCCACCGTATTTCTGCTACAGGACATCTATGTCAGGACTTCACTGTGGGAAAATGACTTTGCTCTTGGAAACTAGACAGTTCGTACATGGCAGAGTGCCAGTCACTGTTAACAGGTGTGTGTGCTTCCTTATTTGCCATATAAAACTGTTTAACTTCCAACTGCTTTACTGAACTACTGTGTCGCCACATTCGTGTCGTTTTTGTTTCATCTGAATGACGAGCACATCGACACGGCTGACAGGCCAGGTTTTAAATAGTCTTCCTGTCATTTAAAAAAAATTACGTTATGAGCTGAAATGCTGCGTTTTCTCTGGAAAATGTAATGCAGAATGAATAAATATAAAATGTACTTGGAAGTAAAGCCATGTTTCATCTTGCTGCATGCTTTTCCAGACATAAGTGGATCAGTCATCGGACCACCTTGAGCTAAATGCTCTCCCATACCTTTTCAGTCAAGAAGAAACTAACATTCAATATTTTCTGCAATCATTACTTTAAAATCATGCATTCGGGCCAGTTTTTTAAATAAGATGCTAAATGTTCACCTCAGGATGCATATAGGCATCAAAAGTAGACCTTCTAGAAAATGACTGTAGCATCTCAGCAAAGCATGTCTGAGCCTGATCACACTGCTTCACACGACTGTTGCAGTTGTTGCTACCACATCCCAAGCAGATTGCGCAACACAATCAACATTAAATCAGTTTTTTTTTTATAACCTCTCCGATTGTTTCCGTTGCACCCCGGAGAGGAAGAGATGATCTGTTATCATACTTTCTGTAGGTACTTTTCTGGTACGGTGGAAAAATTTACAACATAGGGCCCCATAGATATCTGGAACAAATGTATCGCATTATTAAATTGTTTATTTTAATACATCTATGTAACAATATCCATCGTTACAACCTGTGCCAGTCTGCAGCTCAGAGCATTTTTCATACAAAAAAAAACAAAAAAACTGTTAAGTCAAAATGTACCAATTAGCTTGTTAAAGCCATCATGAAGCTTTGGGTTATATTTGGACTGTTTTAGTGAGTCATGGTCTAAATACTCAGTGATTCCATTCGAGGAATAAATGCAGTGTGCAGACATTTAAACTAAGCCAACACTATTAGATTCCCACAACATGCTTTCAGGAGAGACATGAAGAAATCCTCGTAAAAAGAATTAACATTTGCTGTCGTGTCAACACATAAAAACGTGTACAAAATCACAGGTAATAAAGTCAATAAAGTCCTAATATGAACACATCTAATTCCCAAAAATTGAAAATAAAAAAGGGTGAAATTAGCTGCACCTCTTCCAATCAATTCAAATAAACATGAACATAAATGTCAGAGTAACTACAGGTTTGGTTGGTAGATGAACTGATGAGTAACAACAACAATAACAACAGCATTAATATTGCTTAAATGGGAAAATGCCAAATAAGTGGATTAGTCAGACAGGAACTTACAGTTTAACAAAGTGGTAAATATATACATTTTGTACCTAAATGTTGCAATTTAACAGACAAAAAACAGATGAAATGCATCTTCCCATTAAAAACCTTAGAAATCTGGACAATCAAGGCAAATAAGAGTAAACAAATCAATGGAACCACGGGTTTGTTAAGTTTTAGGCATTTAACTTCCCAGGATAGTAATAAATTCACCATAAAGTCCTGCAGCATGACTCTTCGTCACTGTGCTAGGCTACAACGTGCTACACAAACCTAAAGGGTTGTAAACAAAGTCTGTGCCACTAGAACACACACACCATGTGGCGACATTTCTGTCTCTGCTTTGATGGTGAACTCTTAAGATATTTATTTGAAAAAGAGCAGGTGACAAGGTGAACAGTGCTTTCAGGTATCCCGATGTGTCAACTCAAACTAAGCTGATATAAACTCAGCTAAGCAAGTTAATACAAAAACAAACAAAGAAAACAGCAGCCTGATGACTACTGTGGCACATCCTCCTGTTCAGTCGCTCCACTCTGTGACTGGATCAGGATTGTAACCAAATATTCCCAACTCACTTCCTTGTATTTGGACAAGGATTAAAGCAGCAACACAGACGTGTGAGTTAGTGGGGAAACCTCAAACCGTTTGTCTCCAGTATTTACATCCCCCGTGACAAGTGAAGAACTGGTTGAGTGTTTACTTTGGTTGGCTCGCTTCGGTGGGATTAAACCACATTGTCTTTAATCTGTCGCTACAGGGGCAGCTGAGTCAGTTTTTGAAGGCCCCGTAGCGACTGGCTTTACTAATGAAGTTCTTGAGCAGGTCATGGTCCATATCTGCAAAGGCCTGGGTCTGCGTGACAGCTGTTAGGTGGTTGACACAAAACTTGAAGCAGAACTCCTCCAGGTCCTAAAAACGAAGAGGGCTATCTGATGAGTGCAGAAGAGTAATCGACTATCTACTGTGCAGTTCCCACCACCACGGTGTCTGACAGTGTCTCGGGGGCGGAGCTTACCCTTGCCTCGTACTTGACAGCAGCAGAGAGCAGAGTGATGGCGTTTTCCTCAGAAATGCCACGCTTGATCGTTTCCTGGCACAACCTTTTTAGCCGGGTCTCTCTGTAGAACGTAGCGAGATCCAACAGCCCTGCACATACAAGAAAACACACACACACAGCTGAAATTTACTGGCTCTCCCAGGCTGTGAAGGATACTGGTCTATAAAAAGTCTTACCAATAGCATCCTCTGGTGGCAAGTTAATACTGTCTGTGTAGAGATACTCCAGGAAAGCTCTGTATA
Organism: Kiunga ballochi; assembly: GCA_037177335.1. NCBI lineage: Eukaryota > Metazoa > Chordata > Actinopteri > Atheriniformes > Pseudomugilidae > Kiunga > Kiunga ballochi. The sequence goes on along the minus strand of JBAMIG010000009.1, from coordinate 7,729,883 downwards.
CCAGGTAGGAGAACTGGTGTATTTCTATGGCATCTTCATCCATTTCATTCAACAATGCACGGAAATGCTCACACCTGGGAGGGGGGGGGAAAGACAACACACTGGTAAATGAGATTGTGATGCCTGTAACAAGTTAAATACAAAGCTGCTCGTTGTGGCTTGATACAACTAAATAAATGTTATGATAAACTGCATACAGACAATATTGGGGATTATTTGGACAAACATATTTGTTTTTATTTATTCAACTTGCAATAAATAGTTAATATGAGCTGAAAACACTCAGTTCAACCCACAACAGCAGGGACACATTGTTACAGAATAATTTCCATTATAGAAACAGGGAAATAAAACCTGAACATCCAGTCAAGTGAAGCACATAGAAGGTAAATCTACTTCCTGCCTAAGGGAAGCCGTCATAAGTGTAAAACCAGAAATCGGCTATTTATCAGCCTGAAGAACAGAGAGGCTAAAATGATACCTCACAGTTCAGAGACAGCATCCTTTGTGTGGATAAAAACCTGGAGCAACGTGTATTAAAATGATGGGAAGGATTCTTCTACCAAGAGTCTCCTCAAAGCAAACCAGCTTGTATGTTTCTACAATTAGTAGATGGTAGAATAATATCTAAAATGTTTTATACATGTTCGAGAAGATTAATACAAAACACTTCTCTGATGATATAGATGAATTCCTCAATCATTTATTATACTGAAGTACTTGGAAGTAGTATGTGAGCTTCTACATACTAAAGAGTTGTAATTCCTTCCTTTGGTTTGGATGCTAATGAACAGGGTGACTCAGCACTTTGTGCTCATGTTCATTCAATTTTTCCTCAACGATTTAAACATATTTTAACATTTAGCTAAAATGACGCAGAGTCAGTATTTAAATATTTCTGAACCTGAATATAAAGTGAAAATCCGAGGAAAAAGAAAACATTGTAGCCTGAAAATAGCAATTCTGTAAAAGCTCAAACTCAACATTCATTTTTGAGGACATTATGTTCGTCCAGAGGCAGACAGAAGCCAACGTCAAAGTAAAACTATGGCCTGCTGCCCCATATTTGTTCCTCCTGGGCCCCTTCTTTATGCACACTGATTACATTTGACTGCCCGCTTCTCGTCTGCATCTTTGAAATGTTTTCTCAAGACACAAAGAAAATAAGATCCCTTATTCTCTGAAGCATCGTTAATGTGTCGTTTGCATGAGCTCTTGCTAAACACCAAGTTTTGCACTCTTGCATATTTCTGTGAGCAAGTGCACGAAGGTTGACAGTGCAGACAGACTGTCTCCTTCCTCCTGACACTGCAAAAGAGCAAGGGACAGGAATGTAGATACTGTGTGTTCAAGCGTGGTTATAAAAAGAAACACGTGAAACAATGGGCCGCGCTTTGCGTCTCAAAGTCTAACAGGAAACGGTCTAGAAGATGAAGTTTAAATATAGGAAAACATCAAAGAAAGCGTTTGAGTATTTGTACTTAGAAACATAACTAATAGTTTTGTCTTTATTTTAAAATACAAATATGAAAACTTAAATAATTCTGTCAGATAAATGTGTTTCTCTAAAACGTCCAGAGTAGTTTGCACATTGTCCAAGTCATCTCAGTACTTATGATGAAGTCAAACCTCTGATGGGGAAAATACTTTCATGTGATCAAGACGAAAGTCAGGATGGAGAAGCAGTCGGCTCATTTAAAGATAAATAAGATCTTAGAAACCACTGGCACTGACCTAACCACACACACACCGGGAAACAGTTTCACTTGTACAAAGATCATTATCTGAAGTTTCATTACGTGAACGGAAAGTAAAGGAAATTCCCTTCACTGGATTTCATATTGTCCTGAAAAAAACATGCTGAGCAAAATTTCAAAGCAGAGTAAAATCTCTTCCAGGGTTTTCCTCACCTGATCTTCAGCAGGGCTTTGTGAACATGGATGCACTTCCCGTCCACCAAAAACTTCAGATCAGAGATCTCTGGACTGTCAAACTCTTTCTTCAGAGACTGAGCAACCGTCAGGTAGTCGTCACCATCTGGCAAGAACGAACAAACAAACAAACGCTTTTTTTTTTTGCTTGGTTTTGTTTTCTGGGTGAGTAATAAATTATGCATAAAAGAAAAACTGACAATATCTAGACTCAACCCGGTGGCAAAACACCCTCAGCTGCTGCCACTAGTTGTGGGAATAGAGGTATGGCAAGACACGATCATTGTAAATAAAAGATCTGAGGCCTCTATATGGATTGTTGGGACCTACAATAGAATGAATTCACTTTAAACAATACAATCTGAGCAGAAAAGGGGATTTATTGACATTTTACGCACTTGGAAATAAGCTCACAGCACAAAGCAAGGTGACTTTATCTGGAATGAGCCAGATTGGGTCTGGAGGTTATTCTTATCTTTTATATTATAGTTTATAAAGTCAACACATTAATATTTATTTAGCATAAGCCCTGTTTTAGCTATATATTCTCCATTTTTCAACATAACTCCTGGAATGTGTCCAAGTACCCCAGGAAAGTATGAGTACCCCCTACTTGGATAACTAAACTCTAGTGTTTCTATTTTTAATTCCAGAAACAGCTGCAGCGTTTCAGTGACAACGATATGACCAGGACTTTTTATCCTTTAGTTCAAACAAAGAAAGGATTGATTATTTTAGAGGTTAGTTAATTTAACAGTCTTATGGAGGGAGGTCATTAACTTTACAGAGCAGTAACAGAAACATGAAGCTGTAACAAATGACATGTTAAAGCAGAGTTCATATAAACATCTGTTTGACATGGAGAGGAAACAGAGTTTCCTGTTTGTTTCTTAGAGCACTTCCAGGAACTTGCACCTATGACACACAGATATGTGCCAACTGCATAATTATCTAACTGGTCAAAGGGTAAATGTGACAATGGCAAGAATTTCAGACATTCAGCAAAAATATTGAAAACAGTCAACTTGTGTAGGATTTATTTATTATTCTTTTATTTGAATAATTAATCCTTTCATCAGAGCGCGTGTTTCGACGGCACATGAGCAGATCAAGTTTGTCCTTTGTGTGACAATTTTCACTATACAAAGCAGGCAGCTTGGTATACTGACACCTCTGCAAGGTTGCAGCTGTATGACTCTCTCCTGGTGCACGACTTAGTAAACCATAATAAACTTTCCCATTTGGATCATTGGCAGAAGGTTTTTTTCCTCAGTATCAAAGACCAGGTGCTGGGAAAGTTGAACACCAGGTAGTTTCTGAGGGTAATCAGCTACAGGTGTGCTCTGAAAGTATTTACTGAATCCAAATCTCTGTCTATTTCTGGCAGTTTCATTGTGGATTGTGCATGAGGGAAGGATGGCCATGAGAATGTGTGTGTGTGGTCCTCTGGACTGTTTTGTTTCCACAGTGCTCTTACCCACAGAGAGGAGGTGCCATGTGACAGCTGGTGTGGCGAAGCAGGCAAACACATCATCTGTGCTGCTGAAATGGGTGAGGTGAGGACTGGACACGGCCTGACCTCGACATTGACCCCACATCAGAACTTGTCCACTCTGCGTCTTGGCAGCTGATGTGTGGCTGGTGTGACATGCGGCTACCTCCACCATCCTGGCAAGGGAATCAGAATTCAGACCTTCAACTTCTGCTGATCTAAAGCTCTCTGACAAAATCTATCCAGAATACTAAATATAGAAAAACAATCATTGTATAAATACTATGTCAACACAGGACAAAGATGGCAGCCTCACCTCTCCTTGTCTGTGTTTATTTGGGTGGGAAGAGCTTGGTTACTTTTATTGCCCGTTCCCAACTGTCCATACGAGTTGGCTCCCCAGGCGTAAACAAACCCCTCATCTGTAAGCGCCAATGTATGTGCATATCCACAAGCCACCTGTGTTTGGAGGGAAGGCTGTGTTTAAGAAGAAGTTTACAGAAATAATCAGATTTTTCATGACGTTTTTACCTGGGTTATATTGACACCTTGGAGTGCGGCAATCCTGCATGGGGTCTGTTGATTTCCATTGTTGCCCAAACCCAGTTGTCCATTGCAATTATAGCCCCAACCATAGACCTACAAGGACAAATGCCCAGTATGCACATCCCATTATTAGGAAACTGGTGCAAAAGGGGTTTTCATATGTCTCATTGTATTCTATAAAATAATTTAATTCTAGATGCTAGATTTTAGTTTGATTTTTAACTTAAAATCCAAAAACTCTGTAAATCAGACAGCTCAGCTCAGGATGCCCTGAGGTTTGAGTCCTGACATGTAAGCCCTTTACTGAACATCTTACCCTTCTCTCTTGCCACTTTCCTGTCCCATCACTCTCAATTAAAGTCCACTGGTGGCTAAAAGTACTTAGAAATACATTCTGAAGCATTTTTAGAGTGATATCCCATCTTACCTCTCCATTGTCCAGAACAGCCATAGAGCAGAGCTGACCGCAGGCTATGTTAACCACCACTTTGTTCTGCAGACAGCTGCTGACCCGACGTGGTGTTGGCTGATTGGCAGTAGACCCTGAACCTACTTGGCCAGAGTTGTTGTAACCCCATGCAAAAACCTAGACACAGATAAAAGTTCAATGTCCAAAGAAACAAAAAGTTGAAACAATATAAAATGAGGATCCAGGAGAGGATTATGAGGATCTACCTCTCCTTCAGCCGTGAGGGCAATAGTGTGGTGGGAGCCACAGGCCACTTCTGTCACTCTTTTACTGAGGAGGTTGGTCGACACAAGAGCGGGAGTCAATCCATGGTTGGTAGTCCCATTTCCCAGTTGGCTGTAACCATTGTGGCCCCAGGCAAAGACCTCACCATCTACACAGTAGTGGGTACATTTTTATTCATGTTGTAAGAAGGGGTAGTGTTTTATGAAATAAAAAGCAGTTAAATTCACCTGCGTCACTGCTGAGACTGAGTACAACTTTCATTAGGAACGCTTACACAGATTAAATAATGATATCAGAAGTGATTACAAAGAAATCTGGAGATGACGATTCAGCTGAAGCAGTTTGTGAAAATTAACTTGAAACAAAGTTAACAAATAGGTAGCACATCATTTACTTCTTAGTAACTTTGAAAAACGTAATTAATACATTCATTTTATTGCAAATGTCTTCAGAGAAACTTCAATACATCTTTAGAAATAAGGACATATGTTTTCTTAAAAATACAAACTGACTGATGTTTAGTTTATTAGCATTGTGAAGGGAATATACTATATGTTATAAACAGCTGGATACACACAATGTGAAATAAAATCACCATGATCTTTGATATATTCACCATTAGTCATCAAGGTATTATTTCAAAGTACAATGATATGAAATCCTAACACAAATTACGTTTGGCTAAAATATTCACACCCTTCCTTTTTAATAGAGTGTAAACAGGTTCCTTTAAGATACAATGACAAAACAGAAACCTTCATTTGCATGTTGGGATCTTGTTTGCATGGCTTTCCATCCACCTGCCTGCTACTGGGATTTCACCTTGGGGACAAACAAAGCCGTTCTGAACTGTTATATTCTGAACTGATTACCTGCAGTAGCGATAACCACATGTGGTCCTGTTCCATAGCTTAAGGACACAATCTTCTTTCCACATAAGACATCAATCCTGCGCGGCTCAATAGTGCTTTGAAGGTCTCCAAGCCCCAAACAGCCACTGCAGTTGGTGCCTAAAGCAAAGACCTGCAAACACCAAACAACATAAGTGAAGTGCTACTGATAGCAAGAAATGATCCACAAACACTGAAACATTTACGAATTTATTATTCCTTTAGATATTCAGTAAAATTACTTCCTGTGGGAATACAAGCTTATATAGTGCAGTTTTATTAACACTAATCTCTTCATCTAAAGTACTGTAATAAAAGCAAGAATGTTTTATACTATTAGTATCAGAAGTATTATATCAAGAACAGATTTTATATATATATATATATATATATATATATATATATATATATATATGTTTATATTAATAATAGTTCTTATTTTGACTATTAATTATATATTACATTAGATAATTAAAGACAAAAAGCCTGCACAAACTCCAAGATTGTCGACAGTACAAGTGCCCGCTCTAAAGCATCACTTTTTTTAGGCCACAGGACCAACAGTATGAGCAAGAATGGAAAGATGAGGCCTGTGCGACACCTCTCCATGGGATAAAAATAGAGCTTGCCCAGGTATTAGGCCAATATGGCTAAAGATAACCTCTTTCTATCTGCTTATCTCTGTGCTGAGGACTGCCCCTAATGTTGTCTAAGATTCACTTTTACAAAGGAGAATCATCAAACTTCGGTCATGAAAAGAGATCCAACTTGTTTAGAGTTGCACCACATCTTAACTCAACCAAGAGGATTAAGGCACCTTTGCTTGAAACACATATGTTACCTCATCATTAACTGTGACATAGAGAGCTTCATTTGCAGCACTGCCAAAGACACAAGCCTGCCGGATAAGCCGTAGCTCTTCAGGAGGAAGGAGAGCAAACACTGGCCACTTCCCCACGTCCAGCATACTACTCCACTGTAAAGAGAGAGAAGATTTTATATATATATATATATATATGAGGTTGGTTTTAAATGCATGTGAACATGTATGCATGCCAGCTAAACAGAATAATGTTTGTTTACCGACAGTGAGAAATATCTGGTTTACAGCATCTCATGCCTTTTTATTATGAGTCAAACATGTACTTCATGTTTTCAAGATACAAGAACAAGTAAAAATATTCTGTATGTGTTGCATGCCTCTCAGATGTAGAGATCATTATAGCTACATTGCACTTATTTCCAAAACATAGGTACAATTTAATCACTTTAAGTATTTACATTTTTATGTAAATATGCAAATGACAGAACAGTAACATGTTCCTTTCTATTTTAGCATTTGAAGATAGACCACACAGTGGCCAGCGTGGAAAGCCGTTAAAATACACCCAATGTTTAACATTAAACAAACTTTATGGTGTCTGACATTACATTCCAGAGTAAAAGCAAATCTCTTTCATTTCTTAAGTCATCTCCCTGCTCAATTTGTTTATAAAAAAAAAAATAAGAGCAAGTTCTATTAGCTATAATTGCAATACACACTAACATTACAGGATTTAAAATTTGTATTAGATAGAAAATCTAAGCTTGATATCTAGGCAAATATTTAGTCAATTCTTCAAGTTATTTTATTGAGAGCTGAGATGAGGAATTAGCATTTCACCCATAATTTGAACACCTTTATGGACATTTACCAGATTGTTGTTTTGTTGGATCCAGGTGTAAGACTGGTCATGTGTTACTATGTGTCTAATATACTGCTCACATTAAAGGGGCACAACATGGATTAATCCCAACACATGACGTGAACTAAATCTAAACCAACACACACTTCACAGTCTCAAATTACCTTATAAAGACACGTTTTCAGTCATCTGACAAAGGTTCAGCTGCTGCCTCATGTGCAATATTATGAAGTTGCACTTAGCATGAACCCAGCCCTCCCCACCCACGCACATCGCTTCCACGAGATGTCCCAACACTTCAAATGCCAAAGATACAAACAGACAGCGTAAAAGCTAGTCGGCTGGACAAAAACTTGCAGCCCACAAACAAGCAGCATGAATATTTCTGATTAACTAGCTGCTTTTCACAGAAACTACTAAGTAAAACAACTACCCACAGAAAACTATTGAGCTAATTAGCAGAGTCCTGTTTATGGGAACCGCTGATGGTTCCAACTGTTGACGTTACCTTGTCTTTGTTCTAGATAGTGCTTCCTCGGTGACTTAGTTTTCTATTAACATGTGACGCTTCATTTTTTTTTAGAGGAACCATATCGGAGGCCTGACATATGTCAATTAGCCATAGCTGCTCCTTTTTGTTGCTAGCTTTCATCACTACATCGTAGCCTTAAACAACAACGCTCACCCTCAGCTTACTTCCTGTAGTCTCGTGGTGCATTTAAAGAAAGTCGGAGTTTAGAGATTCTATAGATAGCCAAGACAAAACAAGCAAGCTGGTTTATTTATTTATGTATTACATTTCATGTATAAGACAATTTAAAGGGCTTTACATAAAACATTCACAGTATTGCAGCGGGGGTTCCGATACAATATTAAAATATTTAAAGACGAGATCAAAAAATAGATAAAGACAGAAAAAGCTAATACATTAATTTAAAAACGCCTAGTTTTTGCAGACCTGTTATTTTCTGGGTGAAGAAGAAGAAGAAGAAGAAAAGTAAATGCCAACTTCCTGTGTTTAGTTGTAGCATAACTCTTGGATCAATCAGTAGATATGACCCAGATGATCTAAGGTTGAATAATAATCGACCGGAAGATCTTGAATGGATTTTGGCCTAAAAGGATTAACAACTTCCCCTAGCATTAAAGGCTGTATACGTAAAACTAAAATACTACTAATACTAAAAAAAAAATAAAAAAAAATAAGTCAAAGTTATATTTAACATTTAAGTTGATGACAAACTTATATGACAACTCTTCTATAAGTAAGGTCACTTTGAGATATAAATCACTCTGTAAAATAAACAGACACAAACATGGTGTGGGAAAATGATTGCAAATAAATGTCAGGATGCATATCCTGTTATAACAGTGATTCTTTTATAAAAGTGGTTTTATATATATATATATATATATATATATATATATATATATATATATATAATTCCTCCCTCACCCCCCTCCCATCTCCTTGGGTAGGGCGGGTGGTTGTTCTTCTCAAGCTCGGGTTCT
>JBAMIG010000009.1:7705849-7720335 GCA_037177335.1 Kiunga ballochi | reverse complement strand
AGATAGATAGATAGATAGATAGATAGATAGATAGATAGATAGATAGATAGATAGATAGATAGATAGATAGATAGGGTTCCTGTATATTTAAATGAATAAAAGTTATTAAAATTTGACTTTATTATTGACTTAACATTATTCTATTGGTGGAAAGACCTGTAATAAACTAACGAATAAATCTAGTTGGCGTTTAGCATCATTATATCTACAGTTAAAGGCCGCAAGAGTGGCATGGTAGGGTCAATTACAAGTCAGACAAAAGCCGCTCAGGCTCCACTTCAGTGCGCACACTTTGTGATGACTTGGACGAACCACTCACAGACACGTCAACTGTAAGGTCTTCCCTCGAGTAATGTAAATGTAAGTATGCATTTTCAGTTAATTTATAAACAACCAAATTACAGCATTATCCACGACCTGAATAAACTTAAAACACTAGGAAACGTGTTAATGTTTGGATCTCAATCTTGGAATTTGGGATTCATCGTTGGCCGTTCTAATACGCATGCGCAAAACGCTAGTGCGCGATGGCGAAATTCCTGCCTATTATTCGAGGAACAGTGTTGGATGGAAAGTTATCTCGATAAAACTAGCAGCTAGGCTAGCATTATCGACAGTGATATTATCACTTGTGCTCGCTGGTTACTTTAAACTGTTTAAGGCGCAGTGAATACAGGAAATCGCCGTCCATATTTCGAGAACAGCTCATCATCTTGCTAACTATTAGCTAGGTAGCATTAGGTAGCTAACGCTAGCATGTCACATTTGGCCTTTTCTTGTGTTTATCCAGGTAGCTAGCGACTTATCAGTCTCAGGTGTTGTGGAAAGTAGCTGGTCTTCGTAGCTTGCTGACATTAGGCTTTCCGGGAAGTGCTGCATAGGAATCATAACTGTGCATCGGTGTATCAGTTCAGACTGCTGCTGCTGTGCCAAGTGACAGAGTGAGTAACGTCAGCTGTACTATTTGTAATAACTCGTTTGTGTTATGACTGTTTATGGTGTATTAACCTTATCTCTCAAAGTAACTTGAAATGATCTGTGGGGACATGTCCGTAATACGGTCTAAAAGCTTATGTTGCAGTTGGATAACAAAAGCTATGACATAACGCTAATCGCACACCTGTAGCAAAGTAAACAATTCTGTTAGTTGCAAGGTAGCTACAGTCATCAAACAACAAGCTCTATTTCTGGACATAAACTCAAGCAACTTCGTTTGGCATGTCTGCAGAGTAGATCTTTAAAACTCAAGGCCAAGTAAGGCAGTGATATGTTTAGCTACAGTAAGTGGGCAACAATAAGCCTCACTCAGATGCATCCACTTAATGGATGGCTAGCTGGTACATGTGTCTGGCCTTTAAAACATCTATCTATTTTTTTAAAATACATATATTGTTAGATTTCTAAACAAAATGCATATATTGAATTTAAAATGCTTAAATTGTATGACAAGCATTTCTTAAACATGATTAATTTGAGTGCATGGTCTACTATTCCCATTTGGCCTCCTGTCTAATTCAGAATGATCTGATTTAAAATGAAAAGCTACATGAAAAATACTCTTTATTCAGTCAGTTCAAAGTGTCAACCGGAACCATAACTGTAACCGAAAAACAGCTGTTGTGTCCCACATGCAGTGCTTGCCTAGCCACAAGCAAATATGAGCTACAGTCAGAGCAACAGATGTTACCACAGTTTAGATATAGAAGTTATGTTTATTGTGTTTAGCAACAGGAAACGTTGCACTTGTGCTTTGGTGAAATACAGCCACAAGAGAAATGTAATGTTTGAGTCAGCTGGTGTTTTTCACTGGCTTTTAATGGTGGGTACTGGTTATTCCCAGTTTACTTTTTTTTTTTTCAGCATAGAAACAAACATGGAAAGTACCTACATCTTAAATTAGTTTGAGCAACACCCTTATCCTAGAATTAACTGATAACCAGAGTGCAAAAACACTTCATAATTTATTAATCACTCCTATGAAGTGACACATAAGCTGGAAAATGAATAATGAACTTCTGTGTAGTTTCTTTTTCCCCTCTCAAAACTGCTCTTTTCTGATGTATGAAAGATGTGTGGTTAAGGGGAAAGTAAAATAGAAACATGGCCAAATGTAAGGATTCCCCTTTTGTTGTAATTTTTACTGACTTGTACCCAGCTGTTGTGTTTGAGTGTCTGCATAGCATTTTGTATTTGAACAAAGTTATAATAGAAAAAAGGGGGTGGTGGCTGTTCAGGGAGTTTGCCATTAATCTTAATCATGCTATTAATACTAAGCTAATCTCATCTCAGTCCTGCACTATAGCAATGGTTCCTGCAAATCTAGTTCATTGACCATCAGACTGTAAACTGACTTTGTTGTTTAAGCAGAAGGAGGGGAGGGACTAAAGCAAACAGATAAGCCAGATCACTATGAGCTTTACAGACGCATGCGCTAGAGTGTAATTAGGTTCAAGGACACATGTTACAATTTTATTTTTTCTTTATTGCTGTATTTTATTTATTTGAGCTCTTTACTCAAAAGTTTTAGTCTGAAAAATTGCATCAAAAATATTTTTTAGGCTTTCATCTGACTGGTTTTGTAGAATTGTGTACACATTGGGTATGACTTTTGGATTTTGCACTTAGGTTTTGTCAGATAAAGAGTGTGAGCAGACCTGTTTTTTTCAGTTATTAGATGAGATGGAAAAAAAGAGATGATGGTTTCGAAAACTGTCTCCTTGAGGTTGTGGACAATTTTTCACATGTGGTAATTTATTTCAGGCTTTTGCATCTTGTGGTAATTTTCTGCTCGTCATTATATGAATATGTTACAATGCTCATGCTCAGGACATCATTGATAGCATGCCACATGGAGGTTATGCTCCACAGAACGTTAATAATCATTATACTTGGCTCTTGCATTGTAACATCGGGTTCTTTTCTTTTTATGCAGAGAATTATTTTGGCTATTTGGCACTGCCTTTGTTGTGTATTTCAGGGGGAAAATTACATTTAACTCATTGAGGGAAGTTGCTTTTATAAGGCATTATTAGTGTCCATTTTTAGAAGGACTGTGATTCCTTGTTGCATTAATATGACAAAAAAATATAAAGATGCCAAATAAAATACATTCTTACTTTTTGTTTAAGCTGTCTGACACTGTTGGGCTGCTTCAGGGTAGCTTCTTGGGGATATCATGGCTCATAATTTTCTATTTAATGTAATGATTATGTATGCAATGCACCATGCCCGTGCTGCAAAAGCATGAGAAAAATAGCTAAAATAATGATGATATACAATAGAGATTCCTGAAACAAGACAAACTGCAAATGGATGTTTTGGGGAAATTGATTAGGATGCACCTAAAATCCCATCTCTGCATGTTTATCTCTATGTCTTAAATTTAGGGATTATCTTTCTCAGATTGAATTGCTTGTATTCTTGAGGGGACCTGTAATCTCATACCAGCTGTGTGTGAGATTAAAATATCTGCACAATTTCCTAACATTGAAATCCAAATATTGGCATGTTGGATTCAGCATATGCCACTCAGTCATCTTTGTTTTGGTTTTAAGCAACAATACTTTCAGCTGTCTGGCTCTGAATGAAGTGTTGATGAACCTTTCCTTGTAACAAGAAAAAAACATAGTGTGTATTTAAAAAAGGGTGAGGTGTGATACCAGCTACATAATTTCTCATTTGCACCAGATCTTCTGTTTGGAGCCAGGAGAAGGCTGTCATTTCTAACCATCTAAAAAAAACATATTTTTACCCACCGGTAGTACAGACATGAGCTGATGTTTGCTAATATATCTCTGTGGTGAACTATTTTTGTTTATTGCAAATCTTAAAATATTGTCGGAGGGCATCCTGAGAAAAACATGAACACCTGAAAGCTCTGTTGTTTTAAAGGTAACATTTTTGGACTATGATTGGAAGAATTGCTTGGTGTTATATTCTAGAGGCTATTTTTCACATTTATGGAAGCCAGAGTAAAAGTAGTTCAGTGATTTGAGAGCAGTGATTTCAAGTTCACCAGATAATGCACATCAGCCTCAAGCATTTATCCATTCCTCTTATAAAGCGACGATGAAGCATTGATTTCTTTTTATTTAGTTTTGTTTGGGGAGTAGAAATATGTCCCCCAGTGGCTTTCATTGGAGTTTATGAGATGCCATATTCTGAAATGATAGTACACCCATAGAGTATGTCACATGGCACGAACATTTAAATTCAATCTACCTGTAAAAATAGCCCGTTTGAAAATATATTCAATTTGATCCTAAAGAGGAAATAAAATTGAGTGGCAGTTTTAATTTACATAAGATACTGTGGTATTTTTCTCTGTAAAAATCTGGGGAAGAGACGTTGCATCCTGGACACATTGTGCGTAAACGGTGTTATCAACCCAGGTTGAATAACTGTCAAGACAATGACGTCACAAACCCTTGTGATATATTGTGTACACTCCCGTTTATTATTGTTTTGTCTATTGCAGCAGTACCTCTTCAGTAGTGTGAATGAGGGAGACATGGCAGACCGCACGCCACCCCTGGAGTCTGGCCAGCTTCTCAGCCCTGAACTCCCAATTCTGGCCTCACCACCACCCCAAGCCATGGTCAATGGGGAGGGCCCCCAGCAGGTACACACACGTTCTTTCAAACACACATACTGCATTTTGTCTGGTATGCACAAACTGATTTCTAGATACATGCTTTGTAATTATAGTTGAAGGCAGTTAGAAATAATGTTTTACTCCGTTTTGTTTTTAATTTAGTCACTTTACATTAAGTATGCTGGTACCCAACTGTTTACCCTAAACAATATAACCATAAAGGTATCTTTTTGTGTAGCTATTGGATATTTTTGCCTGGTTTTTTTGTATATTGCTGAAGTTTGTTGAAGCACTATGGATGTTGATGCTTTACTGCACTGTGGACTGAGTCAGTGCAGTTCAACGTTTTATTTGGGGCACTTGAAGCTTGAGTGGCAGCTTAAGTATTATCACTGGAAACGCCAATACAGCATGCTGAGTTTGATCTGAATAGCAGGGAAACAATAAAATGGTGTTTGGCCATTTGTATAGCTGAGTTAGGACGTGTGTTTCAGGTGTTCTAAAAGAAGGTCTACGTACACCTACACATATAGGGCACCCACGCCCTACACATATACATACTACATACACCACTACTTATTTAATGATTTAAAGATGTTGTGATACAGTTTTAATGTGTTTATAAATTTTTTTACATGCATTTGTTGATAACTTGTTGCAGTTTCTAAAAATGATCCTCTTGTGAAACATTAGCGTTTTATTTTTTAGCTTTGTTTCAGTTGCTAAACATACTATGCATGTATTATTTTTACTTATGTCAAATGTCTATTGAAACAATTCAAATGGATTTGTTGTTCTCATCAGTTGGTTGTGAAATACAACAGGTGCAGTTTTAGTTATGAACCAGATCTCTCTCGGTTTTGATAGTTTTGCCTTACTTGTACAGGATATAGGCTGATCTCTACCATCATGCCTTGTCAGTATGAGAGTGAGATTGAATAACTCTGACAAGCCTGGCTGATTTCCTTGTCATTTTGATGGTCAGCAGTTTGATTTGCTTAAGTTTCTTCTGACTTCCTGATAGCATCAAACTCACACTGATATGTCTCTTCAGCCATTTCCTCAGTTGCATGTTTTATGTCTTGATAACTCTTGCTGATATTCCCATTGCCACATAAACTTGCCTTTCCACCCATCTGCCTTTTTCCACGGTGGAAAAACCCTCTGCTGAATCAAGCTTTGTTCACGTACAGATCAGATTTGATTTGTTTTGTTCACTGTGAGGTAGGGTGGTGTTCTCATGGAATTCAGTTACCTTACCACCTCTCCCAAAGGTTCCCTGATTGCCTGAACATGCCGCCTGTGACTGTTTACACTATTTTATGAGTGCTAAAGGAATCAAATTTTGCTGTTGCTTCCCAGCTTACATCATTACCAGCCTGCTGCTCACACCAATTTGATGGCATGGCATGCTCATAATAACTGAAATCTAGAGTGAAGAATCCATTTCCTATGTTTTCCAATGTTTTTTTTTTCAATAGCATTTATTTTCAGATGCATCACTACGGCAATACTTTGGTTTTTTACTATTTATTTTACCTTATGTTAATTTATATTTATGTAGTCATTTGTTTTTGTTTATTGTCTCTGTTAATGGCAATATTAATGCTTAGGACAAGATGCAGCACCCTGTTTTTACTTTATTTTTTTCCATTTTAAGGGCAAGGTGGTTTTGACTTGTGTGTTGACTAGTTACTCCATACGCATTCATTTAATTTTAGAGAGCCATTTTCTGTGTTTGTGTTTTTTAATAGCAATAACCTTTTAAGCTCAGTTAATTGTTGCAGTAGAAACCTGCACTACATACTTGATTTTGTAGGATTTAAGAGTTGTTTAACTGTATAATTCAGAGAACATATGGTTAAAGAGATTAAATGTGACTGATTTTTTGTGGCATCAGATTCTGACCCTTGACCAGCTGAAATCACCAGAGAGCCATGTTGCATTGTTTACTGCTGAGACTTTAAAGCGTTGTTGTTTGACTGATACTGTGAATGAGAGTAGTTTGTGTGTTCTCTGTCAGATAAGGTGCGTAAATATCATGACGGCTTCAGAGTGAGGAGCAGGGACTACTGGAGGGGTCCGCACCCTGACAGAATGAGGCAGGACTGTGGTGACAGTGAGGAGGATTCATGGCGATGGCTGACCCTTCTGTTTCTGACCTTTTTAGTTAGAGAAGCAGTAAGGGCACTTCAATCTTTGTTCTTGATTTTCTTTTTTTTCTTTGGTCTGTTTTTTGTCTCCCCTCCCCCCCTTCAAGCCTTGGCTCAATATTAACGCTCTATCGGCCCAATTATTCTGAGTCGGAGAGGAAGCTGTTGTCTTGGGGTCATTACCTGAGATGATTCCCTTTAAGAGGTGACTTTGGCTTCAGTCTGATTCACTGCTTCCTTCCACTTAAGCTTCCCTCCTCCCCCTTTGCTTTGTCCTGCTCTTTCTGTTTGGTTTGTAGCTAAATTGGTAGCAGATGAATTGGTCTGTTTCTGTCAATGTTTAAACCTAGCTAATGGCCTATGCACTTAACTGTTGGCTGTGATGATAGAGATGTATATTTTCCCCCTTTTGGTCACTCCTCTGTTTCATTAGACCTGCCATTTATATATTTTGATACAGTTTGTGTTTTTTTTATTTAAATGTTCCCTTGTTTTGATGGATTTTAGGCCTTTGTGGAAAACCTGTCTGATTGTAAGAGATTAGTGTTGCTTCTTAGCGTTGACTTCTTGTGGACCTTCTATTGAAAATGTATTTAATTACAATGGGTGAGTTTGTGATAATTTTGTAAGTGCTGTATTTGCCTTGGTTGTGCATATTCCAGGTGGTTAAACATGATCTTTAAAGATAAATCTACATTTCTGAAAGCTGGTGTTTGTCCACTTGTTTGTTTAAAAAAAAAAAGGGACTCTGCAACTTAACATACTGTTATTTCACAAACCGTGGAAGGAACACACAGCTATGAATGTGTGGTCTGCTTGTGGCTATGTGTATTGTGTGGGCTAATGTTACTGTGGGATGGAGAGACCTGACTCCTAATTCAGCTGTCTTTAGTACTGGCCTTGTATGCTATTGCCAGACAGAAGAGACAAGGCCTTGGATATGTTCCCCTTATAAGTTGCTGGAGGGCTTGAGATGTGACAAAAAATGCAACCTTCTCTTTTTGTTTCTTCATCGGCCACTGAATCATCTGTGAAGACGGGGGTGAGCCCACTATTTGTCAGCTCACTGTGAGGAAGCATACAGTGTTTGATGTATTTTATTCTGAGAAACCACTAACAAACCAAAATAGCTTAGATGTTCAGGGTAAAAACCACTTAGGCTCTATGCCCACGTCATATAAAGGTAGCAAAGCTTCCAATGGTTGTCTTGGCATCCTGTTGGTGATGTTACTAAAACAAACAAACTCCTTACATACTACGGGCTATATTAGGTTAATCTTAATGCTTTGACAGGCCTGAATAGGAATTACCATGTTGTAAGCTTTTGATAAACTTTCTCAGTATTTGTGCAGTTTTTATATTAACCCACCCAGTTTATTGGTTTCCAACCTAGTTTCTTTTTGTGATAGAGAGCTACAGTATGTTGGCCAACCCTCACTGGAAAAGAAACAGGCCTAATGCCAGCAATGTAGACCAAGCTCTGACACCAGTCATACAGGTACTGGACATCTCCATTCAAAGGGGTACTCCATACTCTCAGGGCATCCCCCCAACAGGTGTTGAACACCTTCTTTAAGTCACCAGGTGGGGATCAGTTGACAGCTCTGCACCTCTTATCACCTGATTGTCCAGAACATGTACAGCAAGGTAGTTAATAAGCTTCTTGGTGGCAGTGCCCCATAGTGGATGACTATATAAAATTGATCCTTGAATTGCGGCATAGCATGTCCTGATGCATGGTGTACATATGGACTCTTTTGTGCTCGAACGCGGTGTTTATCATGGACAGTCTATGATGTGCACAGAAGTCAAACAAAACACCAGCTCAGAAGAGCCATTTCTCCCAACCACACCCCTCCATGTCTCACTGTCATTGTCTATGGGAGCATTGAAGTCTACCAGGAAGACGAGCGAGTCCCTGGAGGACTCCAGAAAGGATGGGTACTGTGACATTTGGTGCATAAGCACAAACCTAAATGCTGCCTCAAAACTGAAAACAAAGCTGGAAGGAAGCACTGATGCAAAGAAGAAACATCAGGATGACTGCACTAGTGAAGTTTTGACTCTTAGCTGCGACTCTATCTCATGTCTTAGGACTTTGGTGCTTTCTGGCAAACTGGATTATGATCACACCAGTTTAACCACTACTACAGTAGAAAGACTTCTCTGGAAGCCGTTAATATTTTTATGTAATAAATACGTGGAGGGAAATGTGGGCACCTTTTTTTAATGCAACACTCACCAATATAATAAATATAGTCATACTCTACAGTTAAGTGTCCTCCAGATGCCTCTTTAGCCAACAGACCTACTTTTTGGCAGTGTGTTCTTCTTCTTCTTTTTTTTTTTTTTTTTAATTCTGAAGTTACACCTGGATCTGTTCTTGTTTTGTAAAACTGCATACAAATTACAAAGATTGTGAAGAACTGAGATGCTTCTATATAATTTATATACTGATTACTATCCACACACCTTTTAAATATACTGTAAACCTATTAAGCTTGGGCTTGGTGTTGCTGAAATTTTAATTTGTACTGGTTTGACTGGGGCCAAATACCTTAGAGACGATGTTCATTAGTCGCACGACTTTTAAAGTTGCACTTTTGACTGCAGTGGTTAATTTTAAAGAGATAATATCGATCTTTTGAGACTAATGTAAGCAGCAGCTAATCTCTAACGAGACAACGGAAAGCTTATAACCAGGAAAAGGGATTTGCACACAGGAGAGTGTGTGTGTGTGTGTGTGTGTGGTTGGGTAAGAATATTAATACATCAATAGGTCTTTCACATAGCAAGTGGTTTTTGGCTGTCGTGGGTGGGTTTGAGACATCGGTTCCTGTAACTTAAAGTTCAATATGACTACAGCTGTGTGTTTGGGAGTTGGTGATGGAGTATGCTAGTAAATTGAGTATTCAGGACATAATATGAGTCCTTTTTTGCTGTCATAAGCTTTGCTCCCTGTTGGAGCAGTTAGTCTGGCCCACTTGGTTAAAAAAAAAAGTAAATAAAGTTTTAAATGGAAACATTAAAATTAATTTATTATACTAATTTACCTTGCTTGTAGTTTGAAAAAATACTTTTGACCCATATTTTAGTTACCATTTTCTTTGACTCACTATTTTCATTCATGATTTGTGTTTCTGATAAGACACTTTTCTACCCACTGTACTTTCATGCAACGTTTCCAGGTGATACTGGAGGGTAGAGGATCATCAAATTGCTTTGAATCACCATTGCACACGCAAGTGTGTGCCATCAGCTACAGGAAGACTGCATTAGTTCCTTGCTAGTTCCGACCCTGGCAGGATTTTCCCTGTGTCATTTGGCTCCCGCTTCCTGCCCACCCAGCTGCTCTGTCGCATCAACACACAGTAAACAATTAAGAGGAACAAATACTGAGAAACCCGAACTCTGAGTCACCAGTGGCAGAGAAACGTCATGAGCACAGCGCTGGCTCGTTCTCTTGGACAATAAAACACAGCAATGGCCACCTGTGTGACATTTTGTGTTAACTGATCCTCCCTTTCTTTGCATAAATTCATACCTGAATGCAGACCTTTACAGTAGTAAGCACAGGGTTTATCACTAAACTGCACAGGAAGTTCTCTAAATTTCTATCACATCTGATATTATTGACATTATTGTTTATCCTCTAGCCTAAAAAATGTCAATATGACAATATGACGAAGAAGACTTTGGTGACTGGGTGAGGCAGGATGGGGGGCAGCATTAGCTTTTATGTGTGTGTCAGCTAATTCATTATTATGTCATAAACCTATGCAGCTTCAAGCCCCCACCACGACAATGTATTTTGCAGTGGAAAATTAAACTAATGGTCAATTAGGGATGAATAAAGTATAATCAATTTAAACTAAACTTAAAACCCTGATTATATGACCACAGTGTCATCTCACAATAAGTAACTTTAAGATGACATTTCCGCATTAAATGCTTGTTTTATACATGGTTTGATTTAACTGTAAAGGTATATCTGCTGATGGAGTGAGCTGAGCTTTCTGTAAAAATTAGGCATGATTTGTTAAAGTATTAAATAAGAGCGGTAAAATAATTTTATCAGTGAAGTTGGAAAAAGCTTTTTCTCATTTATGTCATTTTAAAGGATACAATTGATAAAATAGCAAAAATACCACCAGCTCTTGCGATTCCATCAAATCAGATTTGAGGTAGATAATGATGTTTTATCTCTGCAATAAAGTTAAAGCCAGCATTTAAAAGCAGTTTTGCTTTTTTTTAAAATTTTTTTATTGAAACACATTTCATGAACGGTTGAATCTGGTCATAAGCTAAATGGATCTTTTTCCTAGGTCTTTAACTAGATTAAGACAATAAATAACCTCCATTACTTAGTGGCTTGTTGGTTTAATGAGCACATTAGATAAAGGTAAAGGAAATAGTATTAAGTGTTTGTACTGCATATACTAATTTAATTCATTTAATTCTAAATATCACTGAGGTTTTTCTGTACTCCTTAAATCTGTTGGATTCAATGAATGTTTTTGATGCATTTACCAGTAAATCAAATAGTCTGATTTCTTTCTGTGTAGCATTTTGTTTTATCTGAACAGTATTCTGATGCATCAGTTAACATGACAGATGCTGATCAAGTGATCAGTACTGTCACTTTAAGGAACTATCCATTTAGACTGACTAAATGAGGACAGATGTTGAAGGCATTGAGCGCTTGTAAGGCGGCGAGTGCTTGCAAGCTGTGTGTATTGTGCCACTCTACAAACAGTGTGTCTGTTTTGACTGAACGTAGTGCTTTGTGATCTTTGAGGACTGTAGTGAACTCAAAGCTGCAATTGCCATAAACAGTGGAGCTCTGCAATTGAACTCCCACTACCTCATCTTCTCATTGATCGGAGCATTAAGAAGATGCATGTCATGTTGCTCTGTGAATGGGAGAGAGAGCCAGAGAGCGTATAAGGGGGGAGGGAGAGAAGGGAGAGAGGGAGGCAGAGGGACTGTAGCGTAGTGTCAGCCTCAGAAGCTGCGTGGGTCGCTCACTTCCCTCACGCCATTGTTGTTGTTGTGAAACAGATTGAACAAAGGACTCCCCACGCTATGGACGTCTTATACCTTTGCCGGCTCAGCAGTGCTATGATCACACCCCGATGGAATGCTATTGAAATTAACCATATTAAGGAGAACTGCAGACGTTAACTGAGATGGCATACAGTCAGTGACAAGAAGGAAGCAGAGTAGCGATCTAAGGCATCATCAAAGTCGTTTTTTAATTTTTGGTGCTGTTTTTCTCGGGCTCATCCGCCTCTTTCTGCAGAGCGGCCACTGCTGATAAGGTTTCAGTCCCTTCTGTGAAGGTTTGGCATGGACATCGCTGTGGCTTATTTGTTGAAAGGGTTGCTGTGGATACTGACGGCAGGGAGGCTGCACTAGAGCCAGAGGCAAGAGTGAACAAGTCGCCTGCTGCAGAGTGCGCCGCTATTGGAGCAGATGCAGCTGAACCAGGCAAAGCAATGAGATTCCTGCAACACTTTCTGTGAAGGCTATATCCAGAGCTAAAGACCAAGCCCAGTATTGCTGTTTTTCTTGCATCTAGTCAGGCTCTCGCTGGACTTAATGCAGGAGTTGATGGAAGTGGCGGGTGTAAAAGACCAGCTCAGCCAGATGCGTTCACATTGCAGGTCATGTGATTTCTCATGAGGGTTGGGTGAAGTGGTGAAGGGTCTAGTAGACCCTGGAGCATCTTTTCCTGTCTGTGACTGCATGAATAGTGACGCTTGAATGAGAAAAAGCTATGCGGGCAACAGTAAGTAGCATATTTTGCAAGCAAAATTTCCTTCCTTTATTTATTTGATTTTTTTATTCACCTGTACAACATTTGACTGTACTGATTTATAAATAGTTATTTCTGATGTAAAATTAAATGGAAAAATCAGAAATATCCTGTTTGTTTCTGCTTCACATCAAAGGAAGAGACTATCGCACTGTACCTGACTAAAGTGCCCAGACTTTGATTTATTTCGACTCCCTCGCCCCTCCCACCATCACCATCATATTACACACACTGCTGACGTTGCTTGTGTGGGTTTCTATAAACATATGACACTCTATGTGTGGCAGTCAAAGGGCTCTTTCCTGTCCCTGCTGAGCACATGAATGGGAGCAGTGTCAGAGATGGAGGTGCTGATGATTTCAGTGTTTGAAGACAGCCATAGCCAAAGCCCTCTGCCAGAGGAGAGTAGATTCTATGACAGCGACTTCCACAAGAGTGAGGTACCTAGCGCCCACACACAGTGCCAGGCAACAAAAACCCAGTTATGCATGTTGTTTGTTTATTTTTGTTTGTTTGTTGTTTATTTGATAAGGACATGGTAGCTTTTGATGTGATTTGGAAAGTTAAGTCACAGAGTTTCTTCTTACATATTCAGATCTGTCAAGTGAATTTAGGTAATTGCTGATCATTTTTGGGTATTGCGTCATTCTTTTTTTTTTTACACAGAATTGTTAAGAAAACTTCATAGCTCGAAAGGTTTTTCCAAACAAAAGGGCATCATTTCCCAAAAGGTGTTTTTTTTTTTTTCTTTCTTGTTCAGTCCATATTTGTTAAGTCTTTTGTAATGACTGAAGCAGCATGACTCATTGAGAACATGGCAGTGTGTACCTGATATTTCATGTGGAACTGAGTGCCTTTGTTTTGTGTATTGATAGAAACTATTTTGGTCCTTTTTTGACTATTTTTGATAAGTTTTTTTTTTCTTCAAAGAAAAGTGTTATTTTTTATATNNNGATGCCTTCAGTGTGAATCTACAATGTTCATAGTCATGAAAATAAAGAAAACTCTTTGAATGAGAAGGTGTGTCCAATCTTTTGGTCTGTACTGTATATGTATATATGTTGCTTTAGATTCAGCATCTTAAGCTTTTATTTATTATGGGTAGGGGATCATTTATTCATGTTTGTGCATTTTTGAAAAATTGAAAACCTATCATTTTGATTTAGTCTATAAAATCAACCAAATCTAATGCATTATTTTTACAGGTAATCCTGGTGCAGGTAAACCCAGGAGAGGCCTTCACCATTCGACGAGAGGATGGTCAGTTTCAGTGTATCACAGGTAAGACTTTGCCTCAACTTAATAATTGTTCAAAAATCAGACGTGTAGGCATTGAATATTTAAAGATAGTATCTGTTACTTTATCTAATGAGTGGACCTGGTAAAATGTGTGATGTGGACATTTGCATTATTACGTGGAGTCCGTTAATAAAATATCCAGCAAGTATCCGAATTGCAGAGCTGGTGTAAAACGAGTTCCCGACTCTTAAGTGCTAATATGTAATTTTACAGTTGTAAAAAAATAAAATATTTAAAATAAATAATATTTTTGTTCTCCTCGACTATAGACGGAGAACCTGTGAAGCTCATAAAGATTTTTTTGCTTTATCTTTACATTGAAATAAATGATGTTATAATCAAAAAGAAAAAAAAAACAGCCATTTTGACACAAGAAGTTCTTTTTTTGCCCTCCTGAATCTTTCTAATTGGGTTTCTGGATTCAGTGTGAAAAGGGCTTTTTAAAACATCTGTGAGCAAAATATGACTTCTATAGAGAAATATTTACATAAGCACCTTTTATTAAAACTTATTTTGATGCAATAAAATACAACTTATTGTCTGAATTTTTTTTTTTTTGGCAAAGCTTAACCATTTTCTGTTTTTATTAAATAGACAAAGACAAAACCTGACTTTAAATACT
>JBAMIG010000009.1:7680616-7699002 GCA_037177335.1 Kiunga ballochi | reverse complement strand
TTTTTTATAATCTGATCTATGTCAACAGTCTTGCGTCAGTTTGATGTAAAACAGTGGGTGCCCCCCCCCTTTTTCTCTCTCCACCCTATCTCTCTTTTCTCTCTCTATCAAAAGCATAAGAGTCCATCATCCCAGCTTTCTCACCTTGTATACCGTCTCTCCGTCTAAATGGCCATAAGGACACATACGTGACTCATCAGTTTAGCAGCTAATCAGATGCACTAAGTAGAGTAACAGTAGTCAGAATAGGTGCACATTAGAGAAGTATGCAGCATAATATCCCCCTAATTTAGCTTAAAAGTGAGTGGAGTTAAAAATAAACACTTTGACCTCCCTGGCAAAATGTATTGTCGTGAAATTAATTATGATCCTGTCAGTGTGACTGTTTGTCATGCTTTTCCTTCATAGGCTGTGTTCCTAGGGGTGTATATATGGTCCTTTTGATTTCAGTACCATAAACGTACATCCATCCAAATGTTTATTAACAAGTATTGGTCTCCATGGTTTAGTTATGACTTGCTGTGAGGTTGCTGTTTGTGAGGGCAAGGTACGTTAGGTTAGTTGGATAAGATCATATAATGGTGTAACATGTCTGATGGTTGTCAGTATGAAATCATGCACCATGTGTGTGTTTTCTGCATGTTCTTCAGAGGCTGGACATCACAAAAATATATTATTCTCTAGCTGGCCTGTCTCATCCAAATAAATGTAATTTAAATACAACTTTAGTAGATTTATTTAGCCACATTAGACCAGCAGACTTTGACCTCCAGCCCTGAATGTGTGAGTTGACACTTTCCGTTTGCTGATACTGTCTGTAAAGATGTTATCAGTGAATGTTTTTATTTTTTTAACCTGTTAAAATAGTCAACTGCTTTACAAAAGCCAGCGAACACACTCTCTCCATACATTTCCACTCCTGTAATTTACTAGAAAAAAAAAAAACCTTTATTTCTTGGATGCGGTCTTTCAGTTATGTTAAGCGGTGAACTCTGAACCCGAGTCCTTCTTTGTTGAGGTCTCGCCCGGTTGCTGCTGAGGCCTCAAAAATTCTTCTTTCTTTGATTTTTACATTTTTAATTAACAGTTTAAACAACATAATGTTGTTTTATGTTATTAGGAGCTAATATTAAAATGCTGCCTAAAGTTTTAGTGAGGCGGCTGAATGCTGGAAATGAATCTGTCTGAACTCTCTGTGACTTTCCTGTTAGAGCTTGAGGCTTAACGTCGGTACCAAAGAGAATGGTGCCAGGTGTCAACGGGACTGTAGGAAGTTTCATGTTTTTGCATTGCCATCCTCTATCTCTTTTTTACCCCATATTTCCTGCTTATTCACAGATGCTTTCTCTCCTTAAGCCTTTTCTGATTGAATAAAAGCGAACCTTTTGTCATGCTGGTCTCCACTACATCTGGCATTGGGCCCCCGTTGTGTCTGTCTTGGGTTTAAAAGATGAGAAATGTGCTAATGTGCAAACTTGGCTCAGAGTTGACTCTCTGTTTCTGTCTTGGAGGCTTTCTGCTGAGTTGTCACTTCCCTGAGCTGAGCTAAGCCATTGAACTGGCCCCTACGACAGGAAGAAACTTTGTCTCTCAGCACTCTTGTAAAGTGGTCTTCTTGCATTTTGCTATTATATTAAAATGCATTTCTCTGCCTTTTGTTACCCACAGGAGTAAAGCAAACTAATTCATACATTAGTATATGTTATGAAATGAGAGGGGATTTACACTTCCAGAGGTTCATTCTAGTTAAACTTGTCAGTTTTCTTTCCCCACATGTTGGAAAATAGGATTTCTATGTTTTAGGGGAACAGTCAACAAAGTCTGCAAATGTGCAATCTTCATTTTTTAATTCCACTGCTTTTACGACGTCTAACTTTTCCTCTTCGGGTGTCTTTTTCAGCAGGCTGTTGGATTCAAACTTGGGATTTAATGACAGTTTTCCCATGTTGGCACATTTCCTGCAGATAAATTGGCTGTTTGTGCTGACATTTTATCATTTGCCTTCCTACTTACAGGTCCTGCTCAGGTTCCCATGATGTCTCCAAATGGTTCAGTGCCTCCAATCTATGTGCCTCCTGGATACGTTTCACAGGTATTTATTTCCAAAATGTCTCCTGTCCAGTATTTGTCTTCATCATCTTTTACAAATGGAGCAGCTTTTGATATCTGCTGCTTGTGTGTGTGTGTGTGTGTTTCCTTCCAGATCATAGAAGAGAACGGAGTGCGGCGGGTTCTGGTTTTACCTCAGCAACCAGATTTCCACCCGGGGGGGCATTCCCCTCTCCATCATCCTCCACCTCCACCCCATGCACACCTGTCTGCCTTCATCCCACACCCTGCTATGATGCCCCCTCCTCCTCACCTGTACACAGGCATGGCAGGGGGCGTGGGTGATTTGAGCTCCCAGTACATCTCCCAGTATCATCCAGCTCATATCTTCTCAGAGCAGAGTGAGTGGAAGTTAAAAACCATGTTTTTAAACTTGCACGCTCTACCCGTACAATCAGGACCAGAGTCAATCCGTGTAGTCATGTAATCCTAAAGATCTCTCACTCTTTGTTTGTCGCAGTCTCTACAGATTCGCACTCCCAACATGGCCGCCCATCCTTTGTCCACAGAGACGACAGAACTAACAAAACTCACGAGCGTCTTCAGAAAAAACTGAAGGAGCGTCAGGGAGGTGGAGGAGGAGGGCAGATGAAGGATAGCCCTCCATCGTCCCCACAGAAGTCCTGCAGCAGTCCTCCAGCAGGGGACATTCAGAATGGCATTGGTGGGAAAGGGCTGGACGCAGAACATAGGCATTCAGTAGCCTGCTCCGATAAGCAGACTGGCAAAGGAAAAAACGGAGAATCACGAGGTAAGGAAGTTTATTGTGCACATTTGACAAGGTTTTTTCCCCCTGTGCCTCATGGTCACACAAGTTCAAAACACCTTGTGACTTCATAAAAATTGATGATCTCTTGAGCCAGTTTACCACTGGTTTATGATCTAATACAACTGCGTAACTTCGTGTGACCTGTGTGAGGTATTTAGGAATAGTTAGATATGATTAGTTAGTCATAGTCTTGATTGTGTTGGTTTACAAAAACCCAGCTAGGCCAACAACTAGTTTTATATTTATGTATTTTATAATATTGCAATCATTGTAAATGTTTTCTAGTAAAACTGACTGATTTTTTTTTCTTTTTACTCTAATTTTTGTTGTTTTTCCTTCTTTTCAGAACTGGACAAAGAGGCTCAGGCCCTACTCGCGCTTTTGAGTACCATCAGTAAACCTGTGGTGGGTTTTCACATCTTTATCATCCTGTTAGATGCTTTTTTTTATTCTGATAACATCCTTGATGAATTGTTACTCGTCTCAGCCTCAGATAGAGCAACTTTAGTAGGACAGGGATTCTTTTCCAGTTCTTTACCAAACCACAGGGGTTACTGAAGTGGTTGTGACTTGAACTGTGGGAAGTAAGGGACCAAAGTGAGGCCCCAGGGCATGGGGTTGGAGTTACAAACTTACCTCCACATATGAAACCCCCCACCCCCACTCCCTGCAGTCTAGCGCAGGCTATTTTTAAACCTCCTCCAACAGAATGAAAAAATCTTAGTATTGCAAAGCACATCCCTGCAGCTGAAAAACATCTTCCCCGTGCTGCAACACCTCGCATATTTTGATATCTGTCTGTTTTTTCTTTCTCTACCAAGAAGTTAGAATATTGTTGGTATAAAATGTAGACTAGAAAACATTTTTACAATATATTTGCTTGTTTTCTTTCTCTTTTGAAGATATTATAAATAACATGTGAATCCTCTCTGGCTAGGTGTCAGACATCCAGGCCAGAGGGGCAGTAGTCGGCTGGAGTGCACCAACCAGGCCTGAGAAGGAGAACGGCAGTGTCGAGGAAGACTGCAGCCCACCAGAACCCCTCAGCTTCGAGGTTTCTGTCTCTGTTAGTGGCAAGGATGGCAAATACCAGAGTGCATACTGGTAAGTGCAAAGGACAAGATACTGGTGTCAGATATTAGATCAACATTTAAAACGCCAAATAATGCTGTTTTTTTTTTCCTGTGATGCAGTGGGGAAGAATTAAATGCAACTTTAGAGGGCCTTCGACCAGCAACAGACTATCATGTCAGGTCGGTATAATTTTCTACCCTGTACCCTTTAGCTTTTGTCAATACACAAAGGAATTGTGTGTAAACATGTTTTTCTTCAGGGTCCAAGCAATGTGCAACTGTTTACTGGGAAGTCCATCAGAGGCTGTGAGCTTTACCACTTTAAGCTGTGAGCCAGATCCTCCCAATCCTCCCAGGAAGGCCAGTGGGACCAAGAACTCACTCGTACTTCAGTGGAAGGTTAAAAAAAATGCATGTTTTATGTTTGATGGAGCTGAAGTTTCAAAGCACACAGTTCTCAGTTTTTGCAAGGGGTCAGATGGGGATAGCATTCATCTGATAGAACTCCAGATGATGTTAGCGGATTAATATATTTTAATGCTCTAGCATTGCTGATGATAAAAATAATAAGAATAATGTTTTATTCTTTCTATTCTTCAATCCTTTGGCAGATACTTTTATCTAAAGCGACTTACATATGATAAGCACTCCTTTTTTCCATAGCTTTTGTCAATATTTGCTTTATATCTGATATAATATAGCTTTTGTCAACTATTTGAAATCAGTGAATTGTTGAATAGTAGAAAGACACTTTAAATAAAGTATCTGTCTTTAAAGATTGTTGCTGTTATTTTTTTTTCACTCTGACTTTTGTCTTTCTGCTGCCTAATTTGTTTCACTGTAAATTATGCTAATCTATGCTATCTAATGTAGCACAGATTAGCTTCAGGAACATCCGTTCATGTACAACAAACAAACTTCACCAAATAAAATAAATCTCTAATTTGAAATAATTAATTGGCTTGTCACAATTATATAATCTGCTCACAGTTATGCATGACTACTATTATTATTATCATCATCTCTATTCATATGGATATAAAATCACATAATGAAATGTGATAAAATGTAATGCTTTTGTAGTTTATTCATTATTCTGCCTTTGTGCTGCTTTTTTCTGCTTTGCCTTTATGACCAGTGAGTTGAGTCGAGCTGCTTAACTACAAACACGCGACCAGGCATATACCCAGTCCTGTTTCATAAATGGAAATTAGTTCTCAATCATTTTAGTTGAAAAAATAAGTTATTTTGACATAATTTCTTTGACATTTAAGGTGAGATTGAATTTGGAAAGCCTAACATAACACACCACTGTGAATATAGCATTTTTTTACAAGAGGCATGATTTTAAACTATTTCTCCATAAAGTAACAAAAATGTCACGAACCTTATAGACATAGCAGTAGTTTTTAAAAATGTACCACACTAGGTTTTTAATAGATGATGGCGAGGAGGTTGACTACAAGCCGGCTCCTTTCCTTCATCATGTTTTGTATTTTGTCTGGGAAAAGAAAGTAGCTTGAACCACAAACACAGAGTTGGGAAATGTTTGACATTATTTCCTAACCGGCATATTGTAATAAATAATGTCTGCTTCTCCCTCAGGCTCCGTGTGACAACGGTTCCAAAATCCAAAACTACATTCTTCAGTGGGATGAGGTAAAACGTATGCTGTAATTTGTTGTGACCCTTTTAGCTTCATCATTAGTTTGATTTTCAACTTGTCCATTTTTTTTCCTCCTCCAGGGGAAGGGGACCAGTGAGTATGAACAGTGCTACTATGGACCTCAGAAGCAGTACAGAGTGACTAAACTTACCCCGGCTTCAAGATACTCATTCCGCCTTGCAGCAAAAAATGACATGGGTGTAAGGTAGGTGCCTCAACACGCTAGATCGTTTCCTCACCGTTGTCCATTTTCATGTTGCCGTTTCCTCCATTGGCCATCTCAATGTGTTTGTGCATGTACATCTCTCACTCTCTTTGCTGTCTTTTCCTTCCATTCTGTCCATCCTCTGTCTCTTTCTGCCCTCCCCAGCGAGTTCAGTGAAGTGGTGGACCTGTTCACCTCATGCAGTGTGCCATTGCCACCCTTCCCTCCAGAGCTGGAGATGGCAGGAGTGACCTGGCTGTGTCTGAAGTGGCAGAGGCCCAGTAGCTCTCCAAAAGAGGATGACATCTACTATAGTTTGGAGATGGAAGAGGAAGGATCGGTAAGTCTCTCATTATCAGCACTTCCATATTTAAATTAGTTAAATAAAATTAGCCTAAAATTTAGGTGACATTTTTACATGAAGCAGCTGCTTGCAGATAAAGCTCCTGTGTAGGAGCATAGAGATCTTCATGTAGCTGTTTCTC
This sequence comes from Kiunga ballochi, assembly GCA_037177335.1. Taxonomy (NCBI): domain Eukaryota; kingdom Metazoa; phylum Chordata; class Actinopteri; order Atheriniformes; family Pseudomugilidae; genus Kiunga; species Kiunga ballochi. The sequence goes on along the minus strand of JBAMIG010000009.1, from coordinate 7,692,695 downwards.
CTCTAGACAGCGGCATTCAGGGATTATGAAGTAAGTCATTGCTCAGTGTGTTGTTCTTTTTTTTTTCTTCCCTTATTTGTCTTTGTCCCAGGGCTATGGCTTCCAGCCAAGCTACGACGGTGACGAACTCTCCTGCACTGTGAGGAATCTCCACAGGAGTACCAAATACAAGTTTAGGGTAAGAGAGCTCAATGTCAGAAGTGGTTATCTGCAGGTTTAATTTTGGAAGTGGAGAAAATATGAGTGGAGGGGGCCAGGGGAAGGAGGGGCACCGAGTCCCACGTCGGCCCTATGACTCATCCGTTTACAGGATTCTGCCAGCAAAGCAGTGGGAAACTGACAGCATCAACAGGAGGACTCCAGTGTGGATAACATGTGAGGCATCAGTGAGAAGCAAGCAGAGCAGTGTTTGACCAACATGTGGCCTTTTGGTTTGCGGTTATGTCAGAGTTTAGGGACAGATTGTTGTGTTGCTCTCCATGTCACTTTTCTGTTTCTCTCCCTCACTCTGTCTCACACCTTCACTGTCATTCATTACAATTAATAAGGTTCAATAGTGGCATCCCAATCAGAAATAGACATAGATTTATAGATCTTATATGAACAATAAAGACCAGCGTGGGAAATGGAAGACTTAAGACAGATTTATCTTCACTTTAAAGGCAGAAATCTATTTATTTGATATTTCTAGATGCATTTATAGATGTTTTAAACTTTTTAGATGTGGATTTTGTTGTTATAGAAGTGACCTGTGTGTAACCTCTGCACCATAGAGCATCCCTTTAAAATCATTTGAAACATATTAGTTAAGTTAAATTTTTCTTCATCCTTTATTGTTCTGTATAAACCTTGTACAAGTATTTAATTATTAGTATTTTTATACAACAATCATCCCCAAGAGAGTTCATTCCATTTAATTAACAGTGAAACCTATCCTATGGGATTAATTAACTACAGTTTATCCTATAAAAGGAATAAAATGGTTGGTTAAAATGAAGTTAGAATTACAAAAATGTTATCAGCCTGGTTTTTTTTTTTTTTGCATGTGTTGTGTGTTACTGTTGTGACCATTTAATCCCCTTCCAATACGCATGTGTTCATACCCTGCGGTTTCTCTGTTAGCTATAACTGATGGAAATCCCTCTTTCCCTCATACCAATTATCCAGCTGCATGGTGTGAAGGGAAATGAGGTGCTGAGGAGTTTTTCATTGTTTAATGTGAGTCGGTGCCATGCAGCAGGCTCATATGTCCGTGTTAGTCCTGATGTTTCTTGCTGACATGAAACAACACTAAAGCTGTATTGGCTCATGTTGTAATTGCAACGCTTGTGGTTTCTAAACAGCTTTGGTATAAGATTTCTTCAGATTCTGGTTGATAGTGTTTGTCGAGAATCATTTTAGTTGCAGGAACCCAGAATTTGCATCTCGTTCTAATTAGACACAATCAGGAAATGTAATGGCCTTTTTATGTTCCTTCATTAACTTTCAGTGCAAACTGTTGCCAGTTTTAGCCAGGAATTATTACTGATCACTGTTGTGCGTTTTCACCAGGTGGCAGCATACAACTCAGAAGGGAAGAGTAACCCCAGTCAGGTGGTTGAGTTCATCACAAAGCCAGACAGACCCAGCTGTCCCGGCAGGCCTGTCATCAGAGGAAAAGTGCTGCCCAACAGCTTCCGAATTGCCTGGGGTGAGATTTCCTCTGTTTCCTTTCCTAAAACCTCCCAGCGCTGTGTATCAACAACCTGACAAATTTTAGGTTACAGATTTATTTTTTAAAATAGAACTCTGCATGACATCCCAGGTAGTCTGTAAAATAGATGATGTGCAATCCTCTCCTCTGTTCAGATATAAGTGAGGATCATTTATACAGCTCTATTGCCTAACAAATTCCTCCCTGCTGTGTACGTGGTTTCTGCTTCCCCTTTTCACAAAAAAAAAACCCATAGTTATAAATTGTTGTATTTTACAATGTACCATAATGAGTTCCAGTGGAGGTTCACTTTTATCCTCAACAGCATTACCTAACAGAGGCAGCAAGTCATCACATAACTATTCCTCAGATCATAGAAAAGGTGGATATCCAGGCAAAGCAGAGGTGTTATTAAGCTTTTTAAATTTTGTTTGTCTTAAAATTCAGATTCCCCTAAGGATTGTGGTGGAGCACAAGTCACTGAGTATGTTGTTGAGCTGTCCGAGGTCTCAAGTGGTAAGTTCCACAAGCTGATAATGAGATTGCTTAACATTTCCTTTTACGTCCATTAAAAACACTAATTTTTTACAGTAATTTGAGTTCATATCAAACATATTTTTTTATTCTCCTGTAGGCTCATCGTGGGGGCCGGTGTACTCGGGGCCAGCTCTGGAACACATGTGTGATGGTTTGAAGCCTGGATGCTCATATCAGACTCGAGTTTACTGCAGCAGCGAGGGAGGGAAGAGCCCAGTGAGTCATTCAGCATCAGAACACGTGCACACGTGGATTCAGGCTCTGTTTTGTGTTTCCGCAAAATAATTCATGATTATTGAGATTGAAGGAGAATATATTTGCACTTTTATCTAAGCTGGTAGAAATGACTAAAAACGTTTTTTATTTTTGGCATTATAGTTGAAGACTGTCGCAGAATGTCATGATTATTGCTGTGCTCACCTTTTCTGACTCTAATTATTATGATTACCTATTACTATGATTACCTGATTTTTATTTTCATGCAACAGTTCTTGGTATAAATTTGACTTCCTGTGAGTTGTAATGGGAAATTGTTATAAGGTCAATCTATAGTGGGAGATTCTTCCTTTTCCTGGTTTGAAAGTACAAGACACAAGTTTGCTAATCAATTAGCCTTCCCTGCATGTGTCAGAGGAGGTTTTTCTTTAATTAGTTCAGTTCACATGCGCTCTTCATTAATTTCTCTATCAGCTGTTTGTGCATGCGTTTATTCTTGATGGGGCTGGTGATTACACATGAGTCACCGTGTCGACTTCCTGCTTTTTGTTGCAGCTCAATGTGACACAGAACGCACATGTTTTAGCTTTGTCACAGACGTTCGGTCGCATCTTCACTTGTAAGATAATCTAACTTTAGAAAACAACATTTTTTTTTTTCTATGCTCATTTATCTTTTGACAACATATTCACATTTGTCTCCTCCTTGCTCCGCTGTAGCCTGAATCAGCCTGATAAGCTGTGGAAAATGAAAATTGTATCCAGTGTCTTTTATGAAGGCGAGTGAGAGGAGGGTGTGAGAATGTCAATTTGTTATTTTCTGTGGGTATTAATTGGCACATTGTATTTGTTTGCAAGCTGTCAGAGATCCTGCAAGTCCAGACTCCCGCAGTGCCCCCAGGGTCCTGCCAACCCCCTCGACTTGTGGGCAAGCCCAAAGCCAGGGAGGTGCAACTGCGCTGGGGTGAGTCATTCTTCTCAAACTTACATCTGTGTGGGATGGATGCATTTGTCTCTTTAACTACCACAAAGTAGTGTGCTTTGATTATGCAGCATCTTATTCCTTCTCAGCTGTAGTTTTTTTTTTTGTGCATGTGCCATTTCAATGTTATTTAATTAGATATATTAATGTTTTAAATTGCATTGATTATTGATCTGTTACGTGCAAATATCTCAGGTCCCCCCCAGGTAGACGGTGGAAGTCCGGTGTCCTGCTACAGTGTAGAAGTGAGTGGGCCGCAGTCTGAAGAGAGCAGAGAGATTTACCAAGGTCCAGAGCTGGACTGCTCTGTGGGAGGGTTACTGCCTGGCAAAACCTACAGCTTCCGGCTCAAAGCTGCAAACAAAGCTGGGGTGAGAACGGATCCATCAATAACCAGAGGAATTATTTTCCCAGTTATAAAGAAAAAGAACATATTAAAGCTTTACTGTGAATAAAAAAGTAGTTTTTATTTGATGCAGTTTGGGCCTCTTTCTGAGCGCTGTGAGGTTACAACTGGCCCTGGAGCTCCTGAGCAGTGCAAGGCCCCCTCAACCACATGCAAATCCCCCAGCTGTGTCATCGTGAGCTGGGAGGTAAGCGACGCCTAATCTCCATCTATCACAGGCATCTTTTTAAGAACCTAATGGAAAAATTACCTACGCTGCATCTCGTTTCGTGCACTTTTCACTTTCAGGTACCTGCTTGCAACGGAGCTCCAGTGACAGAGTATCGTCTGGAATGGGGCGCAGCCGAGGGAGCCATGCAGATGTGTTATAGTGGACCAGGACTCAGCCATGAAATGAAGGGATTGCTGCCTGCAACTAACTACTTCTGCCGGGTGCAGGTTAGTATTAACATTTGCATTACTTGTTTTATAAATAAGCCTTATTTAATGTCACTCGTTTTGTTTATTCAGTCTACACAATTATTTAAAGCCATCAATGTAGAACCATATCTCACTTTACATAAAATCACTTTACATCATTTTAAATTTGAGGAGGCAATTTCAGCGTGGTAAAAATGAATATCTTTACAAAAGTCTAGAAGATTTACAGCAAAAATATCTCAAATACAGAAATTGCAAAGATCATACAAGTGATTAAAGCTTTCCAGTGTCCATGAGTAGAAATTTCATACTAGACCAGATTAGAAATGTAAAATATCTACAGTTTGTGGTCTTTTTTTAAAGCATATTTTCAGCTTGCAGTTGGCTATTGTGCAGATTCTTCTGTCCTTTGAAGGGAACAAATTACTCCTGAATCATATCTCTGTCAGCCCTCATCAGCTTTCTGCATCCTTCCAACACATTGCTGCTGGGTTTTAGATTTTATTGTCGAGATTTGGGGAAAGAAATCCAATGACTATTGATAAGGAGAAGATGGTTTTAAAGATTCCTCCTTTGGATTTTTAGTTGTTAGCTGATAAATGCATAACAAGTTTGGCAATTGTCTTTTTTTAAGGTTTGCCATGTTGCTGTTCAGATATCCTACCAGATGTTTTTTGCCATGATAAACTATAATTAATCAATCTAATGTTCAATTAATCTAATAATAGTGTTCAAAACTCTTTTGTATTAACATGTATATGTTTGGCCGCCACCTTGTGGTCAGAGAGAGACATTACACGTGTCCTCGCGTCACAGCTGACGTCGGCGTGTCAGGATCAATCTCATGTCTTCTTGCACAGGCTGTCAATGTGGCGGGCGTAGGCCCCTTCAGCGAGGCAGTGCTGTGCCAGACGCCTTGCTCTGTGCCTGCAGCTGTCAGCAACATCTACGTGCTCAAAGAGTCCGAGCTACTAAAATACGAGACGCCAGGTGACGCAGATGAAGACGACGAAGAAGAGGAGGAAGAGGAGGAAGAGGAAAGTTGTACTCGGCCTCCGCCAGTCTTCTCTCCATCCAGCTGCTTGGGTATTTGCTGGGATCCTCCATGTGATCACGGCTCAGAGATCACATCTTACCTGATTGACCTCGGAGAGAGACAGCCTATCGCTGTTGGCCCTGTCACCAAACACATCATCCAGCATCTGCAGCCCGACACCAGCTACAGGTTGGTGCTTCACTTCTATCTTGGATCGTTGCAAAAGGTTGCATTAGGCTTGCAGTGCACGACTTTGAACTTTTCAGATGTCAACTCGAGTTAGCGGTTTGAAAGTGTTTGATCACTGCAAACGCAAATCCTAAAAATGACATAAGGAAGACGGACACATTTGGAAAGTTTGCATGTGGAACTATTCAGAATTTTTCATGTTTTCTCTATTGTTGACTATTTAATCTCATGTATTCACTTGGTCATTTATTTAATAATACTCTTTATGTTTGCCTAGTTAAATCCAGCTGGGAACCTTTTTTTTTTGTTTGGTATTGTTGCAGAGTTGTGTAAAACCTATAAAACCTGTCTGTTTCCATCTGCTCAGGCAGTCGTGGAAGAAAATCCTTTGCCAACGAGATGAAATGCAGATAATGCCACTTCTGGCTCGCTGGGTCTTTGCACCTCTCTGATCCTGTTACTTCTTTACTTCTTGTGTCTTAGGATCCGAATCCAAGCGCAGAATATTCTGGGAACAGGTCCCTTTAGTCACACCTTTAAGCTTAAGACGAAGCCGCTGCCCCCACAGCCTCCACGCCTGGAATGCACCACCTTCAGCCACCAGACTCTCAGGCTCAAATGGGGCGACGGCCCGGCCAAAGCTGCCACCTCAGACGCCCTCCAGTATCAGCTGCAGATGGGGGACAAGAACGACAGGTCAGTGGTTCGGAAATCAAGTAAAGAGGAAAAGAAACTAAATCTGAGCAGGTAGTAACAACATCAAATCCTCTGACAAAGTGCCCTAAAAGAAGACGGTCATTGCTCATGGCTGCTGTATATTAAGAGGAGTTACTTGTCTGATTTCTTTTTTTTTTTCTTAAACCTTTCTCCATATTTACTCTGTGCTCATTAAATCCTTTCTCTTCCTTTTTCATGCTCCTGTCATTGCAGATTTATCTCCTTGTATAAAGGGCCATGCCACACACACAAAGTCCAGAGGCTTAATGAGTCTACCTCTTACACGTTCCGCATCCAGGCCTTTAATGAGGCGGGCGAAGGGCCCTTCTCCAATGTTTACACATTCACCACCCCACGCTCTCCTCCAGCCCCTGTGAAAGGTACAGTGGCACTTTTCTTTCTTTTTTTTTTCCTCTCATTCTTTCTCCGCGGTACAACTTCTTATTATCTTCACAAGCGTTTCCTGCTGACAGCCAGTGTGCTCAGCTTTTAACCTCATTTAACCAAGGCCTGACTTTGAGTAGGACTCAGCAGCCACAGATTGACTTGTCGCCCGTCATCACGAGTCGGGTTGCTCATCAGCTCTGTGGTCTGTTCTCTGCAGAGTCTCTTTTGATCGTACGCAGTGCAGTCGATAATGAGGATGTCGACCTCATTGTCACTGTAGCAGCTTTTTGAATCAGACAAAGTGCATCAGAATGATCCGTTTCTCCACATAGTAAAGCGTTCATATAGTCTGAATGCCACGTTCTTGATTACTGTTTTGCTAATGACAGATTGAATGTATCACATTGGATGGAATCATCTCTATTCTGTCTTTTTGTTCACCTTCCAGCCCCTAAAGTGGAGCGTCTAGATGACAACTCCTGCGAAGTCACATGGGAGACCCTGGCACCCATGAAGGGGGATCCAGTTATCTACACCCTGCAGTGCATGATGGGAAATTCCGAGTTTAAACAGGTACTGGTGTTGCTGTGTGAAAGTTTCGCCGTCCATCTTCACGTCCTTCCCTCTTACCTCCGGCTGACCTGTCATTCATAACCGTGTCCTTTTTATGCAGATGGATTCAGGCCCTTTATTGTTTTCATGGTGGCATTGTTGCATTTTGTATTAGTCATTGCTGATTTTAAATTGCCCACTTATGCAAAGGTCATTGATCCATGAGGTATCCCAGATGTCTCGCCCCCTGCCAGCACATTCATCTTTCATAATGGCCTGCAGCCATGTTAACATGGAATAATGGCCGCTGCAGGCTTATGGTAATCTCACCACATTGCAATTGAATCGGGAAGCTGAAATATGTGGCTGTCTTTCCTGTTTGTTTCTCTCCTTATTGTTCATGTCAGTGGCATCACTGGATTTAAAAGTCAAGGTTTAGGAAAGGGACATTACTCTTTGGACGAGGACAGGAGCACCTACCGGACAGTTAATAACATGCGGTAACCCCGTTCTCCTGCAGATTAGTTACTAGTCTCACTTTGACAGTTTGCATAAAAATACATATTTAAGAAGAAGAATTGAAAACTCTGAGGTTCTCAGGGGGACAAAACCGATGGCATCCCGCTTTTACCAAGCATTAGATATAATAAATTCATTTTAAAATAGTCCATTAATTCAAATACCAACTCGTCCTGTTAGTTTAAAACAGGAATAAAATGTGAGAAGATAGAAAGCAGTTTTTTTTCCCCCTAAATTTAAATTCAATGCAGAACATTTTAGGAGGAAATGGACTCATCTCTGCCTCTTTCCTGTTTCCAGGCCTACAAAGGCGCTGCCACATCCTTCCATGCACAGAACCTGCAGCCCAATAGCGACTACCGTTTCCGAGTATGTGCTATCAGGCAGTGTCAGGACGCGACCGACCTGAGCGGCCCTTACAGCCCCACGGTCACTCTCTCCCCCCAGCGGAACGATGTGACGCCGGGCAGCAACACGGCCAGCTCGGGGTCCAGAACCGGCACAGAGTCCAACCGAACCAGACAGAGCCTGACAGACGAGCAGTGTGCTTTCCTCCTCCTCATGGTCTTCGCCGTCATCGCCATCCTCATCGCTTTTGTCATCCAGTACTTTGTCATAAAATGAGCAGTTTGCGCCACCCAGCTGCAGGGTCATAGCTTTACCCCCCCCCCCCCCTCACCCCACCTCCTCCCACCCATCTCTGTTGTTTTGTATTCTTCGTTTTGTACTTAAACTGTTTTCCGGTTTTAACACAGTGATCGCATTATCTGAAACGGGGAGCCGCAGGAGGCTGAGCTGGTGAATAAGAGGCATTAATTGAGGATGTAACATCTCATTTGGCACCTGCGATAGCTTCTGGACTCTCCTGCCTTTTGTCCCCTGGCCCCAAGTTTGTTGTGTGTGTTAAATCTGACGCGTAACGGTTAGCCTTGTGTGCAAAAGAAACAGAGAATGCTTATGGTTCTGGTTTATTTTGGGAGGGGGCAGGGGAGAAGTGGCGCATATATAAAATGTATAGAAATAGTCTTTATTTATATTTCCATTTACGTGTCCGTATAAAACTGTTTTTTGATAGATGTGCTCCAAAAATACTATGTAGGTGTGTCATTAGCCTATGCGCTATTTGATCGTGGGACCTGATGGGCCAGTGTTTGCACAGTGAGATGTGTGTCCAGGTGTGTATACTGTATGTAGTTTGTGCCACAGCGGTACACGGCTGGGAGGACTTCAGGGCCAGATGAAGGGACGTATCTTCCAGCATGCAGGAGTTTCAAGAGACCAGAAGAAATGGAAACAAAAGAAAATCTTGATCACAGTATAGAACGCTTATTTAGCACTTTCCAACCTTTTTGATGTTCAGAATGTTTAAGAATGCAAAAATGACTGGAGAAATGTTAGTATATTTTTGTACAGCAAGGACACGAAGACCTGTAGGATTGAGGAGGAAAAAAAAGCTCAGTATAAAGTTAGAAAACAGAAACCAAACTAACAGTGAGTTCTAATTATTTTTACTATCATATAGTTATACTGTAGCTTGTTTTTACAATCATGCAGCTGCTTTACTCCGAAATATTGTTGTTCAGCACAAAAAAGTGTATGCTTTCTTGTATATTTTCTTTTATTTTGTTTTCCCCTGGTAATTGATTTTGCACATTAGTGGAGAAAACCTTGACTGACTGCGTTTTGGTCTTGTGATGCATTTTATAGAATACACGTTGAGATTGTGCAAGCCCTACTTGTGTTTTAAAAGTTGTAGTATCACATGATGTGTCACTGAAACAGCTAATCTCTACAAAAAAAATAGTAAAAAAGAAAAAAAATAATGGAAAAAGGTAAGTACCAGTTGTTTCAGAGGCCTTAATTGGAGAGGGAAAAACTTTTCGGGAGAATTCTCTTTTTCTTAAGTTTGACTTTTTTTTTTTTTTCTTTTCTTTAGTGTTAGAAAACACTAAAATGTGTTTTATTTCCTTTAACTTTGCAGCATTCTTTTGATGTTAGTTAACATGTAATCATGAGAAAAATGGAAAGTAGTTCTATATATTAAGATTTCTCTTGGTTTCTTTTGTCAGGTCATACATGTGTGAAGTATATTTTTTTATAATATTGAAGTAATATAAGTTAATACTCTCCATAGAAAATGAAAAATCCTGAGTAGTCATCAATCATGGAATGCAAAAGGTGGATACAAACGTGTTATCATGTACTTCCTGTGAATCTAAATTGGCCTTTTCTCTGTGTTAAGTATTTGTGACGGGTTGCCGACGCCGAGGAATCAGTGGTAATCTGGGTCTAGTGTTGTTTGGTTCTGTGCAGATCACTGCTGTTTGCAACTGTAAAAATGAAATGCAGGTACCTTGCAAAACGTCCTGAGTAATTGCATGATTTGGTCCTTCAGACATTCTGCAAATGTCTTCTCTTTGTCATTTAAAGAATTCAAATTCCTATTTTTGATAGCGATTTGCAACGTGTGCCATTTTAACACCTCTTCACCGTAGGCTGACTACCTTCGGCTGGAGAGATTAACAAAATGCTACAAAAATGAGTAAAATATGCACAAAAATAGAGACCATTTTTATGTAATTTTAATGTTTGCAGTTACCTCATACACCGTACATTCCAAAATGAAAATTTGTTATACTATACATACTACCAGACATATCACTTTACAATGTTCGTTATGGGAAAATGTATAATCATAGATATGTATCGAAAGTGTATCTGTATAGCCATGATATCTACAAAGGATCCATGCACAATAAAAGATTTATAATTCTTCATCATGTTGGAAGTTTCAGCATGTTTGTCTGACTCCTTATTGGTTCAAATTGTTTAAAAGGAAGGTGCACGCTTCTGATCAGAAGCCCACTCAAGTTTTTACCTGCAAATGCTGCCAGGTCACATTTCAAATGTGGATTTAATTGTAGTTTTAAGCTTTTGTAACCGCTTTATCTCAGAAATGGTTTAAAGAAAATACCAGAAGTCTGTCTCGAAGCGTAAATAAAGCTGAGATGAGACAAAAACCACAAGTCCTTCAAAGAAACACAATTTTAAATGCATTTAAACTATATTTATAGTTTCAATACATCACTAAATCCAGGTTTCATATTTTTTCTAACTGTTCACAAGCAAAGCTGATGATGTGAGAGCTTCATCTCTGAAATCCCAGTCTAAATAAAAACCACAGCAGCTCAAACTCAACTGAACAAAACGACTGCTGGTGGCTTAAAATCACCTACTTGCACAATAATTCCTCCATCATATATCGATTCCACGAGGTAAACTTTCTTGCTGCTTCATTCCTCAGTAATTCAAGCTTTTATTCGTAAAAATGAAAAACGGTTGCTTATATAGAAATGGTGAAATCTGCTCACCTCAGAAGCAGCATTGATCAGAGCTCGGAGGCTGAACCACTTTGTTTTGAGACATAACTTTATCTTGCAAACAAACCAACATTTAATTTGAGAGGTTCTGAGTCGGTAACATGTTGCTTCCTTTCTTCTTCTCACTGGGAAAATGTTACCTCCTATCACACTTTTTTCTTCACCTTGCTGGAAAACAAGCCCTGCAGTGAGATGCATGTCCAAAGCACTGAAACATTTATGTATTTATTTTTAGAGCAATCTGTAGGACTTTATTTTTATTTTTTATTTGCAGCAAAATGCTCAAATTAAAAACAGTTTACAAGCAAAGTCAGAAATGATTCTTTAAAGATGAATACCATCTGCAACATTTTAACTTATATTTGATATAAAACACGTTACTCTAAAACAAATGTTATATCAAATCCTGCAAATGATGGTAAAATACTTTCCTTCATACTTTTGTTGCATATTTTTTAAATTTCCCAAAGACGCCTATGGATTCTGTGGTTTAGATTTTTTAAAATGGTTTTTTCACAGACTTTTTTTCATTGTGTCTTTTTACGGGGTTTGAAAATGATGAGTAAAATGCATCATTTCACAAATTTTTCTATATCTTTTCTTACTAATGGTTCTGTTTTGTAAAATGCAGCCAGATCATGTCCTGCGGAGGACTGGCGACCTGTCCATGGTGTCCCTCCAATCCCCTGCTGATTATTGCTATAGGCCCGGAAAAGGACTAAACAGTCTAAATAGAAAATGAATGATTGAAAGTTGTTGCTGCAAAGATTTATAATTTAGGGACTTTTAACCATTGCTTTGATATCTGCATGTCATTTAACTCAGGCAGGAACTTTCCTAAAGAGATAAGAATCATCAACCAGACTGAAAGAATGAGACAGGAAAGCAGACTGTGTTAGTTTGGGTCATAGCTGAGAGAGTGTACAGTTCTGATGCTATATCCTCTTTAACCCCTTATGGCCTGATGTTGCATATTTGATACATACTGTTTCTGAGACATATTGCATCACTTTATGGCAGAAACTTCACTCATAATGTTGTTGTTT
>JBAMIG010000009.1:7667616-7679417 GCA_037177335.1 Kiunga ballochi | reverse complement strand
TTTATGGCAGAAACTTCACTCATAATGTTGTTGTTTACCACATGATACTGGTCTCCTGGACCTTGGTGACCACCAGACAGCAGGAGATTACACTGTAATCATTTTAAATAGTTAAAGGGTCAAATAAAGTTCTTAGATTTAAAAAATGAGATGTCTCTGCCCAGTTACTCTCAATTCATGCATTAAGGGGTTAACTCACCAAATCTATGCTGATGCATTATATGAAAATCTGTACAGCTGGATTATATTTATTTCATATGATAAAGACAAATCACTGCAACATCGCCTCAAACCAGGACTAAAAAGCTAAACTTCCTTAAGTTAAAGGTCCAGCTAAACCCCTGTATTATGCACATATTATGCATCTCTTTTCCCCACTTTTTCCTTTAATGTCACCAAGAACACAAATCCTTGAGAATTATTTTAAATAATTTCTAAACTAATCCATTTATTACAAGTAAAAACTCTTAATGCATCCTCTGCCAGGTCACCATAGTTCATCACTGCTGTTTTCTTGTGTGTGTGTGTGTGAAAGAGACACTGGAAGTTTGTGGAAAAAACATGTCTCTTTTTTTCTTAGGTGCACCAGTTACTCCACAATGGCAAAGCAAAGCCACAGTGATTAATAAGAGTGAGAGCTGGCTCATTCTCGGCTTCTGCATTGTGAAAATCAGCTCATGCTGAGAGATGGATGACACACACTTTAAAACAAACAAAGACGAAACTGATAAACAAGCTTTCTCGGTTGTAATGCCATGACATAAGTAAAGAATGACACAGCTGACCCTCTGGGGTCCGAGTGGTTCGGAAAGCATTGGGTCACCTCCGCAAACATTTGCAAATGCCAGCATGTCTCTTGTGGTTTGTTGAGTCCTAATGGATGTGAGAGCTCTGAGACAACAGAGCAGCGCTTTGTTGCTTCATGGCACTTTGGACATGAAACAGGAAAACCTGCAAATCAGGAAGTGAAAACACAGATCTGTTTGTAACATCAACCTCTATTATGATGCACAAGTTGAAAGACATAAAAATTTCCTTTTTTTTTCATTCCTCCCACCTTAAACCTCATGAGTCAGTGAAGGTGACACTATACACTAAAACTTACAATTTCAAGACTAAACAACCGGCTTGACTCAGAAATTTGTTTTGTGCCGTCACAGTTTTTTAATTTCTAACTAAAATCCATTTTCTAAGAATCGCTGAACAGCAAACCACACTGCTGCAACATGCAACACATGCGAGGCTCCTTTCTCTGCTCCTGCTTCTTCTTCTACTCCCTAAAAATCAAGTAGACAGCTGCTGCTAATTCAGAAGTGATGTGGGAGTTCTCACTAAAAAAAGAAAAACTAAAACAAACCCATGCAATTAAAAAAGCACAACAAATAAACCAAACTCAACCACAAAAACAATCTAGTATGCACACCTGACAAAACCATGCAATAAATAAACCAAAAACAATTTAAAAAACACATCACATAAAGTGCACACTTCTACAATGTGACACTAAGACCAAAGAAGTGGAAGTGGACCACATCAGTCTAGTTCTGGGAGCTTTACATTGGCTGCTGGTCTATAAAGCTCAGAATGGTTCAGGACCAAATACACCAACAATATCTTTTTATATATATTTTATATATATATATATAAAATGAGAAGTGGAGGTGCGTTCAGCTTCTATATCACACACATCTGGAACAAACTCCCAGAAAGCCTCAGTTCAGCTGAAACACTGAGTTCTTTATATCCAGGTTAAAACCCTCCTGTCCTCTGTTGCATTTCAGCCATTTTTATTTGACATGTTCTAAATCTGCATAAGTTGTCTTTCCTTCCCTTTCTTATTTAAATCGGATATTATGCTTCTTATTTTTCTAATGTTTCTGTGAAGCACTTTGAATCACCTTGTTATTGCACTGTGCCTTACTTCTTCCTCATCTTCCTTTCCATGTCTCTGTCTAAAATTCCTACTATCTTTTCTTACTTCGGGTAGCCTAAAGGCAGGGATGTTGAGGAGAAGGAGAAAGGTGGTACTCTTTTCTAAGTGATCCTTCTAAACATTATCTCAAACACTTAAATTAAATAACACAGTCAGGAAGCTTTCTACTTTCATGTGAATCCATATCTGCATGATGTTCAGCTTACATCTCTTAGAGCAGAGCATGAGGGCTCTGCTTACCTCAAATCCCATTCCCTCCATCTTTTATCGTTTACTGTAATCTATTTTCCCATCATTTGATTATGAAGATTGCTTGGGCACACATGCAGCAGGCAACCCCCACTGATGCTCCATGACTCCTGAGGATGCTGGAGGAGGTGCTCTTTTATTCTTCTCATAACCAAGCCTAACTGGTCATTAGCACCAGGACAGGCTCTGCCACTTCAAACAATTCCCCTGATGGTGTTGCTGCTCCCCATCTGCACTCAGTAACTCGGCAGGGGCTGAAAAGTTAAGCGCTCAAAGACTCATCTTATTTTGCAGGTAAAGTCCCATCAAAGATTTAATTTATTCCAGGATTTTTTGCTGTTAGATTGGAAGCTTATTTTGTTTTATTTCCTGTTTTTTTTAGCTAAATGACTGCAGAGTTTTGTATTAACTGTAGCTGTAAAAAGAAGCCAAACACATTTAGTCAGTTGTTTTGTAAAACATACCTGGCTGTATTTACAATGTGAGGGAATGGCAAAGACTGGAGGTGCAGAAGAACAGGGGACTTTAATGTTTGTCAGCCTGCCAACTCTCTGACATTCATCACACAGCCGTATACATAGGAGATAACAACACAGGGTTAGATCTTTAATAATATATGTTTCTCTTCCCACAGCAACTGCTTGAGTGCAGATTTCCCACAATATAGTCCCAGTTTTCAGTGTAACTGGCATGCCCTGGGCCAGACCCCAGGTGGACCTTCATGCTGGTGCAGCAGAGGCCATGGACCAGTACAACATAGACGACCACCACTACGAGGGCTCCCTGTTCCCCACCTCCACCCTCATCCCTATCACGGTCATCTGCATCCTCATCTTTATCATCGGGGTGACAGGAAATACCATGACCATCCTCATCATCCAGCATTTCAAAGACATGAAGACTACTACTAACCTCTACCTGTCCAGCATGGCGGTCTCTGACCTCATCATCTTCCTCTGCTTGCCCTTCGATCTGTACCGATTGTGGAAGTATGTGCCCTGGCTTTTTGGGGAGGCAGTGTGTCGCTTCTACCACTACATCTTCGAGGGCAGCACCTCGGCCACCATCCTGCACATCACAGCTCTGAGCATCGAGCGTTACCTGGCCATCAGCTTCCCCCTCAGGAGCAAGGTGGTGATGACCAGACGCAGGGTCCAGTACATCATCGTCGCCCTTTGGGGCTTCGCGCTGGTCTCTGCAGCTCCGACGCTCTTTCTGGTGGGAGTGGAGTATGAGAATGACACACACCCTGACTACAACACAGGGCAATGCAAGCACACCAGCTACGCCATCAGCTCTGGTCAGCTGCACATCATGCTCTGGGTGTCCACCACCTACTTTTTCTGCCCAATGCTCTGCCTTGTCTTTCTTTATGGCTCCATTGGTTGCAAGTTGTGGAAAAGCAGAAATGACCTGCAGGGCCCCTGTGCACTGGCCAGAGAAAGATCACACAGACAAACAGTGAAGATTCTGGGTGAGTTCAGACATTATGTTACTTAAACTAATATTAAGGAGCAATAAATTAAAAGATAGATATTAAACGACAGACTGATAATAGTGAGCAATATTAGGTTCTTCATACTGTTTGGTTCAGCTTATAAAACATCTTAGTGGTAATTTAATCTACTTAAAACGCTAAAAATGTGGAGCTAATTCACTTACAGGAACTAATCAATAAAGTAAAAAAGGTGAAAGATAAATAGAAGCCAAATTATAACTATTGTAAATGACAATGAATGCTATAATTAACTGCTGAAAAGGTTACTCTTTAGCTCACAGAAGCAGCAGGCTATTCCCTTTTTTCTACTTTAAACCAACTCAAAAGTGTTTGTTTTATTTGGGTCACTGAACAGTTCCAGCATGTTTGCTCTTTGCATGTCACCCTAAAGATGAGATCCATCACGGCTCCTCTGCTAAATAGATAGATGTTCCATACAGCTTTCCTCGTTTACACCTGCAGAAACTAAAGAACAGCGATACAGGAGAGACTAAACTGAGTGGATAAAGCAAAATGCTTGAGTCAGAAATCCATATGTTTGCACAGTTAGTTTTATTCTTGGCAGAGACAAAGACAGGGAGAAAAAGCAGCCTTAGAGATAAGAATCTCAGATTTGTGCTTTTCTGTGCTGGCCTTGGAAGCATTATCCCTGTTAGAAGTCTTTGGGTTACAAACATCCATCTCTCCTTCAGCATGATGACTGATAGTTGTTTCAATCTCTTTCATGAAGAGAGAGCTGGTGCCATGTGTGCTGTTCATGATAGGATCTGCTTAATTAGCCTGCTTTGTCTGAAGCTAATCATGTTCCTGCCATGCACACACTGATTAGCCTAATTTCCAGCTCTGCTAAATTGTAGAGGAAACCGTGTTTTACTCTGTGGTCAAGCCGGTCCATTTTTTTCCAAATGTTTAATTGTGATGCATTCATGATGATATTAATGCTGTTTATTAACTCAGCAGAGCTCATCCAATCACACTTACTGAACACATTTCTTGAATCTGGAATTGGACTGTCATCTGAGCCGATATCAATCACCCTGAATGGAAGTTCACTCGCAGTCCTGGATCCATTTTCTATCTCCTGATGTCACATTTACCATCAGTCACTCAAGCTGCAGCAGTGGCATCTGTTCATCCATTGTATTAATGTTATTTTTAATTCATAATAATTAGGCCACACACACCTTTCTTTAATCACAGGACATTTACTGTCCTCACAAAAATAACTGCCCCTTTTTTACAGGCTGTTAATAGTTTTATCTGCAAGACCCATTTGATCAATACTGGTGACTCAATAATGAGCTCACCCCTCACACATCTCTGCCCTTGTTCTTTGTTGGATTTCAGCCTCGTTTTCTGCTCAGTGGACATTTTTCTGCTGCATTTGCTTTGCTCACTTGTCAGTATTATGTGACTTTAGTGTTGGAGCCAGTTACAGACACATCTGGAAGCGAGTTAAGGTTGTGTGTAAGGTGGCAGTACTGTGCTGGTGCTGTAGAAGAAGCTCCTTCAACATTTTCGTATTTGCCTATCAGAATAAATAAATATCAGAGATGACTTGAGAGTACAGGAAACGTAAAACAGCCTTAAAATCAATGATCATAAATAGACTCTCATTATAAGCAAGCCAAACAGGATTTCACGCTTCAAACTTAAAGGACAGTGCTCGTTGTTTTCTCAATATTTGACTAATTAGCCAGAAAGCAATATTGCTTATGATGTATTCCCTAAAGGATCATTAATGCATCTCTAAAAGGAGAATTTCTTATTTTGGTTGTAGCTCCAGTCAGAGGAAGACATAGACGTAGCTGTTTGTGTATAAAATGAACAAAGCTTGCCTGTCAGAGCCTTTATAGATCACTTCTTTGGTTTGTTTGCTTGTTAAGAACAGAAATGTGAAGGGAAAAACGTCAGATCCCTGTGACTCTTTCATGGCCAATAGTAGTGACGCCTGTTGTTGCTTGGCAACCTGGTGGTGAAGACTGAAAGTGACTGGAAGCCATTTTTACATTAATACAAACCAATAAAAAAAATACACAAAAATGTTTTATTTGGTTGATTTTATTGCTTTGTTGCAGCACGGAAGCTGTTTTCACCTGCTAAATGGCTTCCAGCTGCTGTTTCATGTCCAGTTTGCAAACCTAAAAGGGATTAGTCTCCTAAAATGACAATATTCATTTACTCCTCCCTACTTTCTGTCTCTCTCTCTCTCACAGTTGTGGTGGTGTTGGCCTTCATCATCTGCTGGCTGCCTTACCACATTGGCAGAAACCTCTTTGCCCAGGTGGACGACTATGAGACGGCCATGCTGAGCCAGAACTTCAACATGGCCTCCATGGTGCTCTGCTACCTCAGTGCCTCCATCAACCCTGTTGTCTACAACCTCATGTCACAGAAGTACAGAGCTGCGGCAAAACGCCTCTTTCTGCTGCACCAGCGGCCCAGACAACCCCACCGCAGCCAGAGACAGCTCTGTGTGATCGATCACATCTCCACCCTGAATGAAAGCTTGACTGGGGTCTGAGGTTTATTTGTGGATGTGCAGAGATGTTTTTCAGAGGGGAAACAAGGCTCAGTGTTCCACATCACTTCAAAGTCTGATTCATAACTCCTCAGTGGTTTTCTTTTCACTGAGACATGACAACGATTCTGTCATGAGTATATATATTCAGCGTCTGAGTGTTATTCACCTCATGCAGCAGCATTTACCTCCACAATATATCCTGCTCTTTAGCTTTTCTCACATGCATAATTCCAGTTCATATTTCTAATCCCTCTGCAGCACAGATTAATGAATAATCTCTCTTTGTTAATGAAACATGTATAATGACTGTTCATTTGTAATTTTTGATTGTTGTCAACCACATGCTGGTGTGTGATTGGGTTTGTTTAATGTACAGTGAACAATTGCTATGATAACGTTTGTTCTCATAAATCCTGAAGAGCAAAACAAGTAAACCTATTAGCGGTGGGCCATTAGCTCTGCAGATCTGTAAGTACGTATTTCTCTGTGTGTGTAAACAGATTGAAACATACGTTTGATGAAAGTAGATTAGAATGCAATCGGGGCATTTGTTGTGTGTGTGTGTGAGTGTGTGTGAGTGTGAAATCTCAAGGCCACCTGAGCCTGGAGGTTTTTAGGGCTGTGTACGTGCCAGTCGTCACTGACATGGCTATTATATTAAATAGGCTCTGAGTTAGATTTACACTGGCAGCCAGCATCCCTGCATCACCATATTCAAAGTAATGGCTGCTCTAAGTGCTTTTCAAAGAAGAACAAAGACATTAGGTTGTCAGTGGAAGCAGAGATTATCACTTTTACTGCTTCCTCTTGCATATGCTGTATGATTCTTTTTCAGTTAAAAAGAAATCAGAAAAACACTTTTGTACATCATTGGCTTCTCCAAGATGTGATGTTAGATTTGTGTATTTTAACCTGAGAAACATCTAAAATAAAACTTTTTTTATTCCAAGTTCTGCCTGTCATCCTGTTCTGTAAAAAGAACTGCCATGATTTTGCTCGTGAATCATCAGGCCTTGGTTTGCACAAACACAAAGAGACATAGTTGCTCTGGGCTGACTCATCCATAAGACACTTTTTTTCACAGAGCCATTCATCTCCTCTCCAGGCTGCAACTGCCTGTGAAAGCTCATATCCCACAGACCATCCTGCCATTACCTGGAGGAAAGATCAACAAGCAGTGTGGTTCTTCTCATGGTTATTTTCATTAATGGCAATAAAGAGTTGCTGCAATGTTTCTCAAGAGCTGTGAAATGTTCCTTTAGGCTTTCTTCACACCTACTTTAAATCATTTAGCTTCAGGAATACACAATATTTTTTATTGGATTGTTTTGCATTCAGGAAACTCTGCCGTACACACAGCTGTTGGGTTCTGTAGGACATTTATATTTATTATTGTATATTTATATTATACATTTATTTATATTTATTTATTGTAATAATTAACTTTAGGTAAAATGTAATTACAATATAACTGAAATATTTACAAAGAAAAAAATATGTTTATTCCCTTTGTATTTCTCTGAAAAATGTCTACATGAAAGTTTTAAGCCAACGTTTTAGTGCAACTATCTTTTTAACCACAAGGGGGCGACAATGTTTGCAGCGGAAATGATTCAACGTATATTTGCTACAGATTAAACAGAGTTAAATATTGACTATTAAAACAAGCAAATTAAATAAATGCTAAATAAAAAAATAGTAATCTATATTAAACATATTTTCAATAAAAGTTCTTTGATTCATCTTTTCTGTTTGAAAAGGCCTTCATCATTTCCTTTTTCATCAATACAAATTATTGACACCATATCACTTTCTGTTTAGCTCTCAGTGCCCTGTGTGTGGCAACAGATATTTATTTACTTTATTTTATTTTTTAGCTTATTTACCTACTCTTTAAAGCCTAAGGAGTTCTCATATCCCTGTTGCTTTTTGTCATTGTAGTGCCATTTGTCCCCCTCCCTAAATGGAAAGCTTTTATCACCCTGAGATAACTGTGAGGTCAGCCATCTCTAGCTGCAGCTTTTCACCATGAAGGCTGTAATAATTGAGAGCCAAGGGGATTTGGAATGACGCATTTTAGAGGCGTGAGGTAAATTATCTTGTGTGGACATAAAAGCCTGACGTGGTTTGTGAAACTCACCTGCTCCTGCTTGCGTTTTTGTGTCTGAAGAGGCAGATGTGTTCCAGAGCAAGCTTTGTGGGCTTATTGCACAGCTGGGTAACACAGAGACAATAAAACAACAGAGCGTAAAAATTCCCCAGGCACAGTAGCACTTAAATGAGAGGTGAAAACCATGATAAACCGAATGTACGAATAACGTATCACCCCATTTTATAGGCTTCAAGTGTTAAATGAACCTTGGTGCTCAGAGAAGAGCCAGTATTCCCTGTCTGTGAGAGGAGATCCCTGTAATGTAGAGGTTTTTTTATCCACTATGTAATGTTAAAGTACTTTTTCATGAAAATATATGATTAGATAAGTTGTAAGACAAACTTTAGTTCTCTATATCTGTCTGTCCAACTCATCATACAGATCACATCTTCTTTTAACAGCCAAGCATAAAGACGTTGTAAAAAAATTACCTCTGACTTGGATAAAGACCCTTTTGCATCACTTATAAACACAATCAGAAGTTCAGTTACAGAAATATAACATTTAGAGATGAGGTTTCATTTTTGGAATATGGATGAAGCTTTAAGATGATACTAGATTCAGGTGCACCGGGGAAAAACCAATCTATGTCATGTTGGGGATTTAGAGGCCAGTCCCTAAGACTGTTCAGTGTTTCCACACAAGAACAGACTCTATTCTTCCTCTTGGCTTGAGGCACAAAAGCAGCTGCTCCATGATCTTACAATCAAAACTCAAAATGAGAACAAATAATAGATATAAAAGACATGCATAGATACGTTACCTGCTTTCCAGCCACAGGCTTATTATGCTGGATATAATGACCTGCATCAGGAGAGAATCAGCAAAACAAGTTAAATTTATGTCATATGCTTTATACAGTAGAAGAGGTTTAAATGTAAAGAATTTGGCCTTTAACTTGTTTTTAAAAAATCCATTAAACCCTTATTTAACAAGCTTTAAATTTAAACCAGGTAAAGAAAAACATACAGGAAACAAAACTGGACATAAGAACACAAAAAAAAAAAATCACAACAAAATAAAAGAGGAAACCAGAACTGAAGACAAAAATGGCAAAAAGGACTTTTTCACTCCCTCTCTGCTGCAACCCATCATGCTAGAAGCTGATTGTTTTATCATCCTGCTGCATCATATTCAACTGTGTGGGATCATTAACTTTTTGTCATTCAAAAACATTACACCAGAGATGCACTGCATAATGAAATTATACTGCACCAAGCCACCATGAAGCCAACATGTAGATAAAAGGTTGTGAGAATAAGTAACTAGTTATAAAATCATGTAAAAGATACTTTCCAATCCAACATAATAAGAAAGGAAACCCAACCTCTGCCAAGATAAAAATCTTGTTTTTTATTGCAAGTCTATTTAAATTCAATTCAACTTTATTTGTATAGCACCACTTCACAACAGGGTCATTTCAGGGCACTTCACAGACATCATATTGAGCTAATTAATAAAAAATAGCCGAGATAAAGGAAACCATAAGATTGCATCAAATCTTGATGCCGATCCAATCTCCACCCTGAGCTGCATGAGGCGACTGTGGGAAGGAAAACTTTTAACACAAAGCAAAAACTTCTGCCTCGACTGAGTGGGGTGGAGGAGGTAATGAATAACAGAATAACATTGCAACAGCATTTAAACTGCAACTTTTATCCAGCAAGACCTGCATAAAAGGAGAAACAGGTTTATGATGTCATATGTTATTACAAGGAAGATAAGAAGCAGAGAGGATAATAAGTGCTCAGTGCATTGTGGGACATTCTCATGACTGCAGAACTAATAAATAGCTACACTATACCTAATTGTGGATTTGTTAAAAAAGGAAGGTCTTAAGCTGAATTTTATAGGTAGGGATGGTATCTGCCACTTGTGCCCACACTGGGAGCTGGTTCCATACTGGGAGTCTAAAGTTTAAAGAACTTTTATAACTACTGGAGAACATGTGGTCTATAGTAGTCCTCGCATTCCAGTTGCAGAAATAGCTGCCATGAATGGAAAGGTAAAAGAAAGTATTTACTCATAGCAAAAGTGAAGCACAATAGACGGTTATTGTTGCCATTTTAGAAGCGTCACATGTGGCGTTTCAAAAAAGAAAAGGACAAAGAGCTGGAGTTGAGAGGGAGCTGTGAAAGTGGGAGTGGATGAGTAATGTCTGTAGTGAAAAGCAATTTTCGAGAATAAATCATGTCTAAAAGGACGGTTTATTAGGAAATTATAGTAAGGTAATCCTAATCTAATTTTTGCACCAGACTGTAATGTTTATTTCTGCTGTGACGTTAACCTTTTTGACGCAGGAGTCTGAGGATTTGCTCCGTTTTGGAGCCCCTAGTGGATGAGAGTCAAACTGCAATTTTTGTCACTTTACCTTTGTCCAGCGGAGGTTGCTGCTTGATTTTAACCCTAATCATAAAAACTTTCCCCCCCTCAATTAATATAAGTAATTCCCTGACAACAAAGACACAACAAAAGTGTCGGCCTACAGTTGGGAACAAACAGTGGCTGTCAATGGCCAAAATTCCTCTGTGAGTAAATCCAGTGGTGTCAAGAGCTGCGATGCCTGCTTTACTGGAAACTACTTCAAAATTGTGTAGCTACTGTTCATGTGCCACTTTAAATATGTTTTATGTAACTTTCTGGCCTTGAAACTCTTCATTTCTGATTTATTTGATGGTTTAGTGACCTTCATTAGGCTATACACTCATGTTTCCACTTTTAGATGCAACCCTTCCATCACAGTTGAATCTAATAGCTGGATTTCATCAGGCATCTGCAGAACCCTGCTAACGAGCCATTCATTGGATTCAGGTGTGTTGGAGAAGGGAATGGGATGCGTTTAAATGTAGCAGGATAGTAGGTTTTTAGGACTGGACCTGAGCCTCCCTGACTTGGAATATCAGCCAAAACTTTGTTCACTAGTTTCTGGAAGGTTGAGGGAGCATTGCACATACCCAAAGGTCATAACGGTGTACTGCAAGGTGTTTTCAAGAGTTGCAAATCCTAAAATATCAGAGACCTTTGAGACCTGATTTACCCACATAACTGGCAGCATCAATATTTTTGTACACAGTCTTTAAGCCTGGGAAGAGGTAAGGGATCAGTGACAGTTAAAGAGTTCACTTTATGAAAATATATGATGAAACAAGGTGAATCATTGGGTTTCATCTCTACCTGACAATGTCAGCTCCAGGGACTAAAACTGGACTTAGCAAGAATACGCTCCAGTATTTTTTTTTTCTTTTTAGTCCAAGTCCATTTATCTTAAGAGATTTATTCAAGATCTTTATCTTTGTAGGGGACTTGATTATGAAACTTAAAATGATTATTTTAAGTATAGCTGAACATGTATTATATATTGAATTTGAGCTCCTTGCTGCATAAGATATCAGAGGTCACAATATTTTCCTAAACCTAACCAAGTAGCTGAAATTCTTCCATTAGA
>JBAMIG010000009.1:7633628-7648426 GCA_037177335.1 Kiunga ballochi | reverse complement strand
TCTATCTATCTATCTATCTATCTATCTATCTATCTATCTATCTATCTATCTATCTATCTATCTATCTATCTTTTATAAAAATGTTGTATGGCTTTATAAAATATATTTTTACACAGTTTGTGCTTGATGCATATCCTTGTTTGACTTGACTCATGTCATTAGAGCCACTTTTCTTAATGTGTCTGAACAGCAGAGGGCGTTGTCATTCCACAAGCAAGGAAGAATAGGAAGTTTATTGCATTACGGGTGAATCATTTACATGTCAGCCTTTCAATATGGGTGTCTTTGTTTTTAATGTGACAGCCCAATCGTCTGACAAGCAAGAGATTTGCAACAATGTCTGCATCAAGCCTTTTTAAGATGCTTTCTCCTGCTTTCATCACAGCCTCTGATTTATCTGACCTGTTTTTAGATTATCAGACCTCGCAGGCCCAGTGGTTTTTCTGGTGCTGCTTTTTTAGTTCCCAAAGTCAGAACCAAAACTTATGGAGAGGCCTTGTTCTATTAACACGGTACCTTGACCGGAACAGCCTCCCAGAGCGCCCCAGGGCTGCTTATATGTGTGGTTATGTATGAAACGGACTAGAATGAAATAATTGCTGTTGTGTGAAGGCTTTTTAACTTTGATTTTAAATATCTATAAGCAGTTTTAAAATGCAAAGCATGAAAGGGGCTTTATAAATCAGATTTGATTTGATTGGGCTTTATTTTATACCTTCACTTCAGAACCTTTGGAAGTTGCTGCTCATGTCACTAACAGGGATTTTCAGGTTTTTCTTTAAAACCTTCATCGTGCTAAACTGCAGATATTTTACTTGTTCCACACATTAGGACAGTGATTCTCAAGCCTTTTTAAAAAGGGCTGTTTTCACCTCGTTATAATGTCTCTGAATGACTTTATTTTTATCTTGACATCAAACTCAAACATTTTGTGTCTCCGCCCTTCCCTCCCTTCATCCGTTCACCTCACTGTTCCCTCTAGCCGTCTTATCACCATGGGGAGGAGAGTATTCAGTTGCTCAGCCCCTCATCTCTGGAATTCCCTCCCATCAGATATTCGTAATATTGACTGTTTACATCTGTTGACTGTTTACATCTGTTCAGATCCCACCTAAAAACTCACCTGTTTAGGAGGGCATACTCCCTGTAGTCACTCTGTCCCATAGTTTTATATTGTATTGTAGACTATTGTATTTTATTACTTGTTGTAGTTTTACTGCTCTGTTTTTAATGTACAGTGACCTTGAGTGTTTTGAAAGGGGCGTTTTAATAAAATTTCTTCTTCTTATTATTATTATTCAATGTTTGCATTTCATGGCATAAATGAAGAAAAACAACCTCACTGTTCAATACCTAGGAGGAGATGGCATGTTTCTTTTCAGTCTGGAAAATAATAATGAATATAAATGCCATTCACAAAATGTGATCCATCACTCACTGCTAAGTTTTAACCTCTATGCTAATACTGTTAGTTATAAAAAGTTGACAGGGTTGGGGGATGTTGTGACATTTTAACAGTATTACAACCACCCCCTTAAACAAAACTAAGTAAATATTTGTATTTAATTCCCCTTTAAAGCATGTCTAGGCAATGTAAAAGAAAAACATAAAGTGTGCCAAAGAAGAACATCATCCGGCGATTGGCAAAAAACATGAAATCTCACGTTTAACCCTGAGCAAATTATGGCAAAAGCTAAGAAACCAGACCTTTTCCCAGCGTAGGCTACTGGATAAGCTATGAAGTTTTTTCTGATGCACAGAAAAAAAGTGTTTACTGTCTATAAGCCCTCACATTTGTACAGTAGTGCGGCTTGACTCCACATCGGGTAAGAATATAACAGGCTAGCCTGTGCAAGTACAGTTATTCTCTGGACAAGAGAAAAGCTCCAGATATAGCTTAATAGTCTAAGACCATTATGAAGTCAATATCTTTGGACTTTTTCACATGTTAAACTATAACAATTATGTGTTTTATAAAACATGGGAGCTATCTCCATCTGCCTGAATAGTTTTCTGAGCCCTTTGCACATTTACATGATCATTTTGAATGTCTGGAAAACTTATGGATTTATTAAGCCCGACAGGATCATTTTAGTTGACATTGATTAAGGTTTTGCATTGAGAATTAGGTTATTTTTTCTTTACTCTGTTCTGCTAAAGTTAATTTGAGTCTTTTTTTATTTACTTTTAATAGCAAGGCAAGATCAGTAATTACTCTTGTTGTAAGTGTCTGATAGGCCAATAGATTTTAGCTGCACACAATGTTTCCAATCCTATTTTGAGAATTGCCAGTCCTCTAAAGCCAGATTTACTATAATAAGCACTCAGCCCTGATTGTTTCATCTAAAGAGTAGCTACTCTTAAGGCTCCTGTGGACCCTTACACCACTAAATTGTTCACAAATCTTGATTTAAACATGATTTTAAATTGTACCAGTTTGTATTTGTATTGTGTGATTTTTCTTTACTTGTTCTCAAAGTATTATTTCTACTTTTCTGCTGTGTAGTCTTCCATACTGCTATTATGTTGTACCTAGTTTAGCAAGTAAGTAACCAACTAACTGACAACACTGGTTGAAATTAGTAGACATTTATCACATGCACAATAATGTGCTCGTTGCTTAAAGAGCAGCAAAAATGTATTTAATCCATAAAAATGTGTCCATGCTAAATTGTATACTTTTAAACACACAAAGTCTGGAAAATAAATAGATGATAGAACTGAATGCGCTCAAAGTGGTTCGTTGTGACTTTAATACGAGTTTAAATAATTAATAATTTCAGAGAATTTCTCTGTGCTTTACATTTTATATGTATTGCTCAGTGTTTGTTTGAAAACATTAGAAAAATAAAGATTTCAACATGCATGTACACTGTTATGTAAAACCTAATGTATTGGAAATATTGCTTTAACAGTAGAAGGTCTATTACCTATGTTTTGATCCTTTTATGAATAAATACATCTACGTTAATCGTAACCAGACTGCTTTTGAAACAAATATGCAAAATTTTATGTGAGTTGAAGTGCCAAAATATCTTGTTTGCCTGCATGTTTATGAAAAAGGATGTAGTACCAGCTCTAAGAAGTATTCGTTTAGATACTTCTGTGAAAAACAGCAGGGGTGTTTGATAAATCTTGTGATCGGGGAGTATTTATAAATTCCCATGGCTTAATGATGAAAAGAAATGTAATCGTGCAGAATTTAAAAGAAAGTATTTGACTCCAAATGATTTAAACATTTTTTTAAAAATGAATGTATCAATTTTTTAAGTATAAAAATAATTAGAACATTTATTAAAACCATTTTGGAAAAATTGATGAAATTTTACACAGGTTTTATAATAATCTTAAAATGATTCAATTTAAGAAATATTGAGAATAAATAGAAAAATAACTACATTTCCCTGCAATTTAATCATTTGCATGTGTAAATGGAACATTGGCATCAAGCCCTCATTCAGTCAAGAATGCAAAGTCCCGAGGTTCCAGGAAGACTTCTACATTTATCCCATTAAAGGGTTATCCCTCCTTTTGGCTCAAAGATTAGAGCAGACTTTGCGTCAGGCTGCCATCAGACTTTAGAGGTGCTGCTGTCACGGTCTTGTGCAGAAACAGATTCCCGGCAGATTTCTGCAGGGTTCGTGACAATAAAATCACAATCCTGTAAAGGAATAATGGGTTCCCACAGCTCAAGCCTGGATGACATCCTGGAGGAGGACATGCACCACTGGTACACCAAATTCATGAGGGAATCTCCTTCGGGACTCATCACACTTTTTGAGCTTAAGAGCATGCTTGAAATGAATGGTATGACTGAGGAGGCCAGCAGTTATGTGGACCAAGTCTTCTTCACCTTTGACATGGATGGGGTAAGTAGAAACTGCAAGACATTGCAGATTTTTATGCTTATTGTCATCACTTATTCTCAACTTTGGAGTTAAAAATAAAGAGTTTTATGCATAAATACAGGTTTAATAGACTATTTTGATATAAAACAACACATATGATCAGTTATTTCATTTTATATACAGGAGCAATTTAAACTATATTGTGTTTTTGCTGTTTTTAACTCTAATGATGATAAATATACAAGTTTAAAATAGATAGCCTTATTTCTGTTAGTGTGATTCTTACTTTATCTGATTAAAGGCTGAAAAATTTAAGTGGCTCAAGTTTCCTAAAAAAATTTAACTGGCTGAAATGTTGATAATCTATTGCAAGCAATACATTTACTGTCTTTATATCTTCCCTCTTCTAGGATGGATATATAGATTTTGTGGAATACATTGCAGCTATTAGTTTGTTACTAAAAGGAGAAGTAAATCAGAAATTAAAGTGGTATTTCAAGCTCTTTGATCAGGATGGAAATGGAAAAATTGACAAGGATGAACTGGAGACAATATTTAAGGTATGGATGGCGTTTCATGACTGGAATTAAACACTAGCGGAAATTAAATGAAGCGCTTGTCGAGTCAAGTGGGTCAAAAACACTACGCCCGAAACAGCAAATGTGCTAAAATGCCATGTCATTAACTTCCCACGACATGTAATCCAGACGCAGATTATCTCACCTCTGAGGTAAAACTGGTCTTTGATTCGACCTCATTCACAGACTGAGTACATCACACAAAAACCACCCTGAATATTTAACACATTTTCCCTGTTAATATCAAATCATGACCCATTTTTGTTATAAAATGCACTTCATTTTAGTTTAACTCAGGCTGGAAAGTGCTACTGCAACCAGTATTCTGTTTTGCTCATCTCTTACATCTGTTTTCAGTACATTTATTAAGTCACTGCATTGTATTTAACGGCTGTTCAGCTGCAAGCCTCACTAACCTCTGAAAAACTCATCTCAGGCCATTCAAGACATCACCAGATGTTATGACGTCCCTCCAGAAGAGATTGTGACTCTCATATACGAGAAAATTGATGTCAATGGAGAAGGTAATAATTAATCCTTAAAATCCAAATCAAGCAAATAGAAAATATTTACCTTCATTATGAGCAAACTGTTTAATAAGATGCTTTTTTCTTTCTTTTTTTTTATCCTGTCAGGTGAGCTAACACTGGAGGAGTTTATAAGTGGAGCGAGGGAGCATCCTGATATTATGGAAATGCTCACGAAGATGATGGATCTCACCCACGTCCTGGAAATTATAATCAACGGCCAAAAGAGAAAAGCTGAGAGCTGAGTTGGGAATCAATAGGCAGGAATACGCTGTGCATTCGAGTGTTGAGCAAAAGACTGTTCTGGGAAACCGTTAAAGTCTGAACTGAGTGAAGCACCCTTATCTCCTCCAATAGCATTCTCACACTGTTTACTGAACAGTTTTGTGTCTGTGATAATCTGTTTTTATGATATTTGTTTGGAACGTTTCAGTGAATGGAGACTCCCATGAAGGGTCCAGACAGTGCAAAGTGGTGAGGAAGTCGTGTCATTAAGAGCACATTGACCTCACGTACAAATGTACTGGCACCTTCATTAAACAGCTTATGCTATTTTCAGCAAATGTTTACAGAAATTTAAAATAGAAGCTATTGACATAAAGCTGAATTCAGCAGACGATTAAGTACAAACTAGAGTTTTTACAGTTTATGCACCACTTGACCTGGCAACCTTTAGATAAATTAGTTTTTATGATTTTCTGCTGCATGACTAACATCTAAAACACTTTAGTTTGTTTGCTTTTTCCTTTTGTGCTGTTATATAATATAGTTGGTAAAAAAAAAAACTGAGATGTTGACTCAGATGCAACACCAACATGTACAAATATGTACAGAAAATGCAATGCTTCACAATATTTTGCTACTGTTATAAGGTTACAAAGTTGCCTTAAGATCCATGTGTTTGTTGAAAATATTATTTTTAATGAAATAATTATTAGAACGTAATTTCTCTCCAGGATAAAATTAGAATTGGGTAAAATCACACTGAATAAACTGAAATGTTCCTTAACTTTTTCTGTGATACAAAAAAAATGACATTCTTCTGCATAATCTAGTTGTAAATAGTAGACATTATGTTAACATGATAGATGATTTGAAACAGATTATGCATATAGAAAGCAGCATCACTGTAAATAAAGAGCTGATGAATGCAGTTTTGACACTTCATTACTGAAAGAGCTCAAGGATGCCATCTTGTGACAACTGTTGTTACAACTTTGTGATGCCAAGGTTGATACTGTCACCGAGTTTCCATAACTTTTCATGTTCAACTGATAGATTTATATGTAGTACCTGCTAGAACGTCACTGTGACAATCATGTGCACCAATTTGTCAATATTAAGCCACAAGGCCTCAATGCTGCAGCATACACGATGATCTATGTGGGTAGATTGTGAAAGTCAAATAAAGATTAGTTTGGCTTCACATGACACTCGAACACATCGGATGATTCACTTGTGTAAACGCACCGATTGACCCATCAGTTATCATAAACAGCTAAATCTGCTCTCACACTTTTACACTGCAGTCAGGAACAGCCATCCACATCCAGCTGAAAAACACATGCAGTCTTCAGAATCCAAATACAACAAAAATATCTTGATCTTGATTCTGAAACGATACGGTGCTGCTGTCAGAAACATGAGCTGACCGTTCTCCTGCCAAGCCTGTTGAGAGACATGTCCTCTGGCGAGACGTGAGACTGTGAAGCAGCAGGAGATCCCTGCAGAGATCTGGATGCCAACTACTTTATGCGGCACCATCAGATGACCACAAAGCCAAGACCATAACACTCAATGACACCGATCCTGAAGCTCTCTTCCACTTCCATTTGAAAGGACTGTTTTGTGATAAACACTATCACAACAAAGACTCAGAGCCTCACTGGGAAGTACTTGGACAAAAAATATTATAATGCATCACCAGGAAATTTCAAGTCTCAAGTGTTTAATTCAAAGCTTCAAACATATTAAATAGTAAATACACATGTTTTGCCTAAACACTTGTACTTCATTATTTTACTCATGAAGAAAAAGCAGTTGTCTAATCGTGTTTATTATGAACATAGAGAATAAAGTTTAGTTTCAGAAACAGTACAATAAAACTTGTGCATTTCTTTTTATTAATCAATATTTCACAAACAATGACAGATTTCCTAAGAAAGCTGCTGCAGACATGGCTTCTTCTTGCTGCCTCATTTAAGCAACCACTGAAACTCAACGCACAGGATGGAAGGGCTCGACAATCTCTGCAAAGGTCTTCTTTTCTGGTGAAATAAAAGTAAACAAATACTTAAAAAAAACCCTCACAAATGGGCATTGTGTTATTCATTTTAAATGCTACAAACATTAAAGGCATTGCAAACCAAACATGTTTAAAATATAGACTGTCATAGGATAATCATGACAATAAATGAGAAAAGTAAAAACTTATGAACAAGTGGAAAATAAATAAACTTTTTTGTAATAGGGCAGATTGCTTGGAATGATCTGGAATACAGAGACATAAACAACAACAGGTGATTTACTAAACTTCATGCAAATCACTAACAATAACGAGATATATATAAAAAAAAACCTGATTTACCCTTTGCTTCAAATTTCTCTGGGTGGAGTTTGATATATTCATTCATGTCTCGATCCAGTCTGGCGTAAGTGTAGTTTTCATATTTTGTAATGTGGTAACCAATGAACCAACCAATTGTTGCCAAAAGGACCTGTCGATGAACACCTGAATAATACAATAAGACCCATGTTATCACTCGATTTTATGTTGATTCGGTGTCACTTGTAAACAGACGTAAACGCATTTTATAATAATAATAATACATTTTCGCACATTAGTCATACAGCAAATGACCACAATGTCTAAAAACATTTAAATCCGTATTTTAGGAGAAAAAAAAATTACATTTTATCACTCAATTTTAATGTAAATAAAGAAAACAGCTCCAATGCTAACCTGATTTCAGCGGCGGCCTATGGAGTATAGCATTTTGAAGCATTGCAGAAAACCAACCTACACCGGCCAGCCATACAGAGTTTCTGTTCACGATTCCCGGAGGAGGAAGACACTTTGCTTCGTCGGGAAAAAACCCCATAATGCTTAGGTTTAGCTGCAATTTACAGTGTTTGTGTCCTCCGCTCCGTGTGTTCTACTACTTCTCAGCTTGCTTTCACCTCCTGTAGGAAGTCAAGGGCATGGTGTGCAACCGAATAAATAGTTCGGGTGCAACAAAGAAAGATACTTCCCTCTCACTCATTAGATCTCCTAGCAACCAACGCGAAAAGGCTAAACGGGTATTTACCACGGATTATAACCCGACAATTACATTGGTCGTTACACTGGAAATGACACATTAGAGTTAAATTGCCAAATGCAACAATTGGTAAAGATAGTACAAATATTAACTGTGCAATGTTTTTTTTCTTCTCAAAATAACATCTTGAAACCCAGAAGGTGCAATACATTGTGGAATAAAAACGTGCAAAATGGTTTGCAAAAATGAAAAAATCTCCACTGAAAAGCAGTATGAAAGTGGATGTAGAACTAATGACATCATTCTGTGCGATACCCCTCCTCCTCATCTCCTCTTCCTCACCTCCTCCTTTATCAGACAGGCTGCTGCTGCTACTGGGCTGCTGAGGATACACATAACACAACCAGGGGAATTATGCCCTGCCCAGCAGCGGCTTTGCCTATTTAAAAAAGGTGACCTATGCATACAAAATAGTTATAAGTCCGGGGATATCCCCGTGTTTTTGGTAAGTGCAAACTATTTTCTGACTTAAAACGTTGTGCTGACTTTGATTTTTCATCCTGCATCTGCAGATAGTGTCAAAATGGCTAGAGTCGCACGGTAGCTGCTAGTTGCTACGGTAGCTAGCTTTGCCGTTTGTACCTATTAACTCAGATTCCGACTTAATTATCATTAACAAGAAGCTATATGCTATCTAAGATCAGATTTACATCAAGGATTGCATTTTTTTCAATAAAAGATTTACAACTTTGAAGGAAAAATGGGAAGATAATTGGAATTTACATGCAAGCGAGGGTTAAAATTGAAGCTCTGAAACTGGTATGAGAATCGTTCGTAACTGGTGTCTTCTTGCAAGCAACAGTTTGCTTAAACAAAGAAACCTCTTTTTTGCATTGATTTATTCCGTTTTCACACTCGGTAAGGAACGATTCTTCCGATTGGTCGCGTAACAAATGTAACGGTACTGCAGCATAAACGCAACATGATTCATGTTTATTTCATTTTTAGCTGACTCGTATGTTAAAAACAGGAATTTCCTCACATTTGCCACTTTATGTGTTTACATGTACAATGCAAACAACAAAACGAGTATTTAATCAGCATCAGATATTGGGAAATACTATCAACTGTGTTTTATATTTACTCAAATTCCCACACTGAAAATCCCATTCTAGTACCACTTTATTAATTATGAGTTAAAGGTTTGCAATGCATGATTCTGTCTTGTGTCCTGGTTTCTCATCAGCTCTTTGCTTCATCATCTCTCCAGGAACAAATTAAAAATTTTTGTTTCTCTTATTTTGCACAGTTTAGTATGAGCATGGAAGATTATGACTACCTGTTCAAAATAGTTCTCATAGGAAATGCAGGAGTTGGGAAGACATGTCTGGTCCGGCGCTTTACTCAGGTTTGTATTTGTTTGTGTCATTTAAGTTCTTTGATATTATTCTCGGAGTAATTCCCCCTTCCTTTTTTTTAAAAATGTTTTATTCCTACTATAGGGCCTTTTCCCACCTGGACAAGGGGCTACTATTGGAGTAGATTTCATGATTAAAACAGTGGAAATAAAAGGGGAGAAGGTCAAGGTACACAGAGATTACTGCTATCTTGTAAAAGTTCCAGTGAGCACACATTTATAACTTAAACCAATTGTTTTGATGGAACACTTGTTGTCTTTTTCCAGTTACAGATATGGGACACTGCCGGACAGGAGAGATTTCGTTCCATTACTCAGAGTTATTACCGTAGTGCCAATGCCCTCATTCTTACATATGACATTACCTGTGAGGACTCCTTCAGGTGCCTTCCAGAGTGGCTGAGGGAGATTGAGCAGTATGCCAACAACCAAGTGGTGACTATATTAGTCGGTGAGAAAGTGCTCCTATGCTTTTGTGCACCATTGTCATTGTACTGGTTTCTCAAATACAAAACCCACTTTGTGTGTGTGTTTTTATTTATCTATTTAAAAATCTTGCTGTTTCAAGGAAAATATTATCTTCTGCTGAAATACAAAGCTAGTTAAAATCCATTCCACACACAAAGGCATGCTCAAACACCTCCTTTCCCATCTGTTTCGTTATGCACACCCACCCATTACTCAGACGGTTGCTCAGAATGATATGTTGCGATTTAAGAAGCCAAGCTCTCATTTGTGATATTGATGAATGAATTCTCTGTTTTTGATCTTTTAGGTAATAAGATAGATCTTGCAGAGAAGAGAGAGGTTCTGAGGCAGAGGGCTGAAGACTTCGCCGATGCTCAGAGTATGCTGTATCTGGAGACGTCAGCCAAAGAGTCTGACAATGTGGAGAAACTTTTTCTTGACCTAGCGTGTGAACTCATACGAGAGGCCAAGCAGAACAAGCTGGATAACAATGACACTGCCCCGATGCCTGGTGAGGGTAAAACCATCAGTTATTTGAACTGCTGCAGTCTCAATTAAAGGGAGCTCAGCTGCTTGGCCATGGTAACTCAGTAGCCATTGACTGTAGATGGTAGATGGTTGAGCCCCAATGCCTCCGTCCCACTAAGATGGTAGAAAGCCACCACTTAGTTTGGTCATTTATAGTTCCATGCCTCTTTTAAGCTGTACAAAGGAGTTAGTCAACTTTAGTTTGGCCCTCCAGGAATAAGCATTTTAAGATGCTGCCATTTTGGAGAACACTATCCTCTCTGGAGCAGGAAGTGTTTGTCTGATGCATCCAGGAATCTTAGGGCTCCATTTTATCCTCACTGTGGTGAAAGTCAGGATTTCCCTGTTTGGGCTTTATGATACATTTTCATCAAATGTCAGTTTTCACCAGCAGTGTTAAGTGAGTGAAAGCTCTGTCAGGTATTTTGTTACAGATACTGACAAATAGTTTCATGAGGGTTGGAGGTTGTAGGTTATTGATGGCTTGTTTACATACACTACATTTTTGAGATTACCAAGTCGGATCAAGGTCCAAGAAAACCTTCTGCGAAATATTCCCCATAAAATCTGTTCAGTTATTTAGCTCTGCTTTGAGAATCAGAATCAGTGTTATATTACAACCCTAATTTCTAAACCACTTCTTGCACCTCTCAATTCATACTGTGAAATATTTGTTCCCAATAGTTTTTTTTTTTTTACCTGCTGCTAGAATATGTTTTTGTCAGATAACATAAACCGAATCACATGTATAAGTACTATGGTATTCTGTGACGCTATTACGTTTTTGGTAAATTTGCAGTGCTTGTGATAGTTACTCGACAGAGTTGGAAAGGTCGTTGTTTAATCAAGTGAGAATTCCTTGGAGTGTCAGCGGTTTTGTTATCCATTCACATGACTTCTGCATTTGTTGCTGCTGCCTAGCCATGAAAATGTTTGAAGGGGCATGTAGTTCTAAATAACTTGTTATATTTCATATGCTTTTATCATCAAACTTCAGCATGGTTAGCCATTAATTGTAAGGTAAAAAATTCTTTCATTTATTTGCCATAGCTGCAATTTACTGTATTGCCCAATGCCATATACTGCACACTTATTTTTTAAACTTTTATTGTAACATTTAGTTTTTTGTTGTACAGGTTTAGTACTGTAGTACATCTTGGCACTTTGCTTTTATAATTTTGTATTATCAGTAAGCTCTTTGTAAGAATGGTGAGCATTATGTTTTGCCTTGTAACTTAGATTTAATTGCAGTTATTTGTGGTTTATCCTTTGCATCACCCTGACAACACAAAGTGGAGAAATACAACAGAAACGCTGTTGGGATGTTGTGCTTCTTTTTATGTGTACAAAATAATCCCTAAAATACTGTATAACATTAAAAAACTACACTAATTAATGTGTATTTATCATATTTTATTACAAGGATTTGGTGTGATATCTTTAAGATATATATGTAGTTGTTTAAAATAAATGGTAATTGTTATTGGTGTTCTGAAATCTGAAAGCTCTGGATTCTAATGTAAAAATATTTTTCTTTTTCTTTTATTTTTCTGAATTAGATTTTGATGTGGATACAATCTTTTCTGCATAATTAAACATTTACTCATAACTAAGTCAGATTTAAATTCGACAAGTAGGTGTAAGTGAAGTAAATGCACAATATATATACAACAATAAAAATATGAAAAATGTTTTATTTAAAATTTGCATTTATTAAACCCAGTAAGTTTCCCATTTTTGGTGTCAAATTGTGTATAGTTAATTTAGTGAAGAAGTCATGCTGATTTAAAGAACAGAAGTGTTTTTTGTTGCTGAAATATTTAAAAGATTGATATGTATTTGTTTTTTTTTCCCGCGACGATAAATCTAATTTGGGGTTTGCTTTTAACAAAAATATTACCAAATCCGACATTCTTTCTTACAATGAACGTTTCACCGGAAATGTCAGAATGTCACGTGACAAAAGACCGCAGCTGCCAGTCAGTTAGCCAAACATATTCAGCATCTTGCTAGCAAGTAAAGTAATATTGTCGTTAATTTCTGCCATATAATTAAATCATAGTAATTATATTTATTTATAGTTATAAAGTTATTTATAAGCATAGTTATTTATAAAATCGTTATGTCTTCTTAATGTTTCAACGTAGTTATTTGTTTCTATTAACTTGTGGTTTTGGACGTGAAATGCCACTCGTGCTGAACCTTACATGGCCTTAAAGTTGTACTCTAATTTGCTGAATACATATTCAATAATAATTCACAAAATGAGGCTTAGATAGTTCGCTGACGGAGGCTAAACACTGTCTTTATTGGCTCAGGAAAACTATGTAGTGTTGCACTTTGTCTGCATGTTCACCACACAATTGAACTTCGATTTTAACCTCTTAGAACTCCTACTCCCATCAACCATTGCGAGCCATTGGCAATAAGAGAAGTCGGCTGTTTGAAAGAATACCTTAATACAGTTAAAGTTGTATAATCGCGGGAAAAGTTTCAACCTGATGTGTCCTGTTTTGTCAGTACACTGCCCAACACTCCTGCTAAATTTAGATCGCAAGCTGAGTGACAACACCTCGTCGGACCTGCTTATAGGGGAATCTCACTTCCTCTCAGACGGAGCAAGTCTCTTCTTATTGCAAAGATCCACTGCTGCGTTAATCATATGCGGAAGACCACTTTGTGGAAAACGGCGTGTATCATCAGCTGAGCGATGGCTATAAAGAGGACGCAGATTTCTGAGAGAGTTGCAGCTACCTGCATTATTTTGTTGTGTTTAGCTTTTCTACACGTGACCGCTCTCAAATCACAAGTTACCCCGTTACTCCAACGGAGGTTACTACGTTACTCCAGCGAGCCCCCAGTCAGCTATGAAACATTTTATTTCGACCAGATGGTGAGTTTAACATTGATCTTTTAAATTTAATACACATACGTCTTTAAAGCGCTTTTTATAATGATGATTTTCACAGATTTCTTCCTCTTCTTTCTCTTTCACTTCTGTTTTAATCTTTGATTTGCATCTACAACTACATAAGTAGTTAGATTATTTTCCAGAACAAATAGGGCATACCTTATGATGAGTATGATTAGATTAGGTTGGTACAATAGAGGGTTTCCATAAAAAATAACTTATATTGTGATCATTTTAATCACCCATATTTTCTACATTATTTTGCTTCATTGTTTGCAGTGTATGAATTACTGGACCACTTGCTCTTTCTAAAATTCCCACTGCACTTAATTGTATAGAAGTTCATGTGTTGTGACTGCAGACAATAGAGGTTTCCATCTGGCTTCCTGTAGTATCTGGAAAACCATCACAATTAGCTGTGTTCCTGCCTGCAGATCTGCAGCCATCCTTCCTGGCGCTCAGCCTAAAGAGGTCTCCAGGGCCCAGTGAACATGAAACGCTTTACCTCCTGGGGGTTTGAAAGATCTTCATCCAGCCTTTACATTTTCTCTTTATTGTTACTTTATACAGAGTCAAACGGCATGTTGAGCTGAATGCCACAGCACACAATGCAGCAGCTCGTGTAGTCAAAACTAATAGTTGATGGTTGTAGACGTTAAAAGGCTCTTGATTTGTGCTCCAATGAAGATGAAAATGTTCTTCAGCTGGAAGGGGAAACCTGTCGTACAATAGCAATCTATTGATGTTGATTTATGCCGTCATCATTTAGTTTTACACATATTTTTGATCAGTTTTGGTTGTTTGAAGTAGTTTGTTCCCCTATATGAGGTCAGTTGAGGTCTGTTTTAGTTGTGTGTTTGATTTTCTTTTGTATTTAGTTATTTTATTTTGCATATTTATTCATTTTGCACATGCTGGTTGTGGTCCTGTTTCTCACTTGGTCAGCATATGTTTGTCAGTTTACATGTTATGTTCATTTTCTGACTAATTTAGGATCTAATTTGTGGATGTTTTGGCAATGTTTGGAAATGTCATCATCTTTTCGGGCTTGTGTAGTTTCTCATGGTAACCATTTGAAATAAAAAAAAAAATGTTAGTGGACTCTGCTCAGTGTCCTCATGTCCTTTAAGCTTACTTTGTAATCTGTCCATATGTGAAGTGATTTGAAAACCACATTCACAGAATCTGAAGTTAATAATTTGCTCTGGATACCTTTTAAATATCAGAAGGAGACATGTTGGTTTAATTCAGCATTTTTAAG
>JBAMIG010000009.1:7585305-7621567 GCA_037177335.1 Kiunga ballochi | reverse complement strand
TTTTGAACACCCCTGTCTCATCCGTTTGGGGTTGAATGCTGCTGAATAAGTAAACTCTTGAACGAAAACATGGAAGTAAAGTTATGCATTCATTTTCTTTGCCTCAAGACAAATAAAAAGCAATCCATGGTTTCTCCTTCATTTGATCCCGAGGCAAATGTTTTTATGAAAAAATAAAAATAGATCTTAAAGGGGAAAAAAGCATTAAACTTGTTCTGCAGTGCTCTCAGTTTCTGTCTTTTGAGTTGGTCTGCAAGAGCCCATCCTCTCTCTCTCTCTCTCTCTTTTTTTTTTCTCTCTCTCCCTCTCTCA
This sequence comes from Kiunga ballochi, assembly GCA_037177335.1. Lineage (NCBI taxonomy): Eukaryota > Metazoa > Chordata > Actinopteri > Atheriniformes > Pseudomugilidae > Kiunga > Kiunga ballochi. The sequence continues at coordinate 7,621,255 of JBAMIG010000009.1, read as the reverse complement.
CAGCCTTAATGCAACAATAGAAACTTGTTTCCGGGATCTGTGCGTCAGGCTCTGTGATTTGAATGACCTACCAGCACAAAAGGCAAGACCCCCTGACTAGAAAAAAGGGGGCTATAGCTGCCATGACTGTGATGATGTCACTTTGCCAAAGTTGTGCTGCTGGTACAGAGAACTCTGTCCTCCACCACCCACTCTGGGAGATGTTGTGAGATTACCACTGTTTTTCTTTGTCAGCACATATAATGCACTAATAAAGCTTTAGATTTGACTCTTATCAAGTTTTGAACCCTCAATTTAAAAAAGGCATTTTGTCAGGTAAATGTAATGAATACTGATACAGTGAAGCCAAGTTGTCTTTATGTTTAGTTTTTTGGTATCAAAAGATTTAGTAATAACTGAGCGTGCAAAAAAGCGAGTTGCCTTTGACGTGAGCTGCTGTGATGAAAAGCTCCTAAATTTCTAATCAGTCATCAGTCTTGTGTTGACTCAGGGATAATTAGTGCTATCAGTTTCAGTGGCTCTTCTAAGCAATTAGCATGAGAAAGAATTTTCCACTTTCTTCAAGCATCCTCATCATCATCTCTCAGACTTGCTGCATCTTAGCGAGTTGGAGGAAAGACCAGTTATTCTCAGGTGTTGGGCCGCATCTTTTTAAAAAAATATATATATATGTGCTAATAATAGCTAAGAATTTAACAAAAGAGCAAGATTTGCACTTGAATTTGCACTCTGTGTTCAGAGAAGTGCTGGTAGCTCAGCTATGTGGCTGTTGGACACATCCTCCTTTGTATTCACTGGAGAAGAAACTTCCTGTAAATACGTTATTGTTTACAACAGAAGTTTCATACCCAGGATTTCTTAAGGTCAACATTTCTTCTGGCACACTGAGCCTGAACTGCACTTTATTCCCCTTTAATTTAACAGCTCCGGCAGCTTTTCTAGTTAAATCGACTGTTCATTATTGAGACCCATTTTACGAAGGGGCTGTGAGGTGCAATTTAATGAATCTCTGGCACAAAGCTCCCTTTCAGTGCTGCACGAAGAATAGAGGCTATTTAGACCCTGTAGGGCTTTATGTCAAAGGCAGCCCATAATAGTTGTCAGGCCAGGGCAGAAATTCCCACTGGCCTGGGAATGCACTAGAAATCAACTTTTGCCATGAGCAGATTAAGACACAAGCAAGCAGTTGGGAGGATTCTCCCAAATACTGGCATCTGTTTGGGCACAAAGATTTTCCCACAGAAAAGAAGTCTTTCTCACAGCTGTAAAGCGGTGTCTGATTGTCGGGTTTTTTCTTTAGTGCGTAAATGAACAGTAATTAAATAACATTCATTTGCCAATTCAGAGGAAGCACAAAAGTAGGAATAATTGTTTTTCTTAAAACACCTTGAAAACTAAACAAGAAATATTTTCTTTCTGGTGTTTTATCATATTTTTATATGTATTATTGAGAATATATTATAAAGTACATTTTGTTTTTAACTTTTTTTGTAAAAACTGTGTTACAGCTCTTTACAGCTTCAGCAATGAGGATTTTAAAGGCTTTTCTTCTCACTGTTACAGTAATATTCTCCAGTTTCATCAAAGCTTTTGTGGGTCACGGCACACACAAACAGTCAAACTAGAAGAGGAGAGTTTTGACAGAGGTTTTTGTCCTCAGCTCGGCAGGAAATTTCAGACAAATCCGTCTTAGATGCAGGTGGTCGGGCACAAGCAAAGAGTTAAGTCCTGCGGTCCCTTTGCCCCTCCTCTTTGATGTTCTGACATCATCAGTCCAACCCCCTGAAAGATCTTCTTGCTTTTCTGCAGAGCCGGTCACTTTTACACTGGAATGTTTTTAGCAACTTCAGAAGCGCCATCAGGACCGAGACTTCATCAGGAAGGAAAAGAAGTCATGCTCTGAAGAAACTTTTGGTCTAGGGATCACAGTGGATGCCACAGGGGTAGCCGCCGGGCTCAACAAAGTAATGGCTGTTCAAACTGCAATCATGAACCCCCAGTTCATGAGTTTTTGCTTCCCTGGTTCAATGATGGAGTATGATGTGGAAAAAAGTATGGATGGGAGTATCCTGGTTGAGGCAGAAAATGATGAGGACTTCAAAGAGACCACGAGGGACCTGCTGAGCTTCATAGACTCAGCCTCCAGCAATATCAAGTTGGCTCTGGACAAGCCTGTGAAATCCAAAAGGAAAGTCAACCACCGGAAGTATCTACAGAAGCAGATCAAACGTTGCTCTGGTATCATAACACCAGGAAACATGGCTGAAACCCCAGTAAAGAGACAAGGTTCCCCATTTACCCAGTCAAGCCCTGTGCAGAACAAAACTCTACCTAAGCGTGATGGGGTCCAGGCCAACTTGCAGAGCAAGAGCCTGGCAGCTCTTTTCAGCCCTGTGAAGGAAATAAAGGGAGAGAAAGCAAAAAAGCCACCCTTGAGACATCGCAATCTGCCTCCATCTTTCTTTACCGAGCCTGCTAACTGCTCCAAAGTCAGCTCCACATCTGGGATGACCCTAAAGGACTTAGAACGAGGCAATCCTGAGGCTGCAGAGTTCTTTGAACTCCTTGGACCTGATTACAGCAACATGATAAGTGAGCAGGACCTTTATCAAGGCGTGCCACTGCGGGTACAACCAGAGCTGGGAGTTCTGGATCCTGCTTCTTATGATGCTCACCACTTAGTTGGTGGTCTCTTCTATTCTGAGCCTTGGACTAGCTGTTCAGGACCCTCTAAAAAGCAAGGAGAGATCCTGAGTACAGGTCCTGCTCAGCCTCCTGTCTACTGTCAGACTGAGGACGCTCCTGGGTCCATGGACGAAAATGCACTGTGCACTTTGACTTTCCCTAACTTTTTCACGGACTGCTCTGTACCTCAGGTTACCTATGATTTATGTGGTAGTTATAATAGAGGTAGTTATTCATCTTTATGATGATCTGACATTTAGATAAACTGACAAATAGCTGGTAGATTTCGGCCAGGTCTAATAATCCTCTAGTTGGAGAAAATTTGACTTTGCACATCTGTTGTGGTGGAGCTATTGCAACTGAAAAACCTGTAATAGCATCCTTGCTTAATAAGAAGTGCATGTAATCTTTCTTTACGTCAAACTTTAAATCAAAAAGTTATGAGCTTCTTGAGGTAATCAAATAAAGTTTTGTTATATTTCACAGTTTTCATTTCCAACTATTTGTATTTAATGTTGATCTATTAACTTGTGGAATTTTCTCATCTCTCCTGGTGACAATTTGCCCGTTTGAGCAAAATACTTTTAATTTAAGGTGCATTTAGGATTTTTTCAGGAAATCCTGCTCCTTTGGGAATTTTTTTTTTGCTCAAACATTAGTTTTTACTATTTCACATTTTACAAAGAGGAAAATCAAAAGCTATAAAAGTAGTTACTGGGTTAGTTTGCTAATAATCTGTTTATCTTAGAAATAGTGTAGAACAACAGATGCACTTTTCCAACCCTTCCATTAACAGTTCTGTGGAACAACAACAAAAAGGGAAAAACTAATTTTTTGCTGAAATCATTGCAACTATGTATGATGCCATGTTTGCCTTACAGAATTTTATTGCTCTGAATTTATTTTCAGCTGGCAGATCAACCACTTGTATACGACTAAATAAAGCTGGTCTTTATTACTGTGTTTGCTCTGTTTTTTTATTGGAGAACATGATGTGTAGACATCCCACTGTAAGGTGGTTCCAAGTAGGAATGGTGTATTGAAAATGGGCCATGTCTATAATAAAACAGGCTTTCAGTGCTCAGGAAGCTCTGAGTGCTGTGTGATTTAATTTAGATTTCTTCTTGGATGCAGGGCAGGCTCGTAAAAGGCATTAACCACACTGAAACCTTGTTTACGTAACATGAAGTGTGAAGTTGAAAACAGGCTTATTCTAGCCTCTTTGCATAATTATTCTTGTTTAAGTACTTGAGTTTGAACATTTGAAGTGGTAGAAATGTTACATTATTGTCCATTAAATTAATGGCCATAGGCGATATGCTACTAAAGTGTTCAATTTAGTGGCTTTATGTATGTGAAGAGAAAAATATCACCAAAGATCTCATGATAAAACCTCTTATTGGCAGTATCATTTCCTCCCCCTGGTGGCTGTGGAAGTTTGCTTGCTTACATTTGTTTCATGGTGCAGAAATGTTTGTCTGACAGTCTTTCTAAGGTTTGCATGATAAACTCTTAAAACAATGTGTTAAAATCATGTTTGGAACATTGTTTGGAAGTGCAGCATTAATCCTAATGATTTACAATTGTTTACCCAAAGCCTTCTTTCTACCCTGCAGATAAATGCACACGTATTAAGATGCATTAGACAAATTCCATTGAAAACATCTTCAGAATAATCTTTACATGGATTTTCCCCGTGAAGACCAGCTCATTCAATTTGACTAGTCAGGAATTTAAGTATTTAATGCTATGCTGTGTTATTTCTGTTGGGTTTTTTCCACACTTTTGAGCAAAACAAATGTTTATTTTTGTTTGTGATCCAGGGGTTTGTGGACCACATATCTGTTAGAACCTGCAGCGTAGCAACATTATACTGATCCAGTCAAGCATGTGGGATTGCTAAATTAGGCAGATGGGAGCAATTTTCTCTTTTTCCCAAAGTTTTCCATCCCATATGTTAATCTTCAAAAATGTTTGTCCAGAAGATGTAACCATCGAGAGGACTGCTGGCATTCATCCAGTTGCTTAACAAACACACTAGGTGGCAGTAATGTCGTATGGGAAACTCTTTTTCACCCCTCCTATCCAGGCACAAATGATGGATAATATTTCCATAACAAGAACTACTTTGCTCTTGAAATAGTTTCTTTCCTGAATTTGTACTTCAGAGAAGGTTTTTGGTTGTTAAACATGATTTCTAATCTCTTTTTCCAGCTTCGGGGGAAAAAGATCCCTACTGTGAAGATTCTCTCTGCCATCTGCTGAAAATAGGACAGTGAAATAACAATAGTGATAAATGTTTTTAAATGAATGTTTTCTACATGATTCGGGCTTTCAGATATAAAAAGAAAATGTTTAACAATTTTTTTTATGATCATTTTAAATTGCAAGCATCAACTGGTTTAAATGTCAAAATAAAAGAGAAAAGAGACAATCTAGAGCAGATGAGGAGCATCTGAAAATGAAAAACAGGAAAACAATCCAACAACTTGGGCCCTGAAAAATGCATCTGGAGCTTCAAACCATTCTTTGCCATTTGCCAATTGCTCGCCAAGGCAGCCAAGAAGCCATCATGAGGAAGCAAAATGGGGAGATAAAGCTAAAGAAAATAACACAAAAACTGGACTGAGAATCAGTGGCAACAGATTTTCTGAAGGTGATTTTCCTCTTGCTTAGAATCTGTCCTGTCCCGAATGGGCATTTGATCCTTAAGTGCACTCCAAGTGGATCATCCCAATGATGGTCTGAGAGCAATGCTCAATAAGTGACAGTACAGATCATTTGTATTAAAATGAATGATATTTCTGTGGTTAACGGCTACATCTCCACTAGCTCTTCACTATTATATGTATTTTATGTTTTGCTTTGAAAGAGAGTCATCCTCTCCTTCTCCTATAAATAGGACATTTTATGAAACAAATGCTTGACAATATTAGATCAGGTCTACAATGTTCAAAAAGGGATTTTTAACACAGTATACAGATTGATCAACGTGCTCTTCATTATTTATGATCTATTTGTGAAATGCACATGAAGACAGAAGAAACTGGTTAAACTATGCAGGAGATGTTCCTGTCTCTAGATGGGAGGTCATGGAGGAGCATGTTGTGATGAGCAGGGTATAAAGTAGAGTTATATTTTAGAGGTAAGAAAGTTCAGAAGACACAAATTAATGTATAAATACTGTAAATCAATTATGTACTAAAGAGCTTGTGAGAAAATCTTTTCTACAGTGTTGACTAAGAAATGGTAGACAGAAATACACCTGGTCTAAGACATGCAGCACTCGCTCTTTTTGAAACTGAAGGTGATGCAAAGTAAAGCTTAAGCATAGGAACATGAGAGTATGGAGGAAAGGAGATGAACAAAATCTATCATTAGATTTTAAATAACTTTATAGGCAGATAGAAAAACACCACTGCGACAAGAAGAATGTGATTAATTAAAAACTAATTTGCTTTTGGTTGAGCTATTTTCCTTGTTTTAATATTTAGATGTGACTTCCTTTTTGCACAAGAAGCAAGATTTCCTGATTCAAATGAAAACTGAGCGAAGTCTCAGACCCAGCAGCGCTGAGATTAAAAGACAGCCTCATGCCCACCACTGACAATCCTTAGCAGCAGTTATTACCTCAATGCAGGTGTTGCACTCTGTGGTTTGTCAATAATCTTTAACACCCCCCCCCCCCACACACACACACACACACACACAAACGTGCAAAATGTATATGAATTATATAACCTTTAAGAGTTTTGTTGTTACAGCATTACATTTTTTAACTGCATTTGTACTCAATGCTACTTGTCCCTGGGATGATTTATTCAGTATTATTGATGGACTGGCAATCCTATCCCAGCTGCTAGGATAGGATGTTGCTTTGAATTCCCCTCAAATCTGAACTAGACTAAGCAGTATTGAAAATGAATGGATTTCTTTATCAGCACATTGAACTTATGTTGCTGAAAAGAACAACATAAAACACTTAAACTATAAACCACTTAAGAATGGCATAAGCTGCTGGAAGAGAGTAGCATCAGTCAGGATCCTCAAGGGCCACAGAATTTTGATGTTTCCCTGCTTCAACAAACCTGAATCAAATCAATGGTTCAATAGCAAACTTGTGCAGAGTATTTCAGGTATCAGTTCAGTTTGCATCATGTCGTTTGCAGCAGGACAACATCTAATATCTGATAGATAGTGGCCCATGGAGACAGGAGTAGGGGAATACTGGCATAAGCCATTGTCAGGAAGTTGGTCCTTTTGGGATATCTACTATCACAAGAGATGAGCAAAACAAAATGTTTTTAAAATAGGGAGTTTTATATGTTCTGTAATTTATCTATTAATGATTTAATAAATCTTGGTAAATAAAGTTTTGATTGAAATACATCTCAAATTTGTAGATTCTATGGTTGGGAAACCACACTGATCAGCATGGAGCCAAATGTTTTTACTTCTCTTTTAGTCTTTATTTTATTTTATGTTTATTTTATTCATCAATAAATTACTAGTAGAGACAGAAGTTAGGAAGTCATATTGGAGGTGGAAAGAATGGGTGGGATTGTCTATCTTTGTGTGTGGGTGTTTGTGTGTCGGGGTAAAGTTACTATGTTGTCTTTTTGTGTGGTTTCTTTTTTTTTTTTTTTACTGATTTTATTATGTAAAGCACTTTGTGTTGCATGTGGCAGGAAAAGGGCTTTATAAATAAGTGAAGTTTGAAGTTTGAAAACTCTAGGGATGGTTTTGTAGTCGCTACGCATGCGCATTAAACAAAGACTAAGCTAATTGAACACCAGGATCTAATAGCAAATCAGAAACTTACTTCACATGAAACCGGAAGTTGTTCCACTGCCAAGACTACAGACGCATCGGAGTGAGTTGTTTTATTTTATAATTTTCTTCAATGTTTACATTCAGTGTAATGGTAATTTAGTTAAAACAATGTCACGTAAAACTGGAAGGATTTGTGCAGTTATTGGTTGTTTGGATGGTAGCGGCAAACTTCAACAATGGAGAGGAAGTGAATGTAAAGTGCAGGACTTTACTTTATAAACAGTGTGCCTGTCTGCGACCTTCAGTTTACACAGTTTTCCTGGAAGCGTCGAGGACTAAACATTCAAAGAAAATGAGCCAAAAATATTAAAAGATTTATTTTCCTCAACAACAACTGTACTGTAAGCTTGGGAAAACAGTGGTTGACTTTAATCGGGATTTTATTGTTCATTTGCTAAGCTAGTTCATGCTAACATGCTATTGCGTGATGTAGGGGCGTTGCTTGATATTCTGGCCCCCATCTACAAACCACTTTTGGGCCCCTATAGTCACATTTATCCTGAACCTCTTCACTACTTACAGAACCTTCTTCATTTCCAGTTTCTTAACTTACATAGTTTTTTTCTTTTTCCTTGTTACAAAGAGGACAAAACCAACCAACACGATGCTAACCTTAGTTTATAGATCTTGGAAAACTACATCGCCCCATGTGCAAAATAGGACACAGATTGAAATAGTGACAGGTTAAGGTTAAAGAAATAATAAAAGGAAGGGAGCCTGCCTAACTTTATCTTAAAACTGGGACCTGTGGTATCAGATTTTATGCTGGTATAACAATAAAATCTATTTGAATTCTGCACTACATGTAAGAACTGTAATAGTGAACTGTACATTTACACGTGTCCTGCAGCCTAGTTAAAGGTTTAGGTTGTTCCTGTCATCTAAAAGAACTGTAAATAAAATATTTTATGCATGTACAAACATCTAAAAGTTACATTAAAAACACTAACTAGTTAACCTAAAAGAATAGCTAATGGTGAAGTCACAAAACTAGAATCATAAATCGCTCCACCTTCACACATATTTAACAACTTCCTGCTGTGATAATACTGAAATCAAACAGACATGTGGACGCTGTCATCAGGTTAGAAAACTAAACAACCCAACATGTTGCAATGGTGTGCCCTTCCTTTCATGAAAATGGTTGCAGCAGTTCAAAACATAAGCTATTACTGGAAATTATACCTCAAAATATATTATTGGACTGGCGATCTTGACTAGTGTTTTAATGACCTGTTTGAAAAACACAAGTGCATACAAGTAACTTTTTTTTTGTTGGTTTTAGGTTGGGATCTCTGTTTAAGGTCCTTCCAAGAGAAGATGCCTGAAGCCTGTTACGGTTAACATGTCGTGTGATGAGCCTGAAAAATCAACAGGAAAAGTTGGTGTCAATAATATGAATCATATTGAGCCTCTGTTTGAGAGTGACATAGATGTTCAGTGGTCAAAGGAAAAAGCTACTGCTGAAGAGCACAACTACTGCTCTAAGCTACCGTCATACTGTGCAATACAAACTGATCCTGCACCATTGATGTCGGCCAACAACCTGACCAATGAAGATTCAAAGTTTTTTACTGGAATAGGTGTTGGCTGTTTTTGGCAGCTACTGCATGCTCTCGTAGCTCTTCTCCCACAGCAAAGGATCGTGACGCTGGCTGTTCATGATCAGTTACTGCTTGTTCTAATGAGACTTCGTCTGGGTTTGATGTTCAGAGACTTGAGTAAAAGGTTTGGCATTAGTAGGAGCACAGCCTTTGAAATCTTTTCACTTTGGAGACCAATTCTTGCTAAGTTTATGAGAGAAAATGTGATTTTTTGGTTACCAAGAGACGCATTGAAAAGAATAAGGCCTCAAAGTTTCAGTAAACATTATCCACATGCAACATGTATTGTAGAATGTGCTGAAATATTTGTAAGAAAAACAAAGTGTTTCACAGATCCCTCCCAAGCATGCAGTAACCACAACCAGTTTAACACCTACAAAGTCTTATTTTGCATAGCTCCCAATGGTTATGTGATGTTCGTATCAAAGTTGTTTGGTGTGGAGGCCGACGATGCGTTCATCTTAAAGAACAGTGGCTTTGTTGATCACCTGATTCCTGGTGATCAGGTTTTAGCAGCTGATGGATTCCCTGACACAGATGTACTGCCTCCAGGAGTCACCTTGGCTCTTCCAGCTTTTACACAAAGATGCAAAGACGTCTCAGAGCATGGAGTAACACAAACGCATCACGTCGCAAACAGCAAAAAATGTGTTGAACATGCACTTAATAGGCTGAACGGTTTTAAAGTTCTTAGTAATGTAAGTCCTTGTTCCGTAACACATGTTGATGATATTGTGAGTATCTGTGCAGGACTGTGTAATTTACAACCTTAGTTAATCCAGAATCTAATGGAGAAAGAGTTAGTGTCTGGATCTGGAAAACAGTGGTGGTGACTTAAAAATGTACCCTGAAAGACCACCAGGATGACAGACTAAACTACAAACAGTATTTCACATATGCATTTCTGTTTTTAGCAGGTCAGTGTGAGAAAATGTGTTCTGAAAATTAGTTTGAATTAAATAAGATTTTCCTTAAGGTGCAATAGAAGTAAATCCAGTAAGTTTGGCTTACATGAATGAAAAAGGAAAACCTTCTGTGCTTGCTCTTAGTCGTTTGTTTACTTTTCACCTAAAGTGTACTGAAATAGACTAGTTAAGGCAAAGTTTATTCAAAGGCAAGTGGAAAAAATGAACGTTTGAGAACTTTAATAACTCAGTTGGATGTTTGGTAGCAATTCTTTGTTGTAGATGTTCACATTAAATGTTCACATGGGTGACTGTTCATTACTCATTCTTTGTTGTATGGCCCATCCAGAATAATTACATTTAACTCTTCAAGTGAGGAACTTATTCTTTGCTTAACCCCTTAACGCCTATTATCGTGATTTCACATCAAACCGCTTCAATTCAAAATACAGCTGAAAAAGTGCATGTGTTCCCCTGCTGTCGGTTGATGCCTTTTTGATACGGACATAATTGCATATAATTTTAGGCATCAAGGGGTTAATTTTATGGTACACAGCTAGTTAGATCCTGATAAAAGTAGCATAACCTTAATGCTGTTTCACCAAGAACCTGCTGCCCATTTATATATCTGATATAATCGTTAGTTTTATCTGTGGAGTTCTTAAGCTAGTTAGGATGGAGACTCTTGATGCTGGCCATAAATCAGTTTGTGACAAAGATGAAAATTTTAAGAGTCATTTTAAACTAAAAAAGAAAAAGTGTGTGTTTTTTTTTATGTTTTGCAGATTTGATCTATTAATTTATCATTAAAAGGAAGAATCATAGCTGTTTGTCCATAACAAAACAAATAGATTCTGTCAAAGAACAACCTTAATTTTCTAGGTGTACCTAATGTTTATTCAAATGTACCACTATAAATAATAGTTTCACAGTGAAAGGATAACATATTATCAGAAGTTTCCGGCGTCTTCCTCATGTTTTCCATGGGAGGTGTCCTTGAATTTCTCTTTAGTTGTAGTTGCAAAATGAAACCCCCGTGTGATGATCATCTCTTCTCAGGCAAATGTTGCCAGCACAGTCTTTATATTACTAATATCCCCTCAGGTGTCATATCTCCTCAGAGGTTTACTAGGAAGTAGGACTCATCTTCCTCATCCTCATTTCAATAAAAGTGACATTTGAAGGACTTGTCCTTCTCTGGGTGTAAGAATTTGGGCACATTTTCTCTTAAAGACATTAAACTGCTCTTTTCTTACTCTTGCATATTTGTTGTAATAAAGTGTAACCATCACTATACATAGTTTATATATCATACATAGTTTAGATTCCAATTTTGTACAATAATTATCATGTAGCTTTAAAAAAACAACATCATTTACATGATGGCAGCCCTAAATGTGGGTCTGCAGTACTTCCAATCATTGTGAAAGTCAGATGATAACTTTTATAATTTCTAAAGCTGGGATGATTAAATTAGGTACTGATGTGTTATAAAGTTCGATCAACTGTACTTGGCCTTTTATATTAAGTTGTACACAAGGGACATCAGGAAGAAGCAGTACTACCATGCTGCCACTAGGTGGCATTACATATTCTGTAGACATGAGATCAGATAACCAACTGCATCAACAAAGTGAAATATGCTGTGTGTCTATATGGAAAGTAAACACCCTGCAAGAAAAGCTAAAAGACTTTGGTCTGAGAACATGATTAGCAAATTGGCCAGCACACAACATCCATGCCATACACAAGAGAAAAAAAACCAGTCATTTTCCAAACTAAACATGCCAACTACCCAAGCAGGGGGTATATTTATTTTCTGTTCCTGGGTTGACAAAGACTGATACATTCAGATTAGGTCCTACTGTTGGAGCCAGAACTGTATCCTGCTTTGATTTATGGCACACTTGAGATGCAATGTTTGTCAAAGTGATTAACAAGATCTGTGCTGGTGCAGGCCTGAATACCAAGAACCAGACATCTACATAAACTAGACAGCATTCACTAAATCTTCTCTTGCATGGGGGTTGATGTCACACGAAGAAAAAAGTGTGGAATTGTCTGATAGGTGGTTATGCACAGATTCTAGTTGCAGCTGTGCTGATATAAAGTTCACTAAAGAGAGGTTAATATGGGGAAGACAATCCATATTTATATTTGCTCATTTAGAGAACTTTTACTGCTTCTTTTCTTATTTACAACCCAAGTGTGGAAACACTGCGTACGTCAGCATTCATATATAATCTGTACACATTATGAGCAACTCGTGTTCGGATACAAATTTAGCATGTTTACTTCATGGATTAAAAGAAAAGCCTTTAGGAAGAGTCTGTCTTGGGAAATTATGTCAGACATGTCATGTTTCAGCGCTATCTGTGATTTATCTGTCAAGTTTAAGCAGCTTCAAAAGATGCAAACAATCAAGCAATGCACAGATTCAAAGCAGCTGCTTGGAAATGTTCATTAACATTTGCTTCTAGATTTACATGCACACAATCTAAGGTGGTCTGATCAGAGACGTGCACTTCCTCAAAATACACACACCCAAAATAAATAAAAAATATTTGTTTGTAGATGTTTTTCTGTTCTTTTTTGTCCATTTTAAAAAAATTATCAAAGTTTTTTAGAAATAAACAGGAGTCATCTTTTAATCTGATAGCTGTGGTTAAACAAATTACCTGTCTTTAATTCGTACTGTAAACCAACCACACAAAGTTAGCAACACGTTTGAGTTACACTCCTTTAGATGTGTGTGTTCTGAACTAAGCTATATTTCAACAACATGTTTTTCATATATATATATATATATATTACAGCTTCAGCACATAAATTATCAGCAACTTTCTAACCTCTGCCTCAGGGAAGCCCTGTGTTCAGGGGGCAGCATGAAATGCATGCACTGCAGAAGTTCAAGGAACATCCTCAGATACACTAATCCTGACAAGCAGCATTCGAGGATTATGGTGACAAACATTTGCTAAAAGACTGTACCATGCATTGTTATCACAAAATAAAATGCTATTAAAAAGCTAAGCTAACATTTTTTATCCTCAATGCATAATTGTTATGTCATATTTTGTCTAAGATGTGACATGTGTCTTAACTCTACTCTTCTAATATTGTTAATTGACTCTGCATCATCACAGGCAATTCTAATTATATGACTTGAGCAATTCCATTACAAGGCAAATCATATGGGGATGTAATAAAAACATGAGAAAAGTAACCGTCTACCTGAGGGTTCTTGCTAATTTCTCCACATCAATGAAACTTTTGAGTATGTCATATGTATGAGACAGAAAGATGGAAAAATTGGCTCTGTGATGAGGAAGTAAAAGCCTTTTTCATGGTTGCAGAGATACAGTAAATAAAAATGATAATAACCTGTGTGACATTTAATGTCATAATCCAGAACTGGCTGTGTTTTAGTGTCCAGCGTGTGCGTTCATGTAAACAAGCCCTTTCCTCTAGCAAAGCTTAACTTTACATTTCTGACATTCTGAGGCAGACTTTCACCTATTTTGGGTCACCCCACAGTAAATCCTAGAAAGGCCAGTAAACATGGTCATTGCAGAGAGATATGACCTCCCTGTGATCTACTATTGCAAGATCTCAGGTTGTGATAACAGGTTAAGGAGTAGGCATATTGCAGCCTGTGCAAAACAAAACCAACACAAGAAACAGACATTCAGTAAACTGTGTTTTTTTATTATCAATCTGGCTGTTTGAGCCTCTTTTCCACTTTGATATGAGATAAATAAAATGAAGCTTGCATCACAGTAAATGTTATTTTCTGCATTTTGTGTCTCACCACCTCTCATTTAGGTCTGCATTCATTCTCAGCTGTCCTGTGATGCACTGTGTTTCTCCTCTGGGTGGGTTTGCTTTCTTCGATCGGTGTGAAAACAGACAAAGGTCCTGAACAGATTAAAGACAATGCTGCTTTAACAAGCTCTCATTCTGACAGATTATCTCATGCAATTAAATCAATAAGTAACTATTTAAGCCCCAGCTTTTATTCAGAAGGCAGATTTTGACAGACACACCTCAATGATAAAAATAGTGTGGAAAAAAAAACAAATGACATCATTATGAACTTAGAGTGAAATCTTTGTTGTAGTTTTATAACAGACTGTTCTTAACTTCAATACAAAACCGTGTAATATTACCATCATATACTGTACATTGAGTCATACTGTGCAAGAAGTCTTTGAAAGGCTCTAGGAAAGCAAAAACTCAAAAAGAAAAACATAGCTTTTACCTGTAAAGTCTCTTCCACTAAAAAATTAATCCATCTAGCCATCCATCTTTGTCAGGGTTATGCTCAAGGGATCTAAAACTGTGTTTCAGCCAAGTAATTTCCTCAGGTTCCTCTTCTCCTTGTTGGTTACACTACATTGGAGACACAGTCAGAGATTTTGTGCCTTCTGACAACAGTTAAACAGAAGCTTTAACACCCTGAATGTCAGTTTTTACCCCCCCTCTTAGCTCTGTGCACCCTGCTCCCCAAGTTGATTCAGTGTTCCTCCACTAAGACACGTCTCAGTGCTCAATAAACTTCAAAAAGCTCTAATAGAGGTCCTTCTTATTCTGTTGATTTCTGCTTTTCCCCCCAGGTTATGTAATTACAAAGAAAAAAGATTTCCATCATGTCTCTGTTACACACACTACTATTACTGCTATCTGGAAGAGGCAGGTTACAAAGACATACTAAATAATTAAGAAGTAATGATGGTCATTTTTACTCCTTAAGCTCTTTAATTCATCATGAAATGTCATTTCAGAGAAGCGGTACAGTGTGATCATAAGCTGCACAGTTATTATGTTGCAAAACTGAGTATAAGTATTCAACATCCTTTCATTTCCTGTCTTTAAATGCAGGAAAAACAAGCCGTGCCAGGTAGCGACTCCCTTGCTTCATCCTAGAAAACATGATCTTTTGTCCAACCTTCCAAACAGCTCCGGGCAGGATTTACATCTTACCATAAATCTGATGACTCTCTGATGGATAAAACTCATGTCCATTTTCAATATAAGGACAGTTTGGTTGTAAAACATCAAAGACACAACTGTTTTAGGATTCCTGTGGATAACACAGCGGTGCAGGGTTCTCATAAACTAAAGATGTACACTCCATAATCCCATTCATGTGAATGACTTGACACGTAAATAGCAGGGTGGCAGGTGTTCAGCAGCAGGCGCAAAGGCACTTTCAAACATATGAGCAATTAGCTCTGCATCTTTTTATACAGCTGTCCAGTGTATCTGCTCCCTGTGTGATGACTTATCCATGTGCTCCCTGATCAAACAAATCATGACTGGTTATTTATTTATGCGTCTGCTTTTCGTTGTCTGTTTTCTCTCCAACACAGTGTGGCAGCCAATGACTAAAATAATCATTTGGGAAGCGGCTGTTGTTCAGTCGCTCAGTCAACTAAAATTTGTATGGAAACTCTTCAAAAGCAGCACAAGCTGTGAAATGGGCTGAACTAAAACTGCTTTTTCTATACATCCTGTTATAAGAGATTATTTGGATCACTTATTAATTTGGACGACATTATAAATGCAGTCAGCATGAAATATTGGTATTTTCTTTGTATACAATACAACCTAGCTGGATGATGGATGCCTCATGTGCCTTGCTATGAAGTAATTTAATAATGGGTCATTCACGTTGTATTTTCCGTGTTATTAATATTCAAAACATATGAGTAATAAGAAGGACATTCACAATAACTGTCAATGGAAAATGTAACAAAATAAGCAGTGGCACTCAGCAAGCTACTGCTCACCCTGCAGCCATTCCTTGTGTTTATTCTGAAATGATTGTGTCAACTACATTACAGCGGGTAACACAACAAAATTATATTTCATTACCTTTATTATCATCGACAAGCTTTAGGTTGAGACAGTTGTCGGAAACAACATTGTTACACAACATTTCTGCTGAAGGTTGTTTATGTATAGCCTGTCAGCCCATTTGCCCAGTCTCTCATTACACCCAGCTTGATGACACTTGTTTTTCCAAATTCTTGCAGTCCTGATGCGAAGTGGCAATGTGAGTATCGTTCTGGCCTCAAAATAGATACTACTTTGTGAAAATCATCAGAACTGGCTGCCAACAGGGCCAACATAACTGCTTGATTATGGAGTTTTAATGTCTTGTTGCAGTGCTGCAATTATTTCTCTGCAGCATGTCATCCTGGAAAAGAAAATGTCTCCCTGGCAACTGTCTGCAATGGTTCAGAGATGTTAGCACGGAGGTGCGTTGTGGTCTCCAGTTTTGCATTAGAGGGAGGATAGGATCTGATCTGAAGATATAAATGGTGTATCAGTCATTTGAAAAAGAGGAAGTTGTGTTATACTGCTTTCATGTCCCTCGAGAAGCATAAGAATCATTCAAAGCAGAGACAATCCCATTACCTGTCACAGATTTCTTCCCGCGTAATTGCCAGAGTCTGCCCTTTGGGAGGGACATGGGGTGAAGGACACCAGACTCACTGGCATCAGACTATCTGTGGGAGAAAACTAGGGGACATCTATTTTAGTCTTGTCTCTCCCATAGCCTTCTTCAAAACCTGGTAAAAAGATTTTTGGTGCAGAAGATCTCTGCGATGACGCTAGTGCACCAGTATGTGATGCTGAAGACCATAAAAAGATGTTATGTCCTCAATTGTTTGGCTTCTCCCAGATTTTGGGAGGTGTGCTTCTGATATTGTATGTTGAGTCCAGAGGTAGTGAAACTCTGTGGCTGCTGAGCTGATGAACTGCATTGTTCTTATAAAATATTTACAACAGTATGAAAACACACACACATGATCAACCTCAGCAAGACGTAGTTTTTTATTTGATCGTTTTTTGTGTTTTTTTGGTTTCAGGAGTTTGATTTTGAGCCGTTCCCGTGTCTGAACGTTTTGCTAGTTTTTGTTTTTATATATGTTTTATTTGTTTTTTACTTGTTGGCAGGATTTTGTTCAGTTGAGGTTGTTTTAAAATGGTGTATAAATAAAGTTGGTATGGAACAAACTAAGCTGATCAGATCAGGGTTAGGGATTTTACTGTGGGAGGATGGACAGTAAATTAATCTCACACCAAGTGTTGACCCCGTCGGAGCTTTTAAACCTACTCATATTGGATTTGCTTTGTTCATTTGTGAGTTACATCCATTAAAAAAACATTTCTAAAACTTGACAGGTTTACCTGAGGAAATGTACAATTTGCAGCAAGTGCAGGAACATTTTTTTCTGAAAGGTAAACATTGTGAAACAGACCACTGAAATTACCTTTTTAAAGAGACACTATTGACCTTATATAACAAGTCCACCACAACTATTTAAGACATAAATACCTGTCATTTCTCCATAGCCATTTATATAATTTCATTTGACAAATGTGAATGAATATTAACAGCATCATTTGTTAAGTCTAATATGTGTAATTTAATTTGTCACAGATGTTAATAAACATGCATGTAATGTTATTAGTGATCCATCCACCCATGAAACCTTCCGTCAAGTTAGGAAAAAGCTAGAGCTTCTCCAAAGGAATAGCTGAGGAGTAAAAACTACTTTCTAAAAAATCCGTGTGACCATCTTTCCCAAAAATGCAATTACACCTCCACTTGCTCCTAAAACAGTTTTTTACTGGAGGACACAATATAAATGTTTATATAAGATATAACACAGTATACAGTGGTGGTTAACCAAGCCTAAAAAAGGTGAAGCCAATTGCTTTGGTCACACTTTGCTTTCAGGGGCAGAATAAACCGTGAGCCAGTGAGCCGGTCTGAGAGATGCTGTCACCGGTGATCACACAGTGTTCTGCTGCTGCAGTTCAGATTGTCCAGCTTTACATCTAAGTCAACGCTGCTGCACAGTATCGAAAACCATTATGGTATTACTGTGTTTCGTTCATCTTGCTAATATTACATAAAAATGACTTTTTCAACATAAGTTACGTAAAAATGAGAAGACACCAGGTCCACCAAACAATGCACAAGTGTTGCATAAGCAAATGATTAGGTTTATCATTTGAACATTGGAAGTTTAACTATATGTTATGTAAGCCTCTTCTTCTTGTTTCATGTTCTAAGTCATATTCTTTAATTTCCCTGAGGGGGGTCATCCCAAAAGGATCAATAAAGTTAAGCTTAGGTCGAACAGTCTCTTGTATTTAGATAAATCTCAGATCTGTCACTTCTCTGATTTTACTTGATTCTCTCATCTGTTCATATAATCCAACTAATGTCCACGATGTATATCTATCCAGATGGATGAGATGCTTCCTTTGTATTGTTTGTTTTTTCTACTCTTTGTTCTGCATCAAGATCCGAGTGTTCTGGTGCAATTCTGTGAATGATGACGCGGGCCCGTTTTTAACAAGCTGTTTGTCTTGTGTCTGATAGCGGGACGTGTTTGATGTTTTCTACATGGAAAGTACCAGAGAGTGAAACCTTGGCTTGTGACATTTTGTTTTGACTCATTTGAAATGTGCAGATGCGGTTTAAAATCGCCAAAAAAGATACAAAGGAAGAACAAATGCAAATAATTTATAAGATTGTCGAACTGCGTTTGTTTGTCATCCCTCAATGTGATGTTTCCATTTGCTGCAGGATAAGGTGGCGACACTGTTTGATCCAGTTTAAATATAAGATTAATAATGTGATAATGAGACACTCGTGAAATTGTCAATAATAACAGTAAAAACTTTAAGAAGTGTATAACATGCCAGGATTTTTCCTGTGAGCCAGTTTTTTTTATAACAGCTACCTTTTATTTCTTTTTGAGAGTTAAAGCATTTAATTTATAAAGTTAATGTCCTTCATTGTGTCCTTGTTCACATTTGTAATATGCAAAAATATGCAAACCAGTTCTATTTGCATCTCTGTCCCCTAAGATATTTCTGCATGTACAGTACCAAAGATTCCATCTCAAGGCCAAATTATTTTTTTCCCTCCTCGTTGGATAAATTGTTCCATTAGCTCTCTTCCAAGAATAATTCCAGCCTTTCCAAACATCAGCCCATTCTTCAGCGATATCAATAATTATGACCAGTTTCTGACAACACAATTACATGTTCGAAATATGTGCTTTAGTGCTCATTGCTGGCTGTGTTTGAGATGTGTGTGAATATAAAATTAACTTCATATCTATTTCTGTTTTAAACTTCCTTTAAACAAATTTCCTTCCAAAGAACTGATTCTTACTGACGGTGCACCTCACAAAGGTTTGCAAATACCATAAACTCTTTCACCTCAAGCATGCTGTCTTACATCTCCAAAGCAGATGTGTGTAATAGGTGAAATCCTCTCGAGCAGCTGCATTCAATACTGGCTCATTGACCACATGAAGACAAATGGCTAACAGCTGTTTTATTTGCTGCAGTCACAATCTCAGAAGGTGAATTTGTTCTGTATTGCTTTTTACACAACAGTATTATTCAATATAGATCTCACTCGCAGCACAGAGGCCAACCCACACAACATAGCGTGTCTCTCCATTATATTATAAGATATAAGTAAAAACAAATAACGTTATTTCTATTGAAGTCCATATTATAAAAAAAAAAAGAAAACTCATTGTTCCATCATGTTGAATGATAAAGTAAGGAGGCTGCAGCTTTCCAGTCTGAACTATGCTGGAAGTCAGCTTGAATGAGACAAGTTTGTCTGACAGATGTCAGAACAAAAGAAAAGGAAAAGACACAGGGAAGAACTTGACAAGTGAGCGATGAACTGTGTGCACAGAAAATAAAATAATACACTTACCATAAAAAGGGGACTTGTCTAAAAAAAAGTATGCTCCTTTGGCAATTTGTAAGTCAGCAAAAGTATCTGAGAGCGAGACAACACACCAACTTATGTGTAAAGATGAAACTTACTTTAAAAAAGCTTTGCTGCTGTCATCAGTGAGTCACTAGAGCAACACATTAAAACTAATAATTAACAGGATTAGTTGTGTAGGAGCATTTCCTGCATTGCCGGGTTTATTTATACTCCTAATTCCATGTACGAGAGAGCTCAAAGTTTCTAAATAAAGCACTAAAAGCATTACAATAAGGCACAAAAATCCATTATAACAAAAACAAAAGAATAAAAGAGATGGATATGAAATAATTAGGACTAACCAAAAATGATAAAATAGATTAAATAGAAATAGAACAAGGTTTAGAGAAGTAAAGATGCAAAAACATCATTCAGAAAGCAGCAACAGAACAACTTTATTACAAACCCTTAAACACTCTCCAGCTGGTAAAGCAGTCACACAATATCATACAAAGGCAAAATAAATAAAAAATAAAAAATAAAAATTAGACACGTAATGGAAAGCAAGTGGGCTGTCATTCCAAGATAAACACAGATTTTTTCTGACCAACTTTAATCAGCTTTAAAAGATGCATCATAATTCCCATCCTCAGCCACCAAACAACAACAGACACAACTGAAATCAGACTTTATTTATAAAGCACCAGTCCTGGATAACAACTACATAAATTAATTCCCATAATACTCACTCACTCACGTATCACGTATTTGGGCACATTTTCATTAAATCTAAGTGTGTCCAAACCTTTGACTGATAATGTTTGACTTTAGCATATATACACACATGCAGGTACCAGAAACATACGCTATTAACATGTACATTAGCATTTCTGCATATTCATACACACGTTGCATGTTATCCCACATACCAGTACATTTATATTTATTTACAAGTATGTACATATTTTATAGATTTGGGTTATATATGCAACCAAATGTGTGCCAGATAGATTGGGAGTACATAAACATGCAGTTCAGACAAGTAACTTAATCATCCCACCACAAAGCACAGCACAACAAAGATCCATGGAGACACACAAGTTTGATCATATATCCCTTTATATAAGAAACTAAATCAAAGGAAGTCTTTTTGTATTTTTAACGTAAAATATCCTGGCCTGAAGTAGGAGCTCGATTTCACAGGTTTTATTTTGTAAATATTTCTGTGAATGTTGTCAGTCTTTTTATTTTAAATGCTGTTAGTGTGTTTCAGCTCATGGTATGTATATTGTATATAATTATTTTTAAACAAACTGCTTTTATTATGAACTGAACGGAAATAATTAGGTTTGATTAAGGAGGGTCCCTTTAAATAGGCCCACAAAGTTCTCAGGTGAGATGTGCTGTGTGGGAGAGGTCTTTGGGACGTGTAAGTAGCAAGGTTAACAAGTAATATTTTATAATTTACATTGTTTTTATAGGGGGCCTACATTTGACCTACATTTGTCATTAAATTTGTCATAAAAAAAGGGAAAAGAATAAAATAAGAAGAAAGGAGAAGGTTGCCAGACTGATGGCTGGGACTACATGTGTCTGTGGCGCATGTAGTAGAGCGGGTCATTTCGTAACCAGTGAGTTAATGGTTCAAATGTCCACATGTTGAAGTATCCTTGAGCAATACACTGAACCCCCAGTTGCTCCCAGTGCTGCGTCATCAATGTGTGAATGTGTAGAGGTTCACCACCATTAGAGGCGGAGAATTCCTATTGCTGGAATTTCTCTATAAATACACCTTTAAGTCATTAAGTCTGTTTGACTCCCTGATGAAAAATGGTGGTATTTTTAAAGGTCACAGTGACTGTGCCATAGAAGTAAAAGTGCTAGTTTTGTGATATCTAATTAACAAGACAGAGTCCGATTTGATCCCAAGTGATCGATAGTTCTGCTTGTTACAGTAGATGCTGCAGTTGTTGCAATGAAAATGAAACCAGTGTCTTATTGTTTTTTCATGATATTCTCACTTTTTTAAACAAGTTTCATTGAACAGTGACATGATACAAATAATCACATCAACTTAAAAAAGAAGATCAGAATATATATAGTTTGGGTTGTTATTAATGTGGGATAATATTCAATGAAACAATAAACAAAGTATTTATTAAAATGCACTGAAACAAAATGATTGAATTATCAATAAACCTTCAGCCCCAAACGTGTAAATCTGTCAAGCATTTAATTAAACAAAATCTCAAATCAATAGAGTCTGATCCTAAACATGAGGGCTCATTAATGTGCTCTGATGACATTAGCCCAGAGGTGCAAATCTGCATACAAATGATGCCACATTAAAGCTACTTTAGACAAGGTTTACCTGCAAGATTCAGGTGAAGCCTTTTCATGCAAAGCGCAATATTTCAAAGACAATTTAATATGATTACAGAGAAGAGCAGCTGATTTTAAGATTTTAAGATTTTTTATGTCTTCAGCAGGACTTTTTAACTCCTCTATTACATAAAAAATAACCTTCACTTTGAAGTTGCATTTAATCGTATTTTAACTGCATGCGTAAATACAGCTCCAGTTCTATCAATCAGGACAAATATTAGTATGAGTGTGGTTGTCTGTGACCTTTTCAGATTGTGTTATGATAGCGAGAAGGTCAGTAAGTGTCTTCACTGTTAGGAAGAGAGGGAGACATGGCTGAGGGTGAGCTGCACTAATTTAGATATAACAGTAAGAACTGATGTCCATGCTGATGAGACGATGCTCATTTAGACAAATAACATGTTTTTTTTTCCTCCAGAGGGATGTTTAGAGTATTACCATTTTTGTGAATTAAGGGTGAAAAGTATGAATTGTAAAATGTCAAAGTGGTCTTTCTTTTTGTTTCACAAATAATCAGCAATCAGTCAACATTTGTGACTTGCTTTTATGTACATTATATCGTTAATATTGTATTAGACTAAATGAGGCAAATTCCAAACATAGAACAGCATCAGAATAAGAGCAATAGACAATAAAAACATGTTAAAAAAAAAGATTTTTCAATTCATAATGGACTCAAACTGGTAAAAATCTATTTGAGACCATCAACTCGTCTGCTTTTCCTGTCACACAAAAGGACCTTTTTTTACCCACTACTTCATCATCTTTAGAAAAAACAGTGATAAAACACTGTATTTTGTTTAATTAACAGAAAAAAGATAAACAACTTCAATTTTAAGTTCATTTATTAATTTTTCTGGGACTTGCTATAGATTGCAAAACAATGGTGAAGTGAACTCCAGGTGAATATTTAGTTGAAAATTAAATAAAAAGAGGGTGATGGGAACTAACCCTTTGGTTAGTACATGCATTTTATTTTGCCTTTCTAACCACAACAGAAAGAAACCAACCTGGAAAATGTTGAATGGTATGAGTTTATTCAAAGAGTGATAAAAAAAATGTGGATGAAAACCAAAAAATGAAAGTTAGGGTGATGTTTAGTATTCTTTCCCAGGGATCATTGAGATTTTATAAGCAGTTATTTGCTAAATTAACAGTTTTCTTGCTGGGTTTAAATACGAGTGATTACCTCACTTCTTTTTATTTTGCTGAGATGCTCAAACACAAAGTGGAATCAACATGATCTCTATATTCAACAAACATGACTGGTTCAACATGAATAGTTAAATATTAAAGCCTCCTGTGCTTTTATACCTGTTTATATCCGCCAGGAAAATGGTCCAAACAGCACCATTTGTAGCTTCAGTTCACATAATGTTAGTTTAGTTTAATTTCTCTCTCAGGTTAAATAATAACAATGGGAAGAAACTCAACCTGTCAGATTGTTTGCAGAATAAATCTTTTTCTTTACTGGTTTCAGAATCTTCTGCGTTCACATTTGTGAGGACTTGTCCTGGACACTCCATTTGGACACTGATGAAGAAAGCTCTACTTCCTGAGTAAGTTTGGTATGAGTACCAGCATCCTCATTAAATTCTACAGGTGCATCATCGAGAGCCTGCTGACGGGCTGCATCAGTGTGGTATGGGAACTGCACTGGTCAGAGCCTGAACAGTGACAGAGCGACAGAGGACATGACTGGTAGCAGATCCCCTCCATCCAGGAGATTTAACCACAGCATGGGTCTGCATAAGGCACACAGAATCATTAGGGACCATACTCATCCAGCACAAAGACTTTTCTGCCTGCTACCCTCTGGTAGACGGTACAGGCGCACCAAAAGACTTAAAGACAGCTACTACCCCCATGCTGTCAGACTGCTGAATCGTTGGAAATAACACTGAACGTGCACTATGTGCTACTGCTGCAATATTTGAACTTATCATGTACGCACCACCTCACTGTAATGCTGCTTTACCAGTGCAATAACCTGCTCCATAGCATTAGCTTTATTATGTGCAATACAAAATCACTTCCTGCTCTTTTCACCTATTCTCTTATATTTTAACCATACTTTTTGACATATAGCATGATACTTGTATTTTTATTCTAGCGAGTCAAACGGATGATCTCATCCTATGCATTGCATTGCATTGCTGACCTTGAGCTGTACATGCATATGACAAATAAACAATCTTGAATCTTGAAAATCTTAAATCTTTTATAAGTTGACCGTGATCAGCAACTTTAACCACAATAATTTTCTTTATTTAATATCTGCCAAAAATGCCCAGAAAGCTTTGTGTAAAAATAAATGTAAACCTCCATTCAGCAGTTTGGTGGTTGTGACTAGAGTAGAGCCAATAAGTGACTTTATAAAAAGCTGCATCATCAAACATTCACTCTACAATCAAAGTGCGTTTTCATCATAGAGCAAACAATTAATTAAGATATAGGTAGGCTATATGTTGTTACAACTTCCATCGGCAGTAGGAAACCATCTGTTGGCCTGTAATTGCTGTTATTATTTGGTTTCGCTGTTTTCATTTACCACCTTCAATTTTCATATCACTTGCACATGCATATAAAACTTATTCTATTTAGTTACGCAAAACACCTAAAATGTGGCATTCATATATTAGTAAACACAGAGTCTTTAAATAGCTGACAGTCATTAAAAAATCCTTAATATTTGCTGCCCCCATGCAGGTTAGGTTACAGGAGTATGTTTATATTTCAAACTATTCTATCTGCTCCACTGATTGCTTTTTAAACTTAACTAAGCTCCTGCTACGATGGAAATAAAATTCTCCTTTGTAGGAGAAATGCTAGCCTCATAAAGATAATAACTTCAAATAATAATGCTTGGGAAACCTTTTGAATCTGTGATATTTGCACGTCGGCTATTCTTGTGAAGTGTAGGTGTTATGAAACTCACTGTCTCCGTGAACAATCAAAGCAGACAGTGATAACAGAGAAACACTTGAGGGCTGTTTTATTTATTTATTTTGCATGCAACGCTTACCTACCGTTTAGCTTTTTTTTTTTTTTATTAACGTACACAAATCTTAAGCCCA
Organism: Kiunga ballochi; assembly: GCA_037177335.1. NCBI lineage: Eukaryota > Metazoa > Chordata > Actinopteri > Atheriniformes > Pseudomugilidae > Kiunga > Kiunga ballochi. The sequence continues at coordinate 7,596,003 of JBAMIG010000009.1, read as the reverse complement.
TCTTAATTGAATTTGTCTGCTTTAATTATGGGTTATTTTAAAAGTGTAAAGAGAAACATGCTGTTATCCTTCATCTGATAGATCATGGGCCAGGGATAATGAATCTAACTCCTTGAATTAATGATATGTGTTAATATAGGCACTTCAAGCTTCTCCAATGTATGCCACTGTATGTCACACATGACATGAGAAATTAAAAATTGGTAAGCATGGGTTTATCCTTCCAGGATTTTGCATTATCTTTTTCTTTTACAGTATATCCCTCTTGCTTCACCTGATGCACCATCTGTTATGACTGATCGAAATTACATGGTTATAGAAGAAGGAGAACAATTCCACCTCGTGTTCCCTGCAAAGATAATAACCTGAAAGGTACGAATGTCTGTCAGATTTAAATCAAAGTAACAGACCATTAGAGTTCTATGAGAAGCCTCCGCTCCTGAGGGTGAACATGATCTTAAATAATTCTCCAAATAGCCTACGTAACACATTACAATTCAATGAGCCATATGTCACTGAATGTAATCCATGATAAGCAGGCTCTAAGACATATTGCGATGCATTGGAACTGCTTTACCGTAGAGGTTTTGTAAGTGAGGGACACACTGTGTAATGTCTCAATGTCATCCCAGAGATTATTGTGAAATAGCTTTGGAGAAACTGACGAAACTGAAAGCGAGAACTAATAATAGCACGAAAAAAAGTAGTGCTTCAACTCAGAGGATGAAACTAAATAATCAAGGGAACAGGCTCTGAGTGCTGTTTTAAAATGGAGGCAAATCAGACACTCACATTACTGTTGTGGCGTTGCTGCGGTGTGATGAAGTGTTACTTTGCTTCTACTTTTCCTGCCAATAATTCACTTGGTTCTTTCAGAACTTGAAATATGCTCTACAGTGACCTTGTTATATACAATCAGAGGTATTTACTTGGTGCCCAGATATAACTAGCTAGCCAGGTCATGATTGCAGAAACGCCTCCTCTCCAAACAAAGGGGCTTGTGCTTCATTGGATTCTGAGCTGACATTTATGTTAGCAACAGAAATGTTCAAGCTTTTTTCTTTTCTAATCATTTAGCCATGCCAAATATACAAACTGTGCTGTGGCACTGTAATAATCAGTATCATGTGATCACGCTGCAGAATGCTGAAAACTGAAAACACTGCATGTTCATCCCTGGTGCACAATAGCTGGATAATTAAACCGAGCAATCTTGCTATCACTGCTGCACCACATCTTCTCATTGTATTTTCAGTTTCCATAAATGTAGAGGTGCCTGTAGCCATAACTCTTATTTCTGTTGGCTTTTGTTTGTTTGTATTTTACTGTGTCTTCCCAGAGTGGCTGTCCTCTGGTCAGAGTTGCCCTTGCAGACAGACAGCAAGAAAACTCAAGGTCTACTGGTTTCCCAATGTCTTTTTTTCTTTCTGCTGCAGGGAACAAGAGGTGTCTTAGTATGATAGAGATGATCGCTTTTCCATGGTTACTGCCTCAGCTGTTTATTTCCATTAACAACAAACCAACTGCACTTTATAATGAGAAAAAACTTATTTTGCTTTTTAACTATTATCCAAACCTTTACCCTGTAGGAACAATGCAGCATGCATGTAATCACGGTGGTGTGGATACATTACACTCCCCCTCACATCCAGTTACTTCCCTCTGTTGTTATATCTCTTTGTTGTTTTATAGCAGCAGTCATTTTGTGATGTTAGGTGCTGGAGGGGCTACCAATGTTCATCTCACGGGGGGCACTGTATTTACACATTTTGGATAAGACAGTAAAACAGATCGGATTCCAAAATCCCCCTAAAGCAAAAGTAACAAGTGCCTAATGAGTCACACAACAGAAACAAATAATCGAATGCATGCAAATCGTGGCATGCTGTGAGGGCATTGTGATAAATACTGTGTACTCAATTTTACATATTTGCAGTCATTTAGCTGGTCCTTTATGGTTTGGTTCAGAACTGCCAGATTATAAACTAATCAGTATTTCTAGCCCTAAGTTGCTCAGATTTCATTTGAGGAACGTTTATGCTTAAGACTGGACAGAATAATCTCAGTACTTGGAAGGTTTTAGAGTGTAACAGCTGCAAATGATGACATTTTCATCATATAAAAAGCCTTTTTGTTCATGCTTCCTGCACTAATGTTTCTCAGTTTTAAAAGACAGATACGACTCAGTTATCAACAGATAATTTTCTTTTGTTGACACAATTCTCAAGGCAAATTAAATGATTGTATTTAGTTTCACACATTATCTGGTTTTGATTGTTCTTAAAGGATAACAGCTCAACAGCTGAACAGTGATAACAGGATATTTGTAGAGTTTGGATCAGTGGAGTGTGAATGTGTGTCCATCTGTCACAACCTGTTCATAAAAGTTCCTCTGCTTATTGATTTTACCAATAAATCCCTTCGGTTTCATGTTCGGTGTCTTCTCTGCTGCCTTGCTGCTGATCGAACCGATGTCCTGGCTGACCTCTCCATGGCTGCTCATTTTTAGACCCTCCCAGGCAGCCAGCCATCTGGCTATGTTTATTTGTTATTCCACAATCGCAAAAACAATCTCAAGTCTGTACATTAGAAAATGGCTCCAGTACGCCAAGCTGCCATTTAAAATAAATCAGATGCATTCCCCAAGCATTAACCTGTATTTTACTAGGTTATCCTTTCTGGTTCACATTTACAAATCCATTATTACGCAGTCTTTGTTCGTCAGTACATTCATGTTATTCCCACTCAGCTTGTTATGGTAAGCACAGTAAACCCTGTTACACTTAAATCCCGAAAATTACTTGCATGCTGTTTTTTAAAGCCTTTAAAAATGAGGACATGTGTAATTACAACGCAGTTATCTACATTATCATTGTAAAGAATGTGACCATCTTGCATGAGTTTTAAATACCCCTCTCAGAGCTTGGCATTTCGGTGACAATCACAGCTTTGTAATTAAATGGGCTTCGTCTTCACATGGATCATTGCATTTAGCTGATTAAAGAAAAGGATAGGAAGGACCATATCAATCAAAGACAACCAACCCAACTAATTAGCTGTCCTAACTACTGCATCTACAAACAATCGCTGGGGGTGGTTTCTCTCACATAATTAACTTCATTATAAAATTGTTACCCTTAATCTTGTCATTAGTTTGCAGTTAGAATGCAAGCTAACTAAGCATAGTGGGATAAAAGGTGCATTGTGTAATTGAATTCTTTATAATTTCACATCTTAGTGGCATGCAGACATATAAGCAGGTCCAAACTAACTCACGGCTGTTTGGTGCTACTCATTGCCAAGGACGTAGAGGGCAGTGTGTTGTTTCAATTACCAGAAAAATACTTAGGCTTGATTATAATTTGTTTTTAGATCAATTAATAAACCTTGACGGAAATATTGCATCAAGGTGCAAAGGAAAGTATGAAGGACAAGCTGAAACTTAACAATTTAATTAGACAATGATTTCATGTGAATACAAAACAACTACATTCCTACTATAGGGGCAACACTCAGGATGAAAAACTGTGGAGATAATCCCCCGACTGCAAGAAATCTGTAGCAGTTGTCTCTGTTTAGCAAAGATTGTGCCCTCAGAAGCTTCACCTTCAGAGTGGGGCTATTATGTTTCCCCTGATATGGGATTGATGCTAATCAGTGTGGATTGTATTTTATGCCTCAAGGCAGCAAAATGTGCTGATGAGGGTCCAACAATAAATGAACCTTATCACCTAATGGCATCTCTGCCCACCTAGTGACTTATTGAAAAGGCCCCTGCTAAATGTCATGGGCAGGCAGAATGCACATGTGAGATAATTAGAGAAAAAAATGGGCTGCAGATGGATTGGTCACTCGTAATTATTGCTGATAGCAAACTCAGGAGCCGTGTGGATACACCACCACAGATTTCAAACACCATCCTCATTTTAGCACTGAAATATTTTGGTCACAGCTAAAATGCTGTAATTAGAAAAGTAAAACTGGAACCGAATTCAGCAGACCTTAAAAAGGGCTAAAGTGCAGCCTACACAGCATATTTTCAGGCTTTAAAACTACAACTTTCACAGCATGACAGAACACTAAATACAACAGCACTAAAATACAACAAAATTAGGTCTAATTTGCTTTCCAAAAGCAACATTACATCCACTTCAATAAAGCTAATAAAATCAAATGACAGATCATGAAGCGAAATGTGTATGGCAGTCATAACATGTAAAGAGGCTATTTACCACTAATTAACCCAACATAGCATTTGAAAATGAAAAAAAAAACTATTGGACTCACTTCTATTTCATCATCGTTCTCTTGTGCTTCTAACTATTACCACAACCACATAAGTTTTATGTGCATGGGTTTGTGTGTTTTTTGGGTGGAAAGGCTCAGCTGAGCATTGCTAAGTAGACAATCACTCATTCTGAGTAATGACGGAGGTGAAATGTAAGTAAATGCTGTGAATGTGCATGGCCACCCTAGTGCCAGATGCTGTGAGCTGGTGCCAACTCTACAAGTGAAATGACTCATTATATCAGGAATCCATTGGCCTTTCTCTGATGGCTCTTTTGCTCACTTCAACCAGGAAGCCTGCTCCACACTTTTCTCCATCGGGGAAATCAGCCAGCGGAAACGGTTCCGGATTCATTATTGCAATTTTAAAAAGTTATTTTTTAAAAAATAACATGAGCATAGGACCATAAGGAGGCAGCTATGATATTAGAGAAAGGAAAACAGTTTCCTGTAAGCAGCAGATTATGAAAACATTAAGTAACAATTACCGTAATGAGAGTTATTGAAGCGGCAAGGTAGCAGACAAGCTGTGTGCATCTGGTTGCTGCATCTGGCTGCAGCAGCAGCACATTTAAAGGGGCAGGCGAGAAGCATTCATTTGTTGTAGCTGTTCCTTACCCGGTGGATCCAGAAATGGCACGTCAGTAATTGTCATATACAGAAAATGATCTCAGAGGTTGTGTTGATGCATGCACTGTTTGCTGTCAGAAATGCTGAAGATGACATTTAGGGTAAATAGAAAGAATAGCTTTTAGTGCACAATTTCTGTCACTGCGTGTGTGTTAAGTAAGGAGCACAGGATCGGTTAGAACTTGATATGATTTGTTGATAGAAATCAAATCTTCAGCTTATAGTTCGGCAAACAGTTGCAGAGAGCTGGCAAACTTGTCTCTGCAGTAACCCAGTGCACAAATTCTATTTAAGTCAACGGAGCAATCTAACTTCATTTGGGGACTAAAGTCTGCTGCTTTAAAGCCATTCATATTTATATTGGGTTACACACCAAAAATGTGATGCTAGTGTGTACCATAATTACATTTATGAAACTGACTCATCACTGCATTTATTATTAGTATTTTACTAGCTCAGATACTTTTTGGTGGAATTAAGGTTGTGAGTTAAAAATGCACCAGAAAAAAAAAACTTTACAAGAACTTTATAAAATGCGCAACTTTAATATACTTTGTGAAAGTTTATAGTTAGTACCAAGAGTTCTTCATGGAGGCCAAAAGGGGCAAAACATAACAACATAAAGACAATAAAATATTGCGGCTAAATTGCAGAAAAAACAACTAAAAAAGATTATATCACAGAAAAACAGGAAGCACAACAATACCAAAACCGCAACATTAGAAGAAAATACTTTTTTAAACCATCGTTTGAAAAACACAATGCTTGATCCAGATTTGCAGGCAAACCATTATGTTCAGTAATATTTACAGTAGGTCATAAGCATAATCGTGAAATGTATGGACTCTGTGCAGATCCTCTATAATCCAACAAGCATTTTACATGTGATAAATGAGAGCTGACATTTTATATTATTAATATCATGTTTTGTTTTTTTAATTCCTTCCCCTCACCATTTGTCACTGGGAATTTGATGTACAATAGTAAAGCCTGTTCCCACTGCACACAGCAACCCATTTAATCAGGTAGTGGGATTAAAGCTGAGCAGCCCAGTACCAGATAAGACATACTGTAACATGACTCTCTACTAGGGACTCAAGATGGATGAGCTGGGCCATAGTCTGGATGGAACGCCTCCATCAGGCTGTATGGCCTGGTGGAACCCATCAATCAGGGTGGCACCAGAGGTCTGGGCTGAGGCAGTGTAATGATGCGAACAGCATGTGGCCAAACCATCCCTGGCTGCTCAGGTGTAAGGGTCTGCCCTGTCCAGTGGTCCTCTCAGCTCCTTCACCACTACCATCCATCAAATGCCAGCCGTGTTCACAGTATGAATGAGATTGAATAGATTTGATAGGTTTGCATGACTTTGCATAGAAATTTCTGTTATACCTTGGTCTGGGTCAATACTCTATTCTGATTGGTTGCTAGGAGTCTGTTAAAAAGTGATAATGGACACCTGGAACAGAAGTTAAGGTCAAATCGTTTTAAATGATTGTATTGCGGTATTTAGTAATCGTAGCAAGAGAAACTCAGATTAAATAACAACCTTTAGAATATTTTGCTTTGCGTAAAGTCAGTTACAAATGACGCTTTTCCAAATCTGGTCTATGATTGATCGTAGTGCGGTGTCTTGTGGTCTAAAATAATGACAACTACATAAGTGAAGAGGCCTATTTTGCCACTTTCTGGCGGTTTTTTCATTTTTACGATACGTCATTGGGTTCAGGAGTTATGATCGTAAGAATTGTGCATGTACCATTCTGTCTGCAGCAACGGGTCAGTTTTAAGAGCTGCAGCCGACCAATCTGCATTTTCTGTGGCCAGAGCCCCTGTACAAAACCCCAGCCACAACCCTGGCTGTGAACGTTTTAGTTTGAAACTATTTTGTACAGAAGCGGTACGAAGTGCACTTGCCCTCTGAAATGAGACTTTGTATAGCTTAACATAACATTAGGTAATCATCTCACTTTTTTCCACTGATTAACACTAATAAAACAACTGCGGCCAACCAAAATACAGGATCTTTATCTAACGCAAAGTGAATTATTTGGCACACGTCACAACGTCACGACGACAGGAAATGTACAATCTAACAGAAAAAACAACATAAATATATTATTAATTGATTTGATAAATCTTTCTTTCATAAGTGCCCATGGTATGAGCAGAATAATGCCTTTCAAGATGTCCATTATCAGAAAATAGTGAACTTCATGGAGGCAAATGTCATCTGCCTTCACATCGTCCATTATTTTCTGATAATGGACACCTCGTCAGGCATTATCCCTTACATTGTGGCTATACTTTAGAGGTCCCATTTTATGCTAAATGAAATTTTTAAAGTTCTTTTTACAAGTCATATGTGTCTCTGTAGCCTGTGTATGAGGCCCAAAAGTGAGAATTTTCAATCACTTCAAAATGGTGCACAATTATTTCATTAAACTATAAGTTAATCTAGAAGTATTAGTGGTAGCTTTTTGAATATATTTAAAAGAAAATTAAGCTGAACCGTGTTAACGTAGAATTTTCCTGATAGGATACATTGAAAAAAGTAAAGATCATACAGACCATGTTCCATTATACGAGTTGTACAGGACGTCAGCATTAGCTATTTCTATTTCACACATACTTAAGGCAGAGTAGATGTTTCAATCTTTCTCTAATTTTCATTAAAGGACATATTTTATTGCACATTATGTGCTTTATACCCCTCAGACAAACACATTATGGTTCTAGATGAAGGTGGTCTTATGAGTCCCATAAACCAGGCTTCATGAATATGAGTGTGAAAGCTGCTGCTCAGTCTGGACTCAGAGTGAAAGGAAGGTCATTTGGTAGAAAGCATGCGCTGCAAAAATGTACGCTTATAAAAATGTCTTTGGTTTCCAAGCTGCTAAAATACATCTGCTGCAGCCTAATGGACTTCCCTCTAACCACTGGAAGCAGGGTAGGATTTCAGAGTGTTATGTGACTGAATTAAAGCAAACCCATTCTATGGTCAAGAATTTGTTTTATGTTGTCATGAGGTAGGTAATACCGTACCCCTCACAGACCCTGAAATGCCATTAAGACTGCAAAAGTTCAATTATTTCTAGGTTTCAGTACCATCATAAATTGAATGCTCATGTCGGGTCAGCAAGGTAAGTGAACACTGACGAGTATCTGATGAGTCCTGCTCTTGTCTCCTGTTTGTTATTATAAAATTGCATCAAAGGTGGTATTTTGTTTTCATGGATGTGATAATGACAGATGTTAAATCAACTGAGCATTTTCCAATTTTCTTATGTAATCGCTGTTGCATTTTTTTTTCTTTTCTAAGGCGGCGTGTATGAATGCCTGGTAATTGCTTTTTGTTCTTTGCAGATGATTATAGAGGCATGGCAATTCCTGATTAAAAGCTAAAATTGGATTTCCAAAACTGGGATTTGAGGCGTGAGAAGGGATGCTACACCGTGCAGTTGTATGGATTCTGACTTATACTCTTTCTCTCAAATTATAGCAAATCACTGAGGAGTATGTTTTAAAGTGTTTATTAATTTCATGTTGATTGTTTCATTTACATGAAAAGGGATTTCACACTTTTCATGGATTGAATGAACAATATCCCCTCAAATCCTTGTAAGCCTATCAAACCTAGAGAAAGACATTTTCCTAATGTAGTCCCCCCCCCCAACCTCCTCCATCCCCCAATGCCTATTTTTTTATGCCACATCTTGTCACACTCTTTCACATTTTGGCATCTAATCAGTGAGACCTTTCTGCCTTAACTTTATAATTAAAGAATGTATCATTATTCTGACTCTAATTACATTACTATATAACTTTGTTTTAATTAAAAGTGCCCTCCCCCAATGGGATCATAGTTTGACTGACTTTTGTGTGTCATGGTAAAAGCAATTTCCAAGCTTGCGCAAGCATCATTATCATAAAGTTCACCTAAAGAACTTCATGACCGTGAAAATAAGGATATGACGATAATGGTCAAGTCTTTTTACCTCTCACAGCATGCAAATTGCAAAACTGAACGTGCTGGAACAGCTTGTAGCAGCAGTCTCCTTGGAGAATTTCACATTTCCTACAGCATGCCCACTGTAATCACAGGGTTAATAACAGCTTTTCATAAAGGGTGGTGAGGGTGAACGTCCCTTTTGGAAAGAGAGGGGCAATGTCCACAGATTATTAAGATGTGCTGCCAAGACATAATGGGGTTCCAGCACATTACATACACCTCTCTATGTCATTGGGTTTTGTCAGGCATGAAAACAGTCATTTTACTAATGTGAACAAACCATTCTTCATTGCCATGGTAATGATTGGGAAAGTGAATGCAGTCCAGTCAAGTCATAACTGTGTCACGGATGACCAGTCTCATTTGCTGTAACACCATAGATGGCACTGTTGCTCTGCTGACAGGCAGACTGACAGTGTGCTGATGTAGCAGTCAAAGAGCACAGATTGTGGTGTCACGCCATATCTGTGCGTTTTCAGAAAAGCTGTCAGCAAGCATTATTGAACAGCTAAAAAGTGGAAACTCTCTCTTATGTTGTTTTCGGACACTGTTTTTCTGTAAGTAATTGACTTCATGTATTTTTGCACCAACAGAATATGTGAAAGATTTGACATGACACTCGGCGATTCATTTAGTCGTATTCTCGAGCAACTTCTAAAATGAAAATGTTGATTTCTCGTGAATCTTCAGGTGCTTGTTTGCTGTGAATAATACACAGGAATATGAAATGTCATTCACACTGACAAGCTTATTTTGAGCTCTGTCATTCCATCTGCTCAAGTAAATCATAGCTTTGCATTTATTAGAGTATGCAGAATATGCTGAGTGTCAATTCATTTTTATATTGCTGCATTTTTTTCCATTGCTTTGGTTTAAAAAAAAGAAAGCTAAATAAAATTCTGATTGATTTATAATTGAAAAGTATTTTTGTGTTTTTACTCCAAATTTAAAGTATTTACTGAAAACACATCATATAAAAATGTTAATATAAATATCCACATTTTATTCACAGTATTTCATTAAAGTTATTTGAAGCTTTTTCAGCAGATCTTTGGACCAGTCTGATGGAGGCTCCTCAGTTTAACAGGAAGGAGTTTTAATGATCGTGGATTTCAGGGATAGTAAAGCTATTCTCATCTGACCTTCCTGAAGAAACACCCAACACCTGGTTCTAAATAAATGCATGACATAAATACCTGCTAGACCCACTGGCAGAGAAAATCCTCTTAAAATCTTATGAGATTTTGTTTTTGGCTGATGGAACGTTACATCTATTTAACCAAACTAGTACATGCAATAATGGTAAAATCTTTATATGGCTTTTAAATGAAACAGGGACAAGATGACATCCTAAATTATGCAGCCAAAGCATCAAGCTAGCATCTCTTGCAGTGTAAATGATGAGGATTACCACCTCAACCCTGCTATAACAAGCATACCAAGCATGAGACTTGGCTCCAGAGTTGTGATTCCAGGAGTATCTCTTCACTCTCATGTGCACAATCACACTAAAGTGTGATGCCTGGAGAGATCATGGATGCTCATGCTCATACAGTGTGAAACTGTCCTCATTAAGACCGGAAAGTTCCAGTTTTAGGTTTGATGCAACAAAATGTTTGCAAAGCTCTGAGCAATATAATCTAGAGTAAAACAGCAACTCTGTAAACATTAATGCTATTTAAGAAGGATGATAGTCTGCAGTGATAAAGACACTGAACCAATGGAATCGTTTACAGAGAGGAGATCTATCTATCTATCTATCTATCTAT
>JBAMIG010000009.1:7565182-7577412 GCA_037177335.1 Kiunga ballochi | reverse complement strand
ATATCAAGCTGAACTAGTTAATGTCATCTCATGCTGCTTCATACTATTGCCTTGTCGATGGATAATAAGCGGTTGGACACCCTGCTCTAAAATCTCAGGTCACTGGGTGCTCCTGACCCACACTAACTCACCTCATACTTGTAGGCATGTAGTGGAATAACAACTCACACCTCCAATTAGCTGAAAGGAGAGGAACCAATTACCTGGAGATATGTCTCAGGGCCAAAAATATCATTGTCAGCTTGTCACCAAGTGAGAAACAGAGTGGAAAAAAGAGAACAGTGGCAAATCTCTCAGTAGTATGACAGATTGTGTTATTGTCTTTGATTCTACTAGCCAGATCTGTGGAGATTTACTATAGGAACTATGCCCATTCTCAGAATTGAAAAACAGCAGAGACGCTCTGAAGGAGCTGGTGCTCAAAGTCAGAAAAGGGGCACATCAAACCTGATCTTAAAACACATTGTGTGAGATAGGGATCCATAATACAGCTGTTGAAATTGCAACGAACAACAAGACCACATTTATTCATTACAGGTTTATTTTGACATGGACATCACAATTACAAATGCAGATGATGGAAGAGGAGGGAAAAATGAGGATTTTCATGGCAGGAAAGTGAAAGAAAAGTCTCAATAAAGAAATCTGTAGTGAAGAGCCCAATATTTAACTGGTTTTAGTGTATTTTAATAAAGCTCCCAATAATGACACAGCCTATACTCAGGTTTGCTCTTGTTAGATGGCAGACTGTTGAGGGGAAGATCCACAACAACCCAGAACATCACTGTAGCAGCACATTTCTGACATCAAACTACAGATTTTAATAAGAACAAAGTTGCCTTAATGTTACATGTCCCCATGGTAAGATGCAACACTTGCAAGCTCTTCCATTCCAGGGAGTTGCTTGTTATTGGTGACCACATTAAATTAGGATTCTCCCTGGGTTGCCTGTACCTTAACATATTTTAAATATATGCCTCATGCACTTTTTGAACATTAAACCAAAAAAGTGCATAAGTATTGGATATTTTACCTTCAGTTTACCGGATTGGCATAGTAGCCTAAAAAACCATTAATCCAGATGCAGCTGCAGAGCTTTAATTAGGACAAAAAGATCTGAAAGCATCACACTACTCTTAACATCTTTACTCTGGCTTCTACTCAGTCGCAGGATAGATTTTATCCTGCAGATGATTTACAAATCCCAGAACAGCTCTGGCACAGAATACATCTCTGAAATGTTAGATCCAATGACTCATGTCAGCTAGTCTAGAATAAACATAGCCAAGCAGAATTTAGTTCAATTCAATTTAATGCAACTTTATTTGAATGGCACCACTTCACAACAAAGTCACCTCAAGGCACTTCACAGACACATCGATTTGTGCCAATTTATAATAAATAGTCCAGCAAAGGGAAACTTACAGATTGTATCAAATTTTAACTTTGATCCAGTCTCTCGTCCTGAGCGTGAATGAGGCGACAGTGGAAACAAAAAAGATGCCTTTGACAGGAAGTCAAAACCCTCCGGCAGAACCCGGCTCAGGTGTGGCAGCCATACACATCAAAATTAAACTTATAAATGTAGACACAAAAAATATATCTATATATAGATATATATCTATATATCTATATATTGTTTCTCATGTGCTCAGGATGAAATCTGCACAATAATGTTTAACTTATCTTTCTTTCAATCATTTTAATAAAAAACATTTTTTGTCATTGTAATTTTTGCTTTTTTTTTTTTTTTTTACTAGGTCACTTAGCAATGCTTTCTTTGCAATCTATAATCTTAACTTCTTTGTGAAGCTTTTTAAACGGTCTTGTACATGAAATGTGTAAACTTGCCTTGTCTTGCCTTAAATGAGCCAGTATTCGGTCATGCTAACATGGCCTGTGTCTCATCATTTCCAAGCTCCTGCTAATCAGCAACTCTGCTTTGTTTATGCTGTGAAAATGGATTGATGTGATGTTGGGCTTCCATTACAATCTAAAATGCTTGTCTGGCCCATTGAAATCATTTTTATTTGTTTTTATTGTGGTTTTCATGCTGGTGACGTTTTGGACCTGTTTTTGTTTGCTTTAAAAGGAGAGAATAGTGCAAATTGTTCATATGACGAGTCATGTGAGTAACATGTTTGGTATAAAATAGGTTTGCATTAAGCCAGGGGGTATTTCCATCAGTCCTCATCAGCATCTACTCCTTTTAAAAAAAAGGAAAAAACCCTCAAGCAAGGGTAAAGCTTAGGCATCGAAGCAATCCAGCTAACCAAAACACAGCTTAAAATCCACTTTAAAGCCACCAAGTTCTCACTTATGAAAATATAAACACCAATAAGATGGGCTGCAGCTTTCTGCTCAAGAGCAGTACACTGTGAGTAATATTTTAAAATATTTCCATCCGAGGTCCATTGGAATAAGTTCTTTTTGCACCTGCTGATTGCAACTTTCCTCATAACGGTTTAATATGTCCAAGAAAATCCATAAACCTTGTCAAAAGACACTTAATGCTGCACCATGCAGCTTGCATGCAAACAGCTGTGAGATGGAAGGAAACAGTCCGAATACAATGTTGAAGCTCATAGGTCAGACACATTAAAACACTATTAAAAATACTGAGTAGAAAGACGTAATGGGTCACATCATTACACTTTATATAAAGATATTAATTAAAGCATGTTTACTTGGAAGTCAGGGAGCTTTAGAAAACATCAAACGTCGCTTTAATCTTTCTTTCATGAGTTTGTACAGATGTGTTGCTGTCCTTAAACTAAATGCCTGAAAGAAGAAGCTGAGATATTTTTCTGTTGACAGCACCTTTTAAAGACCATATTGCAACACAGACACAAAAGGTGATATAGTTTGAGAAAGGGATGTGACTTTTATGTGTTCTTCACAGAAAGAATTTGATCTCATGCTCCCTCATCACTGTCACTGTTGCTGCCGCTATCAGTATCACCTTCCCACCTACACATAACACCCACAGCTGAATTCAAGAAGTTCACGGGTCTGGCAATTGTTCAAACCTTCCGACTTAGGTATGTAAGATAGACTGAGGAAAAAAGGTATGCAGAGAAAAAAGGAGCCACAAAGGTTAATCAGAAAATAACACCTGAAATGTACTAAACATCACAGAATGGTGATTTATAGCCATGCAAGTGTATTTGAACATGGAATTATTTTTATTCAGGGATGGCGAGGGAAAACGGGTCAGCAAGACATGGTTGTCTGTTTGATAAATCAGTTGCCATGGAGTCTATTAATTCTGTGTTGTGCTGAGTCTGACTTACATCCAGTGATTTATTTTGTTCTATTTTACAAAATAGGTTTAATTTTCTGCAAAAACTTGATTATAGCAGACATGGCTGTAGGAACTCTCCTAGTCTCCAAAGAAGGCTGATGCCAAATGCCAAATTAAAGTCTGTGTGGCCTTGGTGAATACTGACAATGCTTTTGCTTTTGTCAATCGCTTTTTATTGCTGACATTGTATTTAGAAAGGGCCTTGCTGCAAGCCAAAGAGACAACTTTACAGTTGCATAACAGAGTATGCAAACTAATGTAAGAAGTGCTGATCCTCCCAGATAACATTTCATTTTCACAGCATAAACTGATAGTCACAGCTGAGACTGACAGTGGGATTTATATCCTGACACTTAAATATACATTGTTCTGTATCAGCTTACCTTAAAATGGAGTAAACAGATATGTGTCTGCAGCTGTGTATAAAAAATACAAGAGGTGATGTTGTGTTTTGAAGAGAAGACAGTGTTTTCTACAACCTTTTAGAGTGGAGTTCATATTTTTGTGCCACTTGAGATGAAACAAAAACACAGGTGTCCTATAGATAGATGAGACACTCAGATTTAGACACACTTGACTTCCATAAGTCAGTCAGCCAGTCAACAATGCTTCACAGAACACACACACACATATTTATATATATTTATATATATAAAATCATTCTCTTCATGAAAAGCCAGATATGACAACATGCATAAGGCGTGCAACACCACATTTGTCCACTTTTTTTTAATTATTATCCACAGACCAGGACAAGTCAGGTTTTACATGCATATTTATTTTTTACACAAAACAATCAATTGGAATTTTTTAATGAAAAGTAGCGAGAAAAGAAAAGTTTTATATATTCTGTCCCCTTATGTAAACAATTATTTATACCAGACGTAATACAATATCTTAAGCTGGGAGGTTGTTCTAGGTAAATTCAATTCAGTTTAATTCAAATTGTATTTATACAACACATAAAAAGTCAATGCTGACAGAAGTGCTTCACAGAATAAAAATCTAGTTAATGGAACATCCTTTTGCATTGCTATGCTGAAAATCTATTGAAAACCTGAGAAAAATGCTGCATTGAGATCAAAATGTGCATCCTTTCATCTTTGGACAGGTTAGGCCTTTTTGTGACATACAATTAATATTTATAAAGGAATTTTAAAAAAAAAGAATTCAGTCTCACTATTATATTTATTTTTCACTATGCTGAGATTTGTCTTTGACACCATTATGCTCTAAGAAGTAGTAACCTTTCACCCTAGCAGAGGCAAAAACAAAATGCTCTCATATGTATTTTAGAAAACTGGAATAAGTAATAATGGAAGAAATGGAAATAAAAATATTTGTATGATTGTAAAAATGGTGGGTTCATGTTATCGACACCAGATTAAAACTCAAAGTATAAAGAGCTTTTTTCTTCTTCTTGTGATTTCACACTGTGAGCAAACGGGTCTGATTTTATTTCTAAACTTCTGATTGAAATTCTGGATTGATTTGCTCCTACTAGAACGCAGGAAGCAGGTGAACTCAGCAAATATAGGGATATCTTGTGATACTGCAGTATAAGTGGGGCCTTTTGTGCCTTTATTCTACCTTTACCTTTCCTGCACACAGATGTGAAAGATCCTGATTCAATTCAGATTTTTGTAGATGTACAAAATGAGCTTTTTCTATGTTTTTTTCAGTCATTTGCCTCTCATTCTCTCTCTCTCTCATTCTATCTCTTTTTCTTTCTGAGGCTTTATCTTGTTGGACAAAGTGTTCTATAAGGTATAAGTGTGCATTCACTTATAGCTTTGTACACAAGGCCAAAAACAGCATTTTACTAAATCCAGAAAATAATTAAAGATTCAGAGAAAATAACAACAGGGCTTGTTGCTAATACAACCTTGGTTTAAAAAATATAGCACAGATAAACTCTGAAGAATTTGGATTACAGCAGACCTCAGATAAGGATTATCAGTTGTTTGCCCCTTGCTACTAATTCTGGGCTCCATCGTCCATTTTAAAAATGGTGTGAGTCTGTCCTTTTCTTTCTATACTATTTTAAAGCTTATCTGCACAGAAGGGTGTTGTACATCCTCAACTGTATCACCAATTAACAAAGAAAAGTACCAGTGTTACTCTGCTTATTCTGTTTTTTTAACTTTATCTGATTTCAGGAAACTTTATTCATATTACATTTTTAGTTTTAAGAGGTTTTTTTAAAGCTTTTTTTTCTACCCCTCATACTATTACCTGAAAGTACTGTATATCTATGTAGTATCTCATGCTAGAATAAAAGGTTTAGAACTGTGTGAGTGATTTTCTGCTATGGCTGTAATAAAATAATAGACTTTTGGTAGCCGTGCCATATTAGGGTTTTGAGGCAGGTGTGTTGTATAAGACATTTAGATGTTAGAGAAACTGTCTCTCTATCTTTCTTGGTCGGTGTCCCGTCACAGCGCATTTTCAGTTTTAACCAAACTGTCAGTTGGGGGGCTGTCTTACTGTGCTGACATGGTCTTTGTTCAGTGGACTGGTATATCAAAAAGAGCAGGGGGTAGAGAAATGCAGCTCCCTGAGAGGTGAGCCTTTTAACCTCAGCACAATAAAGTGAGGCATCACAACACAAAGGGTTCCTCTACAGTCTGTACACAGTAATCGGTTCAGTCATGCGTCACTGTCACCCACATTCTCTCTGCCATCACATTTCTGTCTTGTCGTAAATACTTCCATCACAGCATGTCTCCCCTTGAGGAATAGCACTTTCTCGAACCAAACCGGAGACTAGGGCGGTTTCACATTCCAGCCAGCAGCTCATCCATCAGTTTGAGCCACAATGACATTTTCTGTGTCCTTATTAAGAACAGTTTTTATTAGATACAGGAGACTTGACTTTGTGAACAACAACAAAAAGTGAACATGACATGGCTTGCTTTTGTTTTTAAATACATCTAAATATGGGCAGTTATGCACCATTTGTCAGGCGTAATTTTAGAGACAAGTTAAAGCATGCTGTCTTTGTTTCAAACAACTTAGATGTGACTCAAAGTAAGTTAAAGTCACTACTTTTTTGGTATGCCTCTATTATAGAAAGTTCTGCTTGGCAGCATCAGTACATTATCATTCTACTCTCATGTCAAAGCACTGCACTACAGATGAATGCCTTTGCATACACTAACAGCACATTTTATCTGAGAAAGGATGGAGAAGCAAAATCCAGACCTATCCTTTTGAAAGACAAATACAGTCATTCCCCTACTTTCACTTATCAAATACAGGAAATCTTTTTCCTAAGCTGTCCGTTTAGGAAATGTGCACATCAGTTTTAATCTTGTTAACAACAAAACATGTATATTACAAGCATGATTACATTTTCTGGCGTCATTAATTCGAGCACAAAACTGAGGCTTTGTACACATTTTTCTTTTTTTTATGCTCAATGCAGCAGGAAAGTATGAACAAACACAGAAAGTGATAAATCTTTAAATGTACATGTGACTTGCTGCATTAGCAGCTCCACAATTAGATCACAGCATGAGGTACTTTTAGCTAGTCTCTTGTCAGAAATAAGCCCATGGTATGAAACAATTCCTGCTTTTTTTCAACCAGAAAATATCCCTGCTGTGCATTTTAAAGATTAGAGAAAAAGGCATTCTGCTTAAAATAAGTTATAGATGCTTTTTTACTAAATTATGTTCCCAAACTCCCAATTTTTTAATGTGTTACTCAAAGCCATTCCTGTATTTCATTTGTCAGAGTGGTCAGCTTAAAGGCTGGAGGGTTTCCTTCAGTAAAACACAAAGGACACTCTTTCTTAACCTCAGATGCCATTTTAATAAGATTTTCTCACATGAAAAGGTTTTATTTTGCTGTTGCCATGACGGCACCCTTTTGTAAGGTGTACCTTCGCTCTCAGGAAGACAGAACTCAGTAAATTACCATTAATTTGTTTACAAATGTTAAGAAAAGCTAAATTTTCTTTCACCGCTTCACACATAGTATTTACAAATCACAAAACCCACAGAAAAATATCAGTGTTTTTCCCACTTTTTCCATTATAACATGATGGCTTCTGTAATTTATCATACATAAGGGATTTTCATTTAGCTCAATCTCACTTGATCACAGCACAACTGTGTACACCGCAGCCTTACAACACACATTTTACTCCTTTGCATCTATTTTTTTGTTTGTTTTATTTTGTCAGGCAAACATAACATACTTTGATTTTCAGTTTTTTTATTTATTTTTTATCTAACCTCATTTTATTATGATGTAAAATTTAATTATGATGTAAAATTTAATTATTTGATGCCAGATTTAATTTTCTTGCACAAAAGATAAAATAATCAACTAGTTCAAGGGTACTATGCATGATTGAAAGGGCAGAAGATTATCTTATTGGTGTTTCTCAAGACAAAACGTGATTAAAGCAGTTTCCTGTGCTCTGTTAATATCCGCTTTGACTGTTAGCATGCACAGCAAACAGCAGCTTAATAAGGCAAAGCCTCTTATATTTGTGTTTGCTAAAGGATTGATAACCTGCATTAAAATTCATTAGGCTGGTAGCGATCTGAACATTTGCAGTAATTAGTTGATTTCTTTTCTTTTCAGTGTGAAAGCAGTAATGCCTGTTCAAATGCAAAGGATAACTGAATCCATTTACATTTAAGGAAGCACTGCACAAAGTATGTGCGGCAGACTAAAATGTCTTCAGGCACAAAGACCTAACACTCATACAGGAAAAGGCTGATATGAAAGGCATACTTGCACAGAAAGAATAAATAAGAGTCCATATTTCTGTGCATCCCTGCAGGTGTGTCGCACTGATAGACAGTTGTTTTCCCTTGTTTGGATGCATTGCTGATGCTTAGTCTGTCTCAAAAGAGATGTAGAAATAAAGTTTTATTTTTTTAAAATAAATTGCTATGTTAATGCTTTGTGATCTTAGCAAGTTGGAACTTTTATAAGTAATCTGATGCTGTTTCAGTCATCCATAACAGGAAAATCTGGACATTTAAATTCACAGTAGTATTCACTGAAATTGTATTCATGTTGTTTTATATCAATGTTCTTTTAAATCTTGTACTCATAATAAGATTCTGTTCCAGTCCTAAAACTGCATAACAGGATTTTGAGCAATTTGTCGACTGGCTTTTCTATTGGTCAGGAAAGCTGTTTGTTTCAATAGGAAATACAAAAGATTTGTTAAAGCACTGTTCTATCGTTTCTTAATGTTGTTCTGAAAAGGAAAGTGGACCTCTTTTACATCTCATGAAGTTGTTTTTGTTAATATGTTAAGATGCAACATGGGAGAGGGAAAAACTGACAGGCAGCACTATCATGAATTTCATTTAATACAAAATTCAACATCAGAATCTGAAAATATTTCATATGACACATTAATTTCAAGTTATTTGATGTGTTCTTGCGCTCATAGGTGATGAGAAAATGTGTTCAGATGGAAAAGGGACATATGTATTAAAGGTTCAAGGCTTAGTCCTCTTGTCAGACATGGCGTGGCATTTGCTTGACATGTTGTCTTTGTGTATAAAAATACTAAATATTATGTGACAGGACATAACTAAAAATATATTAAAGGGCAGAGAAATGATGTTCTCTGCTTAATACCACTGACAGATTATTGACATATACAGTCTCATGCATGGGCACAAGCTGGTGTAAAAATAGCATGAGACATGTTTGGCTACAATATGTCCAGAAATATTGGACTCTTTGCTTGCTCCCTCTTTTAATTAAGTCAGATTCCACCAAAACCTTCTGACAGCTTTTAGTAATTTCCCATTCATTTACATAAAGGAAAATCTTGAACAAACAATGGTGTTATCTTGTGGATTCAGTTGTTTTCTGCGTAGCAGTGATTGGCGCGTTTTGATCCGTGCATAGTCATTTTAAACACGCCCACTGGTCACAGGAG
This sequence comes from Kiunga ballochi, assembly GCA_037177335.1. NCBI lineage: Eukaryota > Metazoa > Chordata > Actinopteri > Atheriniformes > Pseudomugilidae > Kiunga > Kiunga ballochi. The sequence goes on along the minus strand of JBAMIG010000009.1, from coordinate 7,568,188 downwards.
CGTCTAAGCAAAGCTCTCACACAGCAAATCAAGAAGCAAATGTTCTGCAAATGTTATGCATGAAAACATCTTATCTACTCCTGTGTGTTCGTTGTCATTGATCAATTCTAGCAAAAATAACCAAGCAAATAAATGAGAAAATTAGATGATGTTGTTAATTAATCGATGTTATTTTCTCTCTTCACATTACTTTGGCTGTAACTTAAAATATATATTTTGGTGATGGTACATCACAGATTAGAGCTTCATTGTAGATTTTCATGTGTTTTGTTTTGTTTTCAGAACAAAATTGCATCAATATGAAACTTATTCAGTATCCTTTCCCCTCTTATAACAACTCTGCAATGATGCATTCAGTTAATTCTCATTCTATATTTATGAAATATTGTGTGTGCAAATATTTGTCACATACATTTATCATTTAGGCTTTACATTCTGATTTAGCAGACTGCTGTCGTTTACACTGATGTATAATTTAAACACAAACAGTATTATCTGCATAACACTGTGCACTACATTGTTTCTATAATCAGATGTTGTCTGCACAACTTTTTGTTTCAAAAAGGTTCAATTTAAATCTTTATGGAAACAGATCCTGTCAGCATCTTGCTGTGCACACTGTAATCCACATTTCTTCTTCCCAGGATTATACTAGCTACCATAAAACACACTAACCAATGTAAATTAGTTGCAAAAACGTCATTTGAGCATCTGCCTGCATAAAGCGCAAACGACCTAGTTGATGCAATAAGTATCTACTGAAGCACACAACCACTAACCAAATTTCCTCTCAGCTGGAAATGCAATATGTAACAGTTGTCATTTCCAATTACTCAGAGGAGTGGGACGCAGGTGATTGACCCTGTAAACATAGTGTGTGCCTGGAGATGTGTGAAACCAGTTACAAACAATGATAACAGACAGCTTGCAGTGTTTGCCTCCGTCTCAAAGGTTCTGGTGCATCGTAATGATCTGCGCTTCTGTGACTTATATTTAACGCTCACTCTCAACTGATCTGACAATAGCAGATTGTTTTCATTTATTATTTTCATCATAACCAATTTTACATCTAAGTTCCAAGGAGACACCCGGAACCAGCAGCGATGTGAGCAATAAGAGTAATATTATCAGTGAGAAGCTGTCTGTGAAAGCAGACCTGTTAACATATGGGAGGGATGAATTGTGATACCAGAAACCGTTTATGTTTTTGGCGGTGGAAAACAGATCACGTCTGCTCTCTGGCAGCAATTTTGTTCCTAACACTGGGTTTTGTTTTGTGCTTTTAAAAATCAGGAAATGCTGTGTTTTCATAATGTTGTTGCCAACAGAGGGATTGAATGAGAGTGTAATTAAAAATGGAGTCTGTTCTTATCAACTAATGGTGTTCTGACTAGATTGTTGGATATGGTAGTGATGTTGCACATATAAAGAATATATTCTCCATCTTACCCCAAACAAACATGAATTTAGTTCCAAAAATGAGGATAATAGCTGTATCCCAGCAATTAGCAGGTGAGAGGCAGGTACACCCGAGACAGGTCGCCAATCCATTGCAGTGTCGCCATTTATTTTAGTCATAAGTTGGAATTCTTTTATGCAGTTTGTAATTCAATGTTCCACCTGCCACCAGCAGGGAGACACTACAGTATGAAAATTAACACATACATGCAGGACTCGTGAACATTTGCATCAGAAATGTTAAACAAAACACAGAAGAATGAAGTGACAGTGAAGTCCCAGAGTCCACTTGTGATGCAAGAAGCAAAATGGGGGTTTTGAATTACATGTTAAGCTGTCTTCTAAATTATTAAATTTTCGGTGATTCTCTTTAACAATATGAGCCAATTCAACTAAACTAAAGAGTAATCACTACCTACTGTCCATAGCTAAATTAACACTAAGGGTCTAAGAACTGCTGGTCAAGTATTTTCCTAGCATTATATGAAATAAAGTGGTTGCTTGATTTGCTCTTTGTCCTTTAATCTTACCTCTCGGGCTGGCATTGAGTGATCTCCTAAATTGTTCTTCACAAGTTATTGTTTGTCATTTCAATCCAATTGTAGATCAAAGTTGAATGAGTTATCTTAATAAATACACTCCCTGCAGAATACAGGAGTGTTATTTCAGAAAACCTCATTGGTAAGGTATTGTAAAGTTATAGTTTTAAAAGAGTTGTATCAATATGTTAACACAAACATGGCTACTTAAAAAATGGTCGTCATAGCAATAGTGTGGTCTATTGCATCAAATATTCCTGCTACAGTATTTTGTCCTTCTCATACAATTAATAATTGATCAATGAATGTGCAGTGACATCAGCCTGCAGTTGTGGGTGCTTTCAAACTGTGAAGTTTCCTGATGCTTATCAGGAAATTTGGGACTCTAATTGATTTGGATCAATTACAACTGACTCCTGGTTGTCATCAAGAGGAAAAGGTCGATATTCTAACTCATGCGAAGAAAGGTCAAAAGCATTTTGCTCGTGAACTATGCAGCTGACAGGATGGACCATTTTTTCTTTGTCTTTCTGAATCCCTGATGACATAAATGCTTTTATGTTGCCAATGACCCCCATGTTCTTCAAGCAAAGGAAATGTTGGCAGATATTTACAGCGTAATTAACCAACATCATTAGAGTGACACCTTAAGATGTCTCAGCAGGGCTTCAGCTGCAGCAACACATCAGACATTCAGTTTTCAGACTATAACTTTGAAAGCTGTGGCCTTAGGTTCAAATGAGATGAGGAAACTGCAGTGCAAAACATCAAAAAACATCCATTCAGTTAGAAAGCAAGTGTGCAAAAAACAAAAAAAAACACGCAACAACAACCTTGAAGAAAGGATAGCGTGATGGATTTATGTTAGCATTCATTTTGTTTCTGTAAATGTGAAGGAAGAGAAAATGCCTGTAACTGTAGCTGTAACTGTAGTGTGTGTGTGTGTGTGTGTGTGTGTGTGTATGATATGCAGCTCTGTGGGGGAAAAAAGGGACAACACCACAACTGC
>JBAMIG010000009.1:7551561-7565082 GCA_037177335.1 Kiunga ballochi | reverse complement strand
GTGTGTGTGTGTGTGTGTGTGTGTGTGTGTATGATATGCAGCTCTGTGGGGGAAAAAAGGGACAACACCACAACTGCTATTTATTTTTATATCAGCATTTAAAGATTCAAACTAAAGACAATAGTGGGTATTGATACACAATTCCTGTAGTCATTTTATATATAAAAAAAATGTAATAAAGTTTACAAAAAGTTTGATAAAATAAACTTATCAAATAAATGCTACTAAAAGTTAACCGGTTGATTAAACCAGCTCAAAAGATGATTGATGGTAAATTATCCATGAATACTTCATGCCTCAACCAGAAAATTTGGACGTCAAACAAAGACAGGCAGCAATGGGTACCTCCCACACAGTTTCAAACTAAATAGCAGCATGATCAGACTTTCTGACTAATGAACTCTTCCTTACAATCAGGATATAAGACATTCAAAGTGTAAAAGATTTTCCCTTGAAATGAATAAAGATTGTAGATATTAAACACAGGCTACTGGGGAGATTACATGATTCACACCCTGATGCTGTTTAAATCAAATAAAACAAAATGCACAAAGAAAATGTGAACCATCCATTAGTTTTATATTTGTAGAGAATCTTTTTTATTGTTTGTTTAAAAAGCTACTTTAAAATGCTTTCACAGTGTGTGAATGTGTGGGTGCAGGCCTGAGTAAAACCTCAACAAGACTTTCAAGTAGCTTCAGGCTGACCTGAAGAAATACCTGATACCAGAACACTTCTGTTGGGATCATTTTAGTCTGTACTAAAAGTTGTAATGATCCAAGTCGCCTCATTGAGCAAATACTATATAAGCCATAATTACTGAGACAAATATTTTGACAACAGTCCTTGTTACAGAAGTCAAGGTTCCTTTGAGATCACATAAAAACAAAGAACTCCATGTTAGAGCTTTTTGGGAACAAGAGGTTTATTTTTGACTAAATAAAGAACTTTTGGGAAAAAGACCCAACCTAAAACATCCATCATGCTGCTGGGCTGTCCCACTGCTTCTGTGTAAGACTGATTAAACCAACAGGTTAGAAAAGGCATTTTAAAGCAAAGTGTATCTTGATCACAAAATAGTTCTGAATGGGAAATCTGGGGTCTTACAGAACTATTTTGTGAGCTAAAGCATGCACAACAGTGTAAGAGACTGGTTGTAAAAAAAAAACAAATAAAGATGCACTGTGCTAAATTGGGCACCAACAAGTCTTAATCTAAATCCCATTTAAAACCTGCGGAGGTATCTGAAATGTGTCATTCAAAAAGGCCTCCTGCAAACATAAAACAGCTTTAACACAGACAATCAGAAACCCAGCAGTGCATACCGAGGAGCAAGAAGGCTGGTGACAAGAATTTACTATGTCTATGGTTTGTTTTTGTGAAAAGCTGCTGCTAAAGATTCTCTGCCCCTCTCTTAATATTTGTAAACGTCTTGGACATTTTTTGTATGTGGTTGCTTCAATTTACGTTATTCTGTCATGTGCTCTGTTTTACTGTTGTTCTTTTTTTAAATTGTTTGCTTGCTAACATTTCCAGAGATTAAAAAACAAACAACTAAATCCAGAGAAGATATTTAATCTCATCTGGACTTTATCTTTAAAAATACATAAAATTAATAAATGTTTTTAAACTTGTTGAGTGGAGTACAGTAATTATTCTCAAACCTTCATAATTTTTTACTCAAATAATCTTATTTAAACCCACATCAGATTGGACAGTGTTGGTCTTAACCTTACATCTCACTCAGGCCGATGCAGGCGCAGCGCTTCTCTGATGCATCTAATCACCACTACTTCCTGCTTCTGAGGACTTTTTGCATATCAAACCATGGACTTGACAAAAGCATCTGTTCCTGTGAGGAGACTTTTATGTGAGGACCAGTTCCCTATTGAAACTTGGTGTTGTTGTGCTTTACAGAATGGAATTATGAGTCATATTTCATGGAAAACTTGTTGGATAATCATAAACCTTTTTAAAATAAACTTTTTCAGGTTGTGAAAAATGGATAAAAAGACCATCCACTGTATTTTCGTTACCTTACAGAAAAGGAGTCGATTAGTGAATCTGATCAATAGTGACAGTAAAACAAAAATAACTTTTGCCACGACAGAAATCCCAAGACAAACACAGCTGTGTCCAAAGCAAAGAAGTCAAACAGGCATCTTCAAAGCGTTTCTTTTTACCCCCTTTACGCTTCTCAGTGTTTACTGGCTCATTATTAAGGCAACGTCTGCTCCCAGTTTGAAATACTTCTGGGATCAATCCATTTAAGGGACTGATGCCTACAGACACCTTGTGTCTATAAAGACCCTGCCTTTGGCACCATTAAGAATAATCATGTGGCTCACAAGGACAGTGTCTAGGATTCATTGTTTGTGAACAAAATTTTTCCTCCTCTTATCTGCTTACAAGTGTTCATTTTAATTGGACTTCACAGTCTCCCCCATTCCCAGAAAAAAACTCCTTGTTTAAAATATCATTACGTTTTCTATTACAAAGCACTCTGCTTTTCCCAGTACTGCAATTTACATGCAATTTTAAAATTGTTTCTCTTATTTATTCAAAAGCCCACTTTTTCTTCAATCAATGCTGCACTCCACAAACCAGCCACCATTTCTTCGTTAAAATCTCTGGAGAAACATGTTATATACCAGCTGTTTCTGTGGGGTGAAGGTCACAAAATGTCATTATTTAAACAGACAACAGTGAATATTCTGTTTTCACCCCATTAAGTTTATTTCCTCGATTTTACTTCACAGTAGTGAAGGTTACTTAGCACATTTAATAACCTGGTGAGCCATTAGATATTAAAATTTTGCTTTGCTCTACAGAGTTTTGGCAGCAGGGAGGAGTCCAACATGGCTAAGATCTAGAATTAATCCTGCATACTTTCCAAACATAACATCTCCCATCTATAAAATGTAACTCCTCCTGCACATGCCCCAGCTAAACTGCTTTCAACCTGATGCATTTGCTGCACATTATAGCCAGAGGGGTTACATACTACTGTTTTCTATTCATCCACTGGGCTACAATGACTCAATGGAAGCTCTAAAACCACCTGATTTTGAATGAGGCTTTGCATTACCTTGCCCCCCCCTTGCTTCTAATTTAGTTGTTGCTCATTTATCTTTTCGAACCCTCTAATCCTCGAATCTAGGCTTTTAGCCCTCTTCTACTCTAGCTGCAAAGCAAATGCTGATTTTGCCCTTGCAGGCGAGCCCCAAACCTCTGGAGTCATCTCCGTATTCCCTCCCGTTTGCTGAATCTTTCTGTTGTTTTAAGCAGCTATTAAAAACCCACGCTCACTAGCATGCATTTTTATGGACCTCCTTCCCAGTCATTGTTCCTGCTTGTTGTTATTTATGTGGGGGTTTGTATAGTTTTATTTTGTTGTTTTATTTAGTCTTGACCTGTCTTGTTTATAATTTTCTCTCATTTTAAATGTGTTTGTCTTTAAGCAAATTTTATTTAGTTTATTTAAATGTGGAATGATGTGAGATTTTACCCTTTTTGTGGGTTTGCAGTTCAACGGTTAGTTCAATTCTGTTTAACATTTCTTCATAAAAAGGAAGCTTATAATAGTCAGGCAGAAAACTTCTCAAGCTGTTTTTAAAGACTGAAATACTCATGTGTTTTGCATTATTACAACTTTCTGATCATTTAAACCTTTTGTTGTACCAGTCTGAGAAACCAGAAAATAAAGGCAGGGTATAATATTTAACTACCACATCTGACATGTAGCAAAAATGACATAAAAACACAAATACATCCTTCTACCAGGAAGAGAGTTGGTTGAGAAAGTTAAATCAAAATATTTGATAAAGACCAAACAAGATACTGATAAGAATGAAAACCTATAAATAGGCTAATTAAGAATGTGCATTCCCATGACTGTCAGATATTTGACAAAAAGACTTTTGTAAACAAAAAAAAAAAAAAAACCTCTTTCTGAAAAACGAAAACCTCAATTGACAATTAAAAGCTCAATTTTCCCCTGCTGGCAAAGTTTAATGAGAAATATCCTCGATGTTTTGATCCAAATAATTTCATAGTTATTTCAGTTACATTAACAAAATACAATAAATGTTAAAATACGTGCAATTGCATGAAAATCATTAAGTGGAAGTGGTTTAAAGGAAAGATCAAAAAGCCTTTTTGAGTACACAGAAAGACTGAAACATGATGTTAGATGATTTTTACAGAATTAAGCCAAATTTAGATTTGTTAACTTGTAAAAAGTTAACAAGTAAAAATATCTTTAAGCTAAAAATTTCCAGATAAATATAATTTTTATATTGTTTAATATTTTTAAGCTAAGCCTCAGTCCTCTAATGACAGCTAATATTGCGTGCATGTACGGTGTTTAGTGGGAAACGGGGTGCTTAACACAACAATCCAACAAAACAATTCACAATATCCTGCTGTATCCTGCTGGAGTTAGTGCAGGCCTAAAACTGAGCTAAACTGGGATAATTATTGGGCTTTGATGATAAGAAAGTAATATCCAAATGAATGTTGAAGCTGCTCCGTATCTCTTCTATAAACTGCTGATAAATCCTCTAAATCCTCAGGGTAAATGCTATCCCTGCTGGACTGGGATTGACAATGCCAGAGGGTCTGTGTGGGCAAGAAATCCTCAGGAATGCACCTACAATCTTAATGCATGATAATATTTTAGTCTTACATCTCAAAACGTTATCATTGTGAGTGTCTATTCTCTTTGCTGAAAAAAATAAACATATGCAAAAACAAATTTAGTGCAGCAAGATAAAAAATACAGAAAAATCTCTTTAAAATCTCCATTGTTATTGCAAATCTAGACTATTACTATCTATTAAAGGTCTGCAGGTGATGCAGATAGCAGAATGTTTGCCTGGTGTGAGAGTGGAAACACACCATATAAACTCAGCCTTGAAGTCAGGAAAGTAATCCTTAACTGTTCTTTAACTGTTCTTTTTACCCTCCTTTTTTTTGGAAACAATTTATTTTTCTTTTTTTTTTTACAACACATATGCTATTATTATGTTCTCTCTGCAGTCTCTCTGCCGGTCTGTCGCGGTGAAAAAGGAGCTGAGCCATAAGGTGAAGCTCTCAATTTACCGGTCGCTCTATGTCCCCATCCTCACCTATGAACACGAGCTGTGGGTCGTGTCTGAAAGAACAAGATCCCGGGTACAGGCGGCTGAAATGAGTTTCCTCCACAGGGTGGCCGGTGTCTCCCTTAGAGATAGGGTGAGAAGCTCGGCCATCCGGGAGAGACTCAGAGTAGAGCTGCTGCTCCTCCGCATGGAGAGGAGCCAGATGAGGTGGCTTAGGCATCTGGTTAGGATGCCTCCTGGACGCCTCCCTGGTGAGGTGTTCCGGGCATGTCCCTGTGGGAGGAGGCCTCGGGGAAGACCCAGGACACGCTGGACCGATTACATTTTTTGGCCGGCCTGGGAACCTCTCAGGATCCCCCCAGATGAGCTGGTGAATGTGGTGAGGGTAACCTCGGCTTCCCTCTTCAGGCTGCTACCCCTGCGACCCGACCTCAGATAAATGGTGGAGAGTGGATGGATGAATGTTTAGGTGCTTATCTGCATTTAAATCTTTTGTTTTTTGCTGTGTCATTTGCATAGTTAGGCCTTAAAAACAAAACAAACATGCTAGGTTAATGAAAAGTGATCAGCCTCGATTGACTCGATTGACCAAACTAAATTAGGACACTATACTATTTGTGCTGTATGAGTTCTGCATGTTGATTATTTAAATATATATCAAAGGTAGAGCTGATTATTCGCAAAATAAATTAGTACGTGTTGGGATGAGCAACAAATTATCACTAAGCTTGAATGTTTTGGATACATTCTTATGCTGTAATGAGGCAAACACAAGACAAGATAGAGACATGGTGAGAAAATCAGGGCTGGTGCAAATGACCCCTCAATGGATTCAATTGTAGACATAGTTGCTACTGGTATGTGTGTTTTCACTGCATGTGCTTATTTTAAGTGTGTGAAATTATTTATGCGATCAAAGCTCCAGAGCAATAAGAATAATTAGAATACATTTTATATTTAGGAATTATTAAGAATACATTATGAATACAGTCATCATCATCATTGACTCTGAAAATACACCCTCCCACACAATGCCAGTTTTAGGTCTAAAGTGTCATATAATACTCATAAATGTATTCATCCAGATCTGAGACCACTCAATGCTGTTCATTTACCCTCCAACCTTCCACCCTACGGCTATGAGTAAAAACTAACAAAAGAAGAACAAACAAATAAAAGTCTATCAAAAATGTAAAATGTTCAGTATGTAACTTTGTGCTTGTGTTTTTCTCATATGCAAGAATATATTAACCCATCCGATGACCATCGATGCTCGATACTTTTCAAGATGCATTGTGGGTAATTTTGAGAGCACTACTTTTTTTTCTGACAGTATATTTGGACACCCCTTTAAAATGACGTGCCTACTATATAGGAAACTATGTAGGGCGTATAGGGTGCAGATTCGGACACAACCACAGTGCTACACTTTGCTTTTTTGAGCACCACCTGTGGCCTTTACCACAGAGTTTACCTGGCAAATCAGCTTGTTATAACTATAAAGAACGAGATATATTACAAATAGCATGTTCCTGTTGTTTAGTAGGGCTGCACTGTGGTGCAGGGGTTAGCTCCACAGTCATCAGTTGAAGCCTTGGTTTGGGCAGGTGCCTTTCTGTATGGAGTCTCCATGTTCTCCCATGTTAGCATGGGTACTCTTCAGGTACTCTGCCCTCCTCTCACCATTCAAAGACATGCATGTTAAGTTGATTGGTTACACTATATTGTTTCTTAGGTGTGAATATGTGATATGCCTGGTTGTTTGTTTCTCTTGCAAGCCTGAGTTGAATGAAGTAAATGGATGGATGGATTTTGTTTAGTGTAATAAATAAACTATTTATGCTTTTTAGGCAGACGTGCACAACCTTCTTTAAGATGGACTGCATATTATTATACACAAAAATGTAACCCTCTTGAAACTTCAGACTCTGAAGATGCACAAGCTAGATGCAAGAGCTGGAAGAAAGCTCCATAAAAGCTAAATCCATCACAGAGCTGCAGCTGGTATTGCAGTATATTTGCATTGTTGTTAAAGAAAAAATGTAATTGTGTTGTCATTTATGTGAAAATGAGATGCTGAGAGAATTTCTGTTTTCATATCAACACAAAGGTGGATACCTGAATGATTCCCTTTTTATGTCAAACAGCTTTATTTTAAAAACATAACACTGAGTTGCTGTTCTAATATTACTTTAATTATATGGTAACCTTTTATATCCTTGAAAGCTGTTTGTTGTGTTGTCTTCTCATGAATGCCATTTCCTGCTGGGAACTTTTAAACCATATGATATATTAGGTGTAACAGAAAGCTACATCAAGCATATGAAAGTGCTGACATTTAGCTGCTTATCATTTTATTCATATTTAAATCCAACATTCATTCAGAAGAGCTGCCTGCTCAAAATGAAAGCATAAAAGCAGGAGGTTCTCTGCCAGACAATATAGAAAGTTAATGGTTTAAATGATAAACTTGAATTAGTGGTTGTGCTTTACTATTCCACAGTGATTCTGCTCTGCATGTATCAAAATTTAACTTTTTTTAAAATCTCTTTTTAACCTTTCCTTTTTGTCATGCTAAGGTACCTGGCAGTCACCATCATGGTTCGCATAGACAGAGTTATTACTCTGTCGACATTGGAAGATATCAAAAAATTATTTTTATGTCTGGGTTGCAGAGCTGTACCCTGTACCTGCTGGGGTAACCTTTACAGTTGGCAGCTCATGAATAAATCTGACTTCAATGAATCACTTCAGTGATTGTTTCAGGGAAGTTTTTACATAAGCCGACTGAAGACACTTGTGTACTACAGTGAAGTAATTTTACTATCATTGGAAGCTAATTTAGTTTATTTATGCATGTGAAATACATTTAAGATGAATGCATAATATAGAGTATATTAATCATGAATTTATTCCTTATTCCATACATTTTATAGAAGGATTAGCTTTTAAAACTGCTTACTGAGTGTTTATGTTATGATTTATCTCAGGTGGAAAGTAGTGTACTTTTGGGACTTTCTCTGTAAATAGTGGCAAAATACTGGCAGAAGTATACTACTGATACATTACAGTGCACATCCTGTAACTATATATATATATATATATATATATATATATATATATAGGGGGGAGCTGTCTTGTTATCCATCATATATACATACCAGAGCTACTGAACCATCAATAGCCACTCTGGCACACTCACTCCTACCATCTGTTGGGAGATGCAGCAAGGTTCCATATCTACAGGTTTATGTGTCTGCGATGTATTTAGTTGAAACTAGCATAAAATTTCAGCTATAAAAAGCCCCATAATTACAAAAAACAAATCTAAATAATAAATAAATAAATTCTATTGAAAAAGCGGGTTAAATGGTGGCACAGTTAGTTAGCACAGTGGCCTCACAGCAGAAAAGATCCTGGTTTGAGCCTCGGCTGGTGGGGGGGTCTAACCAGTAACCTCTCTGTCTGGAGTTTGCATGTTTTCCCCGTGTTAGCGTGGGTTCTCTCCGTGTTCTCCGACATGCACCTTGGGGATAGGCTGATTGGTGATTCTAAATTACCCATATGAGTGAGTGTGAGTATGTATGGTTGTTTATCTATGTGTGTTGGCCCTGTGATGGACTGGCGACCTGTCCAGGGTGTACCCCGCCTCTCGCCCGTTGACAGCTGGGATTTGCTCCAGCCTCCCTGCGACCCTGTTCAAGGAACAACAAGAGTTAGGAAATGGATTGATTTGATGAATTGTCCTGTTTTATGATTTTTTTAATGAAATGTGTGTTTTAGGATTCTGTGAATATTAGTTAGATTTAGTTAATTAATGTATTATTAATCTATTTATTCTGTATTAATGATTAATACAGAAATAAATACAAAACATATACAATTAAAAAATTTGTCAAAAGGATTTGAGACAAAAATAAATAAATAAAACAAGAAGACAAAGGTCCACATCCAGTAAATAAGGAATAATTAGAAAAGAAAACAAAGGAAAATCCAATATAATAAAAAAACAACAATTTTATGGTTCTCTTATGGGGATTATAAATGTGTTGTTCTAAACAAGGTACAAAAAAGCTCAGACACATATCAAATGTCTTCTTCTTTTCGTCTGGATGTGGGTTTAAATATCTAAAGACACAAAAATGTTGTTTTGACATTTGATCCTACATGTGACATCCAGGCTGTGATCACACTGTAAGACTTGCTAACCTGTAAACCTCTGCAAAACAATACTTTTGCTTGTGACAGACTGTTTTCTGTAACTTAAGCCAAGCGTGATGGATTTCAGACACTCCTTACTGTTTTTTGTTCTGCCCTTTGTTAACTGAAAAAAATTGTGGAAACTATAAAAACATATTACCTGATCCTTTAAAACCTTTTTTTGTTTGTTTGTTTTGTTTTGTATTATGCTCATACTGATTTATCTTACTGATAAACAAGTTCAGATTGAACACATGCTGGTGATTTTACATGATTACTCAATCAGCAAAAGCTTACATTTTTAATTTACACTCAAAAAGCATTAAATGAAACCAAAAGAAAACTGAATAATGTACAGTTTTAGTCACATAAATGACAAGATGTCACACATCTATTCAATAATTTTGTATAGTACATCAAGAAAACCCAAAACTGCATTAAAGATTATTTTTGAACACACATGCCTTACTCTTCATAATATTCTGCAAAGGGGTTTCATTGTGTTCGAGGAATTACATGAATAATCATCACTCACAGGCAAACTGTAGGCAGGGACAAGAAAATGATTCCTTAGGTTTTATGTTCCACTTTCCTATTTAAACTCTCCGGTTGGTCACATGAATGGGTTACAAATATAGCCACACGCAGTGTTACACTTTAATTCATCTTGAAGTTATCAGCAATTTGAGAAAGCTTTGTTAGAAATATGAGAATCTACGTATAAACATTTCCAGACAGCCTCATTGGCTGGGAGTCTTATCGATCACAGTTCAAAACAATATTAACCTTTTATGAAAGCAACATCATTACAGTTATTTTAATCTTTAATGTTGTGGCTACATATCTGGACAAAGACTCAACTTTCAGCAACAACAGCTTTTTATGGAAAGCTAACGGCTACATAAAGTCATATGTTGTTATTCTACCACATGAAGCACCACACAGACACCCCTCATCATTCCCTTAAAGTTTCTATGGTGACACATCATGTATGTTAATTACAAGTAATCTGTAATTTCACAGAATAATCTCTTTAATGTTTGGTAAATGGACACCAATTACAATTGTTTTATTATATAGAGAACACACTTACTAAGTAGGTGTATATATATATTTCAGAGTGCAATATATTTTCAGACTCATAATTTTGACTTATTTTTATTTGAACTTGTATAGAATAACCAGATGTGCGCACACTCTTTTCTTTGTTTTTACAGTTTCTTTTATTTATTATTTATCTTTGTAACGTTTCTTTGCACTGATACAGGTTGGCTTAATCTCGTTGTATATTGTGTGTAATGACAATAAAAGGCATCCATTCATGAATCCACTTTTTACAAACAAGTTGCAGTGTTATTGTTTCTCGTTTTTGCCCAAAACTAAACTAAACTAAACTAAATAAGTAAACAGCTGTCATTGTGATTAGATATAAGATACCACTGCCATCTCCATTTTCATTTTTATTCATCAATCATGCATGAGGCCATTGAGATAAGACCAAGGTCAGCATTGCTCCCTGGTGGAGGAAGTCCCATTAATATAGCTGCAGTAATCTGCCTTTCACACTGGCATCGGCCTAGCTACACTTAACTGCAGCGACAGCAGAGTGTTAGACTGAAACTGTCAACAGAGCAGCCATACCATTACGTTACATGCCATTGCAAACAGACAGCACTGCCAGGTATTTTGAAATGGTCTGTAAATAAAGCAGCAAGCCATGCTGTAGGATACAAACAAGCATTTTTAAAAATTGTTTTTCTGATATTTTTAAATGTAAGTTTTGAGGGACGAAACCTGCTCTTAGCTTTAAACATGACTTTTAATTTTTTTTTTCACAATTAAAGCCTGGTATCTCACACTCTTTATGCATTCAGATAATTGTAAGTTTTAAAATTGTTCCCTTTTCATTCAGACACTTTTTACTGACTTTATTTCATTACACCCACAATTTTTCAGTATAAATTTTGTAATGGAAACACATTTGTTTGATATGAAACGTTTTTTATGCTTTTATGCGGTGGTTTTTAAGACCTTTTGATATGGAAGTTTAACGCAGCATTGGAAAAGGTTTTTAACATTTACACAATTCTGGATGTGACATATAAGGTCACGTGACTGGTTAAGATGGTGTGGTGGGTGATTAAATAAAAGGTAAACGAGGGAAAATGAAAAGCTGTGGCAAATTTTATGCACCAAACAGAAAAACACCAAAATAATGCAATGTGGTTACCTTGCATGAGTCGCAGTTATCGTAAAATCTCAGAAGCCAGATGGGTTTTACGAGAACTGCAGCTCATGCTCTAAATACCATTCAGTGAAAACACCTGGAATAGTTTGTCGAAACGTTTTTACATTAAAATCCCTGCAATATGAGCTTTGAGACTGGTGGTTTTTAGGTAGGGTGTTGCCTTTCTGAATGTAGTTCTCATGAAAAAGACATAACCAACCATGCTCCTGAGCCAGATCAGTGCACAGAATAGTGGAAGCTGGCCTGACCCAACTCCTGATGTGTTTTAGGAACTTCTTTGTCCACAAAACAGCAAGCAAGCCAGTTCAGTCAGTAAGTTGTGTACATATTTGAGATAAGCTCTTTCTTGTGCATTATTGTCAGGAGAATGGCACCAAAGATTGTAAATGTAATATGAACTCTGAAGAATTTGTCAGTGAATATTACGTCAACACAATGCAATATGATCACCTGCCTGTGGCCTTAAAATATGGCTCATCCGCAGATGCTGAATGACTCTGACTACTCATACAGAACAAGATATGCTCAAGGCAAGCTGTCTAAAGTCAGAAGTAGGATGTTTTGGTACAACCACTTCAAATAATCTGGCAAATCTGAGAATTCTGATGCCTGAAACTGATGTGGTTTAATAGAAATTATCAAAAATAATTAAGTAATGCAGAAAATATTGCAATTCAAGTGACATGAAAATGACTGCTACTGGGAACTAACAGTAAAACTTACTTACGCCGGCATCCATAAATAAATCTCAATGACTTGCAAAGCAAAGTCAGGTCTCAAGTCCTAATGTTCAAGTTTAAGTTAAATTGTAAATCAGTTTTAGTAATAATGACTAATGTAATGTTTTCTGCCTGATCTGCTGGGAGGATCGCATCATACTATCCAAGAGATGAAACATTTTTATTCACTATCAGCATAAACTTACAAATGCTCTGTCCTCTCCTCTGGACAATCCCATTTGCTTTACTAAATCTGGACAATCCTGTAGATTAAATGTATTCATTTGAGTAAATGTGTTCCTGACATAATATATTCAAGAGGTTTGAATGTGTTTAAAATTACATCTGGACCCACAGGAAATGATCTAAACGAATTCTGCAGTTTATGACATTGTTTTAGAGCACCAATATGTTTCACTTTAGAACAGAATCACCAACAATCTTGCAGGTTTTTGACATTTCCTCACCGCAACATCCTGATTAAAAAAAAAGAAACTTTAATGGCATCTGGCACAAGCCTCCTAATGACCCATTAATAATGTGACTCTGTAAGGCAGTGGTTCAAGAGGTCCACAGTAGGTGATTTCTGCACTAGTGCATTCATTTTTTCTCAAGAGCTGGAAATGACAGTGTCGGTGCATACAAAAAGTATTAATGTCATACTTTTTAAAAATGATTTAAAAAAAAACCTCAGTGTTTTAAATTATTCCCAAACCAATTCTCATGAAGCCAATAACTATTCCATACATTCCTAAATCCGCAACAGCGGCACTTTTCTAACAAGCAGACCCAGTAAAACCACATTGTTAACTGTGGGTTTTATCCCAGTTCGATCCCAGCTGGAAAAGCTAACAGTTTATGGAAACTGTGATCAGTAAATGTTTCATTCTTTTCCTGTTCAGTGGAGCCAATCTGATTGTGTTCACATTTTCCTCGGACAAAGGTAGTAACAAGCTGACACTGCTGTGGCCTCAAGCTCCTTGCTCGCATAGATGCTCCCGTTAAGAGCTTTACTTTAGTGTCTAAAACCTGTTTGTGTGTTAAGGTGGATATTCATTTATTGAATTCTTTTTTTCATACATTTTCACAGTCAGGGTCACAGAACATGGACATTTCAAACTATATAAGTAAATAGATGAGTAGATAAGGTGGATGTGGTTGATCCAGATTCTTGCATTTAAATTCTGCAGACATTGCAGGATGATGTTCTTTGTTCTTTTTTAGGTTTTTAATACCCAAAAATGACAACAAT
>JBAMIG010000009.1:7533689-7551461 GCA_037177335.1 Kiunga ballochi | reverse complement strand
CAGGTGCAGACATGTCTGCGTTGGTGTGATGTTATATCAGTTTTACATCTGCAATGACAGCACACAACACAGGCAGCAGGCAGGGGACAGGACAGAGAGACAATCATGGACAAAAAAAACATGAAAACATAGTCACAATTTTCGAATCATAAGCCCTAGTTGAGACTCAGTTCTTTTGAGTGATCGTTAAAGTCAAGTCCCAAGTCACTGGAAATGTGACTTTAGTGCAGCTCGAGTCCCCATTTCTAGTTGCTGCTATAATTTTTTCCCTGGATTTTGACTGTGTCATAATGACAGTGACTGCAGTGAGAGTTGAGTAAATCCACAGAGGTGATGGGCTGAAACCACTAGCAGAGTCTGTCTCTGCTTTTACCGATGCAATTTTACATCCACATGAAAATCCCACTTATGTGTTCCTGCAGGATGGTAGATTTTACTTGCCATTTATTTCCACTCTCCCAGCACTGTCAATATCTCCACATTTCATCTCTGCCTTCATCTCTCTCCACCCCACTGCATCTTGTATTTTTGTACTGGATGCTGCTGTCATGTCTACACCAACCAAAGACACTGCTGGTGATTATCTTAAACCAGGGGAAGCAGAAAATCTTAAAATGGATTTTTGTGTCACTTTGAGATGAATCCCAAAGCAAAAACAGTTATTCTTACTTTCTAGGAGTGACGTAATAGCAAAATCACCATCAAACACTAATTTCGATCACGTAATACTGTCACATTATTTTTTACTCACATTGTACTCGATTAAAAAGAAACAATTATTTATAATTATCCTCATAATAGAATGTTAATAATTTCTCTCACATCTTTTTATTGATGTCCTTTTCTCTTGGACTTACAACATGCTGCATAAATACACAAATAGACCATCAAGTGTGAAAAATCATTTTCCATCCCTTAATTACAGTTCGACTCAGCTTTTATTTATCCAGTTTTTCTTCTTTGCTTTGTGCAGCTCTGTTTGGTCAGTTAAATAACTAGGACCTCTTAGTGACCTAAACTCAAAGCCCTGATTATATTTAGCCAGTTGTCTACTTTGCATAAGATCAGTGCATTTTTTTTTTTTTATTCCTTTCATTTGACTTTTAATGTTGACATGTTGGAGTTCTGTGAAGAACAAAAAGGAAAAAAAGTAGAAAGGTTATATATATGTTTCATAGCATAGATCTACTGTTTACATTTGTTCTATCCCTTGTTTAGTAGGAAGGTCAAAATGTTGGTAGAGTGCACCTTTACAAAAATAAACTATATAATTGAGACATACTTTTTAGCTCAGTCTCCTTCTGGCTCACAAGTCCACCATTTACATCCATTTCCCAGCTGTTTTCAGGTTTTAGCACCCTGCAGACATATAGCAAGCACAGACTTTAATGTCCCTGGATTTAAAAGAACACAGTACCATGATGTTAACCAATGGAATAGACTCATGTGGTGCTTAATGCATGCTTAAAAGTTGTTATGCATTGTTTTAAAATGTGTATATGTCTGTCAGCCCTATGGTCCTTATTCCCTTCAGTGGGTTGTGTAGTTTATCATACATAGTTATTTACATAGTTATTGTCAGAGATGGTACATAGCTTATCATTAATGTGATTGATCTAGAATATTTGCTAGGGTTAGCAGTCCTAGACTGTTCCTTAACACTAGATAGACCATTCTGGTGTCCTACTTATGGAAAATCTCAGCAAGAAATTCAGCTTGGACCGAATTTGTTTTATGTGCGTGGAGAAATTTACCTGGTTATCTTAAAAATAATAATGATGAGTAATTGGACTTTGTCTTAAACTATAGCAAGCAAATGGAAATATTTGATAAGCAAAAAACCATGGTTGTGAACAAAGCACTGAGATGTGAACAAAATAATTTTATTATTATTGTTTTATTTCAAAGGAAATGGGTGGCTAGATGGGCAGCAATTTTAGGTTTAAATCTAAAGGCTATTGACCCGAGTCTTAAATGTTTGGGTTTCTGACTGTAAACGGAAACTTTTTGCAAATAATGAGAAATGCAGCAGGCAGAATGCTGATAGGCTGACTTTTCCTGTCATACATATATAAAGGAAGAAGATCAGGATAAGTATGAAACACAATAGCATGTTATTAAGAGGAAACCAAAAACTCTTACAATAAGTCTGACTTTAGAAACAAAAGGGAGCAAAAATCACAGCAAGTTTCTGTTTTAGTCTCTGGTGATTTGCTCCTTTTAAAATTTTTAATATCTTACATAAAACTGTGTCTCACGTTGCATGATTTAAAGTGCTGAAACATAACCCAGTCTTCAGCCCACTGACACTTTCCTTGTTGTCAGTACTTTCCACAGTAAGGTAGATTTGGACCATCTTAAATCAGAGCGTTTATTATTCCAGCTGTTAAGAACGGGACGGTCCGTCTCCACCGAAATGTTTTCTCAGCTGCTGTCTCTGCATTACACATGCCTCCCCAGGCGGTAGACAAAAAGCAGCACCTTCCCCCTCTGTCAGGATGAGAGCCTGACTCCCACCCGCGGGAACAGCTTGGATTCAGGGGGCTTATTTAACTGCATTAAAGGATGTTGCATTTTGTGTCTGATGCTAAATAGACCCGCACTCTGGCTGTGAGTTTGGTAACCTCATGTCAGATGCAATTTGTGGGGTGGAGTCACCTTTCTTATAGGTTTGACCTTAACACACCTTTTTTTCCTTAGAAAATCTGTGGAGGTTTTCTCTTTAAAGGAGAGATAATGTCTGTTCATAATGTTAATATAGTTTTGCTTTCCTGTGTTCTTCTATATTGTTAAAGGTAAGAGTTAAGTTATAGCAGCAATTACATATTGTCTCACCCTGAGAATTACCTAATTTAAGTGTTTAATACCAGTCATATTTTGTGGAAGACGGTTTTATTTTTGCCTTAAATTTTCCACTTTACAGGTGATATGGAGTCTAGCATCCTTTCAGCAGTCATCACTATTCACTTATCGGCTTTCAGAATGAGCCACAGCTCTTATCATATGATGACTGTTTTACCGATGTAATTGGCTACAGCTTGAACACATTTTAAGGGTAACATTTGCAGCTCATTTCATGAGGAAGTAATTTATACCTTTAAGAAATGCGTGACCTTCTTTCCAGATTATTCTCTAATGCTTTCAGCAGTATCACACAGCCGTTATGGTTGCAGAAACTGACAGAAAGGGCTGGGAATCTGTTTCCTGGAGACCAGTGAATGCTCTCGGAAAAGGACAACTCAAGAATGGCTGCAATCATTCCCTTAAAGGGTGTTTGTAAGACACAACATACTTGTGTTTTTCTGTTTTTATTTCTTTTACATCAGTTGAGGGCATGCATCCTCCTGCGGGGATAAAAAAAAAGGGCAACAACTGCCTGCTTTGTTAAATATTTCTTAGCACAAATGAGAAAACTTGGTTGGCTTGTTTTCTGCACTGGTTAGAAACTCAGCTGGTGGCTTTCTGCATGGAGTGTATATGTTTCTCCTGTGCTTGTCCACTTTATTCTGTTTTTATATCACCGTATTAAAACTACCAGTAAAGTTAATTTCCCAGAGGTTGATTTGAGTGTGAGTTTGAATGGGTGTCTTGTTCTAATAGACTGGTGAAACCTAGAACAGAATACTATGAGAATTGAAAAAGGATAGTGGTGATAAAGATGGAGAAGTTCTCATATAACATACTGTACCTACACACATTTATTGTGTCAAAGGCAAACTGATAAGTCTGTTGGCTTTTTTTCTCCTGCAGTCATTTAAAATGAGAATACATTTTTTTGTGGGTGGTATTAAGCTCAGCTCGCTGAGCAGCTGCCTCATGTGCAGAGACTTCAGCTGGTACGGGTTTAATCCTGGCCATGCCACATGGCCAACAACTGCCTAACAGAGGCTATAATAAATAAAAAGAATATAAATGTACTTGTGAGCTGCAACTTAAAGGTGAAATTTATTTTGATCAGTTAAGTGATTATTAAGAAGTTTCATATAAGAAATATATCAATAGTTTTGTTCTGTATTTGATCTTGATATAATATGTACAGTCAAATAACTTCTTACTGTGAATAAAATGCAGATTAATTCAAACATTAAGATCTATAACTTAAAAAAAAAATGACATGAAAGAACATGAGTGTGAATGGTTGTCTGTCTCTGTAATGAACTGGTGACCAGTTCGGGGAATACCACACCTCTTGCTGGAAGGATTACTGGGATAGGCGCCAGTATTCCCACAACCCTTAATTGGATTAAGTGGTTAAGAAAATGACTGACTGGCTGTATAAATAAAAAAAATGTGTTCATGTTCTGGTATGCTTTACTCAGCTATAATTACAAGGCAGCTGTTGGGACTGGTGACCTGTCCAGGGTGTACCCTGCCTCATGTCCGCTGATTGAAAGGCAACCCACGACCCTGAATTAGATTAAGCTGTATGGGAAACGTCTTATTTCCTGTTTTGTTTTGTAGTTTTTCTTCTCTGTGTATTAGATTTAGGTTTCTCTTCATTAGTACCTGTCATCTTATTCGTTATATTCAGTGTAATTATCCTCCCTGGTTCTCAGTTTCTGTCGTCAGGTCATCCTGTTTTGTTTCTCTGTCTTGTCTCAGTTCAGTCTGTGACAGATTATATTTTAATTAAACATTGCTGTTCATACAGTTCCTCTGCTTTTTGCCTCTCCGTCCTGCATTTAGGTCTTCACTTCCCCCCCACACCTTGACGGCAGATCATAAAATAAAATCTGACAACCCGAAATTAAAATAAGAAAGCAGATCTTAGATCAAAATAAACATTTATAATACAGTGCAAAACAAACTGGGGCAAATAGCTCCTGTTTCAGAATCATGATGCTGGTTGGCATGGACACGGAGTGGAGGTGGATGATTTCAATCTTCACTTTTTGACACTGTAATAAGGTGTTAGATGAAAGACAGGCCAAGTATAGAGGAAGGCCAAGTCTCTGAAACCGAGATTTTTGTCTTTTAAATAATGGAGCAGTATCTCCTTTACACATAGTCACTATAAATGTTATTAACACACCTAAAGTCACTGCTTTCAGTACATCTCTTGATTTACAGATTGACAATTATTCTATTAAATATTCTTCTCCTCAAATGATATAAACATGTCCTTTAATGTTACACAATGTTTTGTTTGCACAGCTGTTTTTCAGTATACTTATTGGTTTTCTTGATTCATATTGGATGTTTTGCTTTTCTTGCTGCATGAGGGAAGCAAATACTCTAAGAGTAACTATTATTGCCGGTCAGAGAAGTGGAGCCAAAAGATCAACATCAGGATGACTCTCCACTAAGAAATGCAACACCATCAGAAAAGGAAATAACATAATAAGGTCTACACACCAATCAATATTCTGCAACCGATGTGTATATTTGGTGAATTAAAAATAATCCAGTTTTTAGTTTTACTATTATTCCAAGAAATTAGTCAAAGAGCACAGATCGAACATGGTCAACGTTATGTGTCATACTTTGTTATTGTGTTATTTACTAAATGCTACTTCCTTATGGAGCCCTTAATGAACATCCTGTTTTTGTGATCAGCACTCGTCTGGAATAGACAAACTTACTGGTGCTCTGCTGACTTGCAAAACCTGCTTCCCCTTTTCCCCCTATCACCTGTGCACCAGACTTCAGTAATTATCACTGCCTGTCTTAACCAATGATGATCTGTATAACCAAAAGTTGTAAGCAATGACGTGTCTGTTCCTTGTTCTTATTTCCTGCTTTATATACCTAAACCCAAAGGGTTGAAGGTCAGAACAAAGCTTCATCCTCTTGTGTGTTCAATACATTTATCTCTGTAAGATGACTTTGACTCTGCACCCGTTTGTTTCTCCCCACAAAGATTTTTCCAGCACAAGCCTTATACACTAAAAGCAGAAGCTTGAGAGGTGATTCATTATTTAGCCTTTGTATTTGTATTCTAGCAATGTGCAACAGAAACCTGCTACCTCGGTGTCACAACCCTCTGTCAGAGGTAATCTCACTATGGAAATGTATCTATATATTTAAATGTATTTATCTATAAATCATGTTTGTACATGAAAACTAATTTCTTCCTTATAGTTTTAGTTTGAACTAAAATAGAAATGATGTTTCCACCTGAGTTTCTATTTGGTCATATTATTTTCACCTTCAGATATTATTGTTTTTCAATCTGTTCTTTGTCTCTTTGGCTCATTTTGGTCTGAATCCCTCCATGGTAAGTCAGTACACTGACTATGTTAGTTGGGAGATTGTACACTGGCGTATATTTCAGTCAGTAAAAGATTACCCGGTTTTAAAAAAGCTCTTAGTGTGAGAGTTGCATCCAGAATATACATACATTTACCTGAAGCTGTTCTTCCCAGTGCTCCTGTGATGAACCATATATGACTTAGTGCACCACAGGTCTGAGCATGCCTCATCCCTACTTCTGTTTCACAGGTGGAGAGTTGTTTTTCAGAAAATTCTGCACCCATTTCCACCAGAAATGACTTGTTTCACTTCTAGCTTTCTACCTTTTAAAGATGTCCATTTCTTAACTTTTGAGTTTTGTAGTTTGGACTCAATAAAAGTATTTATCTACTGACTGAAGGTCATATTTCTGCAGTAGTTGGCACAGAACAGTGTACCACTGTTGCAGAATCTGTTTAATCTTCCTGAAGGCTACCTGAAAATACTTTATCATTTTATCTGCCCTGCCAGCATCAGATATTTTAAGTGCCTGACAGCTGTTGGAATGAGCTTTCGGTTGCTGAAAGTTGGGTCAAGGCATGAAGAATTAAAGTTTTAATGCTTTCAAATTTGCAAAAACGTTGCTCTTCAATCAAGTTATACCTCTGACATGCTGATTTAGATCTGAGACCTTAATAAAAGTTATGTTAGTACTTAAATAAAACACCAGTTGCTCTCAAGTGGTGTGTAAACCTTTACATACTGTTGTACATTATGTATTAGCATGAAGGAAATAAGAAGCAACCAACAAAATGATGTTAAACACAGACACCCTCACCATTGTTTGTAATTGTTGCAAACATTTGCAAACACTCGTGTTGCCTTTAGTTTTATTAGTCTTACCAAGAACAGTAACAACCTTAACAATGATAGTGTCAACGTCTGGTTGAGGAAGAAGCTCTAATCATGCTGAAAAATGAGTAACACTGTGAGTGAGTACAGTAAGGACACATTCCTTAAATACCTCCTTTAAAAAGATCACTGGCTGGAGCATTAATCGTATATGTTCCTCGCAGATGGGTACTGAGTTATTACAACTACTTTTTCAACCAATTCACATGCAACGCTCATGCTGTGTTGCCAGCAGTGAGGACTCCTGATGTGATTGATCAAATGTGCGGCTCCATTCCTGGGACAGACTCTGTAACAAGGTGGTGTGCGCAGTGTGTCATGTAAGCTCCCAGTCATTATCTCCCAGCTAGTACAGAGCACCTCTCTGTAACCCAAGTGGCTCTTTTGACCTGAAGCACTCAGCTTGCCAGTACCCAGCTCCCACTTTGAAATTAGTCACTCTCTGACAGGTGGGGAATGGATGCTTGTGATCCTGGCCAGATTCATACACTTTTTTTTTTTACCCCCCATCTATCATCACCCACATGTCCTTTTGTCTCACACTAGCTCCCTGCATCATTTTATTTCTGTTATGGAGTCTAGGCACAACTTGATCTCCACTAATGTTGGAACATGTTGTAATGGACATACAAACGTTTGCGTACATTTATTATCTATCTGCTTTTAATAGCCGTGTGATTGTTGGATACTTTGAATTCCCCAGTAACTGAGACAAGTTATAAACATGCAGTACTGTGAATAACCCTAAATTTAAAGTAGATATGTGGCTCCTCACACTATGTGCACTGTTTCACACACTGCCTTCACTAATTTCATGCTGTGTGACAGACTGTCAGAATATGAGAGAACCACCACAGTATATAAACCAAGTATGTTCTGAAGTATGCAGACAGTCTGTTTTGCTTAATGGTCATTGCTGCTAGCATGCTATGGTGTGTGTGGGAGGGCATCTAACTGTGAAACCAAGTGGGTGTAAAATGAATCAAAAGCAATCTGACTAATAACTCATTTAGCTTTTATTAATGGGATGTGTTTTTAAGTAGCTCAGATGGATCCATCTTGTTCTGGCTCAGCACTATGCATGGCGTTTGGGGTGTCTTTTCTCTCCCACCTATTGCAATATTGCTCTTTTGAGAAGCATGGTGTGTGGGTTGATTTGTAAAGAAGTGAATGTTTTACAAGCTCTGAAAGAAAATTTTCCACTCGCTTGTTTTGTTGTCAAATTATTTCAAAATAAAGATAATAGCTGTAAGACAACAGCAAATATATGAGACAACGGTTTCTGGAACTGCATTGGATTTAATGCAAAAATGTGTGTTTTTATTTTGGCTACAAAAAGCATCACTCACATAGCGGCTCCGATGTCACGTTCTATTTAACAGCAATCACTTATGTATCATTTCACTTAAAATTGTGAAGATTTAAATGAACACCTCTAACTCATCAATATGTACAGATATCCATGCTCATGTTGCCTGAGTCGCTTCTAAGTTCATCATTTTTTTTATTTCATAAGCATCAAAGCTTTTTAGTTTGCCACTGAAAATATGCATTGTGGTTAGCTTGATTTGAATCCAAAACCCCTTCATTATATGGCCTTTTTCACCTTTTTCATGAGCATATTTCTGTTAAATAAACAAACCTACACCTTTTCTATCAGTTCTTTGTTGCAGTCTCAAGTTTCTGAAGGAATGTATGAGTTAGATGGTGTACGTTCAGTGGACAAGAGTTCAGCTAGTGAGCATTTCATTCTCTGAGGATCTAGTTTGGGTATCACTTTAAGGCATGAGGCACACAGAATACATCTGAGGCACTGCACTCATGCATTGGGATATGACTGCAAAGGCTCAGCTGAAAATCACATACTAATGAACTGTGGCATCATTAAACAGAATACACAGCCTCCTTTTTCACCACAGGGCAAACCGAAAAAGCATTTTTTGTTTAATTCACTTGCAGGAAAAATTACTCATAATGTTGCCTTAGAGTATGGAGAAAATCCACCTCAGCTGCTTTGCTTTTAATCACCAAACCTAGTTAGGCAGACGTGTTGAAAACAGAATATAAGAGTTAAAAGAAGTTACAATTTCTGAATCTTCCTTTCTGCTTTGTCGAATTGGTGCAAGGTTCTTTCAATCTTCAACCAATATTTTCTTGATCAAAAGACAGTGGCTGGCCCCAGAGCAAGCTAATATGCTCATTAGCATTGACGAGAGTTCCCTGGAGCAGTTCATGTGCATTAATGAAGTAACGAACTGTGCCAAACAATCGTACCCAGCTAGCTTTGGAATGCACAGCCAGCCACACACGGGGCTCCCTAATGACCTGGAGGTCTGAACTTGGGCAGAATTCAATAGGGTGTTGTGAAGTGGCTTTGTTCAACAGCTCTGTACTGTTATCATGTATAGCTTATGGGGCTTTTGTAATCCTATGAACAATGTTTAACTGCCCCAAGTCGGATTTCATTTTCAGTCTCCCTTAACTGTCTGCTCTTCCACTCGCAATAGTAGAAAACACTGACAGCAGAAAAAACACATTTCCCTGCATATTTAGATTATGTTGCCCATGGAATACGTTTAATTTCCATGAATGAATTGACCCTCACATTTTCTCTGCCAAAAACATACTCACTAAAGCAAATGAGTTTCCCCCGTTTCTTTCTGTCGCTCTCTCTTTCTCTTTCTTTGCATTTTCTATGAACACCACGGGTACGCTGTGCTTTATATTCTGAAGCCTACATTATTTGAATTGAGTGACCACTGACATTTTGCAATTGTTCTCTGTGATGCAAATTTGAACTCCGGGAGTTGGCAAAGGCCATTATTTTCAAAGTCCTCACACCTGCCTTCTCCAATCATAAGTGTGGGCTGCAGAGCCGCAGCTTGCCACCTGACCATTTCAAAGATGACATTTTATCGAGACCATCTTCAGTTGTGAGTATAGGTGAGTGTAGACAGCGCTCAGGTCAATTGTCGCCTGTGTCCAGATGGGCTGTAAGGTGTGTGCAGTGCAATACAAATTGCTCCCTCCCTCTCCTTTTTCACTCTATCACTTCCTGTATGTCCCTGCTCTATCTCCTTTCTTCTCTCAGGGGATCGCTCTCCTACATGTACATGCTCAGAAACACACAAATGTATACCCTGAGAGAACAAAGGAAAATAGCAAGGTAGCCTCACTATACCCTCTCTGCTGCTAGAAACACCATATTCTGTACTGAATGCTGAAGAAATTCAAAGAAATGCTTAACACTGTTGTGTTAAGTGGTGATAAAACTCAGTAGGTGCATAAAAATGAAGAATTTACATACATCAAGTCACAAAAATACACAAAAACTCTGCATGCCTCC
Source organism: Kiunga ballochi (assembly GCA_037177335.1). Classification (NCBI taxonomy): domain Eukaryota; kingdom Metazoa; phylum Chordata; class Actinopteri; order Atheriniformes; family Pseudomugilidae; genus Kiunga; species Kiunga ballochi. The sequence goes on along the minus strand of JBAMIG010000009.1, from coordinate 7,541,032 downwards.
AACATCTATTACGACTATCCACCCTGCGGGGCCTTGTTAGTCAGTAGTTACACCTGAGTGCAAGCAGCGTGCAACCTAATTTAGCACATGCCGTGTACCAAATTAGATGCCCTTTTTTTTCTTAAGCAGTGTTGCCTCGGTCAACAAGTTGCATTTGTCCAGTCTAATAGAAAAGGTAGGGCCGGAACAAAATGATGGATTGGGGTTCCACTAAGTTGACCTATGGCTGAGGTTATCAAGCATTTGCACACTGTGGTGTTGGTCCAAATTAAAATGGGAGAGCAGAATGGAGCTTCTCCAAGAATCATGACCTTTGGTAGGCACTCCATCAGCTGCTCGTCACCTCAGACTCATTTATCAGGCACAGTGATCTCCGGGGAGGCTCACAGGTGATGTCCTTGATGGGGTCACATAACACGTTGGGTCATCTCACACAATCCTGGTTGAAGCCAAAAAGCAAGTTGGATGGAACACAATCCTTGCTGGTCAGCTGTGAATAAAATGAGCCCTTGAAATGGAGTTAATTTGGTAGATGAAAAAAATGGAAGGTTGAGCAAATCTTTGACTAGTTGTCACAGCAGGGAGATGCTGAATTGTCCAAAGATTTGGATACAGTTTGGAGAAATTAACAAGTGAGAAGTGATAATTCCTTATGACAGCTTTGTTTTCTCTATGGAAACACACGATAGGGCACTGGATTTTTCAGGATGCTTTGTGACTGCAAAGATTAAATAAAAAATAAATAAATGGATCCTGAACCGGTATGTGTTTGCATTTAATTAACTTCCTCTGCATGTAGCAGATCAGAATGAACACACTTCAAATGTGTTAATGGATGATTTTGTTTTAGTCCTTCTATCTGCCTCTGAATTGTATTAGCCCTCAGAATAAGCACCATGCTGTGGTGTAATGGGGAGAATCCTTGAGCATTCAGTACATGCTACTTTGTATGATGGAATAATCTTTTACCCTGATTGGATAATAAAAGATTAAGGTATTGCAGCTTATTCCGAGGGATTTTTTGTCAGAATACAAATTGAGCAATAAGAGATAAAGAGCTATTTAAATACCGCAAAATACAAAAATCTGATCCTTCTGCATGAATCAGAATTAAACATGCTTTTTCATTGGCTCATCTAATTCTGATAATGATGAATTAAAGAAACATTAGGTTTTCAACAAGACACTGCTGAAGTTTTACAAAATACTTTTTCCTGCTTTTTTCTACATACACCAAGCAGATTATGCTTTTGTTCGTGTTTAGCCACCTTTTTTCTATTTATTATATGTGATTCGTCTAACTTTAATTTGACTAAATTTCAGGAAAGAAATTGTGGACACAGGATGTTCCAGTAGGATTCTTTTCAATATATGTGGAAATAATTTGCTCAGCAGAGGTCTGTTTCTTAATCATCACTGCCATTAGAGGAAATAATCATCAACTATTTAAAAAAATAACACAAACACAAGCCTTCACGGTATCATCTTAGAGTCATTTAATTTACATAATCTCTTTAAACTGATCCACTCAGGGATCAATAAAGATTTTTTTAATGAAAAGGAAAGACAACTAGCTCCCAATCTGGAAGTAAGATGATATAATGGAGCAAGCAAATGACATTCAGTCATATGCAGATGTACTCGAACGAGCTCTCACATGCAGGCTTGTGTGGTGAAAGCTTGTTGTGGTGACACTGTATATTTGCAGGACCACGCACAGTGAAAACCATCATTAGATGAGACACTTTCTATTGAGTGCTACAAAGAGTCTCTTAGCTAAACCATTTGTAAAATAGCCCAATTACTTCAGTTAATGCACATGCAAAATCTGAACATGTAGTGAGGAAAGCTCAAATTTTACTGGACAGCTCCTGCGAAGCACTGATGCTGTCATATAAATTATGAGGCATTTTTAATTCAGAAGGATTGCCTCTTACTGTTTGGCAGGAAACTTGAGATTTTTATAGGTTGTTTTAAAAGGTTATATAAGAATAATTCAACCTAAAGGTTTTGGTTGAGTTTATGAGATTTTGCTTAATACATATTTTGTTATATTTTACAAATGTTTGCATTAATGTCAAGCAGACTCTTTTACCCTCCCTAATAAAATATCCATTTTATGCAAACTCCCAGTTTATTTCTGGCTTCTAAAAGGCATTGTCAAGATGCAAAATATATGTTAGTGGATAAAGCTGCAGCCAAATCAACAAAATATTTGACTGGTAGGCATCTTGATTAGATAAGAGAGCATCAGCAGAGCTCATCTCCACTGTCACCATATCAACCCTCTCACTCGATAAGAACAACTACAACTGGGTGGCTGATCAGTCAAAAATAGAAGTGTGAGGCAGCCACTGTTTAAGACATGTCGACTTTACCACTCAGAATTGTGAAAAAGTGATAAACGATTATATAGTCAAGTAACAGAAGAGAAATCTGGATGGCCAACAAGCCATCGGGGGCTGTGCATGTAGCAGTATGCAGAGTGAAACTCCTGCTGGTGTTACACAAACAGCTATATATCACATCGAATGAAAAGAAGAACCCCTGTTAGGATTGTGTTAAGAGATGCAGTGTAAGCTGAGGGAAGAGATAATGCAGCAGATTTCATTGCCTGTGACATAATTAGTAACCATAACAAGATTGTAAAACACATTTCATGCAAAGATATCTAAAATGAATAAATAAATCAAAGAGACAAGGCGATTTGTCCACTGTGTACCCCACCTCTCACCTGGTGATTGCTGGGATAGGCTCTGGCTATCTGTGACCTTTCGTTGCAATAAGTGGTACAGATAATGGACTAGCACTGTACTTATGAGTCTCTGTTGTAAATCATGTATTCAAATTGCATAAACGCTTCAGTTTTGTAATTTTGGAATACATCTGTTTGTATAACACACGCTGTCTATTGTCTGCAGGCATCATAACCCAGATGTCGGGCTTTGACTCAAGTCACTCCCTGTAAAAGTAATGATGTGCTGTTCGTGACACGCATGAAGACTCTGTCTCACACCACCCTCATTTACAAGTGAGCACCTCAGCTTCTTTCAGTGCCACTCGTAACTCAGCCTTTTAGTAAGGGACAGTGCAGCATATGAGGTCAGACCACAGACTCTGCTCACTGGGTGATAATAGCTGATCCTTTTGAGTGGGCTTCAGTACAGGAGCCATACAAAATGTCCTGATTACATTCATATTCAGACCATACACCATGAACTGATCAAGGGCTATTTTTCTGTTGCCTGAAAAGAGACAGCACTCTGCATGGACACAGTCTCTCGATTGTTTTGATCAAATGCAAATGACACAACAAGATTCTAGTTCTCTCCTTCATTTGAAGGAAATTAGATTAGAGAACAAACAAAAGAAAACATTGTTGTACTGCTTACCCTTTATGATCATTTACTACTGTACATGTGAGTACTTATACCCCGATGTGAGAGTGCATAATATATTGTAAACCAAGTCTGGTTAATAATTCATTAAATGCGTCGCATAGAACATATTTGCATGCATCAGTGCCCAGTCTTAAATCACCTGCTTCTGAAGGTGTCTCTGAGTCTGTTACAGCAATTTTCTCCCACATACTGATAATTGTCAGTAGAGGTGAGCTGGCTTAGTCAAAGACTTGCTGCACTGCTGAATTGGTAAATTGACCCCAGACCCTGACACCACACTTCAGCTCATATTAAGACAACCCAGTCAGGGCACTGCTGCTTGATTTTGACAGACATGCAGTTGTTATCACCGTTGGTCACCACTAATCACATGCCTCCACAGAGCAGCGGCTGAGGAGACAGTAAGGACAGAATTCAAGGACAAATTTTGCCCAGCGTTTCTATTTCAGTTGAATAAGCCAGCTGCTGTATTAACCACTATCAATGTGACAGCAGTGACACTCAGCATGATCCAATGTAGCATTAGAAAGTCACTAAAAATATAAATAAAGTCATTTTTTTCAATTAATATGTGCACTTGTATTGGTGACTTGATACTTCAAGCTGCTTGGGTTATGTTACACAGAGCATAGAAGCCGCTGAGAACTTCCTGTTGCATAAAAAATGTTTTTAAAATAGGTATAGCTTCATACTGTTGAGCTGACTGTTCTTTTTTTAGACACATTACCTCTGATTACATGTTTCCTACACATTCAGCTAAACCATTGACAGCTGAGATGTGAATGCTATTAGCCAGTATTCTGCTTCGCTTGAAATATTTAACCTTTGTTTGTTTGGCTCAAATTGAATATGAATGAATAATCCGTGATTGAAATGCTATTCATTTTGTGCTGTTTTTAATAACGAACAAATAAAACCAAAAAAATATGCTAGACCAGTGCACACAGCACAGCTCAACTGCAAATGTATGAATGCATGAAGGACAAGGCTGAGAGACGAAAGAATGTGGTTTTTATTGGTGCTTATGGACAGCAAACCTGCTAATTGATTCTACGTGGAGCAATTTGTCTTCTGTCTAAAACCTGTCAGGTGGTTCAGGGTGGGTTAAAGTATAAGATCTTAACACATAATCACTAAAAGCGGAAATCAAAATCACTTTCATGCAAAGTCATACCCATTTTTTTTCTTTTTCCTTTTTCCCCCTTTATCCTTGTCAAGTTTTTATTTCTCCTCCACCCCCGCCCCCATGACTGTTACAAATGATTGCCATTTTGTTCCAGTTCCTTGTCCCCAAGAATTCCACTTTATTGGCATTCACTGCAACCATCCTCTCATCTGCATGGTGGCAGCCCTATTGCCAGCACAAGGACAAGAAATTGGACCTCAGTGGGGAGCTAAATGCGCCTTCAATCTCAACAATCCTTTTAATCTTTCATCAATCATGTGGAAGGAGCTTGGAGCCCTGATCCTATTACAGTTTGAGGGAAATAGCTTCAAACTGACAAGCATGAGAAGTGCAGTGAAAGTTTGCCATGCAAGAAAGTTGTGATGGAAGCCTGGCTCGGCATTTTGACGAGAAAATCCTCAAACTGGTTTGCTAAAATTGAAAGCAAACAAACTGGAAGTGGTAATTCACTTGCTGTCAACATGAGGATCTTAGAAGAACTTCAAAAAGTGAAGTAGGGTCAGAAGATTGTTTTCTTCTGTGGCGCTGGAAGTGGCAATCACAAAGCATGCAGCAGGCCAGATGAAATCCAAACCATAAACGGATCTGTGGGCCAAGTTGCTCTTAAGTGGCCAATTTGAGGTTGCATCACAGCTGAAAATATCTCTGATGTTCACTTAACAAAATTCTGAAAAAAGAGATTTGGAGTAAGGCACAGGATTGTTATTACTGAAATGTTTCTGCTGAGCTGCAGACGGCCACATCACACAGCAACATATTTTAGATGATTGTTGTTCTGCCTTGATATTTTATTCCAAACCAGTCAGAGCAGAAACCCACCCACACTGAACCTGCTTAACTGGACCTCTTTTCCTATTAAAAGGAGGGTTTTTCTTTTCTCATGCCCACCAGTCTGAGCGTTCTCAAGAGAAGGGATGGAATTGAATTAAAGTGGATTAAATCCATTGTTTTCCTTACTCAGGCGACTTCTTAAGAATTGGCTTAATGTGGAAAACAAATTATAATTTTACGATTATCCTAATCAGCCACTGAACGTCCTTAATATTTGCTGCATGGTATACAGTAAAACAATCTCTATTTGATATTCACTCTGAAAAGACAATAATTGATTTTGAGGTGTGAAATATTTATTCTTATTTATTTTCTTGGTCTGTTTTATTGATTATTCACCACAGTTAAAACAGTTCACGATGAAATTTCCGGAAGTAACTGAATCAGTCAATCCTGAACCCAAGGTTGTCAGCACAGAGTTGCATAAGAAGCATGCTAATTTATTTCCAGTCTATACATTTAAATAGCTGGTTGAGATTTCAATATTTCAAACATACAAATAACTGTTGCAGAGCAGATATACGGTACATGTTTGCAAAATATGAGTATTTTTTTTCAAATATATCTTAAATGGCCCAAAGGTTTACTTTTTATAACCTAGATCTTTAACATGCAATTTTAAATTATGTAATTTCAATAAATATATCATTTCAAAAGTCATTAATATAGCAAAATACATTTTCCACATCCAACCAACATAATTAAAAAGGCTTTTTACAGAAAATAAAAAAGATTTTAATTATCTGCTAAATCTCTAAAACACCTTTTATTTCTTTTATTTTCCTTTTTTCATGAATCTGTTTGATACATCATGTGTCATTTTTCCGGGTCACTATAATTTCATGAGCCTTTGATTGCACTGTAATTAGTGGGGGGATTTTTCTAAGAAACGTGAAGGACTAAAGCTTCCAGCACTCTGCCAGTCACAGGTGTTTACTTCATTAGCAAAATATTGGTCCTTAAAATTTCAGCAGACAAGATTCATAAACATCTGAGCTTTGAGATATAGTTGATTATGTGTAAATGAGTGGTCAGCTGTGAGAAAGTACTTGGTTTTTCGAGCTTATGATCTACACGGTATTATGTATGACTTTGTGTAAAATACGATTTGTGCATGTTGCTTTATTCACTGAGTCTAAATGGAGAAGAAACTCATTTATAAGTAATTTTAGGTTCTATTCATTAAACGGAGGAAGCAATGAGAATTTGCTTATCATCTCTGGTCAGTACCAATGCTTCTGGATGTTAAAACTTAAGCTAATACTGCTCGTTCCACATGGTAACGTTTAAACACTGACTTCGAATATTAAGAAATGGTCAAAGCACAGGTGTTCAGAAAAGGTCAGACAATATTCAGGTCATTTTTTTCACTTTCTTCTCCAATGCTAATTAAACTTAAAGCAGAGCTGCTGTTTTTCACTGCTTAGTTAAACTTTGCTGTAAGGATCTCAGCGTGATTCACCACTTGCTATGACAAAATAAAATATAATTGCTGAATACTAAATGCTTTCATCACAACATTTCTTCAGAGATCTGTTTTCATCCCATTGTTATCCATTTTATTTAAAAAATATTTGAGCTCAGTGTGTACTTAAAGCAGGCATCTCTTTAAATAGACATAAACGGTCACCAGTTTTTCATATTGTTGCATTTATCAAGAATACTGAATCTTAAACACAGTTGTTCAGCTTTTTCTACTAGTTTAATTTATTTGACTTTTTTTTGACTATTTAACATCTTGTCTAATGTACATATAGAATTAAGTTTACATTTATACGTGGCATAACATTACTTATACTGTTTTATACAGAGAAACCTCACATAGAGGCTGAACAAGTAAAATGCAAATCAGAATAAGAATAAATAAATTATTAGATTATTCTTAAAAAATACATTTAACACAAATACACACACACACACACACA
>JBAMIG010000009.1:7494934-7518123 GCA_037177335.1 Kiunga ballochi | reverse complement strand
CATCCATCCATCCATCCATCCATCCATCCATCCATCTCTTATCAAAACCGCTTATTCCAGTGACGGGTTGTGGGTACCTGTAGTCGTTCCCAGCAGTCAATAGGCAAGAGGCAGGGCACAAACTGGGTCATCCGTCCATTTCAGGACCACCACCGAATCAAATCAATTGAAATGATATCACGGTAGGATCAGCAAGCTTAGGTTTGATGTATATTGATGTTGCAATATTTTATCCCTGATAAATTACTCTTTTTTCAATGGCCTGCATATTTTGCCACTAGTAACAACAGATATTGTGTACAGAAAAGATTCAGTGTCCTTCCTTTAAAGACTCAGCAGTGGAATCCATAAACCTGCCTTCAGAATGGCAGCTATTACATAAAAGCCTCATGCTGTCTCTTGGTATCCAAAGCATTTGTATTAATAGTGTTTCTCACCATTGGGAAGATTCCTGTGTTTAAAATTGAGCTGCTTTGATGTTAAGCAGTTTATTTAAAATTCAAGATGAGGATGTTAATTAGGTAACAAAAATCTTTTTGGCTTTAGGATCTTTTTTTTCTTGTGCCATAATCCCTGAGGCCTGAGAGCAGGCTGCAACAATATTCATTTCAAAGGAAACAGATATGAACAATAACATGCAGGCAGTATGCTGGGTGCTGGCTTTTATTCACATTTATACCACAGCAGATATTAGTCTTCCTTATTTACACTATTCTTAATCAGAAATGTTGTTTAAACTAGATAAATGGAAATGTTGTTAAAATGATATACATGTATTGATCTATACAGCATAGCATGATAAGGAATTTTTAGAACATGGTTTTAATTTTGGGTTGTATAGTCTGGTTATGTTTAGTTGTGGTTTCCTTTTTTTATTTTGCGTATTTTCCTCTTCATATTTCATCCTGTTTCGCCTCTCCTTCATTACTTCTCCTTGTTAAATCTCCACATTTATTTCACCTGCTTCTCAGCGTATACTACTCGTTAGTTTTCAGTTTTTCCTGTCAGATCATTCTGTTGTGTTTCTTCATCTTGATTCCTTTCAGTCTCTTACTGTGACAGATATTTATGGGATTAAACTTTGTTCCCACATTTGATCTTCCTCCTGCTTCTGTCCGGAATTTAGGTCTTTACATCCTGTAAACCCAGACAAGACCAGGACATTTTAACAATGTGTTCAATCATCTTGACCATCTCAGTCTTTTTGTGGCTAAAAAAGACCCTAACAGTTAAATTTACAGCATATTGATGATATTAAAAAGCAAAATGTAATGTAGAGGAATACCACGCTACTTATAAATACAGAAGCAGTTAAAGCATAAATAAAGGTTTTGTGTCAGTTACAGCAACGCGTTTTATCCTCGGCTGTACTCTTTCTGTTTTTCTGTTATGTTTTTTCATACTGTTTACAGTAAACGCCATGCTGAATATAAACAAACTGTGCATACAGGTGCAGCAGTGGTTTAAAAAAGCAAAACCATTGTTCACTTTCCTCACCTTCTAAGTGCATTCGTTGATCCTTTAATGATGGATGTTCACAAAGCTGCACCGCTGAAGTGTTTGGGACAGAGCAACCAGGATGCATTGCTTCCTTTGTCCACAAAAATACTGGAAACTATTTTGATTAAACCCTGAAAATGACATTTGTCTTGATGAAACTTTGTCGTATGATTTCTAAGAAACATCACACGTAGCATGTGGCAGATTAAAAACAAAAGCAGCGAGTGCCTTTCAGCTGCAGTCTGAACCGAGTCATTTGACCACACATGTAGCATCCACACATGTACCAACCCATTCCCCATGACAGATCCCTTTTTGATTTGGCTCTTCTCCCAGACAGGGACCATTATGTTGCACATCTGTGTGGTCACACCCTGCTGTGAGGATTCAGTGCACATTCAAGTTAGTGTGGCACTGAAGCATGCAATTTCATGTCAATGTGAAAAAAAAAACAAAAAAAAACAAACAAAAAAGATAGAAGTACTACAGTTGCATATAGGCAATCATGTTAAATTTGAGTTTGGTGCATTGCATGTTTTTGCAGTGGTTAGTTTGAATGTTTTGTTGTCATTTTAGTGAAGATGTGCAAAGAAATTAGATTCCATGCAATCTTTTAACTCAGAAGTCCAATATGCTGTGGTTACCGTTGCTTTCATATTAAGCTACAGAGTAAATATCTAAAAACTGAATCACTTTAATTCCTTCTGCAACAGAGTTTAAGAGCTCCCTCAAAGCATTATATTTAGGGCTATAACCAGTCAGTGTTCTCTGTCGTTGTACTTTTGTTTGTGTGCTTGTCTGGATGTGTCTGCAATAAAGTAAACAAGGAAGTGGGAGACTACGAAAGGGCAGACTGAACTGTTTGAGTCTAATTTGTACCTCACTAGCTTCAGTTAGGCATGGGAGAAAGTGGAGCAGGAGGCAATTTAAACAGGCCTCAGGGTATTACACTGTGTGTGTGTGTGTGTTTTCCTTATCTGTTGTTGTCTGTAAACGCTAGTTAAATGGTAAAGTTTTCAAAAGTTCAAAATGCTTGTACGTTTATTTAACTGAGTGTTTATATATAATACTTCCTGGTGGTTCATCAACAAAGTGCAGTGAATGCTTTGACAGTTGCATCATTGGAAAAAGAAAGAGACAAATTGGCTGAAAGTGTGAAGCGTATTGATTTAGAATATTATTTTAACATGTACGAATAATTCCTTCTCCACTAAAGACAATGTGATGGTGATATGCACTGATCTTTTATATAATAATACTATCTATTCAGGATCAGAGAGCATATTTTTTATTTTCACAGCCAGCTTAAATTTTTTGAAAATCCAATGTACCAGCTCAAGCATTTTGCTGTTGTTTTGATATGTATTACATGTACGCTGTTCAATAAGTAATGGGGTTGCCTCAGTTCGCTTGCATTATGCTGTATGCTCAGTGCACTTCAAACTCTGTCTTTCCAAAGTACCCTTCCAGCTTTTTCCAGTGCAAAGCATCTGTTTTAAAGCAACATAAAAGTATTTTTATGTAAAAATATATGCAACCTATCAGTCCAAATCATAAAGTGGATCTGCAGCAAGGGATGAACGTCCAGCCCCCCCTCACATTTGGGCAGACACAGAGACTGCCAGTGAGTGAGCTGTGTGCAGTTTATTAACGTCACTTTGTGAATGTTTATGTAACATATTGTCTTCCCTTCAAAAATGGATTAGTGCAGCTTAAATCTGCGTTATTTTTCTGACCGTTTCACTCGGTGTCATGCTGTGCACGTCATGTCTGTAATGCAAATGTGTTGGAGGAATATGTTCAAAACTGGGGGGCGAAACCTCTTGATCTCATTTTACTCCTATGTTGTTTAATTTTATGCTTTATGGTTTATTTTAAAGCTTTTGTTCTGTTAGAATTGAAGTGGTCTGTTTCCAAAATGGTTCTAAAGGTGCTGATTTAAGAACCTAAATTCCACATCACACATAGACGTGTACAGACATTATTGTTTATGCCTTTCATATTTTGGTTGATATTGTATTTAGGAAAGCAACTAAATGGTGTCCTCAGTCTTCTTTCCACATTTTGGCCCTTTTATTTCAGATTATTTGAGAAAAAATGAGGGAAAAAAGCGCTCTGGCACATCTTTGTCTCTCCTTTTTGCCCACTGTGCCACCCACACTGCCTTGTTTGTTCGATGCAGGGTAGAATAAAATGACAACTTGGTGGAAACGCTTTTTATGCTTATTTTAAGGCATGGTGGATTTGCATTCTTGTTTTTTTTTTAGCATTCTTTTGTTAAGATGCTGATGCATTTTTTGCAAATTTTAAAAATTTTACAAGAGCAATTTTTGTGCTGAATAATTGTGCAGCCAATTGCAGTTAATGTGCTGTCCCACAAAAATGTACTTTGTAGTTTTCTCTGAATAATAATGGTAATCAGTAGCGATGACTCTCATGTATGCACATGATCGAAATAGCCGTAATTACTAATCAGATTCTTGTAATGAATTTTTCCCTCATTTCTGCTTCTTGTGCAGCCAGTAGGTTTGCACTTTAAATGTAAAACAAGTGTCAAATGGTATCCTGTAATAAGCAGTAATACATGTGATGCATGATATTTGTGTGTGTATTGGTTTCCTTTATATATTTTACCACAGTCTGCAGGTGTAAACTCTCAGTATGAGTCACTGTAAAAGCCAACACATCACACACAGACACTTGGACACGAGCCCTCGGTCCAAAGGGAAAATGGGACAATTTTTTCTCCAAAGCTCAAGTTTATTATTATAAGATTTAGGGTTGAATCTCCCACCCCTATGTTAAAACATACTGTGCATAGTTCTTCCAGTGAGGACACACTGAGTGTGTTGAGCTTTCATGCTGAGATTGTCCTCAGAGGACATCTTGCTTGCTTATATCTCACCTTTTTCTTGCAAACTGCATCAGTTCTGATCAATAGTATAACCAATTGGTTGGGTTTCTTAAATTCCCCACAGTGGATAATAAGGAAAAGAGTGTGTTGCAATGACTGAACTGTTGTAACTTCAGTCGTCGCTCTATCTTCCATAATGCTTCTTCCCATACAGGGTTGCAGGAAGCTGGGTAGTCTGTCCCGGGAATGAACGGGTGAGAGGCAGGTACACCCTTAATAGTTCGCAAGTCCATCACAAGGTCAATGCAGAGGGACAAACAATCACAGATGACCCACACTAATATGCACACAGAATTCCTACGAAGGAGTATTAGGACCACACTAGGGAAAAAAATTGTGGAGGATTATTTTTTTCCCTCCTTCTTCACTTTGAGTATAAACTTGAAATGTCAAGAATAAAGTCGAAATACAGTTTTAAGAATAAAGTAAAAAAAAAACCCGACATGTTTAGCTAGCAATACCTGATCAAGTTATAAGCACACAGTCATAAATCTGATAACATTAATAGTTTAAAGGATTTACTCTTCAATAGGTTGTTTCTACTGTTTTATTTTTACCAGATTGGAAGTCAATAATTTAGGGTTGTGGGAAAAACGGGCTTCTGACAGACTGACAAATAAAGATGACAGTTGTGTCAGTTTTGCTGAACTCCATATTTTTATTTCATATGTAACACATGCAATGGTAACAATAAAGATTATAAAATAAAACTGCATCATGAACTTAATTTCACATTAAGAAGCTGCACACACGTAGACCTATTCAGTATGCGATCGCCCTGTTTTTGTTTTTTATTTACTTTATTTTCATTTTGACTTTATTTTCATTGTTTCGACTTTATTCATAACATTTCAAGTTTATTCTCAAAGCTAAGAGAGAAAAAATGTTTCTGAGTGTGGCCCTAATACTAGTGACCTTCTCTCTGTGAGGCTGCAGCTCTGACCTCCTCAGTCGTCTTCCACAAAAAATATTTTTCTAAAATAGTTAACACAGTCTTGATCTGACAGAAAAACAGAATAGTCAACATTGGTGAAGGGTTTCACTTGTCCAATGAGGACGTTCTTTTCTAGTATGCATATAAATTATATTGATGGGCATAAACAGTTTACATGTTTGACACAGATGATTTGCCCACATCACGTACAAAGTGTTGGGCGAAGGTGAAAGCACTCACCTTAAGAGGGTCATGTTAGAGACTAGTACCTACTCTACCCGCCTCCACCTGGAAACAGAGCAGTTCCATTAGGATTTGTTGAACCGTGCAGATACTTTTGCCGTACTTACTTCCTGGAGGTTGCAAGCGTGTCGTGTCATACAGGTAGAGTGACGTCCACAGGCTGGGGTCTGATGTGATCCAGGGTGTTTTGTCTTGCCCTCTGACGATGTCTCTATTTAGTCTTTTTCCCATCATAATCCGAGCCCCAGGTAAAAGGTTACCGTGAGGTCTTCTATTATTATCTTCATGTTCATCTTCTTTTGTTGTGTTTTGCACATTAGAGGATCATGACTCATAATGGAAAAGCAGTAGAGTAGAGTCGAGTAGTCACTAAAAAAGTGGCTTAACACAAAGTTTTACTCTGATGTCTAGTCTAATTTTTCACTCTGATGTACAAAAATGATAATATGAAGGTCTAGTGGACCACTCTACACACAAACAATGGTAAATGAGTAGACAGTAAAGTCTGTTCAAACACCTTTCTGCAAGGAGTCAATTAAATTAGGTTCCTGATCTCGTTCTCAAGATAAGTGCAAAACTGTAATACTTTAGCATAATTTCTGTGAATACATTTTTTTTGGTTAAACATGAGCTCTTAATTGGTTGTCTGCAGCAATAACCCAAGGTCATTATAATCTGTAAGTCCTAAATCATGTCTTACTGTCAGAAACAATAGGTAGCATATGGTGGTAGGACATATAAAGTTGCAATTACGATGAGCTGTTAACGATGCTATATTCTGTAGAAGCTGTGCTAAAGATGGTGCTGCAGAAATATGCACAAATAAAATGTGCAAAGTGACAAAGGGTGTGAAATATGATAAGGTATTAAAACTGTCACCCTACAGAAATAGTATGTGGAGCTTTTAATGCATCTAACTAGCTTTGTATGCACTTGAGCAGAAATAGACTGAGGGAGCTTTTAAGATCACAAACGAGAAAATGGCTTTGGTGCTGAGTTTAAAGGAAATTATACTTAAAAAAACTGCTGTTCTGCAGCACAGTTGTGCCAATAGCAGGAGTTATTTATTGTCGTCAGCTGCCAAGCTCATAACTCCAACTTTAGCAATTTTATTGTTATTTAACATCAGTTTGAGGACTTGTGTTGTGGGTTGCAAGCAATCTGTGTCTACAACAGTCTTTTACTAATTCAAACTACAAAACAAGTGAATAACAGGGCTGTTCTAAAAAAAAAATGCCATTACAAGTTTTCCCCCAGCATCAGTCATAACAGTCTAAAACAAGATTATTTTTCTTTAATACAAAAACCTAATTAGTTACTAGGCAAACAACACTGTTAATGGACATGTTTAGCCATGAAGGTGAAAACTACTCAAGGAGCAGAAGTTTTATATAGTTTTATATAGTGACCTGACCTGTTTCTGCCAGCATCACCTGGTCTGATCAGCTTCTCATAGGATTTCTTTCTCATTAAAGAAGCTGCTTTAATAAGCAGGAGCCAAAAGCTCCCTTCTCCTGTAACATACAACCCAAACCCAGCCTGAGATTATGCATCTGGTTTTCATAGTAAGACACCACTCAGTAAAAACCTTTTAATGTCTCTTTCCCAGAGAGTTCAGTCAACATTCATTTTGATTTTAGTTACAATTTTAATTGCTTTTCATTCTCATTCAAACTAATCACCAAAAGAATCCTGCATTAGCAGATCACAAGTCTAAATGCAGAATGCAGACGTTTTAGACAAAAAAAACCCCAAATATTATGCAAGTCTGTGTTCATGAATTGCCCAAATGTAAGGTTAATCTTTAGACCCACAATAGAAGATAACATGCACTAATCATTGTTTTGCTGAGAATCTTTTGGAATGGAGATATAACCTGAATTTATGAAGATGCAGCAGAGTAGGCTAATACGTTGGGCTAACATGCTTTCACCAGCGTTGCTTTTTGCACGATTCCAGATGTTAAAGTTTTACTAGTATATCATATTTACTTTTTCACAAAGCAAATTTAGACCACATGGTGCTAGAGTCTCAGGCTGCATGAGAGAAAAAGAAACATTTCTATTAGAAATGTAAATTAGAGAATGACTCAACTGATTGGGTTCCTTTTTAAGAAAATAACACGAGTGAGAAAGCAAGCCTTAATTTGGACAAGACCCAGAACTGATATTATGGGAATTCTCACCAGTGGCTTCAGCTCTCAGATCTTTACACAGCACAGTAAATGCAGCACATGCCTGGAAAAGCATGTTCAAAGATGTATGATTGATCTATATCTTCCTTAGTTTGAGGCATTGAGGAATATTGACATGAAGCGCAGACATTTAAATGACAGAATGAGTGCGTTTCTGTCTCTTCAGCTGAGACAGCAAGGGAAAGAAAGACGAGTCTCTCCTGCTGTCAAGGAGTATGAAACACCATCCGATGAGGATTTGAAGGAAACCCCAGCCTGTTTCCAAACTTGTTAAACACAGGGACGGTGTTAACACGCTTTGTTTCTCTGCACTCCCCCCACCTGCACACACGCACACACACACCCCTCCTCCACTACTTTGGCTAAACACACCCCCTTTCAGAGTTGAGTAAACCTGCAGAGAAGCAAGTGGAAGGAGCTTGGCCCTGATTTTACTGTGGTGGAGGAGTCAGGGGGCCCAGGGGACACTCAGGTTACCAGCATCGAATCCTGCAGTATTAGCAGGGCACAGTGAAATAACAGTCTACCATCTGGAACCTATGTTAAAGCCATTCTAGCCTTGCAGCGTTCAATCACACTGACCTCAATTAAGTGTTATTGGTTCAGTATTTTTATTCTCATCTTCCTCTGCCTCTAGAACTTTCTGTTCGGTGTTGTATCAGATGTTCTTACACACCGTCAGATTCTGGGTGAGAGTTGGAGTCTAGGTCTTAATTTCTGTTTGAGCTTTTCTATTAAAATTTAGGCCATTCCACCTCGGAAGAGGTTTCAGGAGGAGAGCCCCTTAAGTGCAGGGGATAAAGCTGGTCTTTGTGTTGAGATGCCGCATGGTTTGCTGGGCTAGAATTGCAGATTTTTGTTTCTTGGTGAGCCCTCATCCTCATGACTCAACATGCTTTTTCTTGACCCCACTTAAACAGGAGACAATAAGTGCACTTCAGGATGCCCCTCTTTTGAACTTTGACGCTCCACACTTTCTACAGAATTCTAGTTTATTCATCAGGGAGCTATGGGGAACGTTTCAGAGGAGACGATGTCCTCTAAATTATTGGTAAAGGACGCCATATTGGTTGATGCATATGTAAGAGGTTTCATAGAACTCAGCTTTCTTCTCCTTAGTTGGCATTGTGTGAGAGGCATAGGATTTTAGTTCTTTTAGTCTTCATTTTTTATTTATTTACTTTGAAATTTTCAGCTATGAAAAATTGAAGGAAAACTAATGCAAGTTTCTTATGATTTAATGAAAAGTAAACTGCATTAATAAGAAAAACTGGGTATTTTTTTGTACATCAATATGACAACATTATAGTTGATTAAATTTTCTGTTTTTTTATCTACTCTTTTTTTTCTTTATTTCCGTCCTTTAGTAAAGTCTAGCTGTACATTGTACATGAAATTCAGCATTTCTGTTTTCAAACCTAGATTGGGACTGCAGAAAATTGGTCAGTGGGTTGGTCAGGGATTTGGCAGTGGAAGCGCCCCTGAACTTGGTGCTCAAATTTTAAATTGGTCTCCATGGCGACATAACCCTCACAGTTATTGCACATTCAAAAAAGTTCATTTTAATGGCAGTTCATTGCCATTTAACAATCCACAAATTAGATATGGTCTGAGTAGCAGCAATGGTTGGATTCCCTTCAAGCTTTGCTGAGGCTGGCAGTACTTAAGGAGACATGCCCACAGGAACGCTTGCATCCAGTGCATTCTTTTAATAATGTTGATGTAATTAGAAACATTACCTCTTAATTGGGGTTTTTAATTGTGACTCATTTTACATTTATAACAAAGGCTTTCTCGTATCGATGCAATGTTATGTTATATTATTATAAAAATAGGCATTTATAAGAAGTTTTTCAGAAACAAAACAAGAAGAAAGCGAAACAGCTTTCTTATTGACTGTCTTCTTGTTTTTACTACTTTCTGGCTCAAACCATACAGTCATTATTGTCATTGCTTTCTTATTTTACGATAATTTTTTGTTCTCATAGTCTCATTTTAAATGACGTCTAAGCCCAACAGCTGTCATCAGATTAGTTTCCAGCTACCCATGGTTAGCTAGCATTAACATCTCCAACTACATACCTAATCAATATGCTATTGTCTATAAACACAACCAGAGCTGTGTCTCAATTACTGTTTATAATTTACTTATGTACCGTCTCTTTCAGTACAATGGGCTGTTTACTGAATTGGCTAAACAGATGTTTAGTTAATTGTATCTCATTACAAAGCTAAGCTAACATACTCAGATTGTCCCCGCTTCTATGCACTGTGAGGAACAAACCAGCCATTATCTCTGTTTCTGGGCCATAGTGTCACATAATCCTCCTTGTGGGTCTGTGTTTAACTTCATGTGTTGAGCTGCTGTTCTTCACCTTACTTTTGCAACTTCTCTAAAACATCCTCTCAGCAGCTCTATTAAACGTAATGAGTGCGGTGACAGGGGTGGCGGCGGCAGGACGGGGCAACTCTGGGTGCGGCAGGTGGACCGCAACATAAGATGGGATTACAATGTGAAATTACGCACATTTGTGTCAGGGTTTCAGTCTCTGTGTCACAAGTATGAGATCTCTATTCATTATATGTGCCCACAGCTGAAAGACTAAATATTTTCTCATGTGGCTTTTTTCTTAGTTAACCAAACTAATGTTCTCTTTCATGACATTACACATTAATAGTGCTTCTTCTGCTTGGATGGAAACTTGCTTCAAGTGAATTTTCTTCTCCTATTTTAAATACAGGCTATCTACAGCATCTGTTATTGATCTCTTCCTCGTTCTAGGTACTCACTTTGTTATTCTTTGCAAAAACTCCAAGTTTTACCAACTTTTCTGGAGATTTAATTGATTAACAATGATGGGTTTCACAATTTTTCAGTGATGGATATTTAAATTTTAGCCCCATATTTACCTGATAAAAGAATGCAAAAAAGAATAAAAGTGAAAGTTGCAGCTTGATGGGAAGGACTAAAATGGCTTTCTTGGTGGTGGTGGTGGTGGAAAGGGTCAGTGGGGGTCTAGGTAAAGTTTTATCCCAACAAACAAGTGTAATATAACACTTGTCACAGTTTTTATTTCAGTTTTTATTTATTGGTTCAAATTGGGCGAGTAAAAAAAACCTGAACCTCTTTCTTATCTGTATTCACCTTTTCTGATGAATGAGCCCTGGTCCAATATTTGCATGTTGCTGTTTGCCACCCTATCAGCATGTCACAGTGCTGGTTGGATGCCAAAGATACCTGGCAGATAAAAGCAACACAAGCGGCATTTTCAATCCTCCATTAAATATGCCCTGCTATCAGTGGCAGACATCAACAGGAGAGTTTGCTTTTAATGGCCATGGAGACACATGTCAGAAGTCTTTCCATACAGGTGATAAAGGGAGTGTGACAGCTTGCTTTTAAGCTTCTTGTCTTTTTAGGTGACATGTTATATCATGCAGTAACACAAATCTCCATGAATATAAATGCTTTCCTAATGATTCATTAATAAGTCGGACATGTAAACCTGCTTAACAACATTTTTTTGTAATTTTCCAATAACTTAAATTAAATTAAAAATTACATTTCTTACAGTCGACAGTTTATTGTGGGTTTACTCTGAGAGCAGTGTAGCCCTTTCTCCATTTGGTAATAGATCCATTAAGCTGCATGGCATGAGTGGAGTGTTGCTGCTGTGTGTAGAGTGCACGATGATGTGTTAATTCTGGGTAATTTATTACCCTGGGTGTCGCTGGGCAAGGCGCCTCAGACAGATTCTGTCTCTCTGGGATCACCCTGGCTAAGCTTCCATGGGCATTACCTGCTTAGGAGTGACTCTTGCATGTAGTGCTCGCATCCGCTGATGCAAGTATGATGTAAAACTGCCAGTGTAGGAAAACAACATGGAGTGAGCATTATATCGGACTGGCAGTCTTTGAAGGCAGAAGGCTTAAAAGCACACCTGTGGAGGGGAGGTGGATGATCAAATTTAGCTGCAGTGTTATAAGCACTTGCCTACTCTCATATGGTTTTTATTTATCGAAGTATCTTTTTCTGTCTAGGCCAAGTTCTGATTAGATCACGGATTCTGATTGTGGCCGAGAGCAGGTGATCAATCTTAATTTACGAGGAGAATTGAATTTATATAGGACGATGCGGTGCCCTGCCCTGATGGATGAAAGGTCATTCTCCTCTTATGTGTGAACGATCTAAATGGGTAACGAAAAGGAACCAAAACACCACCATAATTGGATCCAGTTGTGCCTTTTAAAGCAACTTATTACATGTTTTCTTTTTCTTTTTTTTAATTAATTTTAGTTTTAAAGAGTTTGTAGTTGAATGTCAAAAGATGAAAATGAAAAAAAATGTTTGCGCATAAGAGTTTCTGCGAGCATCAGCACTGTCTAACATTTAGCCACTGGGATCAGATAGTGCAGGCCTCTGGTGCCTTAGGGGGCAGAAGGATTGTCCAGGTCAGTGCAGGACTGCCAATCAGCCATTTTATGTCATAATCAGTTTGGGGTAAATCGATCAGACGGACTCTCAGTGCCCCGGGAAAATCTTTTTACGACTCTTTTCTGTCATAAGGAAAGGGATGTGTTTTAGTTTGAATGTAATGTTGTGACACGTTGTCTTCTACTTTGAAGAAAACAAGCCCATTGTGTTTACAGCAGGCCACTGCAGCAGACACACCCTCTGTAAACATTGCATCTTTATAGCCAGAGCTGTCATCCGGTGGGTGATGAAGCTGAAGAGTGATTAGCCACACCCAGTGGCTGCTGTGATGGGAGATGTGTGGTTGTCAAAGCAGAACTTGCGGAGCTTACTACACCGAGCACTTAGAGTATAACCATTATCATATAGAAATCCTTATTCCAGCTCTGCTGCGTGAGCCGATTTTTTCCACTGTTGATATTGAACATCCACTAGTTTTATCGTTTCAACCGTGTTGTCTTTGCTGCTCGTTGTGCATCAGCCTATCGCATGCTCTTGTGTTCGTATATCTTCTGGAGCCTGCCATTGTTGCTGATTCATTTTGCAAAGTGCATCGAAGATCTATATTATTGCTGCTGTGAGAAAACCTAATTACCCCAATTTATGTGATTGATTGATGCTTTATACAACATACTAGGCTTCTTACTGGACAGTGGAAAGCACTCGTTGATTAAGAAGGCGGGAATCAATTATGTAATCTATAAATGTGTTTGTCTATCTTTTCTTTTTCAATCATATAGTTTAGTTTGTGTCTTGTGCAGCTACGTTTTTGTAATGCAGTGTGACTTGAGGGAAAGCCACGGGATCCTTACCATTCATTTTCATTTCTAGGTCTCTTACAGAGTTCTGTGTTATCAGCATTACCATTTTATCAGCAGTGCAAACTGCTTCACATAATAAGAGTTAAATCTCAACAATAAAACAAACATGTATTCACCAAAACATGTAACTCACCCAAAATCACACACTTCCAATCATATTATTATTATGTAATATTGGAAAGTTTTCTAAAACTCAGGAATCCACCAGAGGCAGTGGGGTCAACCCCGCTGAAGTGGTGACAACTCTGCAGAGTGCTACAACACAAAAAGAGCACATGTGATAATATCACAGACTCTGGTGGCCCACAGCGACTGATAAGAGCGACTTTTTGAGACGTTATTTCTTATTTTTGACTAGGCTGTTGGACTCAACTTGACACAGAGAGTGAGCTGCCAGCTGCCATGTAGACTGCTAGAATGAGTAAACTGTGTCTCTATACACCCAAGTTGGTGTTTCTGTCAATTTCAGAGCTTCCTTCTGAGATGCTTCTGATGCTTTTAAACACTCTCTTACAGCCCAAATATTAGGAAAAATTAAATCCTGCTTTACTGATGATCAGGCTGCATAATGCTGATTGTACCCTTTCACATCTTGGAGGAAAAGACACGTATAAGTTACGTTACTGTGTTTTTTGTTGCTTCTTTTTCTGTGTGCAGTGACTTTAGGTCGCTGATTTTTGCAGTGCACTTCCATACTCTCAGTCTACACGAGTTATCATTTGGAATCTCTGGAGCCCTGTTGTGAGAGAATTGTAATTGGTATCTAGCTGTAGAGGAGCACTATCTCTCTTTGCAGGGAGTTCTTTCACCGATGGCTGCTCCTTAACAGCAATGTGGTGGCCATATCCTTATTCCCTGTCTTTGAAAGGGGAAACAGATTAATTAAATAAACACATTATCAGTGTATAGTTCTAACTGAAAGCTCCATCCAGCCATTATCTCTACCGCTTAGTCCAATGAAGGGTTGCGTGTAGCTGGAGCCTATCCCAGTAATCATTGGGCGAGAGGCGGAGTACGCCATGGACATGTTGCCAGTCCATCACAGCCCAGATTGAAATATTTATAAGAAATCATTTTGGTTTGCATGTGATTTTTTGTGTACTTTGTATGGGTTTATTAAGTGCTGTCAGTTCTTTCTGGAGCACAGAAATGGAAGTGCCTTAGTGGATTATTTGCATGTTGGAGAGAAATGTGAAAAACCAAACACAAATGATCACTGGAGACGACTTTGGGCTGAGTTTCAGCATCTATGAGTCAACCAAAATCTGGTGCGGCTTACTCAAGAGGCTCTTTGGTTTTCCTGTATGCTTGGTAAAATCTTTTAGCTTTTCACTTTTCTCCTCTTTACGTTTTAATAGCATTACTGGAATTTACACGTACGTAGCTATGTTGTACAGCCAAATATAATTCATGCACCATGTTCAGATCCAGCAACTTAAGGATCATTAGTGTCATTGTGTTGCGATAACATCTGTGACTCATTTTGTAAATACTCTACTCCCAGAGCTGTAGACATTTAATGCTACTATTTGAATATGATGCCAAACACCAAAGTCACATGCCTTTAATTTCTCCACTAACAGCACATTTAATTCACTGTATTTAAATTGCCTTGGTACCCTGCTTTCTAGGTTAAATAAAAAATTATTTGATTGTTAGGGAATAAATTAAATTAGCTTTCACCTTGCTTGTTATTTTTTTTTGTCAGTCACTTTGCATCATTTCTTTTTATCCATTGCAAACACTAACAAATAAATACAGAATAAACTCTGCAGTTGTGTCTTTGCTGAAATAAAGACGGTCAAAATTTTCTATGCAAATGTATTTCTCATAAGGAGAATGACCTTTTTTTTCCCTAAAAGCATGCAGTGAAGTTTAGATGAAATGGAAGCCAGAAAGCTTTTAGCTTGTTTTTCCACTATAAGGTAAATTTAGCAAAAAAATAAAGTGCAAAATGATGTCAGAGCTAAATGATCAGCTCTTTCATCTAAAGCACATTAAAAACATAAATTACTGCGAAGAAATGGTGCAGACTCATGCAAGCTGATCTTTAAGTAAAAATAAACACAAGTGAGCCTCCTTTCCATCACTATGATTAAAAACAAACAGAGCGAGTAGTTTTTTACTGCAGGTGGAAAGCTGTCCCAGTTAAATATCAACAGTTTCATCAGTGGTTTTTAAGCTACATAAAAAAAAATGTGACAGGCAATTTTTTAGCACCAGATACAATATCCATTCTGCTCTATTCCATTGGTCTGAACTTAAGGTCCTTACAGCAAGAATATGTGTTTTTGTAATTCCAGTGAAGCAGTCCTGAAGGCATGAGAACAGCACTCAAAATATTTTTGTTCACCGCATCATTTATTTGCAGCATTTCAGACCCATACATAGACCCTCCTCGGGCTACAGCTGCAAACCTCAAATATTTATAACAGAGACTTTGACAGTTGCAAGTTTACAGTAAGTTGATTATTGCTTAGCTGGTATTAGGTTTTGTTTTCCTGTGGGCCAAACTATAAATCAAATCTACGTCTACACTTTGCTGCATAATGAGCATTAGTTGCAAACTAATGAGAGGTAGGTCACCACCAAAGTACTTCGACATACGCTGTAGGGGGTCCTTTTTCAAAGCTGTTTGAACTTTTTTTCTTATCTGGGTTATTATTGAAGGCTCCGTGAACATCATGAGTACATATAAATGATTTCCATTTAGTGACTTTATATGTAACCCTGGATCAGTCCTTATGAGCTGTACTTTGCCAAGGTCAGCTGTGCTCCTCCTGCATAAAGTGAATAAATAGACTGCTTTTTCTCTTGCTTACCAGCCCGGTTTAAAAGCCTTATTCCATTGCCTGCCCCCGTTGTCAGGACTAAACCTTGAATTGCTTAAAGTGATTAGTGGTAGGGAGCATGCTGCAGCCGTGCGCCCAGGCTACTTTTGTTTATGTTGAGGCTTTTACGCATTTTGTTTAATGCACTGGTGGGGCTCGCTTTTGATCCTGAAAGGAGGCTGCGGAGATACCTCACCCCCACTATGCCCCCTCCTCTCCTTAGCTTGCATTAGTATTACCAAATTCAGATCAGTCTGGCAAGCCATTCAGCCTCCCCACCATGTCTACCCAAGTCTTTTTTCCCCCCCTATTGAAAAAAAAAAAACACCTTTCTGTTGACTGACGAGGCTTTTCTTCGTAGAGCCAAGGCATGTGAAAATCTTTCAGAAAATAAGTGGTGCCTCTGTGGAGCTCTGCTTGCTCTCAATGGTCCATGGAGACAGTATTCTTGATATCTGCCTGAATTTTCTGAGTTGCTCTTGATGATGCCATTTGTGTGTAGATGTTTCTGTGTGCAGTCGGTTTATTCATACTAATCCTCGACCTTGTGGCTGTGCAAACATTTTAAACCATGGAAATGTCCACGGGTGCTTTTTTTTTTAAGTATGATGATAACTTACAGACATGTTTCCACTTTTATTTTCATTTCTTTTTATTAGTTAGGACTTTGTGAGATTTAATAAATACTGTAAACTTATATATCTCAGTGAGGTGTCACTTATCTGAAAGGCTATATAGTCTATTGTGTCTATAAATGTCATAATATTTGAATTAATAATTGATTTCACAGACAACTTGTCACCTTAGAGGGATTTGGCAGGCGTTCTTCATGTCTCTTACTATGTCTAATTTCTGTATAGCCTGAGAATATTTGCATTTATTTCTGGGCTCTATATGGAAAAATCTTTACCAAGTAAAGAGTAGCTGTAATGGAAAACAAGGATTGTTCAGAGCAAAAGACCAGATTTATATGCAGTACCAGCACTGAATGGCAATTCTCAGCACACTGCTAATTGTTTGATGGATAGTGCAGAGCCATTTGCATTTATATTGTACCACAAATGCCTCCTGCCTATTTAGATCTCATATTTAACTCCTGACACTGAAGCAATGGTCACAGTTGCTCTGCAAAAGCCTCAACAGGTTGTTTAACTGGGCTTTTTCTGTTCACACTGCAGGCGGTGTGTTTTATAGATTGGTTTGACAGATGTCTTGTCTTTAGAAAAAAAGACATTTTTTTAGCAGTTGCTAGTTTTTAGGAGGGTATTATTAATAATTTAATGAAAAAATAAAACGTCTACAAAACTCGAGCACAGCTACCAATGAGCTGTGCGCAAGACTGACAGAGCACATAATGTGAATTAAATGTTTATTGGCAAAAAACGCCAAATTTTCATATGGTGCCAGTTGTTCAAATTTAAGAAACTCATAATCATAAAAATTGTATACATTTGTATTATGTAATTATTTAAACAGCTACTATGGTTGATATAAGAGTTTGCAGCTCTAAGTGCTACAATCTGTGATTGCTGGGATTCATGAACAGAGATGTAAACTGAATTTATACACATCATTTCAATGGGATCTATAGATACTAGCTTAGTATATTAAAATTTCTGGCAATGTTTACACACTTTTCAACAATAATGCAGTTGTAAACAATAATTGTGAATGCTGAAATGCTGCATTGAGCAGTGTTCCTAGATGGGTCGGGCGATGGAAAAGATCTTTCAGGGAATGAACACAGCTCATTTTCTTCCACTTCAAGTTTAACTGCATGTTGCGATTCAGTTTTATTCTCTCTAGCATTAATCCAACTAAAGAATACATTGGCTCTGGACTTTTAAGCATGGCATCCACAATATTTTGCCTGATTTTGTCTCCATGACCCTGCAGTCAGCCCTCAACGTAAGCATTCTTTGTGCCGTCCCAGGAAAGAATTAGTGCCCACGTTACATATTTTTTGGTGCCAGAGCCAGTGATTCGGTGGTCAATACATAAATAATTGGTTCTGCCTCTGGTCTGTCGCTGAGCTATTACTGAAACCACTTTGGTGGGACAACAGCGTATGAGGATTTAGGGATATACCTTGCTTGGTGTTCTGTTCAGTCTTGCACAGCAGGAAAAATATTGTGTGCACCATAACTCTTTCATTGGTCTGTGAATGAAGGTTTGCGGAAAGGTAAGGGGAAATTGTCTGATTGACTAAATGCTTGAAATGATTGATGAAGCTATTAATGTCTAAAAATAAAAAAAAGACAGAGGGAAAATGAGAAGTTTCACCCAAACGTGTTTTAAAAAAGGTATGCTGGTAATGAAGTTACCCTTTTGTGTTTTTAGTTCTGCAGATCAGTCCTGTGTTGTTTATTATAGTGTTGTCTATATTTATTATATTGATTTGTTTTATCAAAGGTCTTGAAGCTTATCATGAAATAAAAAAGGAACCATCAAAACCGGATTACATACCTGCAGAACTTTATTGTTTGAAGCAACTTAAAGCTTTTAAAGCTTTAAAGCTTTTTGTTATTTAGCTGAAATAGTCCTGCTTTTATTTGGGATGACCTGTTCCCAGTGTGTAATGACTGATTGGGATCTTGGATCCACTGCAGAAACTTATAAGTTTAGAATGGGTCAGAAATGCCTCGGGTGAGCCGTTATTCACAGCGCTGGACTCTGTAGTCACTTCCTCCACATATGTGTTTCATCTAAGATTTTATGCACTACTGTATCTGATGACTTTCATTGTTCAATGTCCAAGCAGCACTTTCTTTGTAGAAGCACATTACTGCGGTGCTCACAGCTGTTATACATTTGCTTTACACCCGCAGACAAACCTGAATTTCACCTCGTTGTTGATAATGAAATTACACAAGGTTGAATTTGCAACTGGTTTAAAGAGGAAAACAGACCATCCATCATTTCTTTTGTCTATACAGAAAAGACTTCAATTGATTTTTGGACTATTTAAAAGATAAGCAGTTAGTTTCCTTTTTGGCACCACTCAAGCTCTGCAACCAAGCCTTTAGAAGAACTTCTTATCGTTCCTTCATAGATTTCAGTCCATGACAGTTGTTTTTCATGGGTCTTTGTAAATAACTATGTTTTTTGTTTGTGTCCCCTTTTAATTTTCTCCATTTCAGTACATCAAAGCACTTCTCATAGTGTCCTAATTCTTATCTGAAGATAAGAAAAAAGCCAGAAAATACACACTATTCTGTATTTTTTTTAATTTTATTTCATCATCTAGATGTACCAGTACATGTAATAAACTCAATACTGACATAAAATGGGATAGTAATAATTTGATACGATGCATATGAATGCAGGACAGGGAAGCATTTGCATCCAGCATCATCACTTTGCTTGTTTGCTTCTGCTTTAAACAAAAAAAAAAAGAAAGAAAAAACCTTTGCTGGGTTTCCCATGGCCTCAAAAGTACATCTTATTACCTACGAGCTGATTAACAATGAGGAGGAAGGTCTGCTGAGGAGAGATGGTTAAAGTACTGAGCCTGGTCTCTTTAGAAACAAAAACAATGCACTTTACAGAACATTCACGAAACTTTGCAAAGCTGCTTGTTGTGCATGCTCTCACATTTGCATAGCATCAAGGATCTTGAATTAAAGGTAAAAATTAGCAACTCATACAAGCTGCATTTGAAATCTTGGGAGCAGCTGAAGTACTCTTGTGGTTGCAGAGTGGGAGCTTTCGCCCTCCCCCCCCTCCACCTCATGTGGCCTCAAGTCATTAATCACCAGGATCTTTTCAGCTGTCAATACATACAAAAAGGGACCTCCAAACCCAACAATGATGTCTCAAATAAAGCGTTTTTTGTCTTTTTTGTTGTTTTTTTGTCAGGGTGGGGGCAAATATAGTTCACTAAAGATGATTGTTTACGGCTCTGTCCAGCACAAATCTCATACAGTATTCATAAAGAGCTTATCTTGTGGAAAAATCCTTGTCTGAACAACACAGCATATTGTCTGCAAAAACTCTCAGATTTGCGTGGATTAGTTTTTATCTCTCTTTCAAAGAGCTGCGTTCTTCTATGCAGCGAGTTGCTTCCTATTTTTCTCCTAGGGGGCAAGTAGTATGGAAGCAGAATCCTGTGGCGTGCACGGGGAGGATTTTAAGCTTGTGATACATAATTATGGATTTTTTTATGCACTGCATTTGAAAGAGCCAGAAAGATATTTTGAGTGGCTTTGATCTCATTTATTGCTGAGTTGTGGAGCTTTAAAGAAAACAGTGACTAGACCTTTAAGACCGTTTACTTGCACATTGACATTGTTAATCCAACTCGATGTGTTAAAACACACGGTCACTTTAAATGAGCTGCTTCCAAGGCATCATCAGTTTCCTACTGTACAAATACCTATTGATTTCCCTAATGTTTAACTGACACAGCAAAATCTATTTTTTTCTTTATTCTCTTCAATATTTTGTCCTTGAAGGCAAGTGGGGAAATGTGGTGCATAGCTGAATACTAAAAGTCCCTCTCCGTATTGATTTGATCCTCAGTGTGCTGTTTGGCAGTTGTGGTTTTACGATGCAGATTTTAATCACTGGCGCTGGTTCAGAGTAGGCCTAGATGTGTTTGTCGCCTCACCTTTCAGCTAGTGATGATTTGTAACTTATAAACAACACAATTCATAGAAGGACACCTGCCACTTTCACACTGGAGACCCAGCTTTTCCGTACGACACATAAACAGAATATTTGTGTGAGGCTGGTGCCGTAAACTTTATAGGTGCAAGATTTGTTGTGCCACATTTTACTAGATCTAATCCTGATGAGTTCATGCGTGTGCCGAGCCATGCATACACTGGAAGGGAGCATGCATTTGCACTTTATGTGTTTCCGCTGTGGCTCGTTTTAGTGTGTGCGTGTATGTGTTGTTGCACTGTGTGGGGGAGTGGGGATAGACTTAAACACATTTGTTTTTCTCTTTTTGGCATAAAAATGTTTCTTAACATGACCATGAATGTTTTCTCATGGGACAGCTTTTCATTTTAAAAAGGTATTAACCTGCATTTCCTACATTTTGCAACCTAAAATATAAAAAAAATGCTTTTTTTTGTCTTTCTGTTTCCACAGAATTGCACAAACTAAACAGAAGTAACCCATTATTGATTGTGAACGTAACGTGAAGGCAGCCATGGAAGTGAAGGAACGTAGACCCTACCGCTCACTCACGGCACGGCAGGACACAGAACGGCGTTATACCAGCTCGTCAGCTGACAGCGAAGATGGCAAATCCAACACTAAGTCCTACAGCTCCAGTGAAACCCTCAAAGCCTTTGACCACGACTCAAGGATGGGTTATGGGAGCCGTGTTAAGGAAATGGTTCACCATGAGGTGGACGAATTCAGCAGGCAAGGTCAGACCAGTTTCATAGACTTGCTGCTACTATTTCTGTATTATCTGCATGTATATAGTTCATTATATAACCACACAAACTGTAAAAGAGGCTTATTAGTTAGCAGGCACATCACAGCCGGCTTTATTGTTTTTATGAGGAGTCAGAATAAGGAAACTGGTTAAACTGGTTCGAGCTGTTCCATTTAGTCATCAGCTGCATGGAAGACATGGACACTTTGACTTAAATGGTTTATTGATCATGTGTCTTTTCTTTTCTATAGAAACAGAAAGGAATAACCTTGCATAATTAACAAATGTTCCAATTAATGGTTTTATTATAAATATATCTCAAGACAAAATCTTCAAACAATGCAAAGCCAGGGGTGTCTTTACTTCAACACTCCACAGTATTAAATGAGAGAAATTCAAACTATGTCACTATCCAATAAAAATATGATCAAGACAAGACCTAAAGACTAATTTAGGAATTTATGAAAGCAGCTTAAAAGATTAAGGAAACTCAAAATGCTATATGTAGTCATACTGAATGTTTGTATCTTCATTTACCTCTGTAAACAATGACTAAACCTAAACCTCTTAAATGACATCTATACTACTCACAGCCAGGATATTGCTGTCATTTTTCTCTGTAATGAGTACAGTTCATTATGTTAAGCAATGCAATTAGTTGTGGTTTTAATTACCAGAGTTCTGTATTTATTGGGTTGCTGCTGTAGGAGCTGACTTTTCCCTTCGAGACCTTGGCTTTGGAGAAGCCCTCCCGTCACACGTGGCGACATACAGGACTGACATTGGGCTGCCACACCGCGACTACTCCGTCAGTGTGGGCTCCGATGCGGACACAGAGACAGACGGCATCATGTCGCCGGAGCATGCGGTCAGATTATGGGGCCGCACCAACACCAAGTCAGGCCGCAGTTCGTGCCTCTCCAGCAGGGCCAACTCTAACCTAACGCTAACTGATACTGAACACGAGAACACAGAAAACGGTAGGACACTCCTCGCTTTTGCTTCTCCTTTGTCCTTGTTAAGCAACTTTTCCCATTAGGATGTGATTCAGGCATTAAAATGAAGTCACTGCAGAAAAACCTATTCAGTCTTTACACCACAGAAATGAATGATGATACTGTGTGAATTTACTGTTTCTTATAATATTCAGCTTCCATTTAAAGGCTGATGCTACAGTCTACATTTGTACCATTTTATTAGGTTTTTTCCTGTTTAAATTGTTAAACACATTGCTCCTTTTTGGAAAAAAACGGTTTTGCACAAATCTTCTGTCTGGTACACATTACTTCTGGATAACATTACTCTTGTTTTCTTATTTTCTTCATGTTGGTCTGTGTGTTTTCTACAGTAGACTTTAACAGAAAAGGTTCCAGCTTTATCCAACTTTTTTATGTTTAAGCCTGAATGCATGAAGGGTCTTTTGTGTGGGACTCAGAGGGTCACTTAACTTAAAATAAAGAAAGCGGTAAAGCAGTAGCAAAATAGCACATCGGCTGTAGATTGATCATAATTTAGTTTCTATGTTGTTTTAATGTGAAAGTATTAACCCCAGTAAAGGAAATTTTAAATATTTTTTTCTGATGCTCCCTCTAGCTATTTTTAAATAATATGTACAGTTTGTGCAGAGAAAAAAAGGTTCATGGCATACATTTTCTGCTGTGTGGAGGTAAAACTGTGTTAAAATGTTTCCTTTTGTGTGTCCATAATGTATACCACTTAGTTTATTGTGCTCGGATTTAGATTTAAATATTTTATTACATGCATGTTCTTGGTGTGAAACGTTTAACCATTTTTTATGCACAATTAAAAATAAAAAAATCTCCTCTAAATAATGCACACTTCATGCCATATATTATCCTTATTGCACTTCACAGATAGAAAAAACC
>JBAMIG010000009.1:7477754-7490839 GCA_037177335.1 Kiunga ballochi | reverse complement strand
CATACTCACACTCACTCCTATGGGCAATTTAGAGTCTCCAATCAGCCTATCCCCAAGGTGCATGTCTTTGGACTGTGTATTGAGAAAACTCCAATATTATAATCAAAATAATATTTTCACTAATATAGGATGATTTTACGATAATAACAATTCTGTTTGTTTTAATAGAAGGAGCCCTACACACACACACACACACACACACACACTCCCACACACACATTCACACAGGATGTGGGTGCGTTACAACCCAGAAAGGACAAAGAAATAGTAACATGTGCAGAGTTAATCAATTTACTGTAGTAGAAGCATCTTTCTGTTGCAGAGAGTCCAGTTTTTTCTGATTTTAGTACAGAAGAGGAAGAAAACGGATTAATCAAAAATAACCTCTCGATAATAAAATATGTATATTTCATAGTCGTTGCAGGAATATGTATATATCCCAAAAACACAGTTGTATCATCTCTCTTATGAACTAAGAATATCTAAAAAGCATAAAATCAATATTCTTTGTATAATATAAAATCCATGTGGTTTTTCTCTCAACAAATTCAGTTTTCAATTTTCATTTTTATTCTACCGCTGAGCATCCAGGTATCCTCATCTCACTAAGGTTAATGTGCGTTTGCAACATTTAGGAATACTCCCCATCACACACCACCCAGCAAACTGCAGCCTCATCGCTACACATCATCAACCCCAACACCACTCCTTTAATGAGTTAGAAAAGAAACAGCAGAAATGAGACCTACTGTACGTCTAAACCCCACAGTTACAATGATTTATTCCCATGCCACCTGAATCAGATGCCTTTTGGAGGCTGTACATTCAGGAGAAACTTTGAACTGTTGAAAGATTGAGGTTAAGAGCTCCAGGGTGGTTTCCAGTTACTAAACCTTTGAATGTAATGCGACTGTCTAAGAGAGACAGGTGCTGCTCGTAAAAAATGTCACTCTACCGAAAAAAGTAGAGCTTTGAAAAACAAATCTCTGGCAGATTTGAACACGAGTGGGAAGCACATCACCTGTCAGTTGTCCACGCACCGAAAGAACCTCTGTGTGTTGCATTAATCTTGGCCCGTTTCCCATTTCCTGTTCATACAAACCCACAGCCTGGGAATATCAGAAGCCCATCCCTTAGAAAGTTCTAATTCCTTTAATTTCATTTATTTCCACTGATGATATTTTTTATTGACACAAGATAATGTGAAATCTGAATCTGCTTGTCTAAGCAAACAAGACTTGTGAAATTAAATCTCCCTTATTTCCTATAAGCATTTTCAACCAACTACAAAGTCACAACAGATGAAAGAAAAAAGGAAACACTCATTAAAAATGTATCCTCTGCGTAGTTATAGTTTTTCTACAATTAACCAGAGAAAAAAACAGAATTTTTCTAATTTGATAAAAAAAAACATCTTTTCCCTCATGTCCCGTCTGGACGGCCGCGTCCTCTTCAGGTGTCTGAACAAATGTCTTTCTGCTCTCTCTGCTGTTAAGATGTGTGCTAACTTTAAACTGGTTGTCTGGTGCTTTGCCTTTGTGGGGGAGGCATGAGACTTACCAAATTTCTCTGCAATACAGACTGCATACATAAAATAAAGCTACAGCCATTTGATAGGAATAACAGCACTTTCCGTCTTATTTCAGCATTACGTTGTTCAATTTAGATGTTGTCTGTTTGAAGAAAAATTCAAAAGCCTAAAACTTGTTTAACACAAAAAAATATCCATTTCTTTTTTAAAGTTTAACTCCTGTATGATCAGTGTTATAGTGCAGATATTAAACAGCTTAATGTTATTAAAGTAATCTTTTTTAGAATGACATGAACACTACTGCAACTGTCTCTAGTGTCTGTTAATGGTTACTAACTTTTAGTACGTTGTCATGAAATATTTTAACAAACTGCAAGAAGTGATTGTTTTACCCTGTTTTGCTGTCTTTCAGGGCTGCTCAGTCATGCCTTCTAATCCTATCTGCGCCCAAATGTTTAAATAGAAAAGTCATGTTTAATTGCATTTCTTACTGACAGGTGAAAGAAACAACTCAAATCTGAAATTTGGTGATTTTTTAAATTGTTCAGACCAAAACCGTAAAATATTTCTGGCTATTTTGACGATGATTTCAGCGTATCCACAGAGTTCACTACTAGTATCAGTTTTTTCTCCACATACAAACATAATCACTTTTGCCAAACAGTATTATTTTTTTATAAAACGTGATTGCCTTCTGGCATCTTTGATACGCTGTGATCGTATGCTGTGGAGAACAGTGCCTCCTGTAATACTGGCATCTGTAATTTCACTGCTTCCTTATCGAGCTCAACATGGGAGCTTGTTCTGAAACGGTCGCAGGAATCTTAGTGCAGCAGCAGAGTATCAGGCAAAATGATGCTTCACAGAAATCACCAGCGGTTTCCCCAGCTCACAGCCACGGTTATTTCCACCCCCTCGTTCTTCTTGTGAAGTTATTTATTTTGTTGACTTTTTTTGGCAGAGTCTCTGCTCAGATCATGGATTAGCAGAAATATTCTCTGGCTCATTTGCAGGCTAATTTGCTGGGTTTTAGAGGCCCTTGTGGACAGTTTTGTGCCGTTATCTGTGGAGCTGCATACCCACTTTCCACAAGTGCCTTTGACAGTCTGAACCAACAACACATCAGGGCCCATCTTACCACTAAAGCTCAGGGGCCTCACCACAGCTCAGAGCTCAGCATGGAGTAGGATGAGCCCCTCTCTATAGAGGATCATCCCAGCCCAATCTTACAGCTTCTGTCCCCGTCTTAGCAGTATCCGTTTAACATGCCAGGCAATTATCCATGTTCATGTTATATTTATTTTAGTTTCTCGTCTTCTCTCAGTGCACAGCGAAGTGACTGCCTCTGTTAAATACATTGGAGACTGAGTAGATAATAAACTTTATTGTTTAATCAGGAAAAATCCATCCATTATCTGTATCACTTATTCCAATGAAGGGTAGCTGGAGCCTAACCCAGCAATCACTGGGTGAGAGGAAAATGTAATGTACAATAATATTCAAAGATGTTATATAAAAATTCATAACACTTACAGAAATGATTTGCAGACATCTGCACATGTCTCATCTTGTGCTTTGGATGGTTTTTGAATTGCACTCCTGCAAAAAAAAAAAAAAAAGCCACATAGCTTTGAACAAGCAGTTATCTTTAGTTTAGAGTAATTAGCAGTAGTTATTAAGACTCAGGAAGCAGAGATCATAACGTACTGTTGCTCTGGTATAATGTAAAAGTAATTACACTTCCATGCTGAGACTTCTCTCATTAGCCATCATCTCTGATGAGAAAAAGCCTATGATGGATATTCAGGTAGAGGAATTTCCGACTTGATTAATCTACAAAAACATCTTTCATCAGTAAGTGAAATATGTGAAACTTGTCTCTGGCACATCATCATCCAAAACCTTTTTTTCTGCCTTACACACACATAATTGCAGTGATACATACGTTCATAGACTCATTATCATTTTATTTACTTTAAAACTTAAAGACTTAAAGGCACACAGTTAACATAGTTCTTGTGCAACATTTAACTTTCTCTTAGGACTCAAAACAGAATCATTACCTTTGATACAGGATCACCTATGATAATTCCACTTTGGTTGTCTCAGATTATGGGTATTGTATGGCAGATGGTTACATGTGTAAGAAACTTCCATTGTAAAGCATACTCAGACTCTCCTCCCAGTGATACGAGGCTCAAGTAAAATCTTGTGAATTGAGTAAAAAATAGTTTTGGATATTGTTCTTTTTTTCCCTACATCTTTCAGAGGTTCTTCTCCAGCATGTTGTCACACAGGAAATACATTGTGCAGCAGTCTAACATTTGCAATTGCTCGTTTGAGCAGTGTGCAATTGTTGCTTACAGTGTTGCACTTTTTACAGTTTAAGCAGGTAAATTACTGATGTAGCACTAATGGCTGTTTATTATAGGCTGAACGTGCAACAGCCTTTTATTTAGTGCACTAGCAATAGTAATCCAGGACAGAGGGAGGCATTTCTTTTTTGAGCTTATGTTAGAAGGCATCCATGCATTGTTGCTTCTTAATGCCAACATGGACAGTGGATCTATTCAGAAAGTGAATAATAAAGCACATTCGAGGTAAAGTTTGAAAGGTTATGACATTTAAGTATTTGAATTGTTCAACAAGAGCTGGAGGCGTCACGTTGGATATTTAGTATTTTTAGCTCTCTGTATACAGTTTCCAACCCTTTGCTTGGTTTTTACTACTCAGAGAATTTTAAAGATGCAAGATTGGAGTAAATAAAAGGGAAATGTATCCTCTCAGATGCAAAAATGTGCAATTACAATGCTTTAAAAATGCATTTGAAGGTGAACAGAAATAATGTGTTTTGTCTCGTTAGCCATCTTACATTGTATTATGTACAGTCTTTTGCAGGCACAATATGAAGCTGACTTTTACTATCTGCATTTAAAAGCGACTGAAAGTAGGATTCAAAATTCTGCATTTCTTTACACATCCAGGAGATACTATAGTACCTTTTGTTGCCCTTTTCTATTGCTGCTAATGTGATGAACTGAAAATACATGTTACAAAGACGTATTTCAATTGACAACCCGAACAATAAATAGTAACACAGTATCGTGCAATGAAGGAAGGGTCAGGCTTTATTTAGCTTATAATCATTCATAAAAATTCATTTGTAGTATCTTGATCCCGTAGATCAGCTCAGTACATCGCAGGACTTACATTTCTATAAACAAAGAAGTATAATATCAACACAAATTAATTAACTAAGGTGAGAATGATCTTTTTAAAGACACATACTGGCACAATTGTTCTGTAATATATTTTAAGTTGTGAAACTTAAAGATAATAATAGGCTTGAAATTTCTAAACATAGCGATGTGTGGTTGAAAGTTGGTGCCGTTGACTGAAGCTGGTCTACAATCTGAAAGAGTTGACATTAAATATGCATCAGTTGACAACAACTGATATGTTTGCTATTCTCAATTTAATTTATTACTGGTTTGGCAGAGTATTAAAGGATAATCTGGCTTTAATGTTGTTGACTATATTGACTCACTAGGACTCTATCAACCCCAGGCAACTTCATTTATATTCATCGCTTCTGTAGAAATTGGGAATAGAAATTGGATTTTCTCATGCTGGCCAAAATCCTCTGCAATTACGCTCCAGAGAAGGTGTTTTGTGTCTTCTCCCATTATTTTTTGCTGCTACATTTTTGCCATCTTGAGCGTTAAATGCATGTTTGGGATTTATTTCTGAAAAGAGAATTATGAAATACAGCTGAACAGTTGCAAAATGCATGTACACGGAGAACATCCTGGTTGCTCATATGTGTACCAGTAATTCTAGTGTTAGTGTTTGAATTCTTTTTTACTCTTCAATTTAATGCAAACTTTACTGGACATATCTCTGACTCTCATTGGCTTAATTTTTAGCATGCTATGGATTATATAAGCACTTAGAAACACAAGCCTCTTGACAGCCTGTATTTTAGATCGCCTTTTGGACTGTCATGCACTCAGTGGGAGCTGGAGGCACACACAAATCAATTCTTCAACACTCTCAAAGTGTCTGAAATGAAAAACTGTGGGCTTTTATGTAAGTTATCCGGAGAGCATGATGAGAGGAGGAAATCATGTTTTGACAAAGGTTTTCTCTTTTAGCATAAAAGCATCTGTATTCCTAATATGGTAGATGCAATAAATAAGAATAAGCACAAATAACATTATGATACAATTTTCAGTCTTGTAGCTTTTGATCTCATAAAATTTTGATCCTGGAAGAAAGTTTGGAATATGTGGAGGTTTTTGGGATTTTGAGGCATTGCATAAGCTCTTTACTGTCTTTTATTAGGATTGTAGCTCTATCTTAAGGGTACGCTTTGGAATTTTACTAGGCCAGGCCCAGAATGCACTGAGGAATGACAGGGAGGGGATGGTGCCATCTTTGTTCTGCAAGGCCCCAGGCAAGCCACATGAAGCCCTAATGAGTCGCTTACAATTTCAGGCTTCGCTTATTCTCAAACACCAAAAGTAAACTTTTGTCTTTTTACCCTCTCACATTTGGGGATCTTAAGAGGATTGTGGGGTCATTATTTATTCATGCCATTGTGTTTATTCACCAGCTTCTGTGTGTGAAGGGAGAGGGAATGGAGCAGCCAGTACAGACAGGGTAAAAGCTGATAATTATCCACCATTAGCATTGTTTTTTCAGCCATGGTTTAAGTCAGCTCAGTTTATGATTGAGCTATGATAGAGGCCCAGAAACATCCATTTAAAGCAGATTACCACGTGGATGTCTTTCAAGTCTGAAATCCTCTGCAGAGCACTTGTTGAATGGGTGTGGATGAGTTTATAAGCCTGTTTTTTACGCCACTTTTTGTGTGCAGTTAGAGAAGATATCCTGTTACAATGTCTCTTACAAACACTTGTGTGGACCTGAAGATCCTTAAAAACAGCCATCACATGCCTGTAGGATGTTGTTAGCAGAGAAAGCCGAAGAGATTGGAACCTTTACTGTTCATCCTAGAACAAAGAAAGCCCCAGGAAAGCTTAATAAGGATGTATGAAGGGATTTAGCTATGTTGGACTGCCCCAGAACTAACATTGATTCAAAGGACTTGTGACATTGAGTGCAAAAGGATTTTTCCTTATGTCTTTCAAAGACTAAAACATGTATCAAAATTGATTATGCAGTTATAAATAAGGTAAAATAAATAACATAATAAAAAAAACACTTTGGAACATCGACCTGAACCATTTCAAACTAACCTAAGATAATTCAATCTTCTTTTCATTGTGGCTTCCTTTTATAGGTGTCTAGAGATATCCTCCAGAAAGAAGATATCACATCAAGAACAGTAACGATAAAAACAATAATCATGTCTGCTGTCAACTCCTGAAGCTGAAATAGTCATATATGTATTTATAATACAAGTGGCATAAAGGAAATACACCTAATAAGCATTTTTGTAAGGAATAATGCCCGATGAGGTGTCCATTATCACTAAATAATGTACAACACTTCATGTTAAAGGGTTTGTTCATTATTTTCTGATAATGGACACCTTGAAGGGGATTATCCCACTTATACCACGGTCACTTATGCAAGAAATTAATTGTCAGATGGGAAAATTGCGCATCAATTATTTATATGAATATGGTTTTTTTTCACCCTTAAAATTGTAAGTATTTCCTAAAAACAGAACGTGTAGTTGTCATAACAATTAGGCCTAATCAGTGGAGGGAAGTGAGATGATGCTTAATTCTATATTAAGCAATATAAAGTATAATTTCAGGGAGCAAGTACCGCTTATGTATCCGGAGGGTGATGCAAACTTTTGTTTTAAAGAAACAAAGTCCACAGCCAGGGTTGTAGCTGTTGCTTTGGACTGTGGTTCTGGCCACAGAACTGGCAGTTCGGTCGGCCAAAGCTCTTAAAACCGACCCGTTGCCGCCAACCGGATGTTACAGGATTTTGCCCATTACAGTGGAACGCAAGACCCCGCTCTACAATTGTTAATTAAACAGGCAAGATTCATAAAGCAGGTCCTGCACTTTTAACAAGTAGTTTCAAAACGGTAACTCCTGAAGCATTTGCACAAACAAAATAAAAAATAAATAAAATCAAGCAGTTGAGCCAGAACAATCATTTAGACAATCCGACTATTTCACTGGAACTTATTTTACAGGTGTCTATTATTACTCTCTAACAGACACCTAGCAACCAATCAGAATTAAGTATTTACTTCGACTGTGGTATAAATAGTTAATATTGCATTTTTAAATCTTTATGTAACAAAGTAAGAAGGAAGAAGGAAATACAATATAAATAAAAACAAACAGATGTTCTAAATTTCCTCAAAGTTAAGCTTTGCAGTAATGTGATGATGTTAGTAAACAGCTTAGTAGTACACTGTAGTACAGCTCAGAAATGGCTGCAGTCATGATTGATTCATGTTGTTCAGCAAAGCATTCATGGTGGCACAAGAAAGGCTCTGTAGTATTTCCATACTTACTCTCTGGGGAGAGTTTTACATATACAGGCTTTTTTTTTTTAATTTTCAGATTGCTGAAGCAACATATTTTCCACCGTGCATTGTCTGCCGGTCATGGTGTGCACCTGAATGTGTAGGCATGTGTGTTTGTGTGCATTAGGGTAGAACTCCATCATGTGCAATACAGAAAACATTGAGAGACAAATGGCTAACTGTGGTGTAAATAAGATAAACGCCAACTGACTGTTTAGTTGAAAACAAGGTCAAAGTGCACACCTGTTCTAGAAATAATATCAAATTCAGGTTTCAATAGTATGTCCACGGTTTGCCTCGTGATTGATATCTCAACCTTGTGATCAGACATTAGAGTGTAGATATGTTGTCCTACTGTGTGCTAATCTTTCATTTTATATAGAAAATATGATTCTGCCTGAACACTAAATGAAAGCAGGAAGTTCAAAAGATTGCAAACAAAATTGCCATATTTGTCAGAAAAAATAAACCAAACTAGATTTTTTTTTCCCTTTTTCAAAATGACCTAGTTAGATGCCTTTTTGTTAAGGTTAGAAATAAAAAAAATCTTTGTTATAATTTAAAGTATCATTTAGATATTCTTTAAATGTAATTATAGCCTTTATCTGCCCACAACATATGTTTTAGGAGGACAGCCTCTCCTATAAACATAATTACCAAGAATGCATTTCCCATTGCATTTGATTTGGGGCACTGAAATGCATTTTGCATAAGCTTTTTCTGTGCAGTAATGCAGGGAAAGAAAAAGTAACACAACAACACAAAAAACAAGAAGTTCAAATCTACCACTGCTGAAGGAGTTTTCCTCTTTGAAGAT
The DNA here is from genome assembly GCA_037177335.1 of Kiunga ballochi. Classification (NCBI taxonomy): domain Eukaryota; kingdom Metazoa; phylum Chordata; class Actinopteri; order Atheriniformes; family Pseudomugilidae; genus Kiunga; species Kiunga ballochi. The sequence goes on along the minus strand of JBAMIG010000009.1, from coordinate 7,481,971 downwards.
TACATTTCACAGATACGTTGGTACGCTTAAACACCAGCTTTATGATACGCTGAACATGAGTTAGGAGTCAATTCCAGAGACCGAATTAGCATGAAAGACTGCTTTTATTTAATGTTTAATGAGTAGTAACCAATAGCAAAAGCTGAGTTGTGTGTTTCTTTTCTTCAATTAGCTCACATAAAACAGGGTGTCAGAACAAGCAGACATCAACATAAATTACATCATTTAAGCTTTATATATTCATAAAGAAAAGTGATCAAAACAGGCAATTGTGAAGCACAGCTTTGAAGCTGTCCATCTCCCAGTGACACAGAGATAGGAATATGACCCTGGCTGGGTTTTAATGGACTGTCAATCTTTCTGTAAAGGAAACTGAACAATAGTGTTCACCACTGTATTTCCTGTTATATTTTCACATGGAGTGAATCATTTACTTGAAGCTGAGCAACATTTACAGGTATCTATGTATTATTCCTGGACAACCACCGACAGTAAGAATGAAGTTGTTAGACCGAGTCTCTTAGCAGAAGAAATTTCTATTAAATTAATGTACGATTCTTAATTTACACATTGTAGTCGGATTCATTGTTCAGTTTGTCACAGCAATGTCAAACCAGATGGTGTGTTTTGGATGGATCTCAGGGCACACGTTTTCTTCAGCACATAGCAGCAGAATGGATTGGATGGATGAGAGTTGCAGGAGCCAGGCAGGTGGGGGGAGAGGATGGGAAGCAGTCTGTGCTAACATTCACTCAGAGAAGCAACATCATCAGCCTCTCTGGAATTCTTTACATCTTCTTAGGTGATAAGTTGAAATAGCACTAGCTGCTTCTGTTATGCTTGTGTCCTGCTGCTCTTTTCAATCCAAGATGAAAATTCCCCACTTCTCGCTTGCGTATAAATGAATTATCAGTGAGTGAACATATCCCCATAAGGTGCAATTTAAAGATGAATGAATGGTGACGTTTGATCTGTATAGGGCTAATGGCTGTGAACATCCTGAGATAAATCGTAACATTTGCTAAAATTATCGCTTAAATTATTTGACAAATTAGTACCATGTGACGCTACATTATACATTTTTTTTCTTTTAGGTTTGTTTTCTGTTTATATTCCAGCTATTTATGTACAATGTGGCTTTCAGCATCCTTTTAGGAACAGAGCAGTTGTGCTTTAAGTAATGTATGGTGGCTTTCAGGGTGACGATAGAAATGCACTGGGTCAGCCATAAATGAAAAAAAAAAACACATTCTGTGGCAATACGTTTTTATGACATGAATGCAAATGTGATTTCCATTTCCTCAGTAATGGTAAGGTCTGTCTATGCAAAAAATATGTTTATGAGTATTTACAATTTGTTTTCACTCTTACATTATGTTCACTCTGTTATTGTGATATTGATTCCTAGCAGGCAAATGGCTCTGACTAAGAAATACTTATCAGTTTTCAAACACTGACTCATAAAAGCTCATCTTCCCCTTCAGAGCGTGTGTTCATGTGTCTATATTTTGCATTATGTAGTTTGTAGTAAGTGAGAGGCTGTGCACAATACTGCACTCTCCTCATACTTAAATAGCCAGTGGGATTTCTTGTAATTCTGCAGGTATTTATTTTGAATCAACCTTTAGAAATAAGCCAATAAAATAAAGACAAAAAGTGTCTAAATGTGCCATGTCCCACATATAGATCACATTATTCATGATCATTTAAAGCTGTCCATCGGGGCATCACACTGTGTCATTTATTTTTTTTAATGAAATGGGAACACCTGTCAAGTATTAATTTTATAAAAAAAAAAAGGCTAGTTATGGCTTGCAGCTGTGTAATAAGATGCAATTATGACAATATGACAGTTTTAATAAAGCAAAAAACTAAATGAAGCTGTTTTGTTTGTGTTGCCTGAAGAGTTCTGATAAGTTTAATTATTACAGAGCACTTAGCGCTCGGGTCAACAGATATCCTAAAAAGATATCAGTTCTTGTTTTATTTTAAGAAAGTTAAAGTTTATTAAGTTAGAGTGAGTATTATAAGAAAGAGACATTTTATGTTCCTCATCTCAATTTCATATTATTTTTAGAGTTCAAAGAATTTCCTTGTTGCCTTTATTCTTTGTCTTGATTGATTTTACGCCAATAAATGTTGCTTAGCAATAAGCATGAGAAGTCTGCCTCGTGCCAAATTTACAGAGAACATGGTGATGAAATCGATATCATCGATATCGAAACCTGTATGTACTGTCAGGTTAAACCCATATGACATCCCACTGACCAATCTGACATCCTATTTAATGTAAACATAATGTATTTTACCTCAGGAGATTTAATTCATGTCTATATTAAAGATAATAATGGCTTAAATGCATTTTCTCTTTCTTAAACTGTCATTACAATTATATATTGTCAAAGCAGAATTATTTAAACGATATATTATTTTACCCTTAGATGTGCAGGTGGGGTCAAAAATGACCCCACAAGTTGTTGTTTTTTAAAAATTCTTTGAAAGTAAAAGTTATACTTTCATATTCCAGGTTTTCCTCATTAATCATGTTTGTGACACAAAGCTCTCTGCATTTTCAACTAGTTTTAAAACCCATCCTCCTCATTCATGATAGTTTATAATACTAACATTATACTTTAACTAGTTGCCATTAATGAGTTAATTACAAAGTCGTGATCCCCCTAATGAGCTGGTGAATGTGGCTGGGGAAGTCTAAGCTTGCCTCCTTAAGCTGCTGCCCCCACATCCCGACTTCGGATAAGCAGTGTAAAATGGATGGATGGATAGTTTAGTACAGTAGCGAGCATTACTGCATTTGTTATGTAGTGAGTGGGGCTCTTACCATATTTAGAACTTCCTTGTAATACAAGCAAACTCCATTAGGTAGCCTATAATACTATCATTGATTATTTAATGTGAGTGTGTGTGGAGGCGTGCGCATGCATTTACTTATACTTGCTTACATATAAATACAGACATTTACTAATTTGGCTACAATTTGGTTTATAGTTCTGTGTGCTATTCAAACATTTCCTTTTTATATTTTCTCATCTCAATTATCCCGGCTGCAAAGAGGCCAACTACCTGGGGACGTTACCCAACACATGGTACTAAATAGATAGGATAAAGAGCCCATCAAAGGGATTAAACTGGGATCAGACTTTGCAGATGTGGAGGGCCCAGAGTAATGTCCACCTGGAGATGTCAGCCCACCGAGTGAGGATAACAGCTTGAAGTTTACACAGGTATCACCAATCCATGACAGGGTTTCCTCACAGACTGATACTGGAAAGTAACCCGAACCTATTATCTTACATCACTAAAGCAATGGGAAGGTGTGGCGTGACAAAAGCTGAAGTGCAGACACAGTACAGAAACACACTGGGGCTAACAGAAGAGAAAGAGGTGCCAGATGTGTCTAAGAAACATAGATCACAAAGCCACCAATTGCTGTTGGAAGTACAGTACCCCTGTGTGCAATGATCCCACCCAAAAGCACATTCTTCATGATGGCTGCACACAGGGAGAAGAGAGAAAATGCTTGTGTGTGTAGATTTACATGGACAGTCTTATGTGCTCTGGAATGTGGTACTCAGTGTTTTCTGTCCTCGCTTGACACAAACAATTGTTTTAGGATACCAGAATGAATGATGTTAAGTGATGAATAAACTCAGTATTAAAATAGCTCTTTTGCTGATCAGTGTACAGTAAAAATCTACATCTTCAACCAGAATGGAGGAAAATGCTTATGGTCATTTGTAATTTACGTAGGTCATGCATCCTAGGTTGAAACAAAATTGTATCTATAAAGATATTAAAGATGCAGAGGGATGATCTTTTTTTTTAATACTTAACCAGTAAATACAAAGTTAAAGCTAAATGATGAATACAATTGCTGAAAAAAAACCATTGTTTACATGGCAAATATGAAAGATAATTGTACATCTTTTTTTAGATTATTACGTTACTCATTATGCAGAAGAGCAGAGCAACCTTTCAATGTAAAATTAATGTGGAATAAAAGTGTGATTAAAAGTATTACTTCAATAAAAAATTACTCTTATAACAATGTAATTCAAATTCTAACAGCGTTAATACAGTAAACGTCAATGACAGAAAAAAAATCATCCATCCATCCATTTCCTGCCGCTTATCCGAGGTCGGGTCGCGGGGGCAGCAGCTCAAGGAGGGCAGCCCAGACTTCCCTCTCCCCAGCCACA
>JBAMIG010000009.1:7420116-7464194 GCA_037177335.1 Kiunga ballochi | reverse complement strand
AGGTGCAAACACTACAAAACTCCAAAAACACATGCTTGTTTAAAAGCCTGAGAGAGAGAGAGAGAGAGAGAGAGAGAGAGAGAGAGAGAGAGATGCTTGTTGATTAAGTGAAGCATGCTTGATTTTTACCCTCATTTCCTTTGCTGATCCCTCCATTTGCAAACTACTTGTTAACACAAAAAGCTCTTTTCCTTCCTTTCACCAAAGCTTCACACATGAAGCCTTGATGAAGGTGTGCTGTCAGTGCCATTGTTACACCTCAAACTTTCATCCGTTTGCCTTGATTGACACATGTTGATGTGGGAGCTTCATGTTCCTGACCCCTAAAAAATCTGAGAGGACTCTTAAGCTTCTTGACTGACACGAATAGCTATTGCTTTAATGAAGGGACTGATTATAGAAAATAAACCTTCTGTGTGTCTGTATTCTGCTTTCTGTGCTGTAAATTGGCAATTTAGTGTTGAGGATATCTGTGAAATAAAGGGGGCTTACTGCTATAAAGAAAAGCCACTCTGTGTAAAGTCAGGAGTTCATTGATTGATGAATGGCTTAGCAGACGTGGAAATAAATGGGTACAGAGTGCAAAAAGACATTGGTCCTTTATCTTGTGAAGCGCCTTGAGTCGTGAGTACAGGAACACAGACTACGTTCTCTCTTTCTAGCCTTCATATCTGCTAGTTTCAAATGACAATATGACAGCAAAATACAAGACAAAGAGAAAGATCGTATTATCACCTTAAATTTGGGACCTCTGTCGTCACTTTTAACAAGGTTCCCTACCACAGCTCCCATAATGATGTGCAGCTGAGCATCGAATTGCTGAATCTTAAATCGTCCCCGAAAGACCTATAGCTATGAAGGAAGTGTCATTAGGAATTAAACAAGTTGCTGTTTTTAAAACAAAGTGTGCAAACATTCCTCTCTGACTAAATGAGTGTCCAAAGGAGCCTTAAGATTTAGTCAATTTTGGTATAGGCCAGCTCATTTGTTTACACAGTAACTAGTGCCTGTTCTGTGTAAACTGTCACGGGTCTCTGTGAGATACAAAGTGCACACAGTGGCAGAGATCAGTTTGGAAATAATGAGCAAGAAAGGTCCTTTTTAGGAGTAGTTCATGTAACGTCTGTGGAGCTTGTCAGGGAAAAGGATCTGGAAAGTAGGTGTTAATTTGTTTAGTTTCTGCTGGAGAAACTATGCTGGTGCTTGGCAAATTACACAAGAGCCATAATTTGCCTATATATATATATATATATATATATATATATATATATATACGTACATACATATGTACACACACACACATGAACATATTTATATTGTCAACTACATTGATTGCTGTTTTTTAAAATGGAAATTGTGCTTCCTCGTTTCGTCGATTGTTGCCTAGTGACAGTGTTGTGACTGGTTTTGTTGGAGCAACTGAACAAAAATTAAATAAATAAACAGATCCACCTAAATGCAAATAAAATAAACATGTACAATTTCACATATCTTTGGGACTATGCACAGAATGGCAGTACTGAAACTGTGCAGGTAAATTTAAAGGTAACCAACTTATTGGTGTCTTTTTTTCCTCTTTCCATCTTCAGACGGACCCTTTCAAAATCACTCTCGACTGCGGACACCTCCTCTACCAATTTCCCACTCTCATTCACCGAATCATCAGCACCATGCAGCCTCTATTAACTCCTTGAACAGGGGCAACTACACTCCACGGAGCAACCCAAGTCCTGCACCCACAGACAGCTCTGCTCCTCCTGAAGGTCCTGCTAGTGCCCAAGACTCTGGGAGTACACAGGACAACTGGCTACTCAACAGCAACATTCCCCTGGAAACAAGGTGCCGTGCAACTTCTTATTAATAATCTCCCAAGCAGAGATTTTGCCATTTTAAAGATTTGGTGTGTGCTTCAGCGATTGAGCTCAGATTTCTGTGTTGTCTGCACCATATTGCATTACTGCAGTGCTAAAAAGAAGCAGAGCAGTAGTATGAAGAATATCCTGCTTGGGGCAAACGTCTATGTTTGTGATGAACATGATTTTGTGGCAAACAAGAGAAAAGTGCTGCTTTTGGTGCTTTTGGCCATCTGTCTAATATTAACAGACCGAACAGTGAAGACTATTGAGTGTAAACTGCTATGCAATCATACTGGTTAATGCTAAATTACATCAAGGCTCCCATGTGCAAGCTTCAGAGCATCTTCACTTCAGCTTAGAGTTTTATTTATTTCATATTAATCAGTGTTCAGTACTCAACACATTTCCTAATAGGAGGCACTTGTGTGAAGTAGATCTGTCAAGTGTTATTGTAATAAAAGGAACGTCTGTTGACATTTCTGTGGCTAGTTTCGTTGGAAGGCAATGTGAAATGAAGAATACCAAAGCAGAGTGACAACACACTGGTCTTATTACTGAGTGGCTTTTTGTGCACGTAGTAAAAAAAAATCCACTCAAATAAAGTTAATCTTTTAGATTCATATAGATGTAACTATTTAGCATATTAAATATCAGCCTGCAATAATATTCATGGTTGCAGTCTTTAGTCAAACTATACTGCATCATTTATTTAGACTTAATTTAAAAATAAAAGAAGAGCTATATAAGTCATTGTTATATTAGTAATTGTTTTTGTACTAAAAGGTAAAATCGGCTGATATAGAAGGTGTAAATGGGCGAACAAGGGTTTAATCACTCTTAAGAAACAAAGAGGATAGTCCACAGTTATGACAATTAAAAATGATCAATATCTGTTCTGTTTAGGTTCATTTTACTTTGATTGGTTTTGCTTATACTCAGCTCCATCAGACTGAGATGTGTCTCTTTTCAATTATGTCAGCTTTTTCACGACACGATTAAAGGTTGTTGTTTTCTCATGGGCATGTGTTTCCAAGCTAGCTGCAATTACATAGCTGTACATATTTCAAATCTTGTGGCACACATCCATTTTGGAAAACCACTAGTCTGTGAGATGTAACAATTGACATAAATAAAACAATTGTTTTCAAGAGAAAATGGCAAAAAGCTAATTTGGCATCAGTAAACAGTCATGAGCAGACTCCTTATCTCTACTTTTTTTGTTACGGTTCAGTCAACAGGAAAACGAGAATCAATTTCAGCTGGTGGGACAGTATGATGTAGAACGAATGATTACACATCATCTAGCTCCAGGTATTCTCTGTGGAGAAGAAGACAGATGGTGAGGAGAAGAAGTAGTTCCGTTTCTAACCTATTGCTTTGTAAAAAAGATCAAATACGCTAGTAATAAAACTGAAATCATTAGTTGCATCCACATGGACCCTACAATATTAAATTCCACTTTCACTAAGTAAAATAGTACAACATTGGCCATCAGTTTTGTGAAATTAAACGACCCTGACAAATTCTGCACCAGCAGATCTTATCCCGCTCTGCCACTGGAGAGGTGCCAGTAGTTGCTCGGCTCCATCCAACATCCCCATTTTCTTTAAAGCTTCTGCCAAGCATTTCTCTCTCTCTCTCTTCATTAAAACTTGCATTCTTCCCCCGAACTAAAGCTGGAGAGAACATGAACAGACTTCACTTCTGGCCTCCATTGGGCCCGGGATCAAAATCAAGCCTTTTCTCTTGGACCACTGAGCGTGTTCAGTCTGCCCGCTGCATGTAGACAGTTCATTGCATTGCATTGCTACAGTATTTCCTTATGGAACGGAGCTCTCATTAGGGGGAGTGTATAATGGGAGAAATGAGACATGAACCTCCAGATACTTTAGAATGTGCTATGCTACTTGGAGTGTTGCAACCATTAAAGGAAAAACTGTTGTAATCCATTATGTTGTGTAAAAGCAATGAAAGTCAAGTGACAAGTTCATTTGTATTTAAAAGTAGAATTAAGATGTCTTAAACCAACTCTAAGCTTCTTATTTGTAAGTGATACATTGTTTTCTTCCAATCACGAAGGAGCCAGAATACTCTAATGTTTATGAGAGAAGAGCAGGACGCTTGCAGAGAGGGGCAGGGCTCATACAATACAAGGTAGTGTATGAATATGGGGATCAAGGGAGCCAGATGTTATTTGTCTCACTCTTCAGTAGAAATAGTTCCATAAGGGCCTTGGTTTCTTTGTCTCATGCCATCCATCTTGATGTCCATGTGTCATTTGTTGTTGATGTTGCTTGGTGATCACATACTGTACTGGCATTTCTGTTTATGGCACGCACATCTTACACTAGCTTCATATCCATCTTTCCACCTGTGTGTAGAAACATAGCAAAGCAGGCATTCCTAGAGACTTTACAGGACAACCTCATTGAGATGGATATTCTGGCATCAGCACGCCATGATGCCTCATACAACGACGGGTATGTTGCATGTTTGCTATCTGGCTCAAACCACTGTCAAATCTCGCTTTGCCATGAAAGCAATTGATGCCTGTGCTATTTCTCCATCAATCAGCCCCTCTGTTTTGAAACACTGTCAGTCATCAGCGTATGTCTCCTGCAGTACTAGCTAAAATCCTTGCTGTATTTGTCCCTTCCTTGTTTGATTCAACTAACAATTTGCATCAAGTCACATTGTTGGGTTGTTTTGCTTTTGATTAATGTTAAACATGACCGCTTTATGGTACACAGTCACCCACAGCGAGAATGGGATATGTCAGAGATGTGTCTCGATATTTACAAATAAAATATGGTCCCAGTGACTTTCTGCCTCAGACATTATAAAATGACTTTCAATCATGTTTGTGTCACTGTCGCTCGGCGACGTCCTGTAAACTTGTCAGTAAAATGGCCTTGACGAACAGTGCCGCTGTCTTTGACTCTCTGATGGGCCGATCACACACCACTTGGACATGTAGCTCTACACATGTTTTCTCAGATAGCCAACTATGCTCTTCAAGGGCGAATAAATCTGCTTCACTCCCTGCAACAACCTCATATGCTGCATTTCTCCTCTGGATGGCCTTGACGCACAGTTACGGGGGTTTACTCTTCTCACACTGACATGAATACATAAACAAGCACCAGCTGCGGCCACTAGTCCCGTAAACTTGATGTAAAATTAATTCACAGCTTTAACTTTTCAACTTACTGTGCTTTAATTTGCTCACTAATCTAGCAGAAGCATGACCATGATTAACAATACTGAATGTGCTCAGGAAAAGAATGACTAAACAGTGGAAGGGATTGCACATGGGAAGACTGTTCCCTGCTATATTTTAATGATGGATATCCTTTGCTGCACTTTATCTTGAAACTTACATAAAACATGTGTTTCCCCAGGCATTTCCTGTTCAAACCAGGTGGAACATCACCAATGTATTGCACAACTTCACCAGGGTACCCTCTGACCTCCAGCACGGTGTACTCACCTCCCCCACGCCCTTTGCCAAGAAACACCTTCACTCGACCTGCCTTCAACCTGAAGAAGCCCTACAAGCACTGCAACTGGAAATGTGCTGCTCTCAGTGCCATCCTCATATCAGTAACACTGCTGCTCCTATTAGCCTACTTTATTGGTGAGTCTCTTCAAATGCTGCTTCACCCAAGTATGTGTAACGTTTGCCGATACACCCATCCCGTCATTCAGGCTGAGCCTGTGCTCCATTGAATTATTTTCTTTCTTCCATTTTGATAGAATAATCTGTTCCCTGCAACGTTGAGTAGTTATATTGGGACTCGAGATTGACTCTTCAGTCACACAACTCCTTTAAAAGATTATTATCATTCATAGATTGGGTGGGTGGAACCTGCAGATGGGCAAGCCAGTGTCTCGGTCTTGTGAATAGGCTAGACAGGAAATAGATTAAAAAGACATCAGCCATAACACAGGAGAGGACTGCATGATCAGAATATTCATCTTATGTGATTGACCAGCTCTCGCAGGTCCCAGCTGGGTGAGGATTATCAAATACGTTATGCTATTAAATTAGTTCTACTCAGTTTGTCTTGATTCATCTTTCAAGAGATTTATATTCATATTTTAGCATACAGGCTAAAAGTTTGTCTTTTTGAGCTACTGCATACCAAAAAAACAGCTTAAAAAAGAACATTATAACACAATGAAGTTTTAAATATTCAATTCATTTTCTTACATATTACTTTGAGTTTCTGATCATTCATTCCTTCCTTCAATCATTTATTTATAATTTGTGACTTAAAGGATTGCAAGCATAAATTCTTAATGATAACTATTTACATTTCACTTATAAAACCGACTAATAGACTTTAAAAAAAAAGCTTATAATGAGTTTGTAGAAGCAGGAAGAGAATCATTTTGACAGTGTTGTCAGAAAAGGAGGACGATAGGCATGTCAAAGATCTCCTGAGGGGTTTTGGAAGTTATCTTGGGCAAAAATACTCGTTTACTCAAAGTGAGCAAAGTTTGGTGGTAAGTAAAATATGAACAAAAGCACAAAAGTCACACATAAAGGAAGTGAAAGGTCATTAGTTTTCCACACACCAGCAGGGTTAAAGAAAGTTATCACAGCTTGCAGGCTGGATTTGAAGATCTTTCTTGGCAGACTGCTGTAAAGATGTGATGCACATAATAAATAGGAAGCACAATTTTAGTGAGATTTCATTATTTGAATTCTTGTTCTGCCTTAAAAAAAGAGAATATTTTAATTTAATTTAGAATATGTTTTATTTTTAGAGTGTTTGACTAAATATATCCTTGTATTGTTGGATTTAGACTAATAACTGACATGTAGTCAAGCAAAGTAAGGCAGATCCCTTTGTAATGGCATCAACGGATGGATAAATTAATTGATTGAATTGGTTATAGATATGAAATGGACTGCAAAAATCACAGAAGCTTTTGTTTTTTCTTCTCCTTGAGGCCAAATTACCTCCAATATTGTTATTCATTTTTAGTCATCAGGGCCATTTAAAGGTTCCTTTGCAATTCATTACACCCTTTTAAAAAATCATTTTTGCTTGTTTCTTAGGGTGGATATTTATGTATTAGCACCTTTGCATTGGGACAGAAGATATGATTAAGTTTTGTTTCGGTTCAGTTTTAGCTTCAGCAGTGTAGTTTGTGCTGTCTGTAAGATACAGTACGTCTTCCCTGCTGGAGAGTTGGCCAAAAGCCAAAGACCCCCATCTGACTGACAGTGATTAATCAGACTATGTGATTATACCCTGCAAAACTCAAGCTATCGCTTGATGCTCCACAAGTAAACATGCTGGAGACCGAACGTCACCCTAAGACTGGAATTTCCAATCAAGAAGAAGAGCCATATTTAATTAAAGGCTGATGAGAAAATACATTAATTTCAAGAGCAGTTCATTTTTGAAGCCTATAATTGGGAAGTCAGGATGAGATCTCTAATAAGCCCCACTATGCTTTGTGACAGATGTTTTGACTTCCAGCACAGTTTTTCTTTTCCACAGCTGTGTAAATTGACCCATTCTGATGTTCAGAAAGGTTGGGGTTTTTTCAATGGCACACTTTTCTCAGTGGTTACTTGCTCATTAGCACATTTGTTATATGTTACTCATTTTAAGGTCATCAGTATCCTCCTGTGTTAACTTCCCTTCACCATGGGGTATCCAGCCAAGGACAAAGAGGTTGGGCCTGAGAAATGTTTGCATTCTTTGATCCTCCAGCCTAGAATAGTCTTCTCTGCATCACCTGTTTATCTTTCTGTACTTTTTTTTTCTTTATTACTCCAATTAGATATTTTCCAGTATTGCTACAGTAAACAAAAAAAGATATTTTACATGCTTTCTATCTGATCGACAGTCATTTCCTCCATTAAGTCTTTACATGTTAACAATAATAATGAATAAAAGTGGCCTGGCTTTAACGTGTACCAGTAAATGGGAATTGCTGTGACATTGTCAGTGCATGGAAAATATGGAAATAGGCTGGAGCAGACAGGAAGTTGTTCGTCATCGACCTGCATACTGATTTCTGATTTCAGGGTAGAAATCCAGTGGTATATTTTTACGTGGCATTCTCAGGCATTGATCTCCAAGCTAATTAAAGTAATTCTTAAGCATAACTGGCAGATCAAAGCAATTCTACGGTGGTTTGTAGCTTGGTTGGGTGTATTAGTATAAAGACGTACTTTGTAGCAGGTGTTTGATGACCCACTTCTTCTAAAAGAAATTGCATTTGTTTAAATGTTCTGCAAGACAGGGCAGATAGATCCAGGATTATACATGTTTTTGTTTTTATTTTTTTACACATAAATTCAGTTAGTATTATTATTATTAGCAGTACTATTATTTTAACACTGTTACTAAAATAGGACTTGTGATGTCATCACCTGCCATGATAGCATAGCAGAGAGCTGGTTTAAATCAAATCAAAAACATTTTTAAGCAGTATATAGGAATATGAAAATACTACTTTATGTAACACAAAGTGCTTTACATAATAAAAACAACAGAAAATAATGGAGGGACCCCCAGGGTGGACCCCCATCCACACTACAGCAAAAGCACACCCACAGAAAAGACATCCCCCTGACAAGACCCCGCAGACCGAGCAGGTATAGCCCTCGGTGCAAAAGACCCCTTTGAGGAAAACTTTGTTTTAAATGTTTACATGTTTAAACAAAATGAGGACCAATAAAAACAAAAAAATAAAAGTATATATAATAATTCTTAAGAACAAATAAACTTTAGTAACAATAAAACTACCTAAGTGTGTTATTTAACATATCTATTTAATCAAGGGATAAAACATGGGTAAAATAAATAAGTAAAATAAAGTACAACTGTTCTAATAATAATAAGAATAATCCTAAAAAACTAGATTAGATAAATAAAGATCATTAAAAGGATAGTTCTTGAGCCTCTTTAAAATCATCTGCAGCTCTGAGATGACAGGCTGTTCCACAGATAGAGCCATAGTGATGAAACAAGGTCGCACCATACGTTTTGGTTCTATTACTAAAATTCTAAAACAAGAGGACCTCAGGATCCCCTAGGGCTGATTTCTCAAAGGAGATCAGATAAAGAGGAAGGCCCAAGACGATTAAAACATTTAAAAACAAGACAAGTAACTTCAAATCAATCCTGAAACACACACGACTTAGCAATAAGTCATGGAGTAAAACCTGTAAGCCCTTCCAATGGTAACTGGACCCCTGAAGTAACAATTTCAAGTTTTAAAAGACTTGTTTATCATTTAAAAAAACTTTCAGTGGTCTTGTTTAAGATGTAGATTTTCCTAATATGATGACTGATTGGCTCCTGTTGCGTCCTGTGAAACTCACACCTTGTTAAAAGCGCTACGATCAGGCAACAGAGGTGCTTATTGCAGTAGCAGATGACCCACAGCTCAGACTTTTTCACGTTGCCAGAGATGTCATACTGCTATACCCTTGTTCTCTAATTGCCACATTGCATTGTCTGACTTCATGACAAGAGATAAGCAAAAGGGGGGCACAACATGTGTTCAAGACAAAATGGGAGACGCTAGAAATCCTGGTACTCCTGACAGGTCAGTAAAATTGCCTGAAACACAGACTCAGCTTGTCACTGGCAGTAGCCATCTCATTAGAATTACCTTTTTATCCTCGCTACCTGTCATGTTTTTGCAGCCATTTGCAATTGCCATCTGAGCGGCATTGCAGAGTTTTGCAAAGTTTGAAAAGCAAACAAAACAAATTTAGGAGGCTCTTCTCTGGCTCAGGTCCAATGCTCTGCATATCATAGATACCATAAAGGCGCTGAAGTAAATCTTTCAGAATGGGTGGGGTAGGCTCTTCGGCCATTTTCCATTAGAGGCCTCAGGGACGGATGGGATGAAGAATGGGGCTCACAAAGACAATTACTGGGACACTTGGAATGACATCCTGCCTCGTGACTTTGCAATCGTTCGGCAACATATGCTGACTTTTTTATGTTGTCAGTCAATGTAGTGCTGGAGATCAAAAGAAATGTCTTTCTGGAGTATACAAAACGACAAACAAAGCAATATGTCTCTTCTGTGGCTGCCTTCCATTGACACAAACATTGGACAGGCACAGAACAGATGCCAGCATTGCAGATGAACTTGCTTCATCTTGAAAGTTGTGTTTTACCTTATAACATAAACCTTTTTTACCAGAAAATAATAAATGTGATGTTCTCTACAATTCCTGTGGGCTGGTATATTTACTGAGTCACTGCTGTGATGCATTTGGTGGGTTCCTAGTCCTTTTGAAACATAAACAAATGCACTTTCTTATAAAGAAACCAACCTTTTGATTTCTGTTTTTTATTGAAATATAACTTTTTTTGGTAAGACATTTACATAATTCACTCCATTTAAACTTCTTGTTCTTTTACTTATTATTATTTTTGTTATTATTACTACCACATAGACTCAGAGTTGACTCATAGCTTTCACCATAGACTTATGCCATAATTAATGACATGAAAATGTACAATGTACAATAAAGAGAAATTGTTGAACATGTTTGATATATTAGGTGTATAATGTGTGTGTTTCAAACACAAATGCTATTCTTATATATTTAACAGTGTGTAGACTTTAGTGTACTTCATGGTGATGCAGATAGATGAGGAAGTGTGTCAGAGAGATGCAGGGATTAAATACGGGCTTGCTGTGATGATGAGGCGACTGCTATTTTAGATGAACTAAACACTGTTACTTTGCCTTGCTATTTCTTCTGGTCTATTTTTGCTCTTTAAGTGGAATATTTCTTTGATGGTTTAGTACCTGTTCTTCTCGGTTGTGTAGCCTCCTCTATAAGGAAAACTCCGACAGAAGCAGCTGATAAACTTTCGTGCTTCTGCCTACAAACCGAGATCGGGAGGCAGAGGTGAGATGATACTCCTGGGATGCAGCTCTGACTCAGTCCTGCTTTGTGCGTCAAACCAGACAACGTGCTGTGCGTCTCTCTCTCTTTCCCACTCTCTAGTTCAACATTAAAGAGGCCATGCTGTTCTTTTAACACGGCATTGTAAACAGCATCGTGTCTCTGTGCATTGACACAGAATTTTGATCCAACCAAAAGCAGACGGCTTAAAAAAAACTTGGCTTTTTCTGCCGCTTCCACTGATCAGTTAGTCAATTAGCTGTTTATATCCCTCAGTTATTAAGTATATCTATATTGATATTATCTATATCAGCACATACATGAGCAATGCAGAAAAGCTTGTGACTTAATGAATTGACGAGAAATAAACTAATCTCATTTGGAAAGGGCAACACTTAACTCAGCAGGTTATACTTTCATCTGTGGTCTGAGACTCAATACTTTCTCTCTTAATAATTTAATTGTGTGAATTTTTGCTTCAGGAGTTGAAAAGAATCAACAACACAATGAAATAACTCTATCGAGTTTCTGAGCCTTTTCTGCTGACTGTTAACCTCTAAGTTGGCTTTTGCCTTGCTAAGCTCATCTTGTCCATTCTCTTATTGGTGATCTGTCATGGTCAACACCTCCCCCTCCATCCCGAGCTCTGCTGCCATTGTTACAAAGGACATTTCTTTTGTCAACCTTTTAAAATATCAGTGTTGTTCATTCACTTTGTTCACATTGAAAACCTCTGCTGATGTGTTTTTCCCTTCATCTTTGTCCTTTAGTTTTGCAGGGAAATATAAAGGTAATGAGTTTGGGGAAATTACAAGGTATAGAGGGTTGTTGTATGCTGATGTCAGTGTGGTAAGACAGATGTTGTCCCACGGGGTCAGGACAGTATTCATTCTGTGATCTCACTGCTCAGCACTTTTGAGAAAATGCAATTAACCATTAAGCCACATATTGTTTCTTTGTCGGTTTACTTCATGACCTCAGTCATGGGCTGCATTTTCCTTTTGATTTTGAAATAATTCTTTCCTGTTTATAAATGAGGTGCATTTAAATTGTTGTTAAAGATATATAAAATCTGACATTGTTTAACCCTTAACCTTTCAGCGATTCACCTTTTAGGATTAAACTGGCACCTGCAACCCGTGCAGAGACAGATGTACCAGCTGTCAGAGGACAACACAAGCGGCATAACTTTCCCCACACACCTGAGCTTGCCACCACTTGGCAATACTGGGTTGGAAATACTTGATCGCAAGGGGAAAGATGACAGTAAGTAAATTCATTCCATTTAATTTCTTGTTGGTTGGGTTTTTGTCTGAATTGTTTGCACCAGACTTCATGGTGCATCCAACCCCAAAAAAAGCACAATATAAAATGGGTAACAAAGTATTGCAAATCTGAGTTAACAAATGACATTTTAGCGCTGATGCAAGTTTGCCATTATTTGTCATCCACTTTTTGTGGATGCTCATCTCCACGGTATGCAAAGAGATCTGCATTGTAATCCTATGAAAGTTGTTGTAAGTGGGATAGTTATTTGTTCCTGGAGGAAGAAAATGGGACAGCTTAAGGAATGGAGTACCCAGGGGCCGGAAAGGGATTAGCCACTCTGTCCCCGTCAGAGCGGATGTGATCCTTTCATCTCCGCTTGGACTGCCTGTCCTGGCAGCCAAAGAAAGCATGTGCTCACCCCATAGTACCAACAACTCAACTCAAGGAAAGTTTGCTCTGTTCTATTCTCGATTTGCCAAAGGTGGACTACAATAGGTAGAAGATAGGGTTATTACCATATAGATGAATTCAGGAGTTGTCTCTTTCATTTACCAGGCAGCAGAAAGTGCATTTAGCCAACAACAAGCATGACTATTGCAGAAAACAGCGCCTGTATGGCAGCTGTTGCTGATAGGAAATCAATAGCTGTAGTTTTATAAATAGTTTCATTTTGCAGTGCTGTCACCAGGAACAATGCCTGACTACCTAATGTTTCATCAAGGTGATGCAAATGTGCACGGTTTCAAAATGAACTCCTTCTTGCTGAACATTAACTTTTCATCACAGTATTTTTTTTGTAGTTTATCTTCCATGGTAAAAAAAAAAGACATGATTTTTAGAAGCATAAGGCACATTATCACTGGCCTTGCTTTGCGATTTATTTAAACAGCCTGATGAGCATATCGCTAATGTGTTGCATAAATATACACACCCCCAACATGTGGAAAATGAGCTTGTGGGCTGCAGCATTATGCACAGCGCTGATCTGGGAAACAGGAGAGTATGCCCTGTCTTCTCTGATAAACCCCATTGCCACTGATGGACTTTTGAGAGGACTTCCATCTGGTGTGCCACGTGTAACCTAACGCCGTGTCTGCTTCCAAGTCCTAAGGGTAGTTTGTTTGGATGTCTGCTGTAGTCGACATTGCTGCTGAAATGAGCTCATCTACACAGCCAAACAGATGTTGCCATTCCCGCAGAGTCCAATAGAAGTTGTATTATCAAGCATATGGGTGATTTTTGCCAATAGATGAGCTAATACCTTAGCAAGTAGTAGCGATTGAAATCCCATTTTAACTACAATTACTATTTACACTTTATTGCTTTATTACTTTACTACAAAAGCACTCGGTGCTTTCACCATATTTGGCGAGGCTGGTGGTTTTTCTCCTGCAGGGTTCAGGCAGGTTGACCCCTTGTCTCTTTGCCTTTTAAGAAGAATCAACTTCAAACAATTCAAAAGAATTTTTGAATAATATTCAATCAGATATATATATATATATATTTGCTTTTGTAATCCCCTGCAGTGGAACTGGTAATTGCTGGCAGTGGCCAGAAGGATCATTCATTACATTTTTGCTCTCACTGTCAGCAATGTGATTAAATGTCTGTGATATGGTCAGACTATCATGCCTCAGCAGACTGACTCCCTCTGCCCTCCACAAGCGGGATTAATGATGTGATCTCTCTGACCGATTTACTCTGTGTGCTATGCAGGCAAATTGGACAGCTTGTTCCCAGATGACAGCTATATAGATATGGGAGAGATTGACGTGGGCCGCAAGGTCGCTCAGCAGATTCCTCCAGGTATCTTTTGGAGATCCCAGGTCTTCGTTGATCATCCCATGTACCTGAAGTTTAATGTGTCACTCAGCAAAGATGCCTTAGTAGGAATATATGGAAGAAGAGGCCTTCCTCCATCGCACACACAGGTGGGAAATATTTAAATGCTGCTTTTCCTATGAACATGGAAAAGATGCAGTCTGCTGTTCTTGCTAGTGTTATGAAAAGACTATTTGATATCATGATGTTCTGGATGGCTTGAGTTATATATTTGAATTTTTACTGCACCAGTTCTGGAGGTTTATGTTATGTTTGGAAAAAGCAGTGGTAAATTATAAATGTGGTGTGGTGTGAAACAATTCACACACATGCTTGCAATTCTTTTTCTATTCTCTCTCTGACACCGTATATAAATCATGAAGCTGTTTTTAAAAATCCAGCCGTGTAAAAGGATGTCATGAATAAAGAACAATTCATACATTTCTTCATTTCTTTATGAATCACATTCTTTTCCGCTGGACGATTTACAATACAGTTCAATACCATTAATGATTCACACAAAGATATTGGGCTCAGGGGCCAAAAGAAAAGGATTTTTCTTTCCATCAATTTCACATCTATGCTTTGCACAGAGTGAGATAGAAAATTAATCTCATCTAACCGCTTTTCATATGTCGACTTGATGCAGTAAATGTTGCTGTAGTTCAACGAAATTGTACATAACATGATTTTTGTTTGAAGTAATGTCCAATCAGATTCATTTCTCTGTTAAAACATCCATTTTCTTCCTATTTTCACATAACAAAGAATATTCCAGTGGATATTTATCCAGTGACTGATTACACAGAAGTCAAGATTTCTTCCTTTCAGAGATGAAAAAGAAATCCTGACTCATTGATATTCACTGACTCACTACTGATATGAAGCAAATCAAAGCAGATGTTTTGTAGTAAATACTAACTTTACATTTAATTTCCCAGTGTCCAATTTTTCAGTTTGATCATCTCCAACAGCACTTTAATTGAAGCTATTTGAGCTATGAAATTATTGCAATCCATCCAGCCAAGATGTTTAAAACTCAAGCTTCTTCAGAATGATGAGTTATTCACGCAGCCCAAATGATGAAAGCACTCTAGTCAAACAGCATGTCTGTGGTCCATGCATCAGTCATTCTCATTTTCTTTTTGACTGTTTGCAGTTTGACTTTGTTGAACTTTTGGACGGACGGCGGCTCCTGGCCCAGAATATCCATGGTCTGGATGGTCCTGTGGCTATGCAGCGAAGTCTTGTACCCATCACCACACACGACACAGGCTTTATTCAGTACATGGACTCAGGCATCTGGCACCTGGCCATCTACAATGATGGAAAAGAAACAGAAACTGTCTCTTTCCTCACCACTCCCATAGGTGAGTCTAACCTGCAATGGCAGTTCATAATCTCTACAAACCAGCAACACCCTGTGGCAAAAAAACTGCTTTTAGTAAAACCACTATGTCTCCCATTCTGCATTGGGAGTAGTTTGCCTTACAATGGAAAACCAGTTCAGGGCAGCAAACTGTAACAGTGAGATCATAGGATCACCGAGGCTCACTGTACAGTCATACATCTGCACAGAAGAGCATTTATACCAGCCAGTTACAGACTTGCATTCAATTTATCAAGGACATGTCTTGTTTTAATTATCTTTTCATTTCCCAACTTTTGTATAGTACTGGTTTGATGTGTGTGTTCCCAGCAGAAGTAGAAATATACATACCTGTGTGCACACCTGCAGAGCACATTATACACACACCCTGTGCACACCACCACCATGGTTGCAGCATCTGTTTTTTATACTATAAAACAACAAACACAATACAACAACGGCACTCCAGAGGAATCACTATGCTGCAGAAGATGTCCTGGAAATTATTTTGAAGACAGTACGATCGAGTTATGCGTCTGACAACGAGATCTCCTTCAGCCCAACAGGGGAACCTGGGATGATGAATATGAATGGTATGTAGCTTCTTTGTTTGCAGAAAAGTGAAAGAGTTATTTTGAATTTACAATTTACTCTGCTGCTAGACTATTTAAACCTGTTCCGATTCCACAAATTAGAGTTAACTTGGAGTAGTTTTTGCCTGATAACAATACGGTGGGAACTGTATTTACCTAAACTGCATGAAAACAGATTTTGGGGCAGTGGTGTGGTTTACATTGTGCAACCAGGCGATCATTCAATGAGCTAAACAAAAGAAAGAGAAATTGTAAAAATGTGCAATTGCTTCATGGCTGCTCTATAATGAATGACCTCCCTGGGGGTGAGGAGGGGAGGGGGCCGAGGTCTCGATTGTGAAAACTGTGCAAAACTTTATGCAGCATTATGTCCCAGTGTTACCTGTAAGTTACTAATCAATGCAGTCTTTTCTGTTGTTCATCAGTGATGAATGTGAGCTCTCAAAACCTTCATCCTCATCACATTAAGCTAAATAACATGCCTCATTTCATCCCATTTGTCAGTTCTCTGAAAGGTGTGCATTTTTTGTGTTATTACAGTTATTCTAAGAATTCTGTATAAAACTAAGTATTCTGAATTTTTTCAGCAGTGATGATGATGAGGCACCTCATGGGGAAGGCCATGGGAAAACCTTGGAAGTGGGAAGGCTGAAGACATGAGTCCTGATTGAATATGTTCTGGGTGGAATTACACAAAATGTTTACACAAACATAGCTTTATTTTGTTCTTCTGTGTGTAATGTTGTCTAGTAAACATGCTTCTTTTTTAATCAAACATCATTGTTTCTTGTGTTTGTTTGTTTTTAATAGGGCAATAAATGATTGAGTTTTTTCTTTAAAAATCCTAAACAAACTTTTTCAGACCTGCAAATGAAGTTGAGTCATTTCTGTCTTTCAATACTTAAAACTATATCAGTAATTTGTTTTTTGTCTTTTAAAGTGACTTTTAAAACTTTTATTTATTATGAAATGCAAAAAGATATTTAGGCGAGAAGAAAATAATTCAGTTACAATAAAAAAGTAGCATCTGTAGGGATGATTTCACTTCTAATAAAATAAAGTCTTTGCTCTATTTTGATACCAAAAAGGTTTATGTAGAATTTACAATCACAGAGAAATGTGCAATTCTAATTGTGTTTGTCATTTTCATCCCAAAACCTTAAAAAAAGAGCCTTGGGGTGCAACGTGTTAATCAAGGTGGAGCTGAGTATTGTAAATCAGGACATCGGAGCCATCCTGCTATGCTACTGAGTAGGGCATTGCAAGATCATAATATTCTCATTAGCCCGAGTGTCTTCCAAGTGAATCAGGGGTCCGGTTGCTACCAAGCATTTGCATACAATTTAAAGCATGATTGTACCCTCCCGCTAGCTGCATTTTTGATCACAGTTTGCTCCAATTTCCATCCACTTTTCACATATCAAAGTAGGAAAGAGATTTGGCTTCTTTGACTCTAACTTGGAGTGGCACACGTCTCTGTTCCACACATACGCTTTTCTTTTGTGGATGTGACTTCATTTTGTATGCTCCTCTTTGTTCTCCCTTAAGCGCTTTTGATTAGCACGGCTGTATCAAGCAAGGTGTGAGAGGACCCGAGGTGTCAACTTTCACAGGGATGGCAGCTGGGAGCTGTTCTCACATGCTCTTTAATTAAAAGCTCCTGGGCCAGAGTCCATCTGTGACAGGGGGTTGTGCCAGGCAGCAGATCGATGAGAGGCGGTCCTCAACACAGAGTGGAGACAGGCACGATGCACTATGCCCCCCCTGCTGTGCCAACAACAGCTGTAATTCAATACTTAATATATGATACGACACATGACAGAGGAGTCAGAGCGGCATGTTTACTTTTGCTTATTTCTTCTTGACTGGATGTGTTCAAAGCCCTCCTGTGGTTTGCATCAGAAAAAAAGCGTGACTAGATAAAGTATTCGGAGCAATGGATAGGGTGGGGCAGAGTTAGGCAGAACACAAATTCTGCCTCTGTTCATTTGTATTGGAGCTGATCTGCTCACAGGAGCTCAGAGGGAGGCAGAGGGGCCCTTCTAAAATGGGTCACCGGTTAAGTGCCCTTCAGCAGAAATTGAATCCACCAACTGCCTGAATTGTATTGAGCCGTGGAGGGATGGAGTTGACCTTCAAATACAACAGCTCAGGTATAGAAATATATGTGAGCAATAGCCACAACAGACACTGTGAAACACAAGCAGCATTGTTTAAAAGGCACTCAGTGTAAAATTATTTTAGTGTTTCTGACAGTGTTGGAAGGAAAGAAGTCTCATTTCACTACCAGTGAGGTACCTTTCACTCTTTACATGTATCAAATGAAAGATTTTCTCCCTGCACATAGTCATGACATTATATTTCTGGGGGGATGGAGTGTGTCTCTTTAATCTGGGTTGCTCCTCATTACTTGGCTGTGGCTCCATGGCGATGTGAAATGTGTCCCACTGAATGTTTTGTATCACAACCCTCTGGAGCATGAAGCCATTTGTCCTTGCTGCCTGGTGCCAGACATGCTTCAACCCTATGCGGAGGGTGGGAGAGCAAAGGGAAGTAAAGAACCTGCACCAATGTCTCACTCTTTATCCTACCTCACTCCATGGCAGCGTTGCTTTCTTTGTGCAGCCAACCCTCATTCAAAGGTGTTGAGGATCCTCTGAGAGCATGGCAAGTCGCTGATTAAACCAGCCTTCTTCATGCTACTCTGTCCTCACCAACTGGAGGGACTCACAATAGTTAGCTCCCCTGATATGAAGGGTAATGAATTTCAATGAAGCTCTGCCTGAATCCATGATTTATTCCTTGGCCTATGTTGAGTGTGTAGCTAAGAGATATTCATGGCCTCTCTTCTCTGCTCTCAGAGGAAATCCGGCAGTAGACAACATATGCAGCATGTAGTCTACTAAGTTGGAGCACTACAAACATTATTGTTCAATTAAACCTATTTAAAGGGCTTTTTACCAAAGAAAAATAAGCATGAAAGACTGACAGAAGATGCTGAATACACATAATGTGGAGTGTCTGCAAGTTGGATTTTAGTTTGACCTTTTGCAGACATTACTGGTGCATTTTTGTGTCTATATACAGTATCTATGCACTGTCAAATTTGCAGCGTAAATCTCTGTTAGAAAATTGTAATTCACCATAAATGTGAATTTCCACATACCATATCAACATATTTTTATAACTATGACCGCTCTGCCCCATACACGACTGGTTCCCCTAGCGCTGAGCAGAGTAGCTCAGACCCCTTTCTATAGTTAGAAGCTGTAGTTGGAGGACATCAAACTCCCCCAACCTGCTGATTGCTTCCACCACATCAGGGGATAGTCTCCCCTACATCCCTTCAGTAACCTCGCGTGGCAAAGCAAAGCCTGAAGCCCCAGCAGTAGTCGCATCTCTGCTCAATGCCCACCCCTTTTCTTTTCACTGTATCTCTGGTCTCCCTGCATCTTTTGCCCCCTCTCTTTCTTTGTCTTTTTTCTATGCCTTGCGTTGCATCCTCAGTGATGATTGACTCTCCTGGGTAAGGGGAAGCTGAATCCAAGGCTCACATTTCTAGCCCTTTGTGGAGTACAAGACATTCTTTGTTCGATAAGTTTTGCCTCAGAGTTTCAGCTGCCTGAAGGCAGTGGACAAGATGAGATATTTTTCAGGACCATTTCAGGATTTATTTAGTGAGCATCATGTGTCAGAATTCTGCTGTTGTCCTCAGAGATCGCTGGTCAGTCGTATTTCAAATATATGCCAGTGTCAGAACATAATACTGTGGAACAATTCCTTTTTAGCCAATTTATTTGACTTAATTTTTCAGGAATATATAAAGAAAATTTTGGAGAATGTTCCAAAAGCTCTGTTTGCTTGCTTCACACAAATGATCCTCTATAAATTCAGCCTCCATTTTTTCTTGACTTCATTTGAAACCTTTAAATAGAAACTTAATTTACAGCATCTACATGCTTCAATTACACAAACATAAACCTGTCAGCATTTATGCAAACTTAAACACAAAATAAAGTACCTTTTTTTAAAAAAGGCATATACATAGAAACTAAAAGTAACTAATTAAATCAAAATGATATAATCTTTATTATTTTTATTATATCCATTTTTTTATTAGTGCTTCTCTACATGTGCTTAGTCACTCTTTGGATAAAATAGGGGAGGAGGGAAATTTGGGTTTGTGTGTGTGTGATAGAGATTTTAGAATATTTTCGGTTACTTATTTTATCATACTGTGCACTTTGTGTTTCTTTGTGGCATTAAAAATCCTACAATGCCAAATGCAGTATAAGCTTTGTAGGTGATGCGTTCATTTTACCACATTTCATCTTTAAAAGTACATATTTTATAATAAATCAGAAGCAACAAGTACATAATAATCACTTAAGCATAGAATATTCTAGGAGAGGGGATAGTAAAAAACACAAAAGTCAATGATCAGTATTTAGAAATGTATTCTGCATAAACAATTAAAATATTTCTGGTTAAATTTTATTAGCCAAATTTAATCAATAAACTGCTTATATTTAAATTGATTTAATATGTGATTTATATTAGTTCCTCAAACAAAATGTTGGCATGTTATACTTTTATAATTTATTACGATGGGATATGTCACATTTATTATATTGTTATCTTCTGCTGTATCTATTATGTGGCTGAAAATAATTATCTGATTTTTTAATAGGAGCTATGTTCTTACCATATCATGATGCAAAATGTTTAGGAAACTGCATCAAATATGCCATGTTGAGCTTTTTTAGGGTTATTGATTTTGAAACTTATAAAGTGTCTTTTTCTAGACACCCACTGTTTTTGACATAGTTTCTTTGTGTTTCCAAATGTACATTGCATTTTCTGTGCTCATGACCTTTTTATCAACACAATAATGTGCATTAAAATGCTGAATGCAACATGAAACATCATGGTTCCACAGTCAGTCTGTGTGCTAACTTAAGTTCATCAAATGTATCTAGCGCTTCAACATTCAGCACATTTGTAAAATTTTGATTATTTAGTTTATTTGTAAACTTTAATAGAATGATAATTGCAACTTAGTGGCTCTTCTTTAGACCCATCACATTGGCATGAAACATGAGTTACAATCAAAGACGTTGCACAGAGTGGAACATGAATGCAGTCTGATAGACGAGGCACTCATAACTGTCATTAGCAAATGTAAATAATCAGCCAAACAAAACGAGTGGGAGGAAAATTGTTTTGGAAACCGCATTACATAGAAAATATCATTGCTGTCTTGCAGAGTCTATTGATGACTGTCCAAGTAACTGCTTTGGAAATGGTGACTGTATTGCGGGAACATGCCGCTGCTTTTTAGGATTCAATGGGCCTGACTGTGGGCGAGGTGAGTCACTCACTCTCTCATAATACCTTTATAATTGCTATCATTGAGACATATTTTAGGGTACTGGCCATTTAATGTTCATTGCATAAAAAGAATGAAGCCGTTTTATTTCACAGTTACTTTTAATTGTGACTCAGATTTTTCTCCATTATAATGACATGAATTTCTTCAGATGACTCATTTTTTTTGCCCATGCCACTGTTGTTACAGCATTGAGTTTCATATGAGAGAATTTTCTAGACAATAGTATAATGAGTTTGAGAGAATATGGCTGGTATTGGCTCAGGCTTATTACAGAAAAGCACAGGTTTTCGCACTGTTTTTTTTGAGTGCATCTTTACACACACTGCACTGCCATCTGGAATCCACGTGTTGATGTGCACCATACTTAACATTTTTTTTCAACTTTGTTCTTGTTTTAATTCATTTTTAGCAGCAATTATTTATCAATGAAGAGTTTGACTATACTAGAGGGTTTAGTGCATGCTCTCAGGATAGTTAAAACTGTGGTTGGAGGTGCCATTCAAATGGATTTATGCTCTCTGCTCTTTTCAAAGCTGCCTGTCCAGTGCTATGTAGCGGGAATGGTCAATACCTAAAAGGTCGCTGTATGTGTCACAGCGGCTGGAAGGGTTCAGAATGTGATGTTCCCACCAACCAGTGCATCGATGTCACATGTAGTGGCCATGGGACCTGCATCATGGCAACCTGTATCTGCAACCCTGGCTACAAAGGGGAAAACTGTGAAGAAGGTAATGGCTTTGCGAAGTCTTGATGCCGTGGACCAATTAAGTGAAATTTCACAACTGTAGTCACCATCTTTTCTCATTGCTATCCGATACTCTGAAAATGCACTTCTCCAAGAAGTTGGACAGGACATCCTTTAATAACAATACTTCCTGTTTAATTCATGCATATGAGGCAGTATTGTAACAAACATGGAACTTTTATTGATTTGAAGTTTAGATATAACATCTAATGTTAATATATGAGGAACTCAACCTTCTTTCAATGGTTGACAATGCCTGGGCTAGATAAGATTGAAGGAGCCATTGTGTTTGTCAACTCTTGAAGGCTCTCATTTCAAGATGAAAAATGAACCCTGGGAGTTTGATAAATGGGAGTTTGTGACATCCATAGGCGTCCATTCTATTTTAGGTGGAGTGCTAGCCATAAGGAGTGGAAGGGAATGTGCATGAGGGCCCTTTAACATTTTTACCTTTCTTCCATCTGACCTTCAGCCACAATGATTAATTGCCAGGAGAGAGTTTCTTGTCAGTTAGCCTCTGATCTTTGTGTCTTGTGCCCAAGCCATCTGCTAAGAGACAAGAGATCCTGTTTGTCTTACTATAACAGCCTTTATAACCATTTATGTCATGGTAAAGGGGACCTGCCATGATGTGGCCTACTGCTCTCAGTGGCTAGACAGTGCTCCTTGTTGGCGCCCGTTTGCCATCTGTGTGAACAAACCAGATATTCTGATTATTAGCACCCACGACTGCTGACCCTCATAAAATGTGCATTTGTATAAATAACATTTAAAAGTATGGGAAATAGGCATTGGTTTGATATTAACTAGAAAATGGATGAACACATTGAGCAGCATTACGATGCAGAATAAAGGGCGAGTAGCGTAAACTAGGACTGAGCATGGGAAGTGTGGCTGTTGCCCCAGGCTTTCCCTTGCTGTTCTTTACATTCCCTTATGCAGGTTTTAGTCTTTCTTGCTTTCAACTCTGTATCATTGTGGATTTATTAAGTGATCGTCCCACTTTAGAAGGGTTTTTTTCCTAAAAAAAATGAAGGGAGGCTGCCAGATGAAGCGTGGGTACAACCTGTAGGTTTGTGCCACAACACCCACAGAGCAAACAGCCATTTAATTTGCTTCTATGTAAATCTTTTCTCCCGTTTCTAGAAAACTGAATCCTTCATTGTTCATTTGCTAAGCTGGTTTCTTCTGCTGCTCAGCTGCAGCCCACGACAGTTGTCATTCTGTGCTGACTTATATAGAGATGCCAGGTTGCTTATAAAAGAAGGAATCAGTAACGACTGGTGTGTTTAACATTTTCTCTTTAAAACGGTTCTAGTGGACTGCCTGGATCCAACATGCTCTGGCCGAGGCGTTTGCGTCCAGGGAGAGTGCCACTGCTTTGTAGGTTGGGGCGGGTCAGGATGTGAAAGCCCCAGGGCCTCCTGCATGGACCAGTGCTCTGGACATGGAGCTTTTCTAGCAGACACCGGAACATGCAGCTGCGATCCCAACTGGACAGGCCACGACTGCTCAACAGGTATGTACTTCATTATGAGACTAAATATTGGCATTTTCACAGGCTGATTATCTCTGATTACAGTATTTAAAAGCACTTAAACTTAATAGGCTACTGTGGTTTTTGTTGTAATATAAATGTGACTGATTATTTTTATCATTTAATGTAATTTGGGTTATAACTCAAGGTGGATGTGGAATGATGACAAAACAATCCGGTGCAATGCACAACAAATACCCAGAAGCTAAATCAGCCCAGCCACACCAGCAGACAATGGCCCTGACTCGCATTAATTACGTCTGGATAAAGAAGTAACTGCCCAGAGTTATTGTTGCCAAGGAAAAAAATACCTGTCAATATTCAGAGCTTTTTGAAGTCCCAACCAGCAATTAAGAGTCTAAATTCAGTCCTAATTTGTCCCCCTGGTTAATTATATAGAATATTTAGTAACTGCTTGGCTCCTCTCTGAAAAAAACATTTTTGATTTTCCTAAAAAAAATAATCACAAAAAAAGCTTCAGTAATTCTAATCAGAAATCAGTTGGATATCAACAGCAATCAAATTCTGCTGATTTCTTGCACTCTTGTGTTTAGAGTTTCAGTCTGCAACAACTGGCAATTAAATGCAACCACCGTCATCATCAACACTTCATCTGTGAGAAATCCCTGTCTTTATGTTTTTCTCTGTGTGATTAAATGACAGGCTCCTCACAGAAGTGAACATTGGTCATTTTCTAGATAGTAAATGTCTGGCATGAATGTGTCGCTTAATCTCTCCAGTGATTAGTTAGGAGTCCACGGCTAGCAATCAGATTTAGCTATTAATTTATTTATTTTACAAATAGGTTCATCTTTGTGTTCCACATGCTTTGGGTGGCAGCTGCAGAAAGGACAAGGAAAAGCATGCTTAGCAGGACGACTACTGATGAGCACAAGTTAATGCTCTTTTTTTTATTCTCCCTCTTTTTAAATTGGTGCAGGTTTTAGTGCTGATGATAGTTTTTATTTCTGTTTTTTCTTCAGAGGACCATTCCCACTGTGTTCATTGTGTCCACGGGGAGTGTTCTCTTTAGGTAGTAAAGGAATGGCGCATAAAATATAGTTTTACAGCGAGAGCATTCCATTTTGAGGCTCAGAGGATGAAAAAAGGTCCCATAAAATGTAGTTCCAGCTGTGTATGCAGAATGCTTGCTCACATTTAATCAAGAAGTGTTTGAAGTCAGTGATGTATTGTTACAGAACTGTCAAATGCAGGTATAGCATCATTGACTTGCAGTGTTTCCAGATGCAACAATCAGATGGAAACTTTTTTTTTTTACTTACACAAGTCAGATGGAATATTTAACCATTTTCTTACCCCAATAAATGCTCATGTGTGACCATATTTGCATTTTGTAGTTGTTCCCCAGCAAGTTATAGCTTCAAATAACACTGTCTGAACAGGCCTCAGATGTGCTGATAATCAGCTGTGGTTTTGAAGGAGTTTTACTGTTGCAGTCTTTAGCACTTTAATTTAAAAAAAGAAATCTAAACTTGCCAAACTTCTAAAGTGAGAGTTGCTGCACAGTTGTCTCTCTCGGGTTTAGAAATCCCCTTTGTATTCTGAGCACATGTGATGACCTATTAGGTAATCCAAAGGATTTGGAGGGAAATTAGCAGTTAGTTTGAGTTTGCCTCGCAGAGAAAAAGCTCTGTAAATGATGATGAGTTAGCTCTTTATCCTCCTTTATCCTGTTCATTGTAGAGCTTTCTATGGTCTAATATAACACTAAGCTATGTGGTGAGCTTCTACCCAAGCTGCCTATAACCTTGCAAACTGGGGAAAAGAAAGGTGCATAGCTACCAATATATGTTTCATGATTATGCAATGCTTCATCGCTAAAACTCTGTATGTCACAAACTCATTTTCTCATGTGGCTTTGTGTGTACAGTTTGTAATAGTATTACTAGCTATAAAAGTATGCCTGAGGTTTATGTATTTTTATGTATGTGTTTTCAGCCATTCTCCCACCCAGAGCAAAGTTTGTTTACATGGTCCTTTAGTGCACATGGTAATGACCATCATGGGAATGGGGTTATTTCTCAGTGTGGACTCCTTTGGCTAGATAATAAGGGTTTGCCTGAAGGCTGTAATTGCATATTTATCAAAAAAAGGTCCCCCTTTTGTTTCAAGTAAACAGCTGTCTGAAAGTAAGTCTGACTAGTGTGCATTCTTACAACTATGAAGAATAGATTGCAGGCGCCTGTTTCTACAGTTTTTTTCTCTTTTCCTCAGCATATGTGTTAATGAGATCACCCAGGATGCACATTTTGTTCATTAGCACCTTATGTCACATAGTATTTCATTTTAAAGCATTTAGATGTCATCATTCTATTGTAAGTAGCACCACAGGAGACGTCAGGAACAAGATATGACTATATTTTGTATTTGCATGTGCAGGAATTTTAAGTTATGTGCTAAATAACCATTATACCCATTTGCTAAAATGACTTTGGATACAATCGTTCAAATCCACTAAGATACATAATAAATCATAATTCAGATGTACAATTAGCATTTGCATAGTTTGTGCAGATCTGTAATTAACTGGGAAGAGTGAAAAAAAAAAAGATTGGTATTTGTTTGTCATTTGTGGCTGAGAGGATCACTCAGTTTCCATTTGTAACAAAAGCAAAACAAGCATCATCTGGGTAGTAATTAACTTATTAAAATAGTTTACCTGCAGTTTGATCCCTTGTGGTAAAGTTTGAATTGGTTTTAATAATAAGCCAGGGATTTAGTTCATTGCTGCCCACACTACAAAGCCCTTTTTAGTACAGAACAGTTAATAAAGAAGTTAACATTTCAATAAGATCCAAAAGTAATCTGTCAGTGTTTAATTTCTTTGAACTTTTGGCTTGTCATACTCTCCTGCGAGCTCATGAGATGAGGGTAATGTCGCGGGCTCTATCGCAGCCAGACAGGGAGGTCTTTCAGCTACTATACAATAGTGTCAGCTTTACTATGGCTCTGTCTCAGTCTCTTTCAGTCCACAAATGCACTTCTTCTCTAGTCGACAGCACTGAAGGAGAATAAAAACAGCATTTTGAAATGTCTTGACTCATTTGATGGATTTGTGACTGTTGCCTGTAGCCCAAAGCAGTGTTTCGCAAAGCTTGCTCAGCACATTAAGAAAAAAGCAACAAAAAAAAACAAGCAAAAAAGTTATTTCTTTTAATCTAAATGATCATGTTTAAAAAGAATTTGTTGGATTTTAACTTTTGTTTTCCTCATTACTGCTTTTGCGCTTTAAAAATGTGAATTTACGAGGAGAAGAAGACTGTCGATGAAGAATTTAACTGCTACAAACCACGTCTTTTCTTAGTAATGGATTTATTACATTTGTATTGTCATAAAAAAGGGATTGCCCCTATGAGGTGCAGGAATTTCTTTTCAGCTGCCATCAGACAAGGTAGTGGAGCGTGGCCGTCTTTCTTTCACTCTAACTTCTGGATCTGTCTCTTTTTTTCCCCCCTTGTTGCCTTGTCCCATCACCGCCTTGTCTTCCCTTTCCATCCCATTTCCACCCCCCCTCCCCTCCTTTCTATCTGCCTGTCTTCCTCCATCCACTTTTGTCTCTTTCTGCGTCCCCATCTCCCACAGAGATTTGTGCAGCGGACTGTGGTGGCCATGGCATTTGTGTTTCGGGCACCTGTCGCTGTGACGACGGCTGGATGGGCACTGGGTGTGACCAGAGGGCGTGTCACCCACGCTGCAACGAACATGGCACTTGCAAGGATGGCAAATGTGAATGCAGCCCGGGCTGGAATGGAGAACACTGCACCATTGGTATGACGGGACAAGCTTTTGGGCTTTGGGGTGGGGGATTTGGTTTGGTGCATATGTGCGTTTGGGAGGGATGTGGAAGATCAACAAAGGCGTATAGGCTGCCACTCTGCCTGCGTGTGAGGGGAAGCATCCAGTTGGAGAAGGGAGGGGAAAGCATGCTTAATTGAATTTGTGCAACTCAGTAAAGCATGAACAGGTTTACTCAAGGATCTGAGGTTTGCCTTCATGCATTTTAATGTGGGAATGTGCTAAGGTGTCCTTTTATTTTACTCATCCTTTTCTTCATCTCTTTCTTTGCTCCTTTTCCGTTTACGGTTATTTTCTAATGCTGACGTGTGAGTTATTGTGAGCAGGTCAACCACCGCTTTTGGCTGTGTTTATACTTACGGTTTCTATGATCATTGGCCAAAGTTTTTTTTATATCTTTGACTAAATATCAAGTCACCAAAAAGACCTGAGCTCAGCTAATAAAGCATCTTTGTGCTGTCACAGAATGAGCCATTAAGTGTCACGTGTTCCTCAGTAGTTTTCATGGAAATTGCAGGTTTGTCAGTAGTGTTTATTGACTGAAGTTTTTGCTCTTCTTATTTTTGTTCTGCATAGAAAGAGTTTAGTGCTACAAAGAGCCAAGAGATCTTTTTGAAATAAACAGAACACTGCAGGCTATACATGCACTTGTGAAAATGTTATAATATGGAGTTCTCAGAGGAGTGTTGCTCCTGCACACTTTTTTTTTTGTTCTCATTCTTTTCCTTTTAGCTGCAGTTATATTTATTTTATAAAAAGGTTCATTTAGTACCATACAAAAGCAGTAGTTGACCTCTGTTTGTGACCCATCTCCATCTACACTGCCAACCTAATGGCAGGGAGATATTATTAGTAATTGTGTGGATTTTCAGAGGTTTGATAGTGTCATTGTTTAATTGACGCTAAATAAGACATGCATTTGAAGACACTTAACTTTGCTATAGATGATTTTAATGCTGTCAAACCTCTATTAGACATTAGAGACCAGAGGACATGCTATATGTGATGCCTGCTTTGCATTCTGCAACTACACATTCTGTGTTCCTGCATCAGCATCAACTGTTTTCTCTTCTCTTGTTGTTCTTGTCCTTATATGTTCCATGTTTTTTGCACATTTAATACTTTAATGTTTTTTTTTCCCATGAGTTTTAGTATGATAATATATAACAGTCATGTACAACGCAAATGTTTCCCCCATTCCTACAGTCTGAAATGCTCAGCAGAATATAACCCATGTTATGTAAATAATATCTGCTATGGTACCACAAGTAAAAAATTAAACACTGCTTTTTTTTGTCTCACATTGTAACCCACTTATCATTATTCAGTTACACAACCATTCAAGCAAAGTGGGAGCCCAATGGCCACCTCCCCCCGTCACGTTGCAGTCGCTCATTGATTTGAAGTCAGAGCAAATTCTGGAAATTCACATGAATACATTTTCTCACTTTTTTCCCCATTCATATCTGGAAGCAGTTTTGCCTGAGTACAGAGCTTTGACTCAGTTTATGAATGTTTTATATGCTGGCTTTACATTATTGATGGCTCTTTTATAAAGGCCATATTGAGCTCCCCACTCAACAAGAATATTCCTCTGTGTTGTCCATTAAGATGTTGAAGATCTCATTTTAAATCAATTTTCATTACTGGGGGTCATGTGCTGACCCCAGCCCCCATGCTACAGAGTACACGAGGCCTGTTTTTGTCCCAATACTGGCACGGCCTCTGGTGAACTCATTGTTTGTAGCTTTTTGTCAAACTAAAAGAACATTTCATTGAACACCCTGACCTCCTGAACAATATTGCTAAAGCGATATAAGAATGTCAATGCAGCAATCACTTTGCTTTTTAAAATACTCTCCTATGAGACATTTAATCCCATCGTTTAATGAGCAGGGACAGACAGAGGCTTTTGTTTTTGAACATTTTTTTGCCGCTCTGGCTCTTTCTCTGTGTTCCATGGTTTCCCCTGTATTTTTCGTGTATCCATTGCTCTCCTCCGTGTTGGATCATGTTTAATGTGTTGCTTGTAATGCATGCTCGCAATGCTTCATGGTAGCATTTATTTTCCCTTTTTTTTTAAATAACTTTTTGTAATGTAAACTAACACATTGCCCTGCTGTCCTGTCACAAAAGTGGCACTGTTCAAACCTCCCTTATATGTCCTGTCTTTTATCTCCCAAGCTCACTATCTGGATAAGGTAGTGAAAGGTATGGCATTCCTCCTTCCTTCTCTTTTCCCCTCCTCCCTTTGTAACTCCAACCAACATCAACAAATCATGCACACACCATGCTCTTCATACTCTGATGTAAACCAATTGCTTCGCACTTCCTGTTGATCCAAGCGACTCATAGATTCCCACTTCTCATCACTTTTTTTGCCATATTGTCTCGCAGTAATCTCCACTTAGCACCTTCGCACCTGTTGAGTCAAGTTGTGTTGTTTTCTTTATGTGAAGATGTTTGATTTGCAGACATCCTTGGGATGTTGGGGAAGTGTATTGATAAACCTGTGCCATGCATTATGTATGAGTGTGCAGCTGTGAGCAGCGCCTGATAGGTGCTAAGGCCGCATCCTCTCTAATTAAAAGAGTTCATGGTCTGGTTGGTGCTGGGCAAGCAGGGGGCGGTGGCTGTTCTGCTGCCCTGCATCTCAGCCACCAGCATCCTCTCTTGCTTTCTCCATGCTTGGTAATGGACCACCTGGCATGAAAGCGGCTGCCAGAGGAGCTCATCGAACACTTACATCCTCACGTCTGGAGCTGTTTCAGGCAGGCTCGGGCTGGACTTTGCAGGGGCTTCTCTCTGAAAGTGCAGCCAATTAGGTTGAAATGGTGCCAACACAAACTGGATCTTTATTTATCCCCATAGCAAACATTGTGTGCTTACTAATCATCCTTTTTCTATTGGTCTAACCAGAGCTGTGCTGTCCATTTATTTAATATAAAAATGTTTTGTGCCAATATCATCCAGTAGACAACAAAATGTATTCCTCTTTTTATAATATTTCATTAACTTAGTTTTCTTGCGTCTGAGAAAAACATTGAAATTTGTTTCTTTAACATTTTATATTAAATAAAGGTTTATTCTTTTCTTGCTTGTGCATTCCTAGAAGATGCTCATATTAAGATTATAAAGTCAGTGCACAGCTATGAATATAGTGATTGCCATTGATGCAAAACAAATAATATCTTACTATTTAACTTGTAAAAGAAATAGGTGTTATTTAGTATTGAGAGCTGACTCCTGCCATAAAACCTTCCTCACTCTGGTCATCGCCCAGTTTGACTTTGTTGCTTTTAAACATCTCTTATTCACCGTATCTGCCTCTCCTCTTCACCATCTTTCCCATTCTTCCACCCTGTGTGATGTAAGAGTGCATACGGTAAAAACAGCTGCAGAAGTCTTTATTTGATAAAAATGGGTCAGCTTGGCGTCATTTATACTAAAGCAGTCTGCTAAAAACACAAACTGTGACAGACTTGTTTGTTTGATATCCTGAGAGTTTACCCTCTGACTCAGCAAGAGGATACGAATCATAAGGTACCAGATAAATGTCAAACAGCCGTTGAGAAATTGGCAAGATAATCCTTTGATCTGTGCCCTTGTGAAGACCTATCAAAGCGAAACAGTGGAATATTTTTCCTGTCACTCTGCTCCAGCGTGCTGTAAGTCCCCTGCGGTTGTAAGCCAGGAACGCAGTAAGCCCACCTCTGCATAAATCATTCGGGCTTAGCCTTATCCATTTTATACTATTTTATTTAGTCCTCTGCTTCTGTTAATGACAGAGCATGCTCTCTTCCTCGGGGGATAATCTTATTGATTGCTAAGAAGAATATGGGACCAATTTATCAAGCAATAATTTAGACCTTTTTATGAGAACATAGCTCACTCCTTTTGCTTAAGGCAATAGCAATACCACTATATTAATAACAACTAAAACTCAAAATTGCATAAAAACCGATGAAATTATGTGCAAAAATACCATCAAATACAGCCCCACTCTCATTAGCCAGCTGTTGTAACACAGGTATAGACTAATCAGCCTTTGTCATAAGCAAATATCAGATTTTCCTCCATGGGGATATTAGAAGATCCCCAAAAGGTGTTTCAAATTAATCAAATATAAATAAGGGTAATTTTGGCTGCGCTCAACCATTTAACATCTTAACATGACTCATAGAAGAGAAATATTGGCAACAAATCTTAATAATTAAGCAGCCTGACTTTGTATAAGTATGATATAGTTGGTTTTTGTCAACAATGTAGCGCTCATATTTCTCTATACTATCCACCATTGTGACCCTGCTTTTTGTCCTTTTTTATGTTACCAGAGGGCTGCCCTGGTTTGTGCAATGGAAATGGTAGGTGCACTTTGGGTAACAGTGGCTGGTACTGCGTATGCCAGCTGGGCTGGAGGGGCACTGGCTGTGACACCTCTATGGAAACCGCCTGCAGTGATGTCAAGGACAACGATGGAGGTAATATTGCAAACAACCCACTGCAGTGTCTTTTGACATTGGCCAGACACAAATAGAGACTTTTAACCAGACGTGGTTTGACAATAAAGATTAACCACCTTAGAGCTTGCATAGATTCTGCTCTTGCTTCATTGCTTTTTAGGTTCAGTTGTGCTTTTGCACAGGTCATCAAGTTTTATTTATACGGAGCCGGTAACATTTAAAAATGTCCCCAGATGCTTTACAGAAACCAGAGCCTGAACCCCAAAGAGGAAACCTTTTCACAACACAAAACCTTAAGCAGAACCCAGTTTGGGAAGGGTCTTATGGCAAACAAAAGGAAGAAAAGTAAATAAAAAGCCATCTTATGGCCCAGACATGCACTGGAATAAAACATTATAGCTTAAATTCAACAAATACATGGGTGAGCTGTAGCATATAGGGTTAAAAAATAACAAATGTGCCAAAATTGTCACTTCTTGGCTGAACGGAAGATGACACCACCATCTCCATAATCAAGATAACAAATTTTATACTGCTGGGTGATAAAACAAAGAAAGCCTTAATTTGAAGTATGAATATAGAAAGTCCCCTTGATAACAAGTTTTTGTTTAAAAAGCAGAGTACCTGGCCCGAGGCTTTGAGCATTCACTGGCACCAGAGGGAAGACTTTGCTCTTCCCTCTAACTAGCCTTAAGCACAGCCAGGCACACACACAGAGCCAACCGGGGGGGGCTGCACCACTCTCGAAGCCAAGTGGGAGACGTGACTTCCTTTCTTCCAGGCTTCATTCTCCGCTTGAGCTATGCACTAGCATCCCTTATTTATGCTATGCAGGGGCTGTTTGTCTTCCCATCACTTTAGAGGGACGACACAACTCTCCATGGCAAAAGCTAGGTGCTGCTGCAGGTTTGACTGACTCCTGACAGCAGTTTATTTTTATCACCCATCTGGCTAGGCTCCCAAATGCAAAGGATAGGGGAGTCCAGTGACCCACTTCAGCAAGAAAAGTGCATTACATAGCAACTCTATCTTTCTTCCATTATGTTACCTAAACTGTGGATAGATAAACCCTGAACAAAGCAAAGATGTCCTAATGATGTAGATATAAAGGACCGTACAAAGGGATTTTACAACAGTTGATTTCCATCTTCTGCACATTATTTATGCCCTGTATTTTATCATTTTCACAAGATATACAGATATAAAGTGGTGCCTGCTTCTGCACATTTTAAAGTAAAATGAAAATGTAAAATATAATTATGCAGGTATAATATCCAACACACTGAAAGAATTTACTGTAAGTACTGAATATAGAATTTAAATATGCCTTGTAGCATCATTAGCTAAGACCTGGCAGGCAACAACAAAACTGTAGCTGCTCTAGTACCGCATGTCCTAATCTGTATTTTATTATGTGCTTTTTATGTGAATAACGTGTCCATCGGTTGTAAACAGGAAATCATCCCACTCATGCAGAGACAGAGCTAATTCTTACAAGAACCACATAGCAAAACATCAGCCATTTTTCAGATTTGACATTCCTGATAAGCAACAATTTAATTCAAAACACTTTGAGCAGTGATGTTTGGGAAAATGTATGTGAACAACAGAAGTGGTGTGTTTATGCTGAGAAGTTCATTTCTGCAAATGGAGCTGGGAATTTATGGGAAATAAGATGGCCTTATTACTGGAAAATACTGACAAGTTCTGATTGAGCCATCGCAGATTCATTCTGCGGCACGACGGCTATCCTAGAGATATATCTAGACTCAAACAGAACCATCTGCAATGATATGAGATGCAAGGAGAGCTAAAGAGCGTAAAAAGTTCTGTGTCAGCATCGTAAAGTCAGAGTGGAAGTCATTTTGGAACACAAAGCAGATGTTTACCATGAAGAATTGGTATTTTAAAGAGGAAGCGTGGTCAATACAAATATTGATTTTGTTTACTTTTAATCTGTTTACTTCAAGTTAACTGTCTAATCAACAAATTAATTAAAAGAAAAGTATTCACCAGCATTTCAGACTTTTTTTGTTAAATAACTGCTTTAGCTTGAACAAACTTTGCAGTCAGTGTGTGTTTAGTTTCTTCTTCCAGGTGTGTGTCTAGGATGCTGTGAAATGAACCTGTGTGTGTGTGTGTGTGTGTGTGTGACTTATTTGACCTTGTCAGATGGCCTGGTGGACTGCATGGATCCAGACTGCTGTCTGCAGGCAACCTGTCACACCACCTCTTTGTGTGTCGGATCCCCGGATCCCCTGGACATCATCCAGGAGACACAGATGTCCTCTGCACAAAGCAACCTGCAGACTTTCTATGATCGAGTGCGCTTCCTGGTGGGCAGGGACAGCACTCATATCATCCCTGGAGCTAACCCCTTCGATGGCCAGTGAGTGACACGCAGGACTCTCACCCTAACTTCAAATGTTTTTGTTTTTTTTCTCAGCTTCACTTGTATTTTATGCATTCGATTCTTAAGATATAATATTTTTGTTTTGACATTTTGGCTGTTGTCCCATTGCATCACAGTCTCAAATAGTCATATATGCAGTAATTCAGTGTAATTAGAACTGATTAGATCTGATATGTAACAATAATGCACA
Source organism: Kiunga ballochi (assembly GCA_037177335.1). Lineage (NCBI taxonomy): Eukaryota > Metazoa > Chordata > Actinopteri > Atheriniformes > Pseudomugilidae > Kiunga > Kiunga ballochi. The sequence goes on along the minus strand of JBAMIG010000009.1, from coordinate 7,429,828 downwards.
TTTAGACTGGATCACCTTTGAGAGCAGTATGACACACTTTGCCTAATTGCATTTTATCGCAATTCTACTGTTTTAATCGATTCTAGTATCCACAAAAAGGCACCTGACAAAGTGCTTAAGTAAAGGTTTAGGTTGTTTCTTCTTCGGTAGATGGCAAGGACTACATTTAGCCAGGAAGACACAGATGCTCCAACAGACCAATAGACTAAAAAGCATTAGTCTTGTTGCACTGGGTGGTAAAGTAGGATATTTGTTTAGATGAGACAAAAGTGAAGTGGGAGCAGCTATAGGCAGTGGAGACTGAAATAGACTGCTGGCTTGCTCTGCGGGAAGGATGATGGACATGTATAGAAGGTGGCAAAAAGTGAGAAGCATTCCCCAGAAGGAAATACATCTCATATTCATGTATCGTGATTACTTTTACTGTAATCCATCTGAGACACCCTCCCACAGGCAGAGCTCATGACACCAGAGTCATGCAATATGAGATCCTTTTATATCATACAAGATAGCAGTTGGAACCACATGAGATCACCCTGATGTGTTTTTCTTTGTCTCTTTCTCTTTTCATCTTTACGGTTTAACGAATGTAACTTAATTGCACCCTACTCATGTATCGCTGTCATCTTTATATATTAATGTTGTAGAAATAGATAACAGTCGCCCTAAAATCACTAGAAAGTTCAATCAATTTAGAGAAATTTAATAATGAATGGTTTTGAAAATGTGGCAAGTCTGAAGAATTTGGCTTCTCTTTGTTTGATTCCTTTTATCAGTTGTTGCGTAATCAAACAGCTCTATTTCTAGTTGAGCTAAATTAACTTTTAATCGTCCCTTCCCAAGCAGGTTCACATCCTCTAGAAGACACTGTCACATCTTCATATTGGGTGCTTTCAAATCGATCAATCTCCATTCCCCCTCGATGTTTGATTTCACAAACGCGACTGCTTGTACTGCTTCAATCCATTGTGTTTATTGAGTCGTAAGTATACGATGAAACAGTATTGGTCGGTCAATTTACTGGCAGAAACAGGGTGAAGTCTAAATAAATAAACTAAAACATGATCAGCTGGCATGTAAACTAAAACCCTTTCTATATTTTATAGGCGTTTCTAGTGATGTGTGCTGATACTTGTGAGAAGCAGTGTGACATTTTCCCTCATTGACATTTTTCTGGCTCTCAAGAACCACTCAACATTTTGCAGTACTTCACTGGACAGTGGAAGAGGCGTGGAGAGTTGAGTAATACTCTTGTCTCTCTCACAAGATGCAGCCATAAATAAGTAAAAGGAAGAATCCAGAGATGAGCAGCAAGATTGTCGGCCTCGGCTCACCTAAAAATATCAGTGATAATCTATTATTCATGCTTGGTATTCATTCCCCACCCACTAACAGATATGAGCAGTCATGACAGGGGGCTTTAGATGAGCCTTACAGGCACTGTCTCAGCATTTTCCTTCCTGGTACGTTTGAACTGGTCACATGATCATGTTTTTATTGATTCTCTAGCCACTTTCTTATGCAAGTAGGCATGTCTTCTGATTTTTATTTTCCCTCCACAAAAAGCTACAAAGATGTCACTGAATAAAGCATCTGCCACCGCATGCAATGTCTTGATTCTCCTGCCATGACACAAAATACAAGACTGCAAAAGCCCAGCAGTTAATGCTGACCAGAATAGTAAACAGGGACTTTGTCTACAGAACAGTTTGGAGAAAGATTGATAGCAGGACTGTAATAGCAAGGCTGAAGTCATCCACTCCATTTGCACGCTGCCACTTTTATCATTTTATTTAGAACTGTTTTATAAGCATTAAGCCATTAATGTCAGAAAAAAACTTTTTTTTTCTTCTGAGTATCCCCTACCCTTTTTAGCTGCATGATATATGTGCAGAGCTGCCAATTTACTTAGAATTCTTCTCAATTTGCTCTCTGAAAGTGATGTGTAACTTGCAGACAGGTCAGCAGTGACATGCTCAGATTTGTAGCAGGATTTACCCTATAATCAAGTCATTTGTGTTGATAATGATATTTATGTTGCCTCTCTGATAATGGTAACATTTTTTATTGTTATTATTAGGCTTGGTCTGTCAAAGTTGTCTATACTTGGATCTAAAATGCCTTTTTTTTATCGCATCTGCAATGCTATAAGAAACCATAGTTTCCACAGATTTATGTGCTGGTAAAATAAGGTCTGCTTAGAACTTAACCACCATGCAATGTTTATGTAGGTTGTTATTCTTTGGTCACTAGTGGCTGCCCAGTTTCATTAAAAGTCTAATTTGTCTTTCAGAGTGACAAAACCACCTCTGCTGAAGTTGGCAGTGTGTGTTAAATTGAAATACAAGCAGAATTTTTCATAAAATGTTGCTGTAATAAGTTGGTCCTCCTTACGGTTTTACACCCCAAAGGACATAACCAGCAGCAAAGCCCAGTTTTTATTTATTTATTTTACTACTTTAGTGGATATTTATTAGTCTTGTTGGGGATATTATTTCTATTTCAGTGTTGCACCAGATGTATGTAAAGCACTGTGAGCTGCTTCTGTATAAAACGTGCTCTATAAATAAAGTTGTATTTGATTTATTACAGTCAGTTTAAGGTTTGTTCATGTTTATTATGTCAAAAGAAGTTTAAGATTGAAGAATAAATCTATGACTAATTCCAAATTTTGATATCCTTAATACCGAATGGGTCTAAACCAGCTAAGATGTTATGCTGAGTAAAGAATGACTTGTTGACATGTCCTACCTTGCGTTTTTCCCTTTTTGCTCTTTAAATTCCTGTGTTCGAGTGAAATCTGGTGTCAAGAGGATCTTTTCTCCAGGCGAGCCTTCGCGTTTGCTTTGCTGCTCGTCAGTGTTTAAATAATTTGTCCTAACAGCAAGAAATCATCTTTGTGCTTCGTAGAGGCATGAAAGAGAGAGTTCCCCTATCACGGCTCCAATTTGAAGGAAATTTGAATGATTTCCTGTTCAAACAAGAATGCAATAAACTTAACACCCCGCATGATTAATCAGAGATTGGTTAGCCTTATGACATGTTTTATGTAAATTGGTCCAGTAAGATCTATTTGTATGACTTTAAGGATTCAGAGGAGTATCTCTTTGCCTGTAAACGGTGTAGTGGTGGACAGCCAAGGTCCTCTGAAGGAGACGTGGCCTGATTAACATAAAACTGGGTTCCAAGGGACTGGGATAGTGTGGGGTGAATGATCTTGCCTCTGGTAAGGACATGTTGAGGGCAGCTAGTAACATGCTTGTGTTAATTGTTTCAGGTAAGTTGTGGTGTTTAAAAGCCATGCGTATTAAAAATAGCCATGGTCTAATGAAGAAATGACAGTAAAGCATTTGTTTGGGGACCGTATTTTTGCTAACGACCACAGAAACGGTGGCTGACCATGAACTGGACGAGAGAGATGTGATACAACAAGGTCTCAACTCATCACTTTAGTAGGATCAGGAGGTGAATTTGGATGACTTCCCGCTATTGATTGGTGGACACTGATGATCAGATCTAATTTACACAGGTTCTGGAGACCTGATGTCACTCTTTAAATCTGTTGAGGCCTTGATAATCAGCCAAGCAAGTCTTGCAATCTGCAGACCGATTATTTTCCTCTTGTGCATTCTGTAATAGAAAAGATAAATCCTCTTTTTTAATTAGAGCAGAAGCAAAGTAAAGCTTTCTTATCTCATTATCCTTCCATTCTGGATAGAAAAAAACCCTTGAGATGTCCTTAGAGATGTTAGTTTTTTTTTAATGTTCTATTACATTTAAAGCTATTTTATTTCATTGCCTAGAATTTAGTTAATTTTAAGTAACATCCAATAAGATTAGCAACTTGGTATTGTTTTCCTTCTACTAACCATGATGAATTTAATTTTATGACAGAAATAAATTATTTCTTTTGTTCTTGAATCACTTGGAGTTCACAGTAAGTTTTAAAAAGTGTCCTTTTGTTTGTTTGTCTCCTTCTCACAAAGCCATGCTTGTGTTATCCGTGGACAAGTTGTGACCTCAGATGGAACACCGCTGGTTGGCGTTAACATCAGCTTCATCAACAATCCTTCATATGGTTACACAATCACAAGGCAGGATGGAAGGTAATAGCATTCTTTTATTTATAGTATGTCAAGAGAGCTACAAACACACACTTTGAAAAATAAGTTATACAACACAAAGCCATTAACAGCTCAGTATTTATACAATACAAAGATTTTACAGTGGTTTTGCTTTTATTATCAAAAGTGCAGTTTCGATTCATTCTAATGCTGGAAGAAGAAAAGAAAAGAAAAAAGTTGCCGCCCCACACTATGCCAGATTGATCTGCTTTATGCTTTCATTGGGTCCAATTTTGGATTTCTCGGCACAGATCCCAGAGAAATCAAACAAAACCCTTCTGGTACACCCATGAGTTATGCATCAGTAGCAGCAAGGAGGGGGCAGAATAAAATATGGCAAGTCAGTGCATTTCAGTGGCTTTATTAAGCACAGTCCAGATGGATGATATTTGATGATGGAAGATTGAACTACTGAAGCATCACGTTTGTGTTGTCAGGTTCAGCCCTGACTTAACATATGATAATGCAGTTTGAAATCTGTTTAAAAAAAATCATAATTCAATGATTCTTTGTTTAGTAATTTTGTCTTACTGCTGTGTCACTGAAGTAGAAGCAAAATACGTTTCTAAGACTGCCATCTTCAGAAAGTCTCTCAGAATACTCAGGAAATCAGAAACCAGTGATAATCCAGTGTTTGTTGTTGAATACCAGTACCACTAGAAGCTCTTTGGCCAAGGGTGAGCGGTTCTGATGATCTAAGAAATCCAAATGAACAAGAAAGAACTAGGCTGGATTATGTTTCTTTGAAGCAAAAAGAAAAGAAAAGAAATAAAAAGCCTTGGTTGTAGATTGTAGATTAGGAGCAGATTGTGCAAGCATACAGGTCTCTCATGCAACCTCCAATCTACCTAAATCAGTGATGGTTCTCATGGTTGGGAGTGTTTTGTGGCAAAGCAAGCCTCTCTATCAAAGCACAGCATGAATTGGTGTTTGCTCCCCTCGGCCCCCTTCTCCCTGATGCTTCTATCAGTCACTGACACTCTAAAGGCCCACAGATTTGCTGCCGGTTTGATCTTGATCATTCTTATTTCTCCTCATTCCTTCCATCATCTTGTCATTTTCATCTCCTTCTTACTATTGCAAAAATCTCTCATCTCCACTTGATCGTTTTCACCTTCTTCACTTATTTCATCTGGTACTCGTTCCTTCACACAATTCCTCCTCTAATCTCATGCTGCCCAAAGCCTTTCCTTTCTGGGCACTACTTCTACTTATTTCCTGTGCTTTCTTTGAGCCTGGGTCTTATGTCCTTTCCCCTGTGCTGACTTCCCTCATCTCTATCATTTCCCCATTCATAACCGTCCCATTTTTCCTATGCATTTCTCAGTTTTTTCTTTGCAAAACTCTATATTCTTTTTGTCTAGCTCCCAGCATATGTGTAAACACTACTCCATCTCCCAGGTTCCCCTGTAAACATGCCCAGTCTCCTGCAACTCCCCTGCAATCACTGTAAACAGGCTCGGTGCAGCGTGAAATCAGAAATGCACCTGTTCAGCCACTTAGAAATGGGAAAACTGTCTCAACTCATTTTTATGATGTGTTCTTTATTATCCACTCTTAAGCTTTGGGGGGTTATTTGTATTGTTTTTTGTAATTACCTTTTCCACTATATTCATAAATAGTCAAAATAAAATAGTTTTATTTGTTGTTGTTGTTTTTATCCATTTTAATGTGTGTAGCTATTTTGTAGTTGACTGAGCACTGAGACATTTGCTTTCATGGATTTTCCCATAAAAAGTCAAATACTGACAGAGATTCTTGCTCATTATCTTGTATGAGGCCTTTGCTTGCACCTCTTCAAGATCCATGATTTATGAGGAAACTGAGTATTTATGTGGTTCATGGAGACAATTTCCATTCCAACAAGGAATTTTACATTTATTTGTTATCTTTATATTCTTAAAAGCCTTATTAATGCATTTTTTCTGCCATTTACAGACCAGGTTAAAAGTTTGGACATAGAGTATTTAATGCAATTTGAGAGGTATGTCCAAATTATTGACAGCTCTTAGTTAAAAAGAGGAGTAATGTTAGAATAATTATAATTATTTGCCAAACTATTGTTTTATTTATTTATTTATATCCCAGAGTTTAGTTGATTTACACAGGACATACAAACCCATTCTGTTGTAGCTTGGTGAGATTTGTGACAGGACTTAAGGCTGTTGATGATTGATAACACCTAGTAAATTCTGTCATTGATTGGCTTCTGTGCCCACAGGTATTTGCCACAAGAGTTTTGACTGTGTCCTGGTATCATACCAGGTGGCCAAATGCAACTGCAGGGCAGCTCATTGGTCACAGCTATACATTGGCCTGCAGCTTTTAAACTGCTGGAAGAGTGCACTCTGCTCACACACAGCCAAGGTCAAAGAGTAAAACAAGCCATTGTTTATCACTAAAGTCATCAGATGTTTACCTTTAAGGGATGTTAGACTGAGTAGATTCTTTATATAGTAGCTTAAACTTAACAAGAACTTGCCTTGTTTAAAGGCTGCTATTTAGATCTGCTTATCCATCTGTAATTTACTAAAGGTGCCACCTGTGTGAGGATGTGGCCCATTCCCACGGGCCTGTCGGTGACCAGGTGCTAATTGGCTTTTAGAAAGAAGTGACAGAAGCTGCAGAAGTCCATGCAGGTGCAGGCATGTTGTTGTCACAATGCAGCCTTTTTACTGAGACTCGGGTCAGACCAGGAAGGGGCCCTTTAATTGAGGAATAAGCCCTTTAATGCAGCAGCAGATGGGATTGCATTGCAGAGCTTTTAGACTGATGTTAGACTGGACAGCTTTCGTCTAATGGATCAATAAACTGGTGGTGGCTGCCTCCATCCTGCTGAGAAAGGGTCTCTCTCACACACACACACACACATACATAAGAACATAATCTCTGCATTACATAGTGATGAAACAGTCATGCCTTAAATCTGCTATTTTCCATTCTTTAAATAACACTCGAGAGATGTGTTTTAGATTGTAATAAAAAAAATGTATTGCATATTTACATATGCTTAAAAGATAGTGCTTAATTGCAAAAATATCTTTTCTGGCTGTTTGAATGACAGCAAAACTGATAATAAATACAAAATTTGTGTTGTTTTCAGTCTAAATTAAGGATTTTTTTTTCTGAAATTACAAGAAAGGGTTAGAGAAAGATGTACTGGTGTGGAAAAATATGTTATTTGTCTTTCCAGTAAGTGAAGCGATTCATTGTCTCTGACATTGTCCACATTTGTTTTTCAGCTTTGACTTGGTGACCAATGGGGGCATAGCCATAGCCCTGCACTTTGAGCGCTCGCCATTCATCACACAGGAGCACACACTGTGGTTGCCATGGGGACGCTTCTTTGTCATGGACACCATCGTCATGCGGCATGAGGAGAATGACATCCCCAGCTGTGACCTGAGCAGCTTTAGCAGGCCTGTCCCCCTGGTGTCCCCAGCCCCACTCACTGCATTTGCTGGTTCCTGCACTGAAAGAGGGACAGTTGTACCTGAAATCCAGGTGAAGCGCCACCATTCAAACCTTTCACAGCTATGCAGGTTGTAATCTATAAGGGTTTCACCTTCAACTGATCCATGCCTGGTAGCTGAGGGGAAAAAATAGACACTGTTCATCACGTACAGATGGACTGGTATCAAAATTTTGTTACTAAATCAGTGTAGTAAAATTAGAATCTGCATGTAATACTGTAATACTAAGGACTGATTACTATCTACCACACAAAAAACAACATGAATGTTGTAAATTGCCAATTTAAACACACAAGTAGCAATTCAAAGGATTTCCCTCTTCTCTCTCCTTATCTTCAATGTGTCACGCTGGTACTCGTATATCCCCAAGCCTCCATGTGCAGCTAAATGTGTTGCTCCTCTGTATCTAGCAGGCATCTTTTTGTCCATCTCTCATTATCTCCCAGTTTGCTTCATATGATTGATGGCATATCAGTGAATTTACTATGCAGCTCAGTCTATTTATAGTAGCCTTGTCTTTGCTATTACTCAAGCTCTGAGAGCGCCACACAAGGGCATCGTCCCATTTTCACTTGTAAGAAGGAATTTTGATCGGTTAACCACAAATAGCTGCGTTTTTAAAAATAAATACATCACAAGTGACATGCCCTCTGACCAAAGTCCCTTTGAGCTGCAGTTTTTATTCCAAGTCTTTGTGCAGCAGATGCACGCAACAAGAAGTGATTTCATTTTATTAAAGACATTATGGTCCTCCAGAATGCTAAATATGCATACATTACAAAATGATTGAGTTTGACTTACTGGTTTATGGCAGAGAGGTTGCTTTTTTAAAGCAAAACTGTTCAGTCCTACAAAGCTAAACAAACAGGTTGGTATGTTATTGGGCTGTGCACATTGTAAGCCCAAGGGTACTCTTGTTACACCACTGTCATATAGATTGCAGGGATGACTATTATTATAATGAAGCATTTGCTATCATTAAATCAGTTCTAAAAGAAACCCCTCACTGGACTACATAATGAAGAAATCCTTTATCCAATGTCCTGTAATGCATGAGCATAATTGTCCTCCAGTTAGTGTTTTACATTTCTCTTGCGTGTATATTTGACTGAAAGCCATTGAAAAATATTTTATCATGGTCTCATTGTCTATTGATCAGCTGAATGGCATGCTTGTAATATTTATATGAGGAGGGAACACACAGAGGCATGTCATTGTGTCATATTCTGTCACTGATTAGCTTTATGTGTTGGTCTTCAGTCTCTACAGGAGGAAGTACCCATACCAGGAACAGAAATGAAACTGGGATATCTGAGCAGCAGGACTCCAGGTTACAAGTCGATACTGAGGGTGACCCTTACCCACTCCACCATCCCTTTCAACTTGATGAAGGTTCACCTCATGGTGGCTGTGGAAGGCAGGCTGTTCAGGAAATGGTTTCCAGCAGCCCCCAATCTGTCCTACGACTTTGTGTGGGATAAGACTGACGTCTACAGCCAGAAAGTTTATGGCCTTTCTGAAGCCTTTGGTATGTAATATAATAATGCATTTTTTCTTATGTCTGGCACATACGTTGCATGTTAAATACTTTTTGTTATTTTGGTCCAGTTTCAGTGGGTTTTGAGTACGAGTCATGTCCAGACCTCATTCTGTGGGAGAAGAGAACTGCTGTACTACAAGGCTACGAAATTCCTGCATCTAAACTAGGAGGGTGGACAGTAGACAAGCATCATGCATTAAATATTCAAAGTGGTGAGTCCAATGATTATCATTTATTCATTCATTTATTTTCTGTTAAAACGTTTCAGAATCACAGGAGACAAATAATCACTTTATAAAATTCTCAATTCTCTAATCATAACTCTCACTTTTATACCACCTCATAACTTTTGCAAAGTCATGACATGAGTGTATCTCTGGTGCTCCTGACATCTAGTATAGTTTCTGTGATTGGATTGCAGATGGTTTCCTTTGTGGTGTGTTTTTGTCTCCTCTCGGGTTTTGTAGCTATGTATATATACTATACTATATACTCTCATTTAGCAGACGCTTTTATCCAAAGCGACTTACAAAGCATAATTTTTAACCATAGTTTTTTTTAAATATATATATATA
>JBAMIG010000009.1:7404645-7416252 GCA_037177335.1 Kiunga ballochi | reverse complement strand
CACACACACACACACACACATTTTCTGTTTGCTAGAGCAAGACTAAAGAAACGTCAACGTTGTGTCCCTTTGGTCTCCTCACTCGAAATGCATTTGCATGCTAAAAAGGAGATTTATCCCAGGAAAACACAGCATGTGCCCGTATAAAACGGGTGACTGCCTCCTGTTCATGTGTTAGCTAGCGATAGGAGTGTGAGGTGGGTGATCTCACTGCAATGTTCATTGACCCCCTACTAAGGATGTCCCCATCCGCTCCAACCATTTCCATGACAGCGTGAAGCAAAATCCAATTATCTTCTACAAACGAGATGTTATCAGTGAATATAGATGGTGCATATGGCCATAGCTGAAGGTCAGGGAATTACTCCTCAGTGTGTCAAACATTTGGGAGAACAGAACTATTTTACATGCAACAAGGACTTGATAAGGTATCAACTGACTGCACAAGGCAGATAGAATGCAAAACAGAATTTCCCTATGGAGATTTTTACCGATTTTCTTAAACAAAAAAGCCTTTTTTTCAAAGTAATCCTACTAAACCTGGAGTGTACAGTAAACCAGCATATCAGTCAACCTGGTCGGCGGGTTGATTCTGACATGTGTGCCTGCGGTCTGCATCAGCGCCCTGTCATCTCTGATTCATTGAAGGTCAATTGTCATTAAATATTATGTACTAGAGATGACAATTCCACCAACTCACTTGTCCTTCCTCTTGTTCCAATTCAGAAACATTGGCACTGTCATACCAACTAAAAGCCTTAAAACAGCCACAAGGTTATAGTTGAAGTGCTATCTTTATTAGCTTTTGCATGACACTTTGCTGATAGGTTTTACATAAAGCTATCAGGCCGGGCAGAACTGTGTTAAATACTGCGCTGATGGCTTTGGGTGGCTCTAATGTAGTTCTAATTACAACAACCAGTGTCTTACCAGTGGTTTAACATCCAACTTGTCTGAGTTTACAGCAATAGAATTAAAATATTCATAGAATTGTGACTAGCTAGTATTTGTCACTAATCAGTCACATTGTTATCTGTACAATTGAAGCTAATAAATGATTACTTAAGGTGAATTCTGTAGTGAAAACATCCTCACTTAAAGTTTCATTTGTACCAACATGGATGCATAGACAAGACTGTAAAGTCATTTCTGTTGTAAGGTCAGACTCTAGCAGCCAGGAGTGGAGTGTAGCATATATCACATCCTCATTTAGTGAGATTCTGCTGGGTTTCTACTTTTTTTTAATCACAGCTTGTTATCATAAACAATAAATAGTTGATTAATGGCAACGATGTTCTCTGTTACATAGATTCATCTATACGCCTGGATGTCTTATGTGTTTTCTGTCATCTGTCCTGATTTGAATGCACCAATAGATTTCATGCAATGGTTAGATGTCGTTCCGTTGTGTGTTTGTCAGGTTGGGAAATGATTACTTTGTTCATTTGGCTGAGAATTAAACAGAATATTTTTTTGTTGTGCTGGAATATCTGCTTTATGTATGCATGCTGTGTTTGGATTTATGGCTCAGTTATGCTTTTTGCATCCCAGGGGAAATACAACCCATGTACTTATTTATATTTCATATAGCAGCAACCAAGCTGCTGCCGTTGTCCGTAAATAGATTTAACAGGAATTCCTAAAGTCGCTAATGCTATATGAGGATTTCTGGAAAAGAATGGGAAAACCCAAAAGACTGGCTGTTACCTCTCTTTGTTTTTCCACTTCTGCTCATCAGTTACTATTGTAATAGTTTTATTCAATTTGAAGAAGCTAAAACTCTGTATTTAAAAGTTTGCAGTGTTTTCACAAATTATCATCCATGTAGTAAGAGCCTTTAGAGTATTTTTATTAGATGAGTGGCATTGTCTCTCTTGACAACGGGGCTTGTAACTAAGCTGACTATTGTATGTTTCTGAGCTCCACCATTATGTCATGTTTAATCTCATTTTATTTTGTTATGTTTAATCTCATTCTTTTTTTTTCTTTTTCCATGTGCTTGGTTTAAACTGTAATTGTGTCCAATTGACTCTCTAAATGGCTTTTGAATCCATTTTAATTGTGTTACACAATGTTTCTTATTGAAAGCTGTAGCCCTTCTAGCTTTATTGACTTGACTTTCTTCCTCTCCCTTCCTTTATCCAGCAACAGCCCCGCTCATAAGTACTATCTGGCCACCAGTCCTGTGAACAGTGCCGTTTATTTGTCTGACACCAGCAGCAGGAAGGTGTTCAAGGTGAAATCCCTGAATACTGTCAAAGATGTGGCTAAAAATCTGGAGCTAGTGGCAGGCACTGGCGACCAGTGTCTCCCGTATGATGATGCTCGCTGTGGGGATGGAGGAAAAGCTGTTGAGGCCACGCTCACTAATCCCAGAGGTGATGCATGAATGTTGTTATATTAAATGGAGTACATATATATGATTTAAATAAGTTTTAGCCTACAAATTGACTAAATCCCTGGACTGTGGAGGATGGTCCCACAGAGAAATATCAGATAGGACAGAAATTCCCTTGTATTCTTTTCTCACTGTGCCTCAGTTACACATTTTGCATACAAGTGACTAACTAGTTATTTATAAACAGAATTTATTTTTCACAGCATGCCTGTGAATTTTCTGGGGTTGTGTTTTCCTTGTTGTATGATGTATTAGTCATTAGAGCCCGTGCCTCCTTTATGTCCTCCACAGAAATGACATCATGAGTCATGTGTACTAATTAATACTGTTCCTTTCTAATACTCACATCTGCTGTCCAGGTCTGCAGTGATAACAAAGCAGTTCTAATTACTGTAGACTACATTTAGCTATAGTTTTTTTCAGTATTGTTCCCCAGATTCCAAAGTAATGGAAAACTTGGGAGGCATAATCAGCATTTAGGATTATTCTCAGCTTTATTGTGGTCTGAAGCAAAGAAAGCATAAGATGACATTTTAGTTGTAATTGAATCAATTAATTAGTAATGTTCATTTGTCTGATGCTTCTATTGTTCTATAGCACTGATTTTCTTTATTTTCTAAATGAGCCGTCGTGTTTGGCATGACTGCTATTTAAGTTTTTCAGTAGATAGCCCTTAATAGTCTGCTGTCCTTGCATCAGGTTGAGATAAACAAAATAACCGATGGACGTTTTTTGTTCTGCTTTATGGGAATGTTTTATCTACAGGTCTCACGGTGGATAAATACGGCATAATCTTCTTTGTGGATGGGACGATGATTCGCAGGATTGATCAGAATGGGATCATCTCCACTTTTCTGGGCTTCAATGACCTAACATCTGCCCGACCTCTCAGCTGCGATGCTGTGATGGACATTTCTCAGGTAAGACCTCTTTGACCAGTACAGCTGCTGTGGTTTTTCTTTTTTCTCACCCACACCATCCTCCGTCAGTGGCCGACGCTCCCATGTGAGCTCTTGTATCTGTATCAGGTGGCTTATAGCCACTGGGCCTGGTTGTTCTCAGTTTGCTCTTCAGCTGCATTTCCAGGACTTTCTCAAACTTCAAGTCTGACTAAAGAATTTCGCTTTATTTAAGCATGTTTAGACTTTAATATGTCAGTATTCAAGGAGAATAATTTTAGACCATAACAGTGATTTTTGGTCCAAAAATGATTAACTAACCTTACTATCGGAATCACCACATGTGGGTAAAAGTAGATAATACTTTTACCCACACACACACACACACACACTAACACACACATATCAGATTGAGAGAACAGTAAACAGCAAAGGGAAACAGAAGAAAAATTTAATATAAGCCAAAACATACACTTAAGCGTACCATATACAAGTGTTTGCTTTGTTAGTTAGCCAAATTAAGCTAAATTAGGCTAAATTAAGTTGTTCTGGTGTCATGAGTTTGTTTACTGATGCTTTTGGAGCTTCACCCACCAGTTCATGATGTATTTTAGAAATTAAAGCCCTCCACCCTGCACCTTTTCACCATAATTTATTCATATGCTGATACATTTTAAATGGACAATGACTGAGTTTGATGTGTTCTAATTAAATCTCTTACTTAAAACTGACTGCAAGCTATATTGTGTCTAACAGTTTAAAATTGACTCCACTCAGTCTCAGCCAAAAAAAAAAATCAGGATGACAAATCATTTAACTTAATTATCTGTCTGGTGTTTGCTGATGTAAGTTTACAGGAATTAAAGTTGTTTTATAGTAAACAGCATAAGCAATCTTGTTTTTTTTTAGAATAGATAACTGGATACCATCCAGCCTGAGGTATCCTACAGGTAAGGAATTAAACTGTACATCGCATTTGTGTGATGAAACAGTTGCCTCTATTTCATAAACCAAGCAGCCAATTATACAGAGATGTTGACTGTATGGTGATAAACTGTATGCAAACACCGAAACTTCGATATGTTTCAATTGCTGCAAAGGTGCTCATTATGAGCAGGCACATAGGTACCCACACATATGTATGCACCAGACAGAACACACCTTTCAGGAAGGGCACTGCATATTGTAACCTTTTCATGGCAACATCCTCATTTTGCCATACCTACCAATACTATAAACAGTTAAATATATGCCTTAGTGTGTTTATTAGTCACTTTGTTTAGAACAATTTCAGTTTTACTCTAATGAAGCTACATGTCTGAGATTAACTGCATGAATTTATCCTAGACTTAATTTTGGCTCATGTGCATGCACTGGATTATTTGGGACCCTGTAGCTCAGCAAACAAACAGGCCCTGAGGGTGGCTTCAAATGAAACTGGACAGAAGTTTTTTATGTGTACAGTATAGGAAATCATATGTATAGTGGAAAAGGCAAAGCCTCCTGCTGCCCATCTCTAGCCCCTGGAGAACAGCATCCCCCTCATGACCTCTGCTTGCTGCTCCCTTACCTTCACACACAAGCACCTATAGATGCTACCCCAGCTCCATAGCTGCGAGGACACAGCAGACTGACTGCAGCCCCACAATGATGACAAATCACACAAGCATTGCCAGAGACAGTAAAAAGCATCCATTAAAAATTCATCCAGAACGCATTGCCTCCAACTTCAAACACTCCCCAACCCTCACTTAGAAATACTTCCTCTGTAGGAGGCTCATAGCTCATTTTCCACACCTGATTTAGGTAAGAAATAATGTCACATTCCCCTCTCTCTTATGATGAGGTCACTGTTATTTAGCTTTGTCATCTGTGCCACTGCAGATAAACTCACTCTTAATTTAATTGACTGCTGTTTAGCCTTCTTTTAACGCCTTAATTATCCTAAGAGTTTAGCCGTATTTACAAATGTTTAAACCACAGACTAAAATCTTGCTGTTTAATAAATGTTCAGTTTTTCCCAAAGTCTTAAAAATGTTTGCCCTTCCTGCTGGATGCAAACTTAAATTTAGGGACACCGTGTCTTAAATCTTAAAACAAGATCACTTCAGCGTATTTTAAGGGTGTTAGCAGTTAAAAGAGTTTTATCTAGATTAAGATCTGAGAGAAACTTCAGCCAATGACATGTTTCTCCTCTTTAGACAGGCACCACGCTGGTGAGAGCAAAGAGTGATGGGATTGCTTATAGAAAATGATATTATAGTTAGGAAACAAATACTAGTGTGTGTTGTTGATGCTAATCCATGACTTGCTCTCTCAGCTGAGGAGCTTTTTTTCTGTTTTTAATGTTTTATTTTTTTCATTGATGGCAGTCGTATCTAGCGGGCAGTTCTGACAGCTGTCCCACTGTATAAAGGAGAGGGTATGATCGGGTTACAGCATGTGGGACAGCAGCTTGAGAAATATCCCCTCATCAGTCAGAGTGGCGTGAAAACCTCCTTACAGGCAGGCCCCTTGGGCCACTCCACACTCACGCTCATGAAATATTTAAACCCCAGTGTTGACAAGAAATAGGTTTTAAGAAATTGAAAGTCCTCCCTTCATTACCCACGTAAATGCATTCTTTGCTTACTGAGAGTTGACATGTATCCACTGCCAGTCACCTTGCTTGTTCTGTGTGGCCAAAAGATGCATCTGATCTCCTGAACGTCGCTGTTTTGTGAAGGAATATGAACGTTTACAGGAAGAGAGATGTGAATGATATTAGAGGATATATCCCCTCAGTTTTGTATAAAGGATTCTACCAGCACCTCTCTGTTAAGTAGTCAAAATAAAAGACACAAGCTTGTAGAATTGTGTGTTCTGGTGATAAAGTTACAGTGTTTAATACGATACGTGACCTCATAACTATAAGATTTACTGTGTGCAAGCTCTTGCATTAAATAAAAAAGGCAGTTTTGTATTTCCAGGTCATTATTACAAATAGTCTGCAGTGGTTTCTATTTTCATGTTTTTCTGTTGTAGGACAGAGTATCTAGAACAAAGCCCTCACCTGAAAAGAGGGACTAAAATCTGAACCTTTGTATTCTAGTCCAGATTTTAATCATCCTTGTTGGTCCTCCAAGGCTTCTATTGAAATATGACACTTCACATTATGTTGCTAAGAGATCCCACTCGGATCATAAATGAGAAGCAGACCAGTAAATTGGATGAATCCAATCATTCCAATTTGTTAAAAGCCTGATACATTGTTAGCAGGACAATAAGTCATAATTTAGGAGGCCAGGGACACACTAGGCTTTCATTTGGCAAGTGTGTTCTAGTCTCTTATTAAGGACTCCTGCAATCTCTTGTCATAACAAAATTAATAACCCAAAGCAACTAAGAAATGGAGACTTGGGAAAATGGAAGACTGCAGAGGCTTTTGTCCTTTAGTGTCCACCGTTCTCATTAGAAATTGCAGTGTGCTTAACTAATCTAATAATTTGAATTCCTCTTCTTGTTGCCGTTTGTAACCTTTACTGTTATCGTCTCTGATCTTAAATGAATGTTTTTCTGTTTTCACCTTTTAACTATATGGAAGATGCTTTTTTTTTCTTCCTTATCAGATAATAACTTTTTCTTTTTTCTTTTACCGGGTTAAGAGATAACCCACAACCTCTTTTTAATGAGTTTTAATAGACTTTTCAAAGCTGTTTGAGGCTCAGATTTAAAAAAAAAACAACAAAGTCTGTGTCTGTGACGTGAATCTGATATTATTATGAATTTATTTCCTCTTTAGGTTCGTCTTGAGTGGCCCACGGATCTGGCTGTGAGTCCCATGGACAACTCTTTGTATGTTCTGGACAACAATGTTGTTCTTCAGATCTCTGAAAACCATCAAGTTCGGATTGTTGCCGGCCGCCCCATGCACTGCCAAGTGCCAGGGATTGACCACTTTCTCATGAGCAAAGTCGCCATCCATGCCACCCTGGAGTCAGCAAATGCCTTGGCTGTGTCTCACAATGGTGTTTTGTACATCGCTGAGTCAGATGAAAAGAAAATAAACCGAGTACGGCAGGTGTCTACCAACGGGGAGATCTCTCTGGTTGCAGGGGCACCCAGTGGCTGTGACTGTAAGAATGATGCCAACTGTGACTGTTATTCTGGAGATGAAGGCTATGCCAAGGACGCTAAACTCAATGCGCCATCTTCCCTGGCAGTATGTCCAGATGGCGAGCTCTACATTGCAGACCTTGGAAACATTCGTATACGCTATGTGCGCAAAAACAAGCCCTATCTGAACCCTCTCAGCATGTATGAGGTTTCCTCTCCGATCAATGATGAACTTTATCTGTTTGATTCCAACGGCAGCCACATTTTCACACAAAGCCTGACTACTGGAGACCACCTGTACAACCTGACCTACACAGGAACAGGGGATGTAAGCAGCATCACTGATAAGAACAAGAACACTGTGATCATCCGACGAGACACGACAGGAATGCCTCTGTGGCTGATGGTCCCCGATGGGCAGACCTTCTGGTTTACCATTGGTACTAACAACGCCCTGAAAACAGTAGCTGCCCAGGGTCAAGAACTAGCTGTGATGACCTATCACGGCAGTTCAGGACTCCTTGCTACCAAGACAAATGAGAATGGATGGACAACTTTCTTTGAGTAAGTACTATTGAAAATATGAAATAAACATCATTTCCCAAACACCTTTATAATCTTTATATGCAAACTGAGCTGGAAACTGCAGTGAAAATGCAGTTACTGCTCTGAAACCTACACTTGTAGTATCACTAAATGAGATGTTTTAGATGGCAAATGTTTCAAGTTGAAGAGCTCTTTTGTTTGTGAGTTTAGTGTGTTTTTTTGGCATATGGGTATATCTAAAGCCCCTCGCCTGTGACACTCAAAACATAAGACCTGTGGAAGTATAAATGTAATCCTATTTGCTGTTATCATACCAAATAGGATTGCTGGGGTGATATGTTACTCATCTGCACACTTGCTGGCAGTGACAGACTGCAGACCCTCAATAGTTTTTGGGTATAAAAAAATATCTATCTGCTGGAAGGAGGATTTTTCTAGAACTGCAGTGGTCTGTCAATGCAAGCCTAATAGAAGTGCCAAGGGTAGAAATGGATTGGGGCAAATCAAACATTCAGAGAACAATTTAAAACACTCCCACATTTTTATCAGTAAAAGTTAATCTTGTGACTGCATAAAGCCATTTGGTGGTTGTACTAAGGCAATGCACCATGGGAAACTGTGCTAACAGAGTGCCATCCCAAAAAGTGTGCTTCAGCTGGCTGTCCAGGCATCTGTTATACCTCACTGGAAGAAAAAAAGACAGATTATCAGATGCTCTGTTTAATATAAGCAGATCTTTATCACCTGTGTTTGAGTTGGATATCATCAGAGATGGTGTGAGGGAAAAAAGATCCTTTAAGTGAATAAAAATATGTCTAAAGCAGCTATTGCAAAGGCATTTCTTATGAAAAGCAAAGCACCTTTAGCCACAGATTCAGTGGGCGGTTGTAGGTTTGTATTATGTGCTTTTGCCTGTATAACAGCTACATTCAGTCCAAGGTGTTAGCATGCTGTTCTTTATCATGTACATACATGAATGCATGCTTTTTACAAATGAAGTAGGCTACAAACAGTAGTTTTTTTCTTTCTTTTTTTTTACAATATCCTGACTTTCTTACAAGTCTTAAAAAAAACAACATAAAATGGTTATCAGGATCTGTCCATGTTATTTCAGATCACTGGAAAACATTTTTGAACTTAGACATACTGGAGCATAAACATACTTTATTTGGTAATTAGGGGACTTTTCCAGGTTTTAGATGAGCTGGAGTAACTATATTTAAACACATAAAATGATACAATTAATTATCTTATTTAACAAATTTGCAACATCCAGCAAAACCATGTTGGGTGTAAAATAACTTAATTCTCGTCTACATGTGGCAGATAAACTGCATTATGGAAATGTAATGTCATCAACAGTTAACTGTAGGTGATGATACAGCTCTATCATTAATGTCAAACTTTACTTTTTTATATTCAAACATAAAAATGTAAAGTAAAAAAATCTATTGAACTTCTACTCGGGATGACTCTGAAAATGAGATGATTCCATTTCTTCTTCATCCAGAGTGATGACCTTGTATTCACCTACTGGAAAATCAGATCATCCATGTTTCATTTAGACCAATAAAAAGCATTTTTTTCACAGTTAATTAGAATTGAAGGTCATGCCACCACCTGGGGGTCAAAATCATCATTTGTTGCTATAAAACCTTTATTTATCCCTGTGCGGTAAAGTCAAGGCTGAACATTTTATCCATATTAACTGATAAAAGTCTGTGGATCAAAATGTATCTGAACAACCCAGAAACAAAAAAAAAAGAATTGCTGGACAACAAATTACATCTGCTATAATTTATATTTTAATGTTACCTTTGGCAACATAATTTACACTGACATTAACTGTATAACCTGCCACTGCTGGCCTCTTCATATTTTTGTTCTTATGATAAGTGTTTATGCTTGAGGGTCCCTCTAAATCCATTAAATCATCTTGAATTATGAAATACACATGATTACTATCCTCCTCTCCATTTAACAAGGTGATGATACTTATATTTAGAAACAAATGTACTTTAGCCACTGGCTACAAGCCAGTGTTCTTCAGCTGATATTGTACAGTGAAAAATGCATCAGTTTAATTTGTTCCAAAATTCTCACTAACCCAAAAAAATAAATAAATAGTGAAAAAAAAACAAGAGGAAACTCCATGAAGGTGACTTTTGGTATGCTCGAAGGTGATGCTGACATGAAGTGGAAGACCTGTTGTTGAGCCTTAGCGTGAAAGGTCATATAGCAAGCACGTTACACAGAGGTGATCCAATCTGAATAGACTTGTGGCCAACCATGGGGAAAGCAGACCTCTCTCTGTTCAGCACCCTGCTCCTCTACTCTGCTTTTGTCAGGAAAAAGCAAGTTAATAGGCAGCTGAGCTGAAGGAGGCCGGAGCCATTAACAGCTCAGCACCAAGGCTCAAGAAATAGAACCAACTTACCGCTCTAATTGAGACAGAAAGCATTTGGGTCAGTGATCAAGCTGGCACATGTACAATAGTACTGCTGTACAATGTCATTTCTGTCTGACGGAGTCTGGTGATGAAAGAGAACAGGAACACTTTGTGTTGAGTTTAGTAGTTTAGTATGGTAGAGTGCAGATGACTTGTAACTGGTGCTTTTATTGCTCAAACTTAGCACCACGAGCACAGGGAGAACATCTTCCTGATAAAATGCAAGCAGTATCAAAAGAAATCAAACGCTTAGACATGAATTACTCTGCTATTTAGTATTTCCTGAAGTGGAAGACTTTGGTTTAAATACATCTATGAATCCCAGTCCCTGGTACAGCCTAGATCAGATAACATTTATCTCTGGGAGATAATTTCCCTGCCAGCCTTCCTTTCCATATTGGATATTTGAGATGGCAGCGCTGAGGAGATATCTGTAAAGCAGCACCCAGCATCTCGTTTATTAGAAGCATTATTATGGCAGGCAACAACATCGAAGAAGGCTTTCCAATCTGTATTCAGTGCACAGATAGAAGCTTTCATTCTAAGTAATGTACCGTTCACTCGATCCCATTCTGGAACAACTGGCAATCTGAAAGATTTCAAATTGTTCGATGCTGATGTGCTCTCCAAGCAAATGAAACAATCTGGCCACTCATGTTTTTGCGTGTGATGAACTGATTTGTAGGCCAGGGAGCTGCTGCATCTCCACAAGGAGTCGCACCTCAGTGCTCCTATTTCATAGACCACATAATGAGATTAGATAATATCCCTAATCTTTTAAGCTAATAAGCACTTTTCCAAAGGTAAAAAGGTGTGCTACCTCATCACGGCTTTGATGATTTATTCTTATCAAGGGTTTTTATTTTTTTTCTGAGGGGATTTTACATATGTGGATCATTTGAAACTGTTACTGATCGAGAAGCGTTGTATCTTGTTAAAGCAGATAGAAATATATAAACTTCCCTTATATGTTGTACCAACTCCTATTTCACAAGCTTACACTCTTTCAAAATATGTTTTAACTTAGGTAGGTAAATAGTTAGCATTCATATCTTACTGCTTGTTTTTGTGACGTTTGAATTAAAAAAATCTCTATAATTATCACAATGCTTATTTTAAAACACTTCAATTACAGAAAAGTGGTTGTAAACCCAGCCAATGTGAGATATCAATGTAGCAATCTTTGATTGACATGTGTTTGTTTGTTTGTTTGTTTGTTT
>JBAMIG010000009.1:7369625-7388192 GCA_037177335.1 Kiunga ballochi | reverse complement strand
TGTCATCTTTCAATTTATCTTTCACATTTATATTGAAGAGATTTATAGAAGAAATGCTACGTTGCTTTGTATTCCCCTCGTCAGTTTTGAAATAGTTGTTATTTCTACTGTCAGATTGTCCTCATTCAGTCCTACAAGTTAATAGCAGAAGAAACCGTTTAGCCGTTACACTGAATTTTACATGTCTGAAGTGTTAATGAAGCAGTAGGAATCTCAATTATGAAAAAGAAGCACCTGAATACCCACAGTGCCGCTTAGTCCCTATTCAGAGTAGGATCAGAATAAAGGTGACCAAGGTGTGAAGCAAAGAGTGCACATTTGGATGATGCTGCGAATAGCAAGCAATTGCACTGTTTAATCAATGTCTTGCTCTGGGAGAGAAAAGAAAAGATATGATCCTTTGCACATGGTTGCTGTGGGGGCTGTGACTAAACAGTATTGTCTTTGTTTTGCAGTCTCTGCTTGGTGTTCAGTGTGAAGTTCAGAGGCAGTTAAAGGCCTTTGTGAAGCTGGAACGTTTTGGTCAGATCTACAAAGCCAGAAGTGCTGGATGTCCTCAGACTGAGGACAAGAAGATCTTTGCCTCTGGAGGCTCCATCTTTGGAAAAGGTGTGAAATTTGCCATCCGAGATGGTCGCATCAGTACAGACATCATCAGTTTGGCCAATGAGGATGGACGTCGCATGGCCGCCGTTCTGAACGATGCCTTTTATCTTGAAAGTCTTCATTTCACAATCATGGGAATGGACACCCACTACTTTATAAAAGTGGGCTCAGTGGAGGGAGATTTGGCCCTCATCGGCATGACAGTGGGTCGGCGCACATTAGAGAACGGCGTCAATGTGACGGTGTCTCAGGTCAACACTGTGCTGAATGGCAGGACTAGGCGCATTACTGACATCCAGCTTCAGTACGGCGCACTGTGTCTGAATACACGTTATGGCAGCAGCGTGGATGAGGAGAAAGCCCGCGTTCTGGAGTTGGCCCGGCAAAGAGTTGTCACTCAGGCTTGGGCCCGTGAACGCCAAAGACTGAGGGATGGCGAGGAGGGCTCACGGACCTGGACTGAAGGAGAGAAGCAGCAGCTTTTAGGCTCTGGGAAGGTGCAAGGCTATGATGGATACTATGTAGTTTCAGTTGACCAATATCCTGAGCTGGCAGATAGCGTTAATAACATTCATTTCATGAGACAGAGTGAAATGGGCCGAAGGTGACATGAACACAAGGCTTTTAAGTAAAGGACTCATATATACTGTAGGAATTGGGACTTCTTGCCAAAGACAGTTGTGTACATGACCACATGTTTTTTGTTTTTGTTTTGTTTTTGTTATCGTTTTTTTTACATTTTTTTGACTGTGCTCAACTTGGTTTTTAGTACATAGTAAAAAAAAAAGGATATAAAAATAAAACAAAATTATTACAATCAGTTGCACTGTATTAATAGACGAGTCCTCCTGAAGATTCTTTAACAGTCTTTGCCCTCCAAGTGCGGCTGCTAGAGGATGAAAATTGTGATGTCTTTGACGTATTTGTGCGACTCCATTTCCTCATCTCAGTTGGTGATTCTGTTCAAAGAAATCCAAGAGGAGTATCGGTAATGCATTATGTTCACTGGCTCACTGTGCCAGACTTGCAGATTGTTATTCACAAGCTTGCTCCATTCTGCCTTTTCTGCGCCTCAGCCAAGGAGATTCCTTCTCTCTTAATCAGTTCTGTTTTATACTTGAAATTCTCGTAGCCCAAGTCATCTACAAATAATGAGCGAGATTTCTGTTGGCGGTAAAGCCCATCATCAAAACCCCAGCTGAACCTGTCAAAGCACCTTCATTTGTGTAATGTCTTGTAATTTTATAAGAGGGGGCTGTATAGTCAGTTGTGGTTTTCGCTCAGAAGGCCTCTCTGCAACTACAAAGTTATCTAAACTGTTTAATTAAGTTGAAACTCTAAGGTAAAGCTAACAAACGTACACCTTTTAATTTGGATTCATAATATATTTGACTGAATTTCTTTTCCGAGGAAAAAATCGGCAGAAATGTTCTTCTCTTAATTTGATTGTGGTCAAACAACTCGATCATAAGGACACATACGAGCCAACCCTGTAAGAAAATACTCTGGAAGTAATGTCTGTATTAAACAACAAAAGGTATTTTACGGGAATGGTTTTGAATTATATTTTACTTTTGTTTTATAAATAGTTATATGAATTAACAGTATAACAAATGTGAATTTAAAAAAAATGTGAATTATTGTCCCTTTTATTGTTAATTGTTGTACTTGAACAATACTTAAGGGTTTTTGAAAACGTGGAATAAAAAATGACGGTGGTTTAGGTAAATCAGTTACTGTGTACTTCATTAGACTGACGACGTTTTACTGAAATGCTTATGGAAGGCGCTGTTTAATAATTGGTGAGCTTACGTCAGTATTCCACAACACACAGTCCCAACCAATAAAGCTTTGGATGAAAACACGTTGAAATAGTACTCCAGAGAAGGTAAAAGAAACCAATAACTTCGGTCAGGCATGCTTCATTAGCATATTGGAGAGACGGATCTGCATTACATTGTGTTGTGGGTGTCATGAAACATACAAATTGCCTTTGCCCTAAGGGCTGCCCGCTGGTCAGCATCGAAAGTGCTTTCATTCTCCAGAATAGGGCTCCACTTGGTCCCATGGCTGGTGGAAATGCATTAGACCTGCAGGTACACTAGCTACCGTTTACAGACTAAAGGTCGTCTATACACACCAACCTTGGAAATAACCCGTGTGGGCACTTTCTAGCTCTCACACATTTGTGAACCCCCCCCTCTATCTCCATCCGTGGATACTGCAAAGGACAGTTTACTCTTTCTCACACATCATGTGAACACTTAAAAGAGTTGAGACTATTTTGAAAATTGCGACAGCGTTTGACTTTTTGAACTATGCCAAGCCACTGCACACTCAGCTTTTTGTCATTTTCTGTCTAACATACAAACTTGTCTTTGTGTTGCGGTGGTGAGAGCATGGTTGATAGTGTCGATCTGTACAAATGGCAAAGCAAGCAGTACGTTTTTTTTGTTGTTTTTTTTTATTTTTTATTTCCTGATATTGGTTGACTCGGTGACATTTTGTTTCCAAAAAGAAAAAGAAAAAAAAAAGATGTGTATGTTCAACATGTCAACATGATATGAATGAAGGATATTTGCATTGTGGAATATTGCACTGAGAACTGTTGCGTCATAAGACTGTATCTTTTTCTAAAGTTTTGGACTCATTTTGAGTTTTGGTTTGTTCTCAACACTGTGTTTTTAGCGCTTCTCTTTGACTGTGTAAATATGAAAGCATCAAAGTAAGCTGTAAATAAATTGCAAATGTAGATACCTCTTAGAGCTACATTGGTGACCCTGTGTAGTCTTAAGGTAGAAAAAATAAAGGGAATATTTTGTGTTTATTTCTTGTGTACCGTTTTATATATTGTATATTCTTTAAAACAAAAAAAAAATGCTGTCACTGCATCATGGCTGGAAAAAATGGAGTCTAAGTGTTTCATTTTATCTACAATTATTGTTTTTTTAGATTTTCTTTCTACATTTGTCACCGGTCTAAAATTTATATAAATCATTCCCATCTTCAGAGCATCATAAAGAACATACATTCATTCACATCCTGTCCTGCGTTTTGATACACTCTATCAAGCCTAATATGTCAGTCTGTCATTTTATTAACTGTTTAATCCAATTAAGGGTTGCAGGGAAGCGGGACCCCATCCCAGCAATCATTTGGGCAAGAGGCGAGATACACTCTGGACACCCTGAACACAAAGAGACGGACAACCACTGTGACAACCACCCTCACATTCAGTTCTATGGGCAATTAAGACTGACCAGATAACCTAACATGCATGTCTTTGGCTGTAGGGGTATGTACGAGTACCCGGGCAGAACCCATGCATACACATAGGCAGAACATGCAAACTCCATACAGAAAGGCCGCCTCCAGGTCTAATATAAAAAAAATATATATTATTGTCCCAAGAACATTTGCTTAAATATCTTGTTTCACCTTTTTTTTTTTTACTTAAATTCAGGCTAATTATGGCTGAATAGCCTTATCTAAAGTATTACCTTAAAAAACCTTTGCTGATTAGGTCCCTTATCCAGGCTATAGAATGAATTGGCCTATTATGATGTGAAGCGCCCTGAGATGACACTGTCATGAAATGGCGCTATATAAATAAAGTTGAATTGAATTGAATTTAATTAAATGTACCTAACTTTATAAGACATACAAGCATCTATGGATGCTGTGCAAAACTTTACCATTAATTAACCAATCAAAGTTGAGCACCAGTCCTTCGATGTTGCGAAAGCCACCAGGAGACTGGTAACTTTGTTGAAACAAGTGGAACTCAGGGGCAAATCCTGTTAGTAGGCTGGGTGGTTCGGGACTTTGGTGCCTGTATGTGGCGGTAACATTTAGACTCGCTGCAGGTGCAGCTGAACATAGTGCTCAGAAGAAAGCATGATGGCCTGTTTTACCAAAGCAGACACCTCTCTCATTTATTCTTCTCCATTTTGTATTAATTTGAGCCAAGGAAACCGCTGATCTCTCTGTGTGAAGGGCAAGCATCAGGAAACTATCACACTCTAATGTTTGCTTCAGCTAGTTTGACTCCACAGAAAGAAAATTTCAATCCGTGGCTTTCATTTTCTCTGAGATAGCCTGAGCCTCCAGTTGTATGTGCCTCTGGAAAAGAGGATTTCTTTAAAGGCAAGAGAAAATGCTGCTAGCAGTGGACCTGTGCCGGATGAATTTAGCTGCTGCAGAGAGGCAAAATGTCCTTAAGCCGCGAGGAATGTAGTCTTTTGATAGAATCATAGTAACAAGAACCTCACCTTGAGCAGAAGAGGCTGCAAAGATCTTATTTTTATCAGCATTTAATTCTCCACAAAGCCAAATGTTTGCAATTACTGTAATTGAATTTAAATGGCATGGTATTGTGAACAAATAACATAAGATAATAACATAATGTTTTTCCTATTTGCCTTGTTTTATGCACGTTTGTTTTATTATGCAATTTTTTTTTCTGTTTGCTGAATAATAGTAGGAGCATTTTAATTGCAGTTAATTAATTAAAACAACACACCATGATGTGCACTAACTGTAATATTTTTTTTTCCTGATGCAATTTAAATAATGCAAAAGACGTAATATTCACACTTGCTGGTTTGCTTTTTGTCTCTTTTGAGATGTCCTGATTTGCAATAGTCCCCAGAGACTGCCAGAGAGCTGTTTGGCTGTTAATAGGATTCACTTAACAACAAACATTGAGTTTAAAATTGACTAAGTTCTTGCTGAAATGTTTATGAGGGAAAAAGAAAATTCTGCTTGATGTTTGTTTCGTGATATACAATGAAAAGCAAACCTTTCTGCAAAGCCCATGCATGAGCTATTTCTCATTACCTGCACAAAGTCTGATATGAAGAGATATCTTCACATTGCTTTCACACTTCATCTGTTTCCTCTCACTGATAATTCGGAGTCCAAGTGTTATATAAACAGTGGCAACAGTATTTGCTGTTGAAATCAGTAAAATGTTCATTCCTGCTGCAGTCTAACCATCCGTTCCATTGGTGAATCATGTACAAAGTCTGAAAATAACTAAAATGAAACACCAGCTGTCTCCTGCCTTTCTCTGCCTGTCAATTTCAGGCGCTGTGCTCCTATCAAAATCAGCAGAGCCATTTGCAGAGAGCAACACCTTGGCATGGCTGGTTACAGTTGTCCAGGTTTTTTCATTCAGAAAATAACTAGTTGAAATTAGGGTGGCCTTAAAGACCACACTTGCCCGTCCCTTGCATTAATCATTCAGGTTTATATTGCACTCTCCAACAGTTATGCAAATAGATGACCAATCATAAAAGCTAATGGAGTGAGGGATGATAAACCAAGTGGCCATAGAGAGGGCAAGCAGCATTTTCCTCAAGGTTTAGGTCTCATTTGGATGCCCAACATGATGACACACAGCACCAGCACATGCACTCAGTAAAGCCTAAGCTCTGGGACTGAAATTGATGTGATGATTTTCAAAGTATCATATTTATATTAGTCACAGAAAGCCCAGAGTTGCCTCTCATACAAACTGGGCAATGGGAAAATGTGCAGTGATAGCACCTATGCAGTAAATGGTGCATGTTCATAATACGAGAAACATTATCTATCCCCTCACCAAAAGAAAAAACGCTTTATAAGAGAGCCTGCAGGCCCTTTGTCACATATTGTGATCGTTTTGACCTCTATGCTAGTATGCATGGTTTTCATAAATGAAGTATTTTTCTGAAATAAGCAAAGAGTCAATCAATAATTGCATAATAATAATGTATAATCACACCTCATGAATCCTCAAAAGGGGTCTCATCAAGACACTGCATCTGTATTCTGTAACTAAATGTTGCTTACACCTCTTGACGTGTTGCAAAAAACTATGTGCAAGATTGATTTTTGAGGTTTTAAAAAGAATTGTCATTTATTTCCCTTTGTTTCATAGATGGCATAGCAACTCGGCTTTCTTATTTAGGATCTCAGTGGATTACAAAAGTAGAAAGTAATCCTGTCAGCACAAGAAGGAATTATTGCCCTTCTCCTTCAGAAATGTGAACATGTCTGGTTGATGTGTCCTGCACTCCAGAAGGCCTTGGTGGACTTGACGGACTCACTGGAGGCAGAAGCCACAGCTGCAGCTGCCGTCTTCCGTCACATTTCCCCTGACAGGTGTGAACAAAGGACCCAGAGAAATGTCACTGCAGCATTTTTAGTCCCAGAGACGCTGCTTGCGTTCAGGAATAAAACTGCCTTTACACATTATGCAAATCATATTGACAGCATATCTAATGCCATTATTAGGCTAATTAAGCCCAAGTTCAAATTTGTCCAAAGCAAAGGATCAGTATGAATTTAAAACATTGTGTGTGTGAAAGCGTTTCGGTGTACTAAAAGGTTAAGGTATGCTTAATGTTTTAGGACAGCTTATCATGTCTGTCCTAATGACCATAAACTAAGTGTTATTGATTTCAGTTTGTGACTGGAGCACCAATCATCATCAGTCGGCATTATTTTCAGCATTTAGCCTGAATGCAGTGATGAAAAGTGAGAATTTACTTTAAAATTCATTCTTTAAATTTGTTAATATATTGTTACAAGAGATCTGAAAACAATTATATCCAGGTATAAGTTTAATGGACACAGAAAGACATCTGGAGAAAAGCATAAAGGCACCTAAAGGTGCATTCTGTGGAGAGATACTCTGTTCTTAGGGTTGTAACAAGATATTTGTATAAATAATAGCTTTGAGCTGAAACAACAAAGAAGCTGAAGAATATCAACCTGTATAGTGTAGAAGAATACATTCTCTTTCAAATTATTTCCTTTGGATAAAAGGTTAGGTTGACATGAGATTGTTCGATGTGGATGACAATGTGACATTCAGATGGAAGCAAGTGAAAAAATCATCTTGTTTTTAAATCCCCATGTAGATCTGACATGTTAAATTTATACTTATGTTGTACATTTGGCCTCATCTTTATATCACCCATACAAATAATTCTTTGAGTCAAAATGCTTTAAACTTGTTTTAACACATTTAGAGGCATGTTATTATTTACATTTGTCTAAAAAATCTATCCTGAATGCAGAACTAACAATGGTGTTTCACCTTACAACAACCACCTACCACTAGCTGACACACTTAGTCATACTTCTGGTAAAACATAAAAACACAGTACCTGCTGCTGCCAAAAAATCTCGGTTTTAAAAACAATTTTTTGTTTGAAAGATTCTTTCAGACAGTTTGGACTCTGACATATAACATGTTTTACTTAGTGGTGAGATCCTTTTGGGTTTATTTATTTGAGAAAAATGTTGGGCCACTGATAAGAGCAGCTTTATAGCTTTTACCACTATCCTTCTTATGTGACTTCATTTTTCTCAAGTACTGCTGTACAATACAACAGTTTTTATTCTGAAAAATATATTGTAAAGTCAGAGAAATGCATTTATTTTTAAATTTGTTGTCCTGAATGCTCTGGCAGCGTCTGTATTTCTTTAAAGTGATGCTATTAAAAAGGAAGTCAAATTAAAATTAAAAATGAAAACAACTAAAAAACAATCCCACTAAGGTCATTTAGCCTGTGCATTTCTCCTGACTGTTAACACTGAACAGAAAATGCAGAAATACTTTGTGAGATAGTACTTCAAAAGTACAATTTCTTTAAAAAAAAGATCATGCTGAGAACAATGTTTGCTGAGTGCACAACACACTTTCAGTATGATACATGCTTCAGAAGCAATGCAGCTAGTTGCAACTCTCAGCTTACCCTGTGTTTGTGTTGTTTTATCAGATTGTAATGTTTTCTGCTCTAAATCAAAGTGGATGCTATGAAAAGCAACTGCATGGATTATTATTATTTTTATTATTATTAGTAGTAGTAGTAGTAGTATTAATATTAGTATTTGTATTAGTATTATTGTTAATATTATTAGTAGTAGTATGCATGTCCTAACTATAATTAACATCTTATGAGAACAGGCTTATACTTTAAAAAGTACCATGAAAATAAAATGTTTTGGTTGAATTTAATGTTTACAAAATGACGAGAGTGTAACTAAAAGCCCATTTTGAAATAACAAGACATTACCATTTATTGTTTGGCTAATTAGCAGGTAGCTGCTGTGTCTGGAAAAGTAAAATAATTATATATCAGTTTAGAATTGGACATTCACTGGGAGAAAAGTTATTCAAGAAGGAGACTGTCTACTGATGTATCAATCAACCCACAGCGTTAAACGGAAATCCTTTCAGACCTGTATCATGACCTGAAAAGGTTTGGTATGACTGACCTTTCAGGTCACTTGACATACAAAAGAAACAAGTCCAGATCTCAGAGTAACACAAATAAACATTGTTTACTTTTACAGTGTGAACAGAGATATTATAAAATAGCTTCTGGCAAAGACGATGATCTGCTCGACATAAATCACATCATGCATCTGAGCTCTGACCATTGCGATTAACTGTACATGTGTCCAACACTCAAGTGTTTAAACCTCCCATTTAAATTTACATTTGCTACCAAGTTGTTTCTGTTATATAATTCAATAATATTTCGCTCAGGAATGAAATCAGTTCTATTTCAACTATCATCAGGTAGTTTGTGTTTCAACAGGGGAGGTAAATGAAATATTTCTGCAGGGGAAAAACACATGTATGGTAAGGCAATGGAGGCATGTGCCCACACAAACTGGAAAGAATCACTGTTATTGCTAAATTGTAGTTTGTTGCTGGTGAATTGTTGATTATTTTGTGTTATTGAAATAAAACATTGTGTTTGCCCTGGAAAACAGAATGCTTGTTCAACAAAAAGGTACTCATTGTGGAGCACAGAGTGTGGCCAACAGGCCTTCCATTTAGCTGTAAATGTCACACATCTGTATAGTATAGATTATTAAAGTGTTGCACAGTGGTTAGCAATGTGTGATATTATATAAAGAGAGTTCACAGGGTAAAGGTGACAAACTAAATACCTGCACTTCTATTTTAGGAATGTCTCAGCATTTCATGGTTTCTTTGTCATGTATTAAAATCTAACTATACTGATAGACTTAGAAAAAAATAACTATGAAATTTAAAGTCATGTGCGTAAGGTGACTTGTTTTCTTTACAGTGTGAAGAAATACATGATGATCATTAATACTGAACAAACTATTTAAGAACATTTCTAAAGGTGCTCTCACCCCTACAGAGGTAGGAAAATAAGTCTGCAAAAAAAGCTGCATAAAAATAAAAATCCTGCATCATAATCAGGATCTAACATTTGCTCTAATTTGAGAAAAACTCTTCTGTAAATGAGGATAAGAGAGCTCCACTACACAGACAAGTGATGTAAAGACTAAAGTGTGGATAAGAATGAGTAGTTTAATTTTACTGTCATGTGTGTTTGTGTGTGTGTGTGTGTGAGAGAGAGAGAGAGAGAGAGAGAAAGTGTGCAAGGATATGAATTTCGTGTGATGAGAGTCAAAATATTATATTTTCTCTGCTTTTTTGTCTCTTTTTCATCATCTATTTTTAGTCATCTCAGGAGAGTCTTGTCTTTGCCTCCAGTGAAAGGAAAGAAAAGGTTCAAGTGCTAAACTGATGAGACATTTTTAGGGTTGAAACTGTTCTAACTGCTTCTAATGGCAGCAATCTACTGTCTCCCATCTCCTGTTTGCATCAGCAAATTTTCTTTCAGTGCCACTGAGGTGGAGAAAGTGCTTTCAATCTGACGCTGTTAAGACTTTATAATTCACCCCCCTCATTACTGCTGGTTTGTTGCTGCCAAAAATATTTATATGAATGCTGGGCATTGATTTAAGTTTTGAATCAGCACAACAGCGACTCATAGAAATCCTAATAGTTTGTAGAGGTTTTGTAACACGTTGTCACACAATAAGGAAAATAATGCAGTCACAGATGTTGCTAAATTATTTGGAAGTTCAAGTGCATAAAAACTCACACTCATACAAATGTCAAGTTTAAGAATGAGGAACAGAAATGTGAGATGTGCAGGTGCTTTTAAATGTACGTTCAAAAGAAACTTTAATGTGCAGTATTTTACCAAGGTGGTGGGCTGTAAAGTTGTTTGTATTGTTGCTCAGAAAGAAAACAAATGATGAACAAATGCAGCCGTAAACTTTTATTGACGTTAGAAATACATCAGCATGAATTTGATGATTTTGATTGTTTGTTAAAAGTGACATCTGAACAGAAGATTGCCAGCAATTCTGTTTAATGTGATTTATTCTTGTTTTTCTCAGAAAAGTAAAGTCAAATCTGATCTCAGACAGCCTCATTTTTTTTATTTTGTTTACTTAGACCACATGAGTCACACAGCTGGACTTACAATTACTAGATTTAATTCACTTTTAGATTATTTTTGATAATCTCCCATTTTAAAATAGAAAACGTTGGGTTTACTATGATTTTAGAAGTGTTATATTTATTACTTTGTAATGGCCAACATTATCATAGCTACAATAAATGCATTGTGCACTGTTGGTAATAGATATTTTGTCTCAACTTGAGACTTTTTAAACTGGTCCATTGAATATAAGCTTACACAAACACAGTATTGTGATAGTAACTGGAGAGTCGTGGGTGAAGCAGTGTAGCAACCCAAATCTCTTTTAGAAAGGGTTATTAGTTCCTTTTGATTTGTGTTTGGCCGCTTGTCACCCAAACCCATTCCCTGAAATCACATCACTATAATGGTCTAATCAGCACTTAACGAGCCATGTTACATAAAATCAATGTAGCCTTCCGTTTGTGAATGCAGAATATTTGGAGGAGCTGATGAAGGCTCATGGCAGGCGGTGCTGTCAATAGGGCGCCGCAGTCACTGGACAAGCACTGGAGGATGCACTTGCTCTCTGAGCTCAGTGATCCTCTTGAGATCCAAGCTTTTGCAGCAAAATCTTTTGTTTTGCTGAATAATCTTATATTGATTTTAACAAGTTGTTAGGACCAAATACGGTTGTCAGGCTACTGCCAAATAACTCCTCTACCTGTCAAAACTCCAAGCACATGTTGTTCTATCTCACATTAAGACCCTTTGACCTTTCTTCCAGACATGTTACTATGGGAACATATGTGAATTACAGGATCAATTTAAGAGTGTTTTTTATTAGTTTTGCAACATTCCTACATACAGCAAACCAAGCTTTTTTACCATGTTTCATGCATACATTGCCTTGTGGTTTCCGTGGGAGGATGTGTGTCTGTGGAAATGCATATACATGACACATGCTATGCATCCCTCCTACATACATTTTGTCACATGCCAAGGCTGCATAGATGTGAAATTGTCAAAATACATTTCAAAACACTGTGATTATGGCAGTCTTCTATTGATGTGTAGAAAACACCATTGGATTAAATTTGATTTGATTTGTTGCCCTGTTGTATTACATGCCAAAGAAAGCCAGCAGGTCATTATGCTTAGTGGAATTCCAAACTAACAAACCAATTGAAGTTTATATTAAGAGACTTTTAAGTTGTTAATTTTATATCCATATATATATATATATATATATATATATATATATATATTGAAGTCAACTCAAGGGAAATTAATACATTTTCAGCAGGCATGGATTTGGGAACAGAGTGGAACATATCACAGAGCTACAGCAAACCCTTGTGGTGAAAAAATGAAGTAGCACCCAATAGTCTGCTGCAGGGGACTTCTAGTTTATTTTGATAGAATTTCAAGTCTATTATTTTGGATGATGAAGAAGAAGCAAAAGGAGGTTTAAAATCTATGTTTTTTTTGTTGTTTTTTTTTTGTTGTTTTTACTATTTTAGGTTAAAAGAAATATTGTCAGTGTCCAACAGGTCTACATCTTCTCACACTAATGGGGTGCAGAAGAAGCACGTCCTTCTCTTCATGTGAACCTCATCTCTTCTTCTCTTCTTCTCTTTAGGTAAGAACGTCTGAATAATAAAATAACACATATCAATCGCCCTGCTGACGTTTTGTAATCAGTGATTGTTTGTTCGTTTGTTTGGCACCCTGAAATGCTGATAAACCATATCCTGTGGCTCCTGCGCTGACAGGTGAGGCAGGTGGATAAATTGTCTGTGGCATCTTATTATTTTGCTCGAATGAAGTGATTCCAGCAGCCAATAATAGGAAGAAAGTCAGTATCTCGATGGGATGTATTAACAAGGTTCAGCGAAACCGTATTAAAAGGAAAAGGAAAAATTCCCATGATATATCACCAGCCTTCATTTAACCTGAGGCTTTACTGTGTTCAACTTGACTAAATATAATTTCTTTTTTGTAAATAAGCTGCCTGTATTTGTAGCATTTGGTATTAAGTTCTCATACTTTCACATTTGAATTAATTTATTTTTACGTTCCTGCCTTAATACGAATTTTGCCTCGGAGCATTCACAGAAACATTGAAATAAAGCAGCTATAGTAACTCTGAAAGGAGAGTTTTAAAACAATCCCTTATGTGTTAAAACTACAACTCCCTACAGCCCTGAACGCTAATACCCCCATAAGTAAAAATCGGATTGGTTTATCATGACCCACGTGATTAGATTGGACGTATCACGGAAGACCTCAACAGGAAGTAATATTGTCAGCTGTCAACGTGAGAGTTGAAAGTCAAGCAAAATCCAAGCCTTAAAATACTATGAAATGTGTCATTTTTTAGTGATTTGCTGATTTTACTACATGCTTTAGCTGTAGTGGGGTTTGTTCCCTCTCTTGTTTGGCATAATGTTTCAAGTTGTGTCTAAAATTCTCCCTACTTCATCATTTGCATCGGTTTCTTGGGGTATTTTCCCAGCTTTTCGACAATATTGTAAGAAGACACCAGCAAAACTACGAGTGTCCAATGCACTTTCGGGTAGTAAACTGGGAGAAGACGTGAGAATTCAGGTAATGATGCTATGAGTTTAAT
Source organism: Kiunga ballochi (assembly GCA_037177335.1). Lineage (NCBI taxonomy): Eukaryota > Metazoa > Chordata > Actinopteri > Atheriniformes > Pseudomugilidae > Kiunga > Kiunga ballochi. The sequence goes on along the minus strand of JBAMIG010000009.1, from coordinate 7,374,704 downwards.
TCCCACGCGCTTCGATGTTTGCGCTAATTTGTGCTAACAGCTATTTTACGCTATCATCCTTCTTTTTACAACCCAGTCGTGTTTTGTTTAAAAAACTAAACTAAAAAAAAAAAAAAAAAAAAACTTAAACACATTAAGTAAATTAAAACTGCTAACCTTCTGAAATGTATAATTTCCATTAAAATAGCTTTTTAAATGATAATTTTACTTATATTTTGGTCATATAAATTAGAAATAAAAACTATTCCCAGTAACCAGAACTAACTGATTTATTTTTATACTATATATTAAACTCTATTACATATTTTATACTATATTTATTTCTTTTTTCATGAGGGATGGGTTCGCTCAGTTAGAACACAGAAGACTAATGTTTTCCTCCATGTGAATGATGGAAGCTCCTTGCAGTCGTTGCAGGTGGTTGCTGGACCAAAGCTGAACGACCCGTAAGTAGCCTGCTCCCATTCCCCTCCAGAAATAATATTGCATAGTTGTAAAAAAAAATTTTTATGTCTTTTCCTCTAAATTAAGGTTGCTCACATTTGCTTGTGCAGTTGATGTCATTGGCACGCTTAAGAAAAGTCCACACCAAAAACAGCCATTTGAACTGGAAGCCACCCAAATCAATGTAATTGGAGAATGCAACCCAGTGGTAAGAACAAACTCATTTGAGTGTGTATCTGAGTGAATTTTAAAACCATGATATGAGTATATTGTCTTTGTACAAAATACAAAAATACATACAGTATCTTATTTTTCCTTTCTTCAAGGATTTTCCTTTTAAAATCAAAGAAAGACACAGCCTTGAGTACATTCGCCAGATTCCTCATCTAAGATGTCGAACAAATGCTTTTAGCTCCCTTCTGAGGATACGAAGTGAGGCTACTACAGCAATCCATTCATACTTCAAGGTGATAGCAGGATGGGATTACTGATTATTATAGCTGACTACAGATCAACAGCTGTCACAGATGTTTTGTTTTGTTGTGTTTTTCCTCCTAGAACAATGGCTTTGTGCAGATTCATACTCCAGTTCTCACTTCAAATGATTGTGAAGGGGCAGGGGAGCTCTTCCAAGTTAAGGCAAGTGTCTAAAAATGAAAAGTGCTTTTAGATTTGCTTTCCTAATTGTCCAGTGGAGCTTTAATCCAAACAGAGGCGCTACTGAAATGTGCATTAAATCTAAAATCTTTGCCTACGTGACAGCCATCTAGCTCTGAATATGTGGATGATGGAAGCTTTTTCTCCGTACCAGCCTTCTTGACTGTATCAGGACAGCTTCATTTGGAAGTAATGTCAGGGTAAGATAAATATAGCACATTTATTTATCTTGTAGGGATACTCTGGGGATAAATATTGCTTCATTTGCTTGCAGGGCATTTTCCAGAGTCTATACATTCGGGCCAACTTTTCGTGCAGAGAACTCCCAAAGCAGACGCCACCTGGCTGAGTTTTTCATGGTGGAGGCAGAGATATCTTTTACTCAGTCCTTGGAGGATCTCACCAAGGTACATCATATCATTACCATCAAATTTAACATTGCTCTGTTGTTGACATTTAATAATATCTGATAATTTGTTGAGTTATTTCACTAATTTAAATGTTTCCTTTGAGGTAGACACACGAGGCCCATTTAAATAAATAAACATGCATGTCCACAAAAATAAGGATGTGCATTTTGAACATCATGCATTGCTGCTATTCATAATTCCATTCATGTTTTTTGCTCAGTTGGTGCCTCAGAGTTCCCAGATTTTTTTTTCTCACACAGGTGCTTTTGCCATGTATATCATTGTTAATGTTGTTTTCCTCTAACTTCTTCTGCATCTTCTTCATCAGATGCCTTTTATTTGCCAGATGCAGTGTCATCCTCTTCCTGTTTGTTATCTTCTTCCCTGGTTTCTATTTAGCTATTTTGAGTTATTGAGCAACACTGCACCGCGATTTCGGTGGTATTGCTCCGTCTTAGGTAGCAGGTAGCTATGCCTTAGTGAAAACAGACCAAATTATGTGTAACTGATGCAGATAGAGGAACTGTCCACATGTGTGTGCATCTTTTGTTGAGCGTAAATGGGCCTTAATTAAGCCATTTTTACCGGAAATACACCTTCATAAAATGACTACTTCTATTGGAAAAAATGTATTCTAAAAAGCCAGTGTGACTTTTAACATTTGCTGTTGTGCTCTGATGCTTATGAAGGCTTTAATTATTAAACTCTGCCTTCTCCTTAGGTCATGGAGGACATGTTCAGATCAGCCACTGAGCATGTATTGACTCACTGTACGCAGGATGTGGATTTGTTTCACAAGCATGTGACTCCTGGTTATAGGGTGAGTCCTGAAGGACACTTGCTTAGCTTGAGTACCGACCCCCACTCTTTACACTCAGCAGCTATAACTGCATCTGACTTTATAATTATCTCTGCTTACATTTTTTTTCTCATGCATTTATACCTCTTTAGGATACTGTGGATGCTATGCTGAGCAAGAGCTTCCCTGTGTGAGTCTGTTTCTAAATGTTGCATTTAACAATCCATCATTTAAAGTATAAAGTCACATGTTCAAGGCTTTTTAATGTGTGTTTGTGTCTTCTTTAAGGATTACCTATAGTGAGGCTATAGACATTTTAAACCGCAGCTCAGAGAATTTTACCTTCCCCACGGATGTAAGTGGGTTTTTTTTATTTTCTGTGACAGAACAAACTAATGGATACCAACTGTCTTATCCATAGATGTCCACATTGACTTTTGCTCTTTTTTTCTGTAGTGGGGTTGTGATCTTAAGACAGAACATGAGAAATACCTGGTAAAACATTGTGACAACATTCCAGTATTTGTCACTGATTATCCTTACGACCTGAAACCCTTTTATGCAAGAGACAACCAGGACCATCCAAAGCATACAGTAAGACATGGTTGCACTGTAACTTCCTTCCTCGTAATGCCAGTTGGGCCATTGCACTGATTTATCTATCTGAGCTGACTTTGACTGTTGTTTGTGTGCAGGCAGCTGCAGTGGACCTTCTTGTGCCAGGAGTTGGAGAGCTCTGTGGGGGCTCGCTAAGAGAGGAGAGGTTGAATCTACTAAGGACTCGACTGGAAGCGTAAGATTGCAAAGACATCAAGACAGACAATAAAAGGGTCATTATATCCCCGAAAGCGGCATTACATCCACCACCGCAGATTGGCTGTGTGAACGCGATAACTTCACAGGCCTTTGTTGGATTTCCTTCACATAGAATTACATTACACTACGAGAGGCTGGACTGATTAGATTTTCAGCATTTTTGAATGATAACTTCTGCCACCAGGGGGAGTTTAATGTAAAAATTGTCATACTTTTCATTATAACTCAAATTATAACTCATTATAACACTAAATGGCTTCTTGCTACATGTTATACTTTGAGTTTTATGAAGTTCATAAATTTGCCACCAGGGGGAGTTTGTGTTGAAATTTGATGTTTTTTCTTCATTTAATAAATTTTTTAGACATAACATTTCAACCTTTGGTCCCATCTAGGTGAAACCAAATATAAATGAAGTGACTAGTGATAACACTTCCTTTTGTTGTGTGTATAAACCCAACATTTTCCCAGTAGGGGTAGCTTTTAATAGAAAATGTCACATTTTTGGCTATATCTCCACAACCGTTTGTCCTATTCACATTAAAACAAATGGAAATGAGGCAACTTATCACATTTCCTGTAGTTAATTGTGTGTGTGCTAACCCCTAAGGTTCCAACAATTTCCACTAGAGGGACTTTTTATAAAAATTTCACATTAGAGCTTTGCAACAGATGTTGTATGTTGTATTGGTTGATGAAAGAAAACAATTAGCTCGGCCAATATTTGTATTATTTTCTGGCAAAAATAAAACAGAAATTTGCAATCTCCCATTTTTGAAGACAAAAATCTAACAAACAACTTATTTATATGGTTTGATGCTCCATAATTTATATTGGGGTGGCATCGAGGATTGGGGGGCTTTCGGGGATATACCTTGCCTAGTTCAGAGTACGTGCTTGTTCACACGTACTGTATTTAGCTTTATAAAATACAATTTTATAATGTATTATAACATTGATTTAGTATGTAAAAATGTTGCCATGAAGAAATGTAGATCTTTATTTGATTTCATAAACTGTTGCATTTTCAGTAATACTGTCTTCTTTTATAGGGTTGGATTAGAAGACGCCTACAGCTGGTATAAAAACCCAACACATTTACATCAGCAGTATTATAGAAGAAACAAGATCACTGAGTTCTAAAGGCTGCTTTGTGACTTTGCAGGTATCTGGATTTGAGACGTTTTGGCTCTGTCCCTCATGGCGGCTTTGGACTGGGATTTGAGAGATACTTGCAATGCATTCTTGGCGTTGACAACATTAAAGATGTGATTCCTTTTCCAAGATTTTCCCATTCATGTCTTCTATAAAAGAAAGATCTGAGCCTTTGAAGGACTCGTGAAGTTAACCTAATCAGTTGTTTGGTATCTGTCTGTGCTCAAACAGGAAGTACATGCATCTCTCAAACACATGATTTCTACAATGTAAATAAAATGTGTCCAAATGAAAAATGTTGTCCTTTTGTGCATTATGTTTTGCATATGCTGTGTCTCCTGTCCTCATGCAGTCTTCATCATCAGCTCAGATATTAGGCTGTATTCCACAAGATGGTGCTTTTTCACTGTCTTCCAAAGACTTTTTGTTTTTACTCATCCAGGAAAGTTGATTCTGTTAACTTTTCCTTTTCTTCCCAAAACAAAACATTTTAAATTTACAATAAAGTGGCTCTTTTTGTAAATGACAGCATTTAGTTTGTAATATAAAAGTGTGGCAGTGTTGCATTTGTGTTAACACTGGCATTAATGTTTTTGCACCGATCAGAGCACCCTGAAACAGAAGACGCCAAGGAGAAATACCAGTATGGTTGCACATCTTAAAAGAGAATGTAGAAAAGCTGAACGTAAGTGGAGGAAAACAAAGCTTCAAATTTATTATAAACTGTACAAACAAAGTCTGCAAAATTATAACAATGAGCTGTGCAAGGCCAGAGAGCGGTATCTATCTCAGATGATT
>JBAMIG010000009.1:7356649-7369525 GCA_037177335.1 Kiunga ballochi | reverse complement strand
ACATCTGCAGCTCATTCAGAACTCTGCAGCTCGAGCTTTAACAAGGACTAAGAGATCTGAACACATCACACCAGTTTCAAAATATTTACACTGGTTTCCAGTTCATTACAGAATAGATTTTAAAACCCTGCTGATTGTTTATAAATCCCAGAATACATCTGTGAAATGCTCAGAATATAAACCAAACAGAGCTCTTAGATCCAGATGCAGGTCAGCTGGTCCAGACCAGAGTCCAGACTAAGCATGGAGAGGCAGCATTTAGCTGTAATGCTGCAAACATGTGGAACAAACTGCCAGTAGAGATTAAACTCTCACCAACTAGACTTTTAGATCCAGGTTTAAAAAAAATTCACGGACCCGCAAATGAAATCTGCATGTTAACTTGATCAGATGTGCTTTTAATGACTTTTGTTGAATTAATTTTATTGTGATTTTTGCTGTTTTTATTCTTTACATCTGTAATGCTTTTACTGTTTCTATGTAAAACACTTTGAATTGCCCTGTGCATGAAAGGTGCTGTACAAATAAACCTGCCTCGCCTTGTAAACAACACACTGGTGGAATAAACTGGTTGTTTTCACACTGGTGCGGGTGTGTTTTGTTGCAAGCTGTGCGTCCATCCTGTTCATCCCAGCAGCCCATCCCTCTCTGCGCTGTGGGCGTGGTATGAGTTGGGAAAACAAACTGCAGACAGGGTCTGATACTTCCTCACACTGCATCAGTTTAGTTTTCCCCCTTCGGCTCCCGCAGTTTGCAGATCGCGCGCGCGTGCTTTCTCACAGAGTCCACTTGCGCCGTGTTCTGAAAACTGGCTTCGTAAAGCGCCGTCAGGAACGGATGGTTACATCTCCGACCGGCACTGCTCTGATTTTCATCAAATGGGGGGTGCAGACTGCAACAGACGGAGCCAAACGCCGACAGCACTTTGAACGGGCTCGTCCTCTGGAGCCGCGTCATGCACTAGCGGCGGACTGCGGTGCAGGAGCGACAGGAAGCGGGGGACACTGGCAAACATGAGCGGCGGGGAAATCATCTTCCAGGGGTGGCTGAGAAAATCACCTCCAGAGAAAAAGCTCAGGAGATATGTAAGCTGAAACACACTTCCGCTGAGTTTCTCTGCGTCACTTAAGTTTAACTTGCACAGTTTCAACTCAGTTTTACTGGTTGACCTTATTTTAAGCTGCAGGTTGTGTCACATGTGAAGTCCAGCTGTAGCAGGTGCATCCTTCCTTTAAATCTAGACCACATGTCTATTATGGCCTGTTGAAGAGCACCTGTTCTTCCTACCTCCAGGCAATAAATGATAATTAATGTTTGAACAAACACAACTCCTGGATTTGACATGAGAGCCACACAGATAGTGATAACATGGAGGTAAGCCTGTATAATTCCCTACAGCTGTCTGTGATTTTGACTCAAGAGCTCTCACATTCACAAACTGTCATTTGGCTTTATCCGGGTATGATGATGTAATGTCTAATCAAGCAGTGATGTTGACTATTCATTGCCATGTTGACTAATGTCACAACAGTGATGATAAATGCACAGCGTTGGAGTGCCTTAATAAGGCTTTATAAGCCAAAGCCGCTCGTCTCTTGTTGGGTGCTGGGCAGGAGAATGGCTGCAAATCAGATAATAGGATTTATGGAGGCAGATAGAACCATAAGACAATCTACTATAAATACAGCTGTCTACTGTTTATGTATGGTGTTGCATTACGAGACCTCTTCATGTTCCTGCTAGCTTGCTTTGCCATGATGTCATCTCTCTGTTTCAATTGGAAATCCATCTTTGAATGTCTTCAAATGCAGCCCGTATCCTGTCATTTCCTCGTTGTCTTCCACTTAAAGCTGTCCATGTTTACACAGGGAGCCCTGTGCATTGTATGGATCAGCAGCTGCAGTCGTACAGGGAGGGAAATGGAGAATAATATTAAAAAAAACTAAACAAAAGAAACCCTTGCATGGTTACAGATCTTTAGTGGGGGGACTCACAAGACTGAAAAATGGCCTGTGGGCAGGAGAGCAGAGCTCCCAGCCTTCTCACCCTGTGAAATAACCTGAAAACAACTACACACATACTCTGTTTCAACAAGAAAACAGTCATGAGATAGTGTCCAGAGCATGCAGACTTGTGAATGCGATAATCTGTCCATCTGAAATTCCTTCCACTTAAAGTCAGACTATGGACAATCGGGGTCATTTACTCGCCAGTATTACTGTCATCTGACGTGGTTAAGTTAATGTAGAACCTTTTCAGATGTGGCTTTCATATTCTCAGAGACCTTCCAGGCCGAAGGTGTGTTTGTTTGGGAATGTGGAGGCAAATTTCATCAGTCTGTCATTACTAGTGGTGGCAGGAATGCATTGTTTCACAGCTGCAAATGCAAAACTCTGCAGCAGTTTGTAACGTGCCACGTGTAGTCGGGTGATTATTTGCAACAATAAAAATGCATTTTAATCCTTAACAACACATTTCCTGTAAATATACAATCTCTTTTGACCACAGTGTTTCCTAAGCCAGATGAAGCCTGGCCAGATGTTAATCAGTATTTTAGCTGGTAAAATGATGAGTCACTATAGTGGAAGAAAAAAATTGTGTGTGTGACCTTCCACTAACAATACTGGAACATGTAGCGCGCTGCTATGGATAGTCAGCGCAGATAGTTAGAGTTGATTCCATTCCAGCTGGTCTGGTATGCAAATAATATGCAAAGCAACGCAGTGTCAGTTAAGGCCTGGTTGCAACCTGTGGCGAGGAAAGGAAACACGTTCACAGCCACAAGCAGGCTTCACCCTCGTTAAATGCTTTCTAATTGTTCACAAATGTGATCAACTCTCAGCAGTGACTCACCTTACAACAGCCCCTTGCTCTATAAACACATGACGAGTATAAACTTGTGTCCCCCTCAAGCATGTGACAACCGTGCTGCAGATGTGCAGCCAGTTTTTGCATACAGTGCCTTTACACAATGCAGGAAAACAGTCATGAATCACTGAATCACTTGGTTAGAGTTGCTTTTTTCAGAGCTGATTAAGGTTCCCGAGATGGGGAGTGTTTTTAAGGCTGAGTGGGAGTGGCCTGCTTGCTTTTTTTGAACGATGTCCAGAAAAAGCAAAGGGGCCATGAAAACAACGGACAAATCCAGCACTTACCCAGTGATTCCTGCGTAGTTCATTTCAGGTCATTTTACTCGTCAGTCAGTGGGGAGACCATGTGCTTCATCTGTTCCCTAAACAAAATGTCTTTGTTGCTGTTTCACAACAAATAGCTTCCATCTCACTAAATAAATGTGCTGCAGGAAAAAAGTTAGACGACTAGTCATAGCTTTTCTTCTTTGATTTTCAAAATAAGACGAGAAATTGCCCCAAACCTCTTTGTCGACCCTTTTCGTGTAGATGAGCATGATGATACGTCATCTGAATGAATCATGCACGCATGAATCTTATTTTACATGCGCGGGATGAATCATACATGCTCTCTGGAAACGGATCCTGTTCTCAGGTCAGGATCAAGCTGCAGCTCACTAAGCCTTCCCCTATGTGTGTGTTCTGATGCCTGACACCACAAACATGTCAGTTAAGATACTGTAAAGCATTGCCACATTCCAGACGGATCATATCGACAGGGAAGATATCTGCTTGTCTCACAGTTTTGTCTTTATGGGTGGCACACGAGTAAAAGGCATTGGGTCAGTCAGTGACTTCTGAAGGCAGACATCGCCCCGTTGAGCAGCAGCAGCAGCAGCAGCCCATGTCCCGATGTCAGCTGTTGGGTCTGCTGTTGTTTTGCAGAGGGGCTTTGGGAAGTCCTTGCCCTCAGAGGTCAGCTCTGAACGCCTCCCAGTTCCTGCTATGACAGACACCCAGTGCTCGCACAGGCATTTTCTTTGTTCCATTTCATCTGTGGGCCTTTTCCCATAAAGTGCAAAACTGGGGTGACATGGTGTGAACGTATTAAGGTTTACTATGAAGGTCCTTCAAAGTGGCTCCTTGTTGTTGACCTTGAGCCGTGACGTTCCACCATCGTCATTGTGTCATTACATGTGGCTTCCTACATAGCAGACTTTGCACATCACACTAGAAGCATTTCTTCTTTTAACCAGAACACAAAGGAATAGAATTATTCCTAAAAGTATTTTTTTGTTTGTAATCCTAAAACATACTGAACTTCTATTTGTCTAACCTTCCTGTTGCAATTTTCCCACATTCATCCATCTTAGTGAAAATCCAGTTGTGGGTCTATTTACACCCTTGTCACAATATCCTGCCCTCTGCCATGAACTCTTGAATTTGGCCTGTGAGATTTTGGTCCAAAATGTAATTATTTCACCAACAGCAGATGCCAGACTTCCTCTGGATGGTACCTACAGGAAGTGTTGTGACAGAGGTCCCATGACAGGGAAAGAAATTAAATTGGTCTGTGAGTATATAAATGCATTTCCATCTATCAAGACTTTATCAACTGAGCTTAAAATAGTACTGTTCTGGAGGAAATTAGATCCCATTGATTTTCCTCCCCCCCCTCTTGTGATTTGGAAAGCAGTGAGAATGTGCTGCTCCCTATTTGCTGAACTCTCAGAAAGCCCACTAACATCAGAGTGATGGCTTCATATGATGAAGCTAATAATAAAAATCCGCTGCACAACATAAACAGCTGGTCTAAATAATGTTTGCTGATCCAAACCTGATAGTTTTTGGAAGATTGTGTACTAGTAAGATCACTATTTTGCAACAGCAAGACAAATCAGTTATTTTTATTGGTTTTTGGTTTGTTGTCTGTTCATCAAAGTGTTGCTGTGTTCCTCTATTTTTGTCAGGTGCCATTATTATCGCTGTCCACAGCAGGAAAAGGCTTTCAGTTCTTTATTTAATTTTAAAAAAAAAGTTTTATTCTGTTTTTGTCTTGATAATTAAGTTCAAGTGTAAACTGATACAGTAATCAGGAGGGATAAGATGTTAAACTGGGTTACTGAATGGACTCATTAGATTCCCTTTCTGAAAATGCTGTGATGTTCTGATGTAGCTCTGTAGAAATTCCTCATTCCTCCTAATCGGTATCATAGGAAAACAAGGTCAATCTAAAAATACAGCAAAAATAAAAGTTTTTAACTTGTAAAAACAAAAGTTGATGTTGTGAATCTTATCTGAATCATTAACATTTGCTTTTGTTCTTTATGATGTCAGAAGAATCAATGGCAAGAAGAATATTTCTGACTATTAAACAAAGGCTGTGCACATACTAAGTGGATTAATTTCCTTGTCAATAATGATTACTGATGATTACTATTACAAAAATATTCTCATTTGAGAGATATTGCCTTGACATTAGGTTCTCCTTAATAGGCTGAAATGATCTTGTGTTTTTCTATATTTTCATTTTAGTTTCTCTGTTTAACACCATAACTTGCTGTCTGTAGGAGAGCCGGAAACATAAAAACAAAGTACCTTTTTGCTGTGGTAATGGTACATGAGGTTGCAGTAGTCAAAGTGAAAACCGCTGTTTGTATCACAGGAACAAAATAAAATTGATTACGTCAGTTCAATGGAAAAAAACATTGTTTTGTTTGTGCGCTCGTAAATCCCCAGGTAAATGGTGTCAAATGACATGACTGAAATGTGAATATTATGGTTTTTAAGTACTTTAACATCCTTATAAAAAAGGTTTGGCGTGCCCCTACCTGAAATGTGTAATTACTGAAGGAATTGTTTCCTCTGAATATTGAGACATTGCTGACTCACTGTTATTCAGCTGAGGTCGGCTAAAAATAAACTGCATATTTTTGTCAGTCCTTAGTTTAAAAAAAATCATCTGGCGTGTATATGTGTCAGTGGTTATTCAAATAACACATTAGTCTTTGGTGGTGCACATTTTAGCTAAATCTGAACAATATAGAACTTTACTGAACACATTAAAAAATATCATTTAAAGCAGAGATAAATAGCATCCAGATGCCGTCAGATAAACACGATCTACATAATGCTGAAATACAGATAAAGGTCATGCATTTAAGCTTTAAATTACTTGACTCTGCTCTGAAACGAACATCAACAACCCTATAAGTTGACAGCGTTATCTTCTAAATGTTGCTAAAAATTCACAGATTCACTGCAAATGCAAGAAAACAGCAACATTTTTCTAGCTAAGGGCTCATAAATGCTGTTCATATAACAGGTAGGATTATTGCAAACCTAACAAAGACCATCTCTCATCATTCTCAGTATTATAATAAAGTAAACAGAAGGATTTAGTTTTAGCATAACATTTTTAAACATATTCCTCCACCATAAAGTCTAAAATGTATTCAATATTATTAACAGCACATCCTTTGATAGTTTCCCCATTCATTACAAAAAATATAATTAATGTATTTGTATTTTAATCTGAAGCATTTTTGTCATTATATCATACGTTTTGTGAAATACAACATATTTCTTTCTTATTTCAGTAAGACTGTCTCTAAACACAGCTTTGTATCAATGTAAAGTGTTGTGTGAAACATTTAGACATTCTAACTGAAAGGATGCACACAGCAGTGTGAGGAGGAGTGATGTTCCAACAGGTCACATCTCTTGTATATAAATGTCTTCTGTGAACTGTATCCTGTGTTATTTATTCCGTGTTATGCCTGATTCAAAGCCACCTTGCAATGATTTGGAAAGAGCAAGAGATGCTCTCAGCACGCTCCATACACAGAGCTGCTGCAGATGGCAGAAGCAGGGGAAGCGACACAAAGAGTTCTGATTTAAAGATAATGCTTTCCACTAGTCAGATTTTCAGACTGGGCTCAAACTTAATAAGCCCACCCCCCTCCCCGAAACAGAGACAGTGAGAGATTAGTCATTTTCCACATAATGGAAGTATTGAACTACAAACTGGAGCTGATTATTTCTGCTGACAGCTTTTCAGAGGTTATTTATCATAGATGTGCAGCACATTTTGTAGATCATTGTCCCAGTGAAGTGAGTGAACGAGAAGTGTGGATGCCAAATGCAGCATCTTCTGTCTTCACACCTGTCGGATGGAGCTTTATATCACGGTTGTATGATGCATTGTATGTGGAACCAGCTTGTTTGCTATAGCATCATAAAAGGCTCCGCTCTGCATGCAGGGACTAGGTCCCAAATGGGTGCCTTGCTTTAAATGGGAATGTGAATTTACAAATTGTGTGGAATGGAAACATCGGCATTAATAGAATTAAGGGTTTTTACCTTTTGTCTTTCGGAGAGGACTGGGTCTGTTAGTGCGCACTCAGAAGCTGCTGCTCCACCACCTTCTCTGTTAGCAAAATAATTTACAGGCTTGTTTTGTTCTTCCCATTGTGTGTTTTATATTACAGTTGCCATTCATCCATTAGTGCTTTGACTGTTTGCGTTTTACATCTTTCCATGTTTACTTTTACTGGGCATGTGGATGGGCTAAAGCTGTCCTCAACCCCTTGAAAATCTGGATCTCCTCATCTGTCAGGACAGGTAATGGGTTGAGGCTGTTGCAGCTGCTTACTTTTGGCACAGTGTTGTTTGTGACCTGAATTTATTGGAAATGTGCCAGAAGGGTCTGTTTTAAACCGTGATGGGGACAGCTGTCTGGTTAACGTCTCACTCAAAGTTAAGATGTACACCTCCTATGTAAACGATATGCTACTTCCTAGAAACCCTGTGTAGTTTATTTAAGCTCACAATAACTAATACCAGACAGCTAAACGCAGTTGCATGACATTTGTATAGCACGGAATAGAAATCACAGGTTCTTAAAATGGTTCGTGTTGCGCCTCTTTGGCAGAAAAAAACATTTCTCTTTTAGAGGAGATATATACAAGTTAAGGGAGCATCGGATTTAAAAGCAGCTCTATGAAAATGTGAATTTTTATCGTTTTTTTTATATTCTGTAGGAATGGAAATGAGATACTTGTCAAATGAAAGTGAGCTGCTTTGCTGCACTTGTCGTCCCACTATTGATTAGAGCTATATTATTGTGCTGTTTTTCATCACTAACAGTAAATATCACTAAAGTAACAGTAAAGGTGTAGCAACCTCTTGTGATAAATTTTAAAAAATTGTTCAACATAAATATTTGAATATTTTCTAATACATTTTGTGCATTACCTTTTAAAATAAAACCAAAAAGCTTTAGGATTAATCCAATTAGCTCTTCTTTTGCTATAACTAAGCACCGGCTAAGCTCTGTTGCAGATGTGCCAAACTAAATTTAAACACCATCAAGAAAAGATGCCACAGTGTGACCTTTTCTTTTTTTGAGTTGTCCAAAACAAGGTGGCCGAAGGCTCTGACCCAGCTCCACAGTTCAAGTGTTTGAGCAGCTGTGAAGAGAGTGTGTGTGTGTGTGTGTGTGTGTGTGTTCAGCAGCGAGTAATTTAAGAAAGGCCGAGTCAAAGACAAGCTGTTGTCTCCATCTCCATTGCTTTATTGGGACCAGAGATAAAAGGACCTTTCTATGCTCTAGCCTGAATAACATACATGTTTAGCATGTATGTTTGCTCATGCACATTTAAAAACATGTTGACTGATTTTTATCATCCCACCTGTTGACACAGCCTACTACTATCCAAACACATTGGCCAATTGCTGCAAAAGGCACACCTTGGATAATTGTTTAGCCCATGACCATCTCTAAGCTCGCTGGTCTGCTTTATTGGGTTGGCAGAGTGATAAAGTCAGAATAAACAGGTGAGACTGTGACATTACACATGTTTTTCTGTGACTTATGAAAGGTTTATCATTCTCGTTTTTATTTATAGGTTAAAAAGTCACACCGAATATCTGTATTAATTTTTTTGTGAAAAGAAAATATTATTTGTACATTTCCCCCCCCTTTTTTTCAACAGAAGAGTTATTTTGCTTTCTGCTAAGAATGTAGGAGGAGGAGGGGGGGCATGTCTACTTATCAACATCCAAAGAAACAAAAGAAACCGGTCCAATGGACAAGTTTTGATCTTATTTTTAGAAAGCAAAGATTGTTTTGTTATTCGATGTTTTTCTTCCCAGTAATCTAAAATAGATGCAGACATGTTATCTTTTATGCTCTACTGGTGTCTCTGTAGCTGGCTGCCATCAGCACAGGATAAATGAGACTGCTGGAACATGGGAAGATCAAGCCTTTATGGGGCGATTGAACAAGACTGAAGGGACTAAATGCCGTGCATCCATTTCTAAGGGGGGGATGCTCTCTTTGCTGGAGGGCTCAAACTGTTTGCAGACAATCTTTTCTTAGTTGTGATTATTATATTTGAAAAAAGAAACACTTGAATCCTAAGTGGGATCCTGAAAGCAATTATCTTTGCAGAATGATTTTGGTTTGGTTTTGCACTGTGTTAGTTCTCTGCTTTTGCTTTTAACCTTTACTTGACATTGATCCCTCCTGCAGAAGGAGCAGGTCAGCACGAACCAACACCGGTACATGGCAGTCACAACATGCCCCCTATGGTTTGCAGCATGGACCATTCATACTGACGGCGTCAACAGAACTGTTCCGAAAATAAACCAACTGTTTGATAGCTTGTTAGTTTATTTATGGTGCAATGAGTGGCCTGGTTCGAAGCTCTCTCGGTGGTCCTGAGTACTGTCTAGTCCACTTGTTATCCAGGCCAGTTCTTCTACACTGAGCCCCCTCCTTTTTTCCCTTTTTCTTTTCCTCTGAACAGTTATGCAGCCTAAACCAAAGCCATGAGGGGGAGGGGAAAGAGATGGGAGTTCAGCCTAGTTTTACAGCATCGGCCCTCACTTCCCAGTGTTTAGACAGTGATCGATGAGCTTAGACATGCTCTGTAGGACAGGCAGTGAGTGGCTTAGCTCATTTTGTTGTGTCCTCCTCTCCCATGATTTACTTCACCAGGAAAGTTTGCTCATATATGAAGGGCCGTGCAAGAGACACATAAGGAAAAACTGTAGAGTCTGTTGTTTTGCTGAATCTTATTAGAAATCTAATGCAGAGCTTAACTGGAAGAAAAAAACATTTACTTTCAATATTCAGATTAAGCTATGAATCGTTTCCTTTTCGGACATTAATTTATTACACTTTTACTTTGCCGCTCCTCCTAAATGAATTGAGTTTTCCTCATATTTGATCGCTGCCCTGGTTTAATGTGCTGGCCACAGCTGATGGATGACAGGAATAACCCAGCCGAGTCACACTGACCCTTTTAAACTGGGCATCTCTCCAGGTCTTAATTAAGCGAAGCACTCAATGTCCAGAAAAGGCACACATATTTAAATGGTCCTCACAATTTTCTAAATGCTGAATCAAATGAGTCTGTGGATCAGAAAGGGAAAAAAAAAAACACTGTTGTGATGTTGTTTGTATTTCTGTAAAATAAGATTAACTGGAAACGCGCAGATGGAGCCATGGGGAGTATTATTATGACCATTCTTGGAATCTGTTTCACCACACCCTTCGCTGTTAAGATGTGTATTAGTGAACTTTCACAACAACTCCTACACTCATAGATGACCTAATACAGAGTTTTCCACGACAGCCCTGCTGATCTGGCCTGATGAGAAATATTATCATCATACTTCTTTCTGCTTTTTAAAGCTATGGCGTGTCGCTTCAGTTATATCAGCTGACTAAAAATGAAATGAAAGGCTTCGAGCCAAACACCTCAGGAGGGCTTTAGCGACACAACAAAGATAAGATCACAACCTCCACTTCCTGGAAAAAAAAGAAGCAGCACAAGTAATTTGATGTCAAACGCTTAAGAAAATGTTGAACAAGGTACTTGATTGTTCTTCTTGCCTCAAAATAATTGTCTTTATGGGATGATAAAAAGTCAAATATTTAAAAATATTATAGTAGACATTTATAAATATTAGAATCTATATCCAGATTACAAACAAACACTTGTTTCTGCACCAAACAATAATATGCTTGTAACGCAACATTAAGAAGCTAAAACAGAAAAATGTCCATTTTCTTTTAATAATTTAATTTAGAAGAACTTTTGCACCTTTTTTAGGGATGAATGCGAGTCCAGATCTGTTAGCGGGATTACCTGGAAATACACAAAATGTAGTAAGGATATCCAGCTGGTTCAGATTGCAGATTGTAAATACGTGCTGCAGCGGCATTTTAAACTCTTTAATTTTCATATTCAGCTGATGGAAACTTGACCTTTCTGAAGCAGGAAGTGACCATATTTGGAGAAAATATTGAAGTTTTTTTTTTATAGCTGATTGAGGGAAAGGCATAAAACTCTGAAACTGAATCTCTGAGAGGATTATTTTATTATTATTTTCAGAACCACCAGTGTACTTCATCAAGCTGATGACCCATAATGTCCTGTGAGAAACCTGATGACGTATTTGAAGTGTTCGCAGAGCGTCCCTTCATTCGCTTCATGTCTGATTGACGGATGGCTTTATGAATTTTACAGGATTATTTAATAAAAGTCCTTAAAGACGCAATGTGCATGCATACTTTCTGTACTTGAGATCTCCCTGACAGCATCTATAAGTCATTGTTTATCTGAGTAGAAGGAAAACCTCAGCAGGAGCAGTGCTTTTTCTTGGCTCAGACATGGGTACAAATCTTCATTATCAGTCATCACTTTCTATCCCCCTGACCAGTCTGCATTAATCTTTGCGTATCAGTGTTATTTTTTGTTCTGTTAGCTAAACATTGATGACTTTGCAAATACTTTCCTCTTTGGTGCTTTAAATATTCTGTACAGAAGACAGATTATATAGTTTGCCATGGGAAATTGTGATTCTAGTAACACACTTGTTTGCTATCAGCAACCCCCCAAATAAATAAAATATAAAGATATGGCAACAGGATTCTGGCTTTTTCTCATTCTGTCAGTGTATGTGTCTTACCTGACAGGGAAGCCAAGAGAGCTACTTTGTCATCATTTTCTCTGATGCATCTCGGCGCTAATGGCTTTTCAAAATAGAACATTTATATTCTCACTTCCAGGACAGATTAGGAATATCTCTAATGGGTTGGATTTGTTTTAGTTTTTGTGTGTAAAAATGTGCAGAGAGGGAACAGGAGGTGTTAGCCTTGCGGCAGGCTCTGTGTTGATGGCGGGAGAAGGGGGTGCTACAGGATCCTGTGTGTCAGCAGCCTGCATGTGAGACATTGCCTGGTGGAAGTGCATCACTGGCAGATGTCCAAAAAGCCCCTGCCCCCCTCAGCTCTTCTTTACGCCCCTTTTCCCTTCCTGGTCTATCTTCCTCTTTTGTTTTGCAGCACAGAGAACACAGAGTCCCTTTAGACAGCCACTGGAAAACCATATGGAGCTATTATGATGAAGGCCACACGTCTTCCTGTATGCCTTTCCAGTTGAGAAATAAAGCGATGCTATTGGTTTGACACTACGGCATCACGCTGTAGTTTTATTGCTAGTCCTGCTTGCTCTGTTAGACCGATGCCTCGGCTGCCTTTTATGTGGTTAATTTTTGCATTCTTAGAGAAAATGTATCATGAATTAAACATTTAATTGTGATTGGACTAGAGAGGTGTGATTTACGACATGTGCAGTTTCCTGATGAAGCTGTCTTAGAGGAACGTTATTTCTTTGCTTTGTTCATGGAGAAATATCTGCACAGGAAATGCGTTAGGAAGGAGTAAACACCTGCTGTCCCCCTTCCCCCCATGGCTGCTAACATAGACATGAACCACGCACAACCACACGTTTGCTCGAATAAGCACTTTCTCCTAAGTCTACACGAGCAACAGTTAACCCCACAACTGGAATCCAGCTGTTCAGTGTTACCACAGCAACTTTTTACCTCAGAGTAAGAAAGTCAAAGGAACCATACTTTTTTTTCCACCACTACTTTACCTTTTTTCTATTTGTTTGAGCTTAAAATGCAAATGGATTTTATTTTGCTTTAAAAAAAAAAAAGTGTGTGTGTG
>JBAMIG010000009.1:7328096-7356549 GCA_037177335.1 Kiunga ballochi | reverse complement strand
AAAATGTTTTATCTAACGATACATATACGTAAAATATGACTCAAAAGATGCTTTCTTTTGGTGCAGTTAGGTAATATTTGTACTTTTATCATCTCTTTTCCAGGCATGGAAGAAGCGTTGGTTTATTCTTCGCAGTGGCCGTATGAGCGGTGACCCTGACGTCCTGGAGTACTACAAAAATGACCGGTCAAAGAAGCCCATCCGAGTGATCGACCTGCACTGCTGCCATCAGGTGGACGCTGGTCTGACCTTTAAGGGGAAGGAGTTCCAGGACAGTTTTGTCTTTGACATAAAGACTTATGATCGCACGTTTTATCTCGTTGCTGAGACTGAGGAAGAGATGAACAAGTGGGTCCGCTCCATCTGTCAGCTTTGTGATTTCAACCCGTCTGACGATGGTCCTGGTGGGTATTACTGACCGATCCTCAGTTTCGCTGTTCCTTTTTTTTTTCTTTTCACGGCAAACAAGAAGTCAATCTCTACATCTGCTGTTGCTACGGTTGATACTGAATTAAGTCATGCTGAGATGATTCATCATTTTAAAATGTTGGTGAAACTGAAATCATTTGTTTTATATTTCTATTATATATCATGGTGTGTTTTGGACTCATACTTATAGCGCTTTTCCTGTCTTAGTGACCACTCAAAGCGCTTTACACTATGTAGTCACATCCACCCCTTCACACACACACTCACACCCCGATAGGCACATCGGGGGGCTAGTTGGGGTTCAGTGTCTTCAGCATGTAGTCAGAGGAAGCCTGGAATTGAACTCCTAACCTTCTGGTTGACAGACGACTGCTCTTCCACCTGAGCTACAGCTGAGTAGAATAAGTCACGGTGCAGAAAAAAAAAGATGCAACAACTTAAACTGTTGGAAATAGGGAAACCGTACGCCCTAAACAATACACCTTTGCAGTTTCTTTATATAATAATGATAACACTGGGAGTCTTACTTTTTAGAAAGAGCTGCACAATTTCATTGGCTCTTGCATTTTTTTTTTGCTTTTTCTTTTAGACCATTTGAGCAGCTGGAATAAGAACATCCCTGCTATATAAATGGACAGTGCTTATAATCATTATTGATTTTTTTATTTTATTGTTTGCTTGTTGTTTAAAATAAAGTAAAATAAAGTTTCAGGATTTTTATACAGAAAAGATTGGGAATTGTTAGCCTTAATATTTTTACGTTCAGGTTCAAGTTGATGTTTTTGTCACAGCTCTTCCTGCAGAGCTCTTGGAAATGAGATCTGCTTGCTTCACTCACAAAGGCATGTAGAGTTTTTTCATATTAAGTGTTTTACCTGCAGTGCACTGTGTTTAGAGCACTTTCAGTTTGGAGAGCACGGTGGAGGAAAAGTAAAGGGGTAGCTACTCTAGCAGCTGGTCAGACCAGAGCCACAAAGAGGATATTATGTTCCTATGAAATAAGTTAAATGTTAAAACATTTTAAACAAGTGCTTTGAGAGAATAACATAAATAGTGACTTTTAGAGCTTGGCTTTAACATTTGGTAGTCTTTTTTTTTTTTTTTAACCAAATGCTGATTTACCGTGCCTCAAGATTCTGGTGGTGCACTCCCACAGCTCCACCAGAGTAAAACCTTTCCCTTTTCTCCTCCCTGCATCTTTGAGCGTACCTCTCTGACCTGAGAACTTTGTGACCACATTCTTTCAAGACACAGATTTTCTTTCATCACTACATTAGGATCTCTTGCTGTTTTTAAAAAGTTAACTAATGCAAATAACAAAAATGTTGACTCAAATGAAGACCGTGAAGCCATTACGATGAGCGCTTAAACCAAGCTTACCTTATGACCAATATTTCCATCAGAATATTAGTTCTGCTTTGTAATCACAGATCCACAATGATGGTATTGTGTTGTGTAATTGCTGCTGTTTTACCCCTGCAGCTTGAAGAGAGTGTTTATACATCCTCTTTTTGCCAGTCATAAAAACTTGATCACAATTTGTAAAAAAAAAAATCCCCTTTGCTCTCTTATTCCTATCCATCCAGATTGCATTCATGCTGTTATTTTTCCCGCCATCTGGCAGCTGGTGGACGTTAATCTTTGTGCACACGGTTGCTCATCTGTAACACACAATATGTCCAGGTGTGGAATAAACAACAGATGTTGAGAGTATAATCATCTTCACATCATGAGAAGATCCCCATGGCCCATATTTTGTAATTAGCAGGGACCTGATCTCACACGGTTTTAACTGTAGCCAGCAGGGAGTGGCAGGTAAGCTGGAAAAATGCTTTTGCCTTTGCAGCTGCGGCAGTGATGCTAGTCTCTTCCCTCTGAACAGCACGCCAGGCTCATTTTGTCATGAAACCTTTCACAGAAAAAGAAGGCTATTTTCTCTGTGAAATGTACTCAGACACTGTTCACACAAATACATTTTATACCCTAATTTGACATTGTGCCATATTTTTAAACACAAGCATTTACCTACAAGCAGGATTTGCAGCATTTTTAGGATAAACCATTTCTCATTAAAGCCTTAGAAAAACTTTAAGTGTTGGGTGGAAATATTAGACAGCATATCTTACATGCTTTATATATTATTATTATTATTATTTTATATCAATCATTATGCATATCTGAACACTGCTTTTCTATTTATAATGTCAAAACAGTGCACTTTTGTTTTCTTATTTTTCTCTAAGGTGCAACTTCCTTAACGCTGTTTGTGGTCTGCTCCTTTCAAGCAACAATGCCACCAGCTTAGTCTGTTTATGTGGTTATGTGCTCAGACAGATCTTCTTCCTGGTTTCTGTTCCATTTTCTGCTTTTAATAGCTACACAAATAAGACACACATATTAAGAAGAGTCCAAACAACATATCTCTTCTTGTAAAACCTGCTTTACTGAGGATACTTTTCAGGCTTGGTCCTTGTTTCCCATTAAATAGTTGTTGACTCTTATGCAGATCCAATCTACTTCTCATTTTAATAACACCAGCCCGGTCGGACATGCGGTGTCACATTGCTGCCTGTGTGTGAAGGAAGATGCTCACCTGTTTAGTTACCTTGTATTAAAAACCTAGTTTTATTTGACAGGCAAACAAAAAAGACTGAAACGGCATGTGTGTATACATATTATATTGACATACAAGAAGTCACCATGACATTTAATTTAAGTAAAGGTTATTTGGGTGCATCGGTGCAAACATAAGTGGCAATAATTATGGTTGGGATGCCTTTAATCTTGAGCTTGACTTAATATCTGAAACTGTGCTCATTTTCCAAAAGTCAGCTGAACAACGCATCATTTAGTCCTTTCACAACTCACAAGGGGAACTTCCAAAAAGAATTTATTGAAGCAGTGTCTATCTGTGAGAAGAAATTTTTCAGAATAAAATAGTCATTTGGGAACTATTCCATAGATGATGCCGTTTGGTTGCTCTGAAATGTGGAAAATGCTTCTGTGTGATCCATCTGGCAGATACCACCTGTCTGTTATAGAGTCTATAGATTTGTGTTGCTCTTACCCTGGCAACATGTGAACAGGGTTAGTAGTACTCTAACTTTATGCAGAATGCCATTTTATAGTATTTGGGACAGTTACACAAAGAATAAAACATGCTGACTGTGTTTAGCACCAAATACAGTTTGTAGATTTTCCTCCCTGGTGGCCAGCTGCAGACCTGATTCATTGTGTCGTCCACAGTCTGGGAATTCCCTCTGGAAACAATATAAACAGCCTAACCTGAAAAGTTACTTCCCCTTTTGGAAATTATGCACACTAAACTGGCAGAACCAGAAGGAGATGCAAATAGCTTGTTTATTTGCAGCAGCATATAGAAAGCATGAACCACATGAGAGCAAATGAACCTGCTTTCTGGGAACACATGTCTGCGCAGCCATTATGTCATGCAATGTGCTCAATATGTGTTCATATTACGCTCAGTGTGTGTTTCGGATATTGTTAGCAACTGTAGTGCCAATGGGAAATTAAACTTATTTATGAGATTAGCTATGATGATATAGAGCACAGCTTTCCAAGACCTGAAGTGTTTTTGGTTTTGGATTTTAATGGAATTAGATTAACATCAGTGGCATAATCTGAACTAATCTCGCCTTTCTTCTGTCAGTTTGCCTAAACCTTTGTGAGAAAACTGCATCTCACATCTACGAGGAAGGATAGCTAAGTGCAATACATGGCGGTTAATTGTTTCACAATCGACTCTCACCCTGTCTTTCATTGTGCCTTTTTGTTCTGTTCCTGCCTCGCATGAACACAGTCTTGCAGCACTTTGCTCATAAAGTTTGCTGCCATTCAATCCTAATTATCATGTTAGTTTTGAAGTTTTATTTTTTCCCTTACCCTTTTTTTTTCATTTTATTCACATTAATTGCACATGGCTAATCAATACTAAAGGCTAAAACAGATTTTGCAGTCCATGTATTTCAAACTGTGTAGAACAATCTTGAGTTAAGAGCTTTTAAATGTATGGAGAAAAAATTGTGAATTTCAAATAAGAAACAAAATAAATGGTAAAACCATGGTTTTTATTACAGACTAAAAGTAGAAATATAAACATAATATACATTTTCCTAATTCAAAGAATAATAATGTTTTTTATTTAAACAGGTTTTATGGTATAATATGCAAAACATAAACATTTAGATCAACCTAATGGGATGTTTTCGCTTTAAATATAAGCCAGTAATTAATTTCTTAAATACATTTTTCCAAAGTTTTATCTCAGAAGACTCAAAATCCGTTCAGCTTAAAAGGGTACCTGTGAAAAGACTCACACTGACACTACAAGAGGTTTTCCTGGTTTATTTGATTTTTATTCAGAACACAGATGATGTCTCATTACTGTTCGTGAAATTAATTGGAGAATAGAATTACACAAATTTCAAGAAGGAACTCGCAGTTCAGTAGTGTTTTGGAACTGCAGGCCATTTAATTCTGAAGGTTTAGTTACAGGATACAGCATCTCACCTTTTAGTAAATTCTGTCTGAAGGTTTAGTTAGCAGAAAGATCTCCTAAGCAACAGAAAGATCACACAGGACAGGCTAACCTTGGTTGAGAATGTGTTGTGTGAACAGAGAACTAAACTTTCCTAGGAATAAAATCAGATCTTATTTTGAGCAGATGAGACAGGCTGAATGCAAAGTATTTGGGTTTGGTCCATAGTGGGAATTTGGCCGCGTGCATGCCTACAAAGCTTGCTGATGTCTATCCACAATGAAAGCAAGTTGCAAAGATTTTCTACAAAATAAATCATCTTCCTGTCAATCAGGATTTTAAAGAGACAGCTTCTTTTCTAAGTAAAAAATAGTAGCTACAGCTCATCCTTGGAACAATAGCATTGATGTCTGGTATTGACATTATGACTCATAAAACAACTAGACAGCAGGTGAAACTGACAGCAGTGAACCAAAACCAAGCTAAATCCTTTCAGTCTTGGATGACAAAGAGAATAAAAGCAAGACAAACGTAGGCTATTTGTCTAAATATTAAGTATCTTGTATTCCCTCTCATCAGACTTCTTGCTCTCATTAAAAGAGAGCCTGGCTTTTCTTGTACCAAAGTGCCCTTCATCTGCATTGATTTTTGTCAAAATAATGACTCCATGGCACTGGAAGGTCAGGTTTCTGTAGCCATAGCTGCAGCTGCTGCACATCCCACAGTACTACTGGCAGTCTGCTGGAAAGCAGATATTTGAGAACTGTCATGCACACACTCTTCCTTTTAAAATCACAGCCTTTATACAATGTCTCTGGATGCTAGAAGATTGTGAATCATGTCTTTTATGATGATTTTTAAAAAAAAATCAAATTAACTTTTCATGGAGCTGAATAGATCAATACAAAAACAAGGCAGCGAAACAAAAGCGTTAGCAAAAGACGGGGCTGGTGGAAGGAGTAGAAGACGTTTACAAAGGAAGGAAAATCTCTTTACAAAAACGGAGGTCAAAAAATCTGAGGTTGGGTTTTAGCACTACTGTTATCACACATTTAAAACTGGGTGTGTAGCGTCGTTCTGCACTGAGACCCCACCTCTCCTCCCCCTGGAATACAATCTAATGAATGAAGCATCAATTTGGTCAATCATGGCTTTGTTCTAGTCTCTCCTGGCTGTTTGAATTCAAAGCCAGGAATCAACTCTGTCTAAACAATGAGAATATCTCTTTTCAGTCTTTTGTTTTGTGTTATAAAGGATATCACCCTTTCTTTTTTTCCTCTCATTTTGCCTCTAGGATGGTGAGGTTTTTTTATTTTATTAAACAGGTCTTGTACTTTTAGACCAAGAGGGGGAGATGACTCTGTGGCAAAATCCTGCTGGGAACTTTACTGATTTGTTTTTATAAGTAGGACATCCATTTACATGTAGTTGGTATAAAAATTAGATTAATAATCACAGAAAATGTTTGATAACCTAGGAGAATCAGGCTTTTTTTTTATTATGAATGTATTTGTTTTTGGCCATCCTGCAGGCAGTGGTGCAGCCACTCCAGAACTGTACTGTTTTACAGCTTTTATTTATGTGTTTGAAAAAGATGTAATGCATACAAATAGACATAAGCAAAATACACACTGAGAGTGCACAAAGTTAGCCTAGCAGCTAATTTGCAACTTCAGCTTGCAGATGCCTTGTAGCAATAAGCTCAGGCTGAATATAAACTGACGATGTAGAATCTGCCCACACTCTGCACTGCATTGTTTCTCTGATTGATTAGTTCATCCCATATAAAACAAGCTGAATGGTGGAATGATGTGGTATGTTCCACTGTTTGCTCTTCTGTTTTCATGTGAGAGTAATGATGCAGTCTTGTAACTCTGTTCACTACAAGCAAATCAAGAGCCAGAACTTAATTTCCCCACTTCCTGACAACTGTCATACTCCCTCAGTGGTATCAGTTTCACTCATTTGGGGCCTGACTCATCTCAAAAGGAATCAAGCATCTTCCTAGTGTAGCCATGTCAGTCTCCAGAGCATACTAATCTCACCTGTAAGTGGAGCCTAAGGCCTCCTGGGACATAGTTGTTTTTTTTGTTTTGTTTTGTTTTTTTGTAAATCCTTTTAGGACATAGGAGTATACATACGCTTATTTCCTCCTGTTGATAGTTGAAATACAAATGTACAATACTTTCACATAAATTGCATGACCCATGTGACTTCTCAGTTACAAAGGCATCTTCTAGAGCCTTAAACTGAGCTTAATTTTGACACTTGAGCTTGATGTAATATGTTTAAGTGCAGTTTCCCATCAAACCATTAAGAAGCTCTTTTTTGTAGCGCTCACATTCAAGGCAGGTGAGTAGAGTGTACCTTGAATAATTATTAAAATAAGTATTTCTTTATGGAATATTTATATGATGTAGTTTGAAAAGTGTGGTAAGGAAATTTAAATGGAACCCTTTCCTTTTTAGTGGGTCAATTTATTTTTTCTTTTACTTACAATTGAGATCAAATTATTGTATGTTCTCATCTAATTCTGGCCAGACCAGGGGGAAATGAGAAACCTACAAAGAAGTTGTTGTTGTGAGTGATACAGCATGGTTCTAATTTTGGACCCCTGAGACCAGCAGCCAGCCTCTATTAGATTATGGACACTGAGCCAATGAGACAGTAGGTGATGTATTATAGAGCGTAATTGGAAAATTGTGCTTGAACTTAGGAGCTCTTTGACCCAGAATAGCCAAGTGTCGTTCACCAAGCAAAAGGCTCCTTTTAATGCTTTGCTGTTAATAGTCCAAGGTTCCAGCTGAAAAAAGCCACGGATCTTTTTTCCCCTCTCTTTAAATTGCTTTGTTTGGGGTTACAGTTGGGCCGTTTTTATGGTGAGAAGAATTTGTGTAAACGACAAAGGTAATGGTTCTCAAAAATGTCCAATTTAAACACTTCGTTTTAATTTATTATCTTCATAAGCTATAATCTGACATAGCCAAATCCAAATTGTGGCATTGACTTCATTCATCAGTGGTTGAAAAAAAAAAGTGAATTTATCTCTGGGAAAATATCACTGTATTCTGCTCCCATCTTCCTTCTGTTTTAGGGTTGTGGTTCTACTGAGTGCACTGAATTGGTTCCCGGCAGTGACATACATACATCAGACCCATTAGCGTCAGAGATGAACTACATACGTTATTCTGTCAGCATGTTGGACTTGTCATCTTTCATCTTGTTCTGCTTCGGGCAGTCATATGTGCAAAAGTATTTCAAAGGGAAAGAAAATTATTAGGAACAAGATTACGTTTTACTTTTTAGTGTATTCCCCCCCCCCTTCCCCAATACACTTCTGTATTGAACAAATTTGTTTTTCAAAGCAGCTTTCTACATCAGGGCGGGGAGGAATCTCTCTTTTGACAACAAATCAATAAATCCAACCATATTAGGGGTCTAGTACTCACTGCACTGCATGAAAGCTTTCACAAAGCTTTTTGTAGAGAAAGGAGATGATGCCTAACCAGCCCAGGGAGAGTGGAATCACTCAGAACAATGGCGTGATTGAGGATCATTGGGGGGAGTCCTTGCCTGTGTTGCTGAGGGCCTGGGTATCTCACTGCTGTCCACTGGCCGAGAGACCTCATAGCAGAGCTTTTTTTTTTTTTTTTTAACCCTCAGGCATAGATGTGTCCTCAATTGGTAAACTGGACTCCACAATAGTGTGTGTACCAAATGGCCCACATGCATACTTGCTTACACAGACACAGCATTTAGTTGTGTTTTTTTCTTATAAGTTACGGACGCTGCCATTTTAAAGGAAAGTCTTATTTAGATTTCTGTTTTATTAAAGCTGTGGTTTTCAAATACGACCCCACACCTACACGGAGCAACAGAGCGGTTATTGTTCGATATATCAAATGGGTCGTCCGGCAGTCATCCTTTTGATAAAAGGATGGAAAACTGTCAATCACTATTTTAAATTGTTTTTTTGTAGTTTACTGCTGTAGCAAAACATCAACATGCCCAAAATCAGAATGATAGACATTTCTTTGACTGAGTAAAACGATTAATAATTAGATTTTCTGTATTTATTCAAATTAAGATGCAAATTTACTGATTCCTATTTCTAATAAAACTGAATGATGATTAGTAAAAATCTGATGATAAATCTGAATTTAAACAATGGTTACGTTATAATAAAACTATAATAAAACGTTGCATTTAGTGAACAGCTAAAGAGAGATTTCCTTCAGCTGAGCTCTTTTTTTCCCCCTGTCCCTCAGCTACTGTTGCACACAGCACCATGGGTCGATGGATCAGTGTGCCGCCCACTCTCTACTCCTACAGCTCAATGTGCACCTCCTCCTTTTGGCCTCCTGCCCAGGCTGTTTCCAACATCCCCATCTCGGATTTGTCTTTTCTTTGTAGTCGATGGAAAAATCAGGGATGTCGCACAGAAACAATAAGATTGTAGGGCCATGTTGTTCACACTGTCCCACTGTGCTAAACAATGGTTGGCTCAATAAAATCAAACAAAGCACATTGACCCTGATTTTTTTTTTTTTTTTTTTAAAGGATGACTTGGATCATATGCTGTTCCAATCTTTAGCTTTCTGTCACATAAAAAGCAAGGAGATGCCGTTTTCTCTCCTCCCTCAAGACAGAGCCCCTTTTTATATTGATTAGATTGCAGACTGAAAGCCACAGACTACTGAACCAAACAAGACTAAACTCTGAAATGCATTACATGCTGCTTTGGATAAAACATTGTGGCAGACAAACAAAAAAATGCATAAGAGAAGACGACATGGTTGTTTGTTAACTTATGCTGCATAAACTCATAACTTCCATAATGTGTCTGATCTGCAGAAGAACAGCCTAAAGTTACTTGGAAGAGAAATAAACTTTTGTGCTTCAACTAATCGATTACTCCAATTTCTCTCTGACTATAGATGATGGGTTACACCATATGGCTCAGTCCTTGGGAGCAGATGTCCCCGACTTTATGGTTTCTCTGAGCGGAGAACGCAAATCTTTGGCGCCCATCCACTCCAGCCAACAAACGCTTTTCACCTTTGATGTGCCTGTGCGCCACTCGCAACTGTCCAACAGCGCACCCCCGGATTACCTCCTCCTCCACCAGTGCATGAGCAGGAAGACGGAGGGTGCACGGTAAAGGCCATGACCCTCAGACGTCCTGTGTCAGTTTCCTGTTTTCGTTAATGCAGGTCAACATACAGGTTTACAGAACTTCCTAAGCTTGGAAGCCCCAAGGGGTTAAAACTACTGTTGCAGGAATGAAGGATCTAAGTGGGGGTGAATAACATGAATTATGTAATATAGTATGTAAATGTATTTTGCAGTAGTGATCATTAAGAGTAAACCACTAAATATAAACCTTAATATAAATTTTAGCTTACTGAGTTTACTGATTTCAACATAAATATATTTAATATTATAATGAAAACTACCTGAAATCTGAAATAGCTTTTTAGTGAGCTAATGTTTAAAATGACATCATTTCAGTAATGAATTGTCAAGAGATTGGAATATATGTTAAATGCCCAAAATATGAACATGCAAATTCAGATTAATTATAAGCTGAACATAAAAAGAAAAGGGACAAAATGCTAATATGGAATCTTGAGTTCACCATTTGGATTCATCTCACCTCTTCTCCATCATGCATGTTTCCTTGGATTAAAAGGCAGCTTTAATAACGACACCACTCAGCAACCAGTGCAGTGGATGATCAATGAGGCTGAGACAGCCATTCATCACTCCTATAGGTTTACCTAGGGTAGAACTATCCTCCTACCCACACAATATGCATACATGTGCTGCATTGGGCCTGTGTGAAACCCAAGAAATTAAACCTCTTGGTCCATCTTATAAGTTTTATGCTTATTTCTAGAAATACCTTCTGCTTCTCAAGGCTGCTAATTAACACAGATATGTGCTGGCAGGGTATTAGTCGTGCCAGATTAAACCTCACGAGTCAAATAGCTAAAGTTATAAATTAAATTGTGTATTAAAAAACAAACTATGTAGCCTAACTGATCTTTGAAATACACAAAAAATGAGGGGAAAAAATACAATGAAACATCATTTTTTAGTTTTACCTAAAAAAATTTAGTTATTTTTTATACTATATATATTTTTGTGTTCTATATTTTAGGTAGATTTAACATGAAAAATATGAATTTTTAGTCTAGCCATTAAATTAACTTGGAATATTCTTTGTAAAATTACTTTAAAAGAAAGATAATATGATGTTATTCCATAAGCCATTAAGTCGAGCCATTGCTTAACTAACTGTCCAGAAATGTCTAAGCTGTTGGACTGCTCTTGCTGGTTCCCAAGGTCAAATCCTGCAAAAAGAGCCAGAGTAAATGAGGCATGTCCCCAGGGTGCCCAACAGAGGCTGAAAAACTCTGGCAAAGTCATATGATTGGACCATCTTAATATGGATACCTTCCTCTTGTATGCAGACCAAAAATATCTTTTTGAATTAAAAGAAATGCCTGGAAAGAAACCATTTAAAAAAAAAAGCCTTTCAAGAATATTTAAAAAATATATTTAAACAGAATATTTACCTTACTTTTTATTGAGATGCACAATATTTTGATGTTAAACTCTGTTGGAGTTTCCTCAGAAGTGCTAGCTTACCATCTAGTGGTTATCTCTGTAATTACACTAACACTACCTTCACACCTGCAGTTTAAGACGTGTTTGTTTATCCTGTTATTTACTGGCACAGGTCTATGAGGATGTAGGCCCTATGGGAAAGTGTCCTCAATAACATTTTATATGTATGTTTTATTTGTATATCTTTGCCCATGTTACAGGAGTGCCAGTTTTTCCCAGGCCTCACGAAGCAGTATGATAATGAAGAACGACTCTCCAGTGCAGAAACTGTCCTGCAGCTTTTCACAATGTCTAAACGGCACCAGCCCTAAGCCGCACAGCTTTTACAGTCTTCCTAAACCTGGAAAACATCCGATACCCACACATGAGGACTCTGCCCAGGAGGCCTACTACGTACTCCCACGGGGTTACAGCTCCGAGGCAATAGCTCAGAGCAGTGAACTCGATCCTGATCTTGAAAATGAGGAGGTCTATACCTATAAAACCCCTTGCAACACCCTTGCCACAAAGTTCAGCAATCTGCGGCCACATGAGGCTTATGACCTTCCTACAGTACCTGGATTCTTCTATCAGTTACCACGGGCATTTGACAAAAATCACAATGCCTTGACATCCTCCAATTCTGAATCCTCCTGCACCCCTCCTCCCAGGCCCCCTAAAACTACCCATGGGTCTGAGGGACAATGGGGGAGTCCTCAGTTCGTTGGAAACCAGAATAGGGAGATGACATCCATAGTCTCCGTCAGATCACGCAGGAATACTCTCCCTGCTGTCGAGAACATCAGGCTGCACAGAGGTACGCTCACATGAGAGCAGCTTTTCTGAAATATCCTCTAACCCTAACACAACTGTCAGACAAAGATCTTTTTAGTGTCATTTTCACCCGTTTCCTTCTTTCAAATGCAGGTTTGACCTGATCAGCTTGCGCTCCTGTGAATCGCAATAACTTTGCACCTCCTTTTTCTCTTCTCGTTTTCTCACTTTACTGATTTAACACACCAGCAGCTGAGCAGAAACAAAGAGGCCAGTGTAGCCGGCCCTGCTCTGTTGAGATGCTAATGGAATTCAAGTCACCCTGCCTGATCCAGAATGCCTTTTTTCAGGCTGATAAGTTATTTAGAAAAAAAATACAAGAAAAAAACAAGTATAGCAAACATATTTCAGTGTTTTCATTTATTTATTTTTTCTTCTTTCCATGATGTATTTGTTGTTTTGCCAAATTCACATTCAGGCTTCATCTAGCCAGGGAGATTAATTGACTTGTGACCCTTGTTAGCAGGAGCACAGCCTGTTCATGCACCTGTGTGACTAAAACCTAATTATAGCCTACTGAAGCATTTAATGAAATGTCACTTTGGATAGTTTTTTTATTAAAAATACGTGGTTTGCTTTTTGAAATGTCAGTTTTTTTTGTCTTAATTAACCTATTGTGGATTTGTTGTATCATAACTGACTCATATTTGGATTAAAATTTTTGACATTTTTTCTGCCTTGTACTCATGACAATGGTAAATACTGATTTTCCTCTCTCCACAGGCACCTCTTTTGAAACAAACAGCCATCATCGTCTCTTTTTTAACAACTCAGGACAGTCTGTAGAGTCTGTCAATGGCGCCTACATGGTGAGTGTTTGGATGGATAGTTGGAAATCCTAAACTACAGATAAGAACATTTCTCTCATATTTATTCCAACTGAGTGTTACAATGCATATACACTGAAACAGTGCGACCCATGTCTCTTTCATTGCCAGAAAACCCCCCCTCCGCTGACTCGCTCAGACAGCGATAATTCAGATGACAACTACGTCCCCATGAATCCGGGCTCTTCACCGCTCAGTGCTGCCCAGGCTGACAGTCCTAAGAATATCTACATTCCTATGAGCCCTGGGCCACATCAATTTGATTTCCCAAGATTCTCTGCAACGTTACCTGCTCGTAAGGGGAGCAGTGCCTCCTTGTGTCACAGGCCCGGTCGTGTCAGTGACGTCACACCACCACCCATTAACCGCAACCTCAAACCGAACAGGAAAAGTGAGTGTTTGACAGAAACATTTTGACTGATGTGGGTGCAGCAAAGGTGACTCGATAGTTCTGG
Source organism: Kiunga ballochi (assembly GCA_037177335.1). NCBI lineage: Eukaryota > Metazoa > Chordata > Actinopteri > Atheriniformes > Pseudomugilidae > Kiunga > Kiunga ballochi. The sequence continues at coordinate 7,342,894 of JBAMIG010000009.1, read as the reverse complement.
ACCTCAGGGTTCTTTGCACTCAACACACACACACACTCTGTGAAGCAAATTGGAGCCATAAATACTCTTAACACTTAATAGACCGTAGCCTTTTTTTGTCCACAGGTGTCTACTGTTATATATTTACAGTGTCCTGCAGGCAATGTCTAATCTACATTCATCTTGAATCTTTATTCTTCTTCCAGAAATAAACATGCTTTGTAAGGAAACTGGTCTTTGTCTGGACTTCAGCACTTCTGACAACTCCTTTAGTGTGGTATAACTTTGTTGATTCTGCCCAACGTTCAGGAGTTTCTTGGCAGCGATGGGTTAGCGATGAGGACATCATGTCCAACTTTGAAACTTCTCTTTAGGCCAAGCCATTTTTGATGCTCTTGTAAGAGAAGTAGGTATTCTTGAGTCTACTTTTGCCAAAACAAACCTGGCAGGTATTGGATTTGCCACCAACGACGCCAAGCATAGATATAATTTTTGACGAACCCACCAGGTGAAATGCTGGATTTTCCTTTCAGTAGGAGCAAATGATTTGGTGTTAGCAGCTCTAAATCACTACAAGGGTCTGTGTTTGTTGTTTAGGGTCTTCCGTTGATGATAATCTCAACTTTGCACATGAGTATTTGAAGCCCTTCATCATCTGTTGTTGCTTCAAAGCAGGGCTCAACACTTTTCTCACACTGTGGATTTGATACCACCAAATGCCACCGTAATGGGAAGCAGCATATCACCCCTTTCCTTCATTATAACTCTGTAGCTCCTGCCCAGCACCTCTTCAGGCATTGCTAATTTATTCAAACGTCCTCCAACTCTCTACACACTGTCTTGTAAGTATGAATTAGTTTGAGAAATGAACCTTTCCTTTTCATTTGAGCTCCACCATGCTTCAGTGTATCAGGGTAGGTTTGGCTTAGGCTGTATTTAAAAAGCCTCTCTCAGCTCTGGAAAGATATTCAATGGTAAGAATGGTCTATTCCAGGTTCTTACACATAATCATTTCCTGTTCAACCACAGCTCTACACTTTTAGGGGTCGTCTTCAAATTACCACGCAAGGTGCTTGAACTTTTTTCCTTAGATGTTGCAAAGTCCCTTGTAAGCATAGAATCCAGTTAGTAGCTCATTTAAAGCTTATTCCAACTGGAATAATACATAATTAGGGTGGTAAATGGCTCTGTATATTCACCTGGATTTATGCATGATGTGGCAGCAGATGTCACCTCCTTAACATCATCCTCCATCCAGTAAGTATGCTGCTCAGCTGGCTCTGGACATTTTGTTTGGCAGGAAACCAGGCCCTTGAAACCAGCTCTTGCTTTCCATTACGTTTTCTATGTTCAAGCATCTTGATGCCTGATCTGATGGATTTTGTGAGGTTTTAACATACTTCCACTAGGAGGGTGATGACAGCAGCTACCATAGCTGCTGTCATCTCCATCCTGGGAATTGTAATCTGCTTGAGTGGACCGACTCTGGATTTTCCCATTAAAATACATGCATTTTTTATGCCCTGATTGTTTGTCAATAGGAGATTTGACACAACGCCATGTCCATCTTGGCTGGGGGTCAGAGAAATGATGGATCTGGATTGTCTTAATGGTCCCAGACATGGCAAGCTTTATGCCTCGGCTAACCTTGTCATGGGGCGTTAGCCACTTCAGCCATGTTTTGTGTGACTTATCATAGAAGGTTGCAGAAGGATCTCAGGATAAGCTTAACAGGTAGGAGTGGTGTGAGAGAGCCCACTGGGTCATATACTGAACTGATAATGGACCAGATACCTCATCTTGTGCATGGAGGATCCATCAGGTGGAGCTTGAACTTGAACTCATCTGAACTGATGCACCTAATGCTTGTTCTACTGATGGCTCAGCGTTCACCAAATCTTTACCTTCAGCTGCTTGTTCATGATCCGGGATGGAGCATAGAAGACCTCTGCTGGTGCTGACCCACAACCTTAAGTGTAAACCACCATAGCCACACAGCGCCATCAGCTCTTTTATGAAAGCAATGGCCTGGCTTTTTGTGGCTTTGAACAGTTGTTTACACAGACCTTTATTATAGTGCTTTATCAACATGTCTTCAGTGTTCATCACAGAAATGTGGTTGACGAGAAAACTTTGTTATTCAGTCTTACCTGGTACTGATCTAGTGCTGTCTTCGCTGCATATGGGCATTTTTGCTTCTGATAATCTCCCATGGTTCCATAGCTTTCTATGTGTTGGCACCAAGAAGAAGGGCAATTTCTGCTTAAAGATATGGGAGATATCTCTGGTACGACCACTTTACCAAATCTTTCTTCTTTGCAATATTTGCCCTCTTTGCAAATATGTCTAGTTGAATGTACACATTTGGCAACTATATATATTTTTGTTTCTCTAGACCGTGAACTTCCAAGTCAGTAAGTATATAAAATAAAATAAATACTTTATCCATCCCAGAGGGACATTCATACATAACTACTTACTTTCTGTTCTTGTGTAATGGTGCAAAAAATCTGTCTTTCTGTCTCTGATATTTAACTTGTTTGTTAGGTATTCAGTGCAAAAGCTTGATGTGCTTCCTTGATCCACAAATGCAGAAGTCTTGACAGTCCTTGAGCCCTTTTTCTGTCTGACCAATACAGGTACAATGTACCTGTATTGTATGCACTCATTATTCCCAGTCCCAGTGTATTCACCTCCTTCACACCCTGCATACACCAGAGCACTAGTGACTTCACCTGTGGCTTGTGAGGCCTCATCTGTGAGGTTTTGTCCTGATGGGTTTGCTTCCTTCATCACATGCAAAATAGCTGGATGCTTAAGGGATACTCTGGGCATGAAGCTTTTTTCTTATAGTCGTTGGAGATGTGACCCTGCAGTTAGATACCCGAGACAAAGACCGTTTGATTTCAGGAACCGAACCAGAGGCTTTTCTTGTATTCTCACACATTTTTTGTGTGTCAGTAAAGACAAAGACTGGAAAACACTTGCAGACTTAATTTTGATGGTTTTCTTCACAGGACGGTTTTACTGATGCTCTCCTTTTGTTAAGGAAACATTAAGAACCGCTCTGTTTAGACTCGGCTTTAATAGTGCTGGGTTTCCACTAAAGACCTTTAGGCCCACCGGGAGCAGCATCCAGGGTGAATACCTCCAAACAGTGGATTGTAGGAATCTCTTGCCTGGTGATAAACAAACTCCACTAAATCTAAAAATCTGTCTCTCTTTCTTGTTCTTTCTTGAACGTCTTCACCTTTCTTTCAGTTTAAAGGCTTTGATAGGACACACTTCATGCTGGTCAAACTGTTCATTTCATCCATGTAGTCCACATCACTAGCTGTGTTATAACACCCATCATGAACAACGACCGTTTCCATTACCTTCTTAATACAAGTGTCCCAATGGTCAACTCATCTCCATAATGATGATCAAGCAGTGCTCTTGCTTCTTTTTAAGCTTTATCTGGTCCCGTATTCACAACTGCGGATGGGATCAAGTGGCTATCCACTCGTGAACTGTTCAAGCTAATGCAGTAAATCTTGCTGGCTGCCTGTATTTCTGTCAACAGCCTGCTCTATTACTCCTATGAAGGATCTGTGTCTGTGGATCTCCTTTTAAATATTGGTATGTTCCTATAAGGCGGTTAAGAGAAGCTCTGCTGCTTGATGAGGATCTGAGTGACTTCATTCCTGTTTGTTCCTCCTGTTCTATTTTTCTTTTTCATTGCTGCAGCTCTTGCAAACAGCGCGTCACGTTCTGCTTCTAGTGCTAGAGGATAAAACTCAACTTGCTGTAGGTGAACTAATGTGATGAATAGTTGTTTTTGTCTTCTTGATGCTCTTTAATGACATTTGCAATCACTCATTTGTTTCTTGTAAAGATTTTTCCAATTCCAAGAAGGCTTTGTTATCTGGTACTTTTCCTCTTCACTCAGCAACTCATATAATTCCCTTATTTAGGCATTCATACTCTCCAAAGTATTTTTCAGACATTGGCATCGCTTCATTTTGTAATTAAATGAACTTTATTATTATTTTCCTTAAATTCTTCTGGGTACTTTGCTCTCAACATACACACTCCATGAAGCAAAAGTCTCAAAATCGTTCTTATGTGAGTCGTTTTAATGTTTAAAAATCATTTAAAAAAATTGCACAAACAAACTTAAATTCCAGAAAATACGGTATAGGTCAAAAACTCTTGCTGCCAGGTCCTATAGTTTCTAATCTTCTCTACTTAACTGCTCAGCATGAGTACAAAAAAACAGCCAATCAAAATTCTAGCAACCCATGTGTCACAAGTTACTAGTCAAGATACACTCATTTCACTGCAGCACAATCACATCACAAGACATTACAGCGAATGGTTACAATGGATGTATTTTTCTCTATGAAAGTAAATTTATCCAAAATAATGTGTGTCGTTTCCATAAAGGGCATATTTTTTGTTAACAGTCTCTTTTTTCTATAGCAAAGCCAACACCTCTTGAATTGAAGAACAATGGGAGCATTGATGAGCTGCCATTTAAGAGCCCTGTTACCACATCTGGGACACGGCCCACGTGAGTCCTCTATCAGTCACACACTACCCAAGGCTACTCTTCTATTCACACAGTTTCACACGCAGTTTGATGGTAAACGTTATTTCTGCATTAAATTTCTAATGTGGTTATACACATTATCTGTTTTGTTTTAGGACGGCCATGAACTCCACGCCTTCCCAGCGCTGTCGCCCCATCTCTACACAAAGCACCAGCACTGACTCTGCAGACAGCGAAGAGAATTATGTGGCTATGGTAAGTCCCTGTAGCTGGAGGGGAGAGATCAGAGGAGAACGCTGTGTTCTTTGTTTGAATGCTTTGCGTACTCATTGCACTCTGTGAATGAAACCCCCCCTCCTGTCCCATCAGCAGAATCCAGCATCTACCTCCCCAGCCGTGAGTGGCACCAGCAGCCCAGCCCCTCGGAAGTGTGGTAACGTGGACTACTTGGCACTGGACTTCCAGCCCGGCTCGCCCAGCCCACACAGAAAAGTAAGCAGATTATTGTGTGCACTTAATTAAAGCAGGCATTTTTCTGTCACAGTGCTCTCCATTCAAGGAGCAAAATCTCAATTTTTTTTGTCATGCATGTTTCTCCACAGCCTTCCACGTCCTCTGTAACATCTGATGAAAAGGTGGACTATGTTCAGGTGGACAAAGAGAAGACACAGGCACTGCAAAGCACGATGCAAGAGTGGACTGATGTGCGGCAGTCTACTGAACCTGCTAAAGGAGTCAAGTCCTGACAGTGACTTCTAGAAACATGGCCAAAATGAAAATTAAATCCTATCTAAGTCAAGCATCTTCTGTCTCATAACCATGAATACCATTTAGACTTGGAGAGTAAAATTTTGGGGCAAAAAGCCATAACTTACCCTGCGCCTGTTGTTTCTGTGATGAGTACCACTGCAGTGTACTGCTAGCATGCAGAGTACCAGGCCAAACAGATGAAGTGCCCTGCCAAAGCCTCTAATGCAGACTGTTAAAACAATATATAATCCTATATCATCCACATCTTCATTCAGTTCTTCCTAAATGCATTCTTTGATCAAAGATGCATCACCATTCATCTGCAGTTGTTTGTTTTGTTTGCATCTAGATGGTGATTTACTCAATTGCTCCCGTTTTAAATAACATTGGATAGCTGATCGATGACCATATTAATATACTGTGCGAGTACGTCTCAGGAATGCCAAGATGCACTCCAATTTTGGCATGCAGGCAGACTTTCCCTTTTCACTCCAATCTGTCATTTGTGCTGATTCTTGCAGAAGCAGTGAGGAGATTATTTTCACTGTGGGCAATCATTTCAGCTTAGCAGTGCATGTCTCGTAGGAAGGGGGAGGTACAGCCATCAAAATATGCAAAGGCCTATTTCAGATGCCCTAATGATAACTGCACATGACTGTTGCCTTGGTTTAAATTAAGTATGAGCCAAAACCATATTTAAAAGCTGCCATGATGAATGGCAGGTCAATAAATCGAGTAAATCTAGATGTCTGGAACGCTTTTAAGGTTTGACTTTAGATCTCAGTCCACTTTGGGTTAAAGTGTAATACATGCCCGTGTAAATTTGTACTGGCTAGGAAAAATTAGTTAATGTAAAAATTTGACACAAGTTATATTAAAAAAAAAAAGAGTCTTTAAGAACTCAATCATCTTAACACCACACGTTAAGTTAAGAGAAGTATAGTATATTTTTGCTTTCCAGAATTCAACCATTTACTGGTTTGAGGTGTAATAAGCCATACAATACAGCCAGGTCTCATAAACATTACTGTGTGTAACTTACTGACAGAAATGACATATATTACAGTGCATTTTGTTGACAGATGGAAACAGTCAGTGTACTTGTCTGGACCAAAAAGTGATACATGACAACCGGTCAGACTGAAGACTTGCCACATATTCTGTTATCTTAAAGTAGCTAAGGAGAGAATGTTAAATGCATCTCTTAATTTGATTTCTTTCCAGTTGCCTTATATTTTATTCCTTTGGCCTGTACATTTTGCCATGAATTAATTTGATTATTCATAATATAATTCAAGGAAGGACAACAAGATCTGTGTTAGTAGTTGAAGCTGAATCCAGTATTTCATTGTGGGCTGGAACCACTGATAAATAAATCCAAATTGTATCTTTATAAGAATACTATGGCCATGGATGATGTTATTGATTATTTGCCTCCCAATGTTTTCTACGATTTTTACTGCTTTTTGTATTATTTTGAATCATTCCTTGATGATGCGTGTAAGGCAAGTGTTGTACACAAGAACCAGATCAGGCTAGATGAAGCTAATTGCGTTGCAGAGATGTTTAATTATGTTTAAACTCAGATTACAGAATTTTTACAGACTTTTTATGTCCTCTACATAATATGGGATGGCTGGTAATTCAGGTTCTGCTGGCAAAGCCATTTCCAGATGAACTGTGATTCGCAAACAGCCAGATAGGAAAAAAAAAATTAAAAAAAAGCTTGTCTACCTGCCACTCTGAAGAGAAATGGATGTGTAATTTATTATCTAGAGAGACCCGCTGTAAGCAGGAGAGCTGTGTATGTGTTGTGATAGATTGTAAGTTGTAGTATGACAGCCTGACTGGGCAAGACTAAAAACTCTGTTCAGATCTACTGTCAGACTGTCGCTGGGCTGACGTACTGTACTTGTAGAGTTAATTTTTAACCACTATTATTGCTACTACTGTAAAGCATTTGGCAGATTGCTTGTGTGTTAATTTATTAATTTATTATGTGTTTTGCTGTTGATAATTGTAAAAAAAAAAAAAAAGAAAAAACAAACAAGGAAAGTGTCTACTAACACAGATGTGTCTTTTTTTTTAAGCAATATGAGAAACTATGGTGATGTTGGTACAGTTAACTTGGGATGAACAATAATACAAGATGAAGCTATTCCTGTATGATGGTAGATTTCAACTGTGGACACCGAATAAACTCAAAAGTAAACATTTTGCCTTAAAGTTCCTCTTTAAACAAAATTCTCAGGCAGCCAAAGAAACACTTATTTAGAAGTCAGGATTGACGGATGGATTTTTTTTTTGGTTGTGTTTTTAGATAGTGAAATTTATGGCATTATCTTAATATGATCATTGTTCTTTAAAGACAATGAAAATTGAAAACTTTTCCTGTGATAAAGTTAAGCAAACCGATAATAAAATATCTAAATTTGCTGTTGTGGATTATAACCAATTCCCACAGTTACATTTATATTAGTTTCTACAGCTCTTTTATTTCGTTTCATTTTTGTTTTCGGTCACTTTAATCGAGATCTTGTGATCTGAACAACACAAAGCTTCTTATCTCATGGTGGCCAGTAGATGGTCATCTTTATAAAATAAATGGATGATAAAATCTAACATGACATTTTGTGAAAGATGATCTCAAGTTAACAAAGTGATTAACTAGTGAAAAAATAATGTCACCAAATTTATCTAATTAAATAACTGGGAATAAACTCAGTTGGTTTCCAGAGATGCTACACGCATGCATTTTTATCTAGGGAAAGAAGATGGCACAAATTTAAATAATGTATGTACTCAAGAGAACATTTTAATCATATTGGCAAGTAAGTAAAATTGTAGTAAAAACTTGAATACTAGCTGGTGCTGACATAATTTACATGAAAATGTTTATCAGAAGGATTATGATTAAACTTAAATAATAATGTGTTACTCTTTCATTTATACAATGAGCGTGTTGCTTTCTATGCCTTTGGTATATTTTGGAGATCTTACAGAAATGTATTACTTGAGTAAAGTGTAGAATATGAAACTTTTTATGCTAATTAATTTATCTACAAACAAAAGAAAACCTAAATGTAAAGTTGAGCACTGCACATGCTGCAATTGATGAAGTATTAAGTGCTGATGGCCTTGCCACCTGTCCAGGCTGATGGCAGCTGGGTTAACTTCCAGTCCAGCTGCAACTCCAGAATGTATTAAGCGGATACAGCCAGTGGAAAATGCTTATGATAATATGGAGTTTTGATAAGTAAAAGCTGGTAAAGAGCAGATTTTTCTTAAAAAAAAAAAAAAAAGTTCAGATATCTGATACTTCCTTCATTCCTGGTACTGAAATCCCAGAGGTCACATTCAAAACACAAAATCAATTCCTATGATGTGATTCTGCTTAAGAAGAGGAGCATTTTTAATCAGCTAAGCATTTCTTTGTAAACTAAGAACCAGTGAGGAATGGATTAACTGAAAGAAAAGCTAAAAGAACAATAAGGAAAAATACTGTTTGTGCAGTATGATGTGCAAAATGTGTAATGTAAAGGCAAATGAAATATTGCAAAGACATTTTGACTTCATCATGTAGATTCTCAGTCATCCTGATTATTACATTTGGAGTTTGAATAAATCCAAATGGGCTTTTGTTCATTAGCAATATTTACTTGGAAATATGATGTAATTATGTATAATCATTATTGAGATTATTTGTTAATAGAGCATTTTTTATCACAGTATAGTAAGTCCTGTAATCCAACTGGAGCAGCTATGCTTTTGTGTTTATTCTTTAAATAACTAATATGGGTTGGTGCAGAAGAATAATGTAATTAACAAACACAATATATTATCTGTTAATGAGTCATATTATCTTGAAACATTGCACAATTATTTTGCATGTTTTTCTAACATTGTGCTTCCAATCAAAACATCACAATGGGTCTGTGGATAGTGTGTTTTTGTGAAGTGGTAAGCTCGGTCGGTGAGTGGTAAAGTATTATAGTAGGCTCAGTCTAGAGTCAACTATCAGCTAACCACAATTCCTGCCTGTTTTTTATGCTACAAAGTATCTAAAGATAGAGAAATAGCTATAAATGTTTTTTAAGGCCATTTTTTCTCTCTTTCTATACAGGTTTTGCATATTCTCATTTGCACAATTTGTCTTATTATTTCATGGTTTCCTTTGCTTTTAACCATTTTAGATGTGATTTCATACCTGTAACCATCATATCCACTGGGTCTTCCTTTGACTGTGTTAATGTGATGCTTACTTTGATAAGCAAAGGATGAAGGATCGTTACGGTAAATAGCCTGTGGGCTTCTGTGCCTTGATATGAAGTATAAGGGAAGCACGTTCACAGTATAATTTCCTTAAATAGGTGGCAACAAGGCTTGGCAGTATACTGTCGACAATAAACTCCATCATTATATTGAACTGACATCTGACATGTCCCTTTTATAAGCAACACTGAATTTCTGCAATGATAGATATTTGGCACAAGGAATTCTAACACCGTGCTTTAACTGCTTTATCAGCACTGCTTGCTTAATACCAACAACAAAACAATGAGATTCTCTTCACTTTGTCTTTGTGCATTCAGTGAAGGGTAGTTTTCCCTTCCTTCCACTAGAGTGTGCATTTGGACTTGGTTGCATCCATGCCAGTCCATCATGTCAAAAGAGGAATGTTCATACAATAAGGGTCTGTGTGTAGTAGCTGTGCTATTGCTTCGGTGTACCACACGGACAAATGATTGTCAATGGACTATTTGAGAAGCCTTTAGCCTACTGCGACGGCTCTGCGCGTTCCCCTCTGCCCGCTTTTTGACTTATTTGCGCGCAGATTCCTGTCTGTGTCGAAATGGAAAACCCAAGAAAGAAAGGATTGGTTTGCGATCAAAATGCCGTGAGTCTGGAAGTTTAGTGGATTCTGTGTGTTTTCACATTCTCACGTTTTAGAGAACAATTGCTTACTTCCCATTTATAGACTTTAGATTCCGATTCTTTCATAATGTAATAGGCTACATGGGATGTGTTTGAGATGAAATGAGAGGAAAAGGTAGGCTACCAGAGATGGAGCATGCCGATGGGTGAAACTCTAGTTGTGCGTGCCATGGTTTTGAATCATCCAGGGCATTCATGTTGAGTATAGCCTGTTTTTATCGTGAACAGAGGTCGAGTTGATAAGAGCAGATTCCTTCCAGCTGTGGCTCCACGAGCTTTTCACGTTTGGAAATCATTGCGCGTTTAATTACACACTGGCATGGCAGCATAACGCCCCCAGTAAATAATATTCAGTCACTTTGTAACTTTTTTAAAGCCCATGCGAACAATGCTTTAAGTTTACATGGATCTGATCTTCCTATCACGTTTAATAGTGTGTCATTTGCTTCATTTAAGCAGCATTTAGTTGAATAGAACTGCTGTAGCACTCAGCCTGACGCAGACCATATCGCCTTTTTCCTGTAAGTGACTCAATATTTACAGTCCAGATTTTTTTCCACATGGGATCATAGTTAAGTAATTGCGTCTTTTTTTCCCGTCCATGCCCTTAATCTGGTCCAGCAGAAGCTCAGTGGGCCTTAGTCTTTATAAACTTGTCAGAGACCTCCGGGCATGGGGGAGGCGACCCCCGCTCAGTCTGCTGCAGGGACATTCGTACCCATGCTGGGTGTTGGGTTAGGAAGCATGCCCGGTGGGGTTGGAAACGGGGCGATGGTGGCCACCGCACGAGGCTCCGCAGTCCCCCAGCTGCACAACGCCATAGTGGAGCGTTTGCGCGCCCGCATAGAGCTTTGCAGAAGGCACCACTCCACCTGCGAGAACCGCTACCAGAGAGGTCAGGCCGAGAGCTCTGACCGGGAGCACGAGAGCACGCTTCATCTGCTCAACATTGTCCAACAAGGGCCTGGAAACCGCAAGACTAAAGGCAGCAGGGGATCGAACCAGCAACCTCCCGAGTACAGCAGGGTCAATGGAGAGCAGAAGGGACCAGAGGGCGAGCAGAAGATCTCCACACGCATAGCGGTGAGTTGGCACCACAGTTTGCTGTGGATGATGATTACCACCAGTAACCTGGCCCATTTGCTACTGTTACCATGTCTCTTTGGCCAGTATGTCTCGTCTCTCTTGCGTGTCTCCTGAAAGAGAAGGTTTGACTCAACTCTCTTGAAATGACTTTGAGATATTTATCCAGTTCTGGTTACGTCATCGTTTGTCATAATATGTGCACTATGTTCTCCCATTTTTTTAAAATGGAAAAATGACAATGAAAAAGCATAAAAAGATTATATTCCTAATATAACAGATCTACCACTAAACAAGATTCAAACTTTTATCTCTACCTAAACTTTAAGGTCAGTCTTCTTCCTCATTCCTTCCTCAGATCTGTGTGTTTTAAATCATCAATATAGGCTACGTGACAAGTGTGAACATCAAACTTAGTCTAATTACAGAAAAATAAAAAAAAAGAAAGGCCTTATGTTTTAAGCTACACTATTTTTCTTCTAAAACTTCTACATTACCTGATTAGAAAACATAAGGTTATGGGAAGATGGTTGGAGAAAATCTATCTAAAAATAATACAGAGAATGCTGCAACACTTGTGATGTGGGTCTATAACACTAATATGTTCACTACAATCCCTTTGCTAGTTTATCTAATCCATTTCATCACATCATTAAACAGAGGCAACCTTAAATCTATTTACCATTATAATTTGATACACTATACAAAATGTTACTGTATTACATGGGATGGCCATTTAAAATGGGATGTAAAAGTAAATTAAATATACTGTATACATAAAACTGCTCTCCCTACTTTGTCCAACCAATATCCATAGACTGTGAGCATTAGAGATTGCAATTCTAGGAGAATGGATCTTCTTGAATAATTTTGTTTCTGTGTGCTCTGATTAAGCTTTAAAGTATTCTTTTAATACAGTTCAACCATCTTATTCTGTAACATGCGATGGTTACATTTGCAAACACTGAGTTGTCTCTTAAGAGCCTCGCATATTTTATGTTGCGTGGAGTTTCGTGCAGGACAGCATTCAGGTGATGTCATAGCAAGCTCATGTTTGTGCATGCCTAAACATTTTTATTTCAGTAACTTAATTCAATTCATGGCAAGTAACAGGAAGGTGAACAAAGGTTATTTTGGGGTTGAGGAGTGAGTTCTGTTGTATGAAGGTCAGCAGGTTAACCTTATCAGAAATTCCCTCTTATCTACTAACATGTTATTTTAGTGAGTGTTGAAAGTCATAAATATACAGTATGTGTCAGTTTGACATAATAGTTGTACTTATGTCCTAACTTTTGATTGACCCTTATGTGATCATTCCTTTGCCATTATCATCTTAAAATATTATCTCCTTGTAAAGACACTCACAAGAAAATGAAAACTAAAATTGCAAAAGCAGCTTGGAAATAGAAAACATGATGTAGGATCAGAGAGCTTGCTAGTTAAACAATCCAGTGTGAGGAAACGGTTTTGAGGTCATTGGGCCACAAGGAGGTTTTGCATTTCCTGCTTAACATGTCAGCATCTCTCTGTTGCAACTGATCCAGACATAGGGATGTATTTTCATTGGGTCCCTCGCTTTAACTATTTAATAATGACTGTTTACTTCTTTTTACTGAACAGAAAACGCTGCTTTCTTTGTGTTATATGACTTTAAATCTCTTGAGGTTGCAATCTGTCAATGAATAAACCTTATCAGAGTGCTTTAAGAAGCTGTTTCAGTGTTTATTATTTAAATTATGTGCATCTTCAGGATTAATGATATGTGGAATAAAATACATTATTGCATGCTCTATGCAAGATTTCCCTCCACAGCAAATTACAAAGACAATAAAACAGAATGGTGAATCTTGATTCTGTTGTCAGTGTGTTTGATTTTAATGAAAGGGCTGATTTCCTGTATGCTATCTGTTAACAGAGCAGTCAGTTAGATATTAGATTTATATTGTTTTCTTTTGCTGGGCATGAGGGAGTTCAGCATCTAGGCTGTGAATTATTTCCCAAGCAGTATTTCAGTATAATGTCAAAAGGGTTACAAAACTTGCAGATGTTCCATCTCTGAATATGCTTGAGATGCTGAATGGAAAAACAAACAATGAAATAGTTTGTCCTGCAAAACCACAGAAAGGAAGCAATGATTGTTTTTGTCATTTTATTTGTCTTCATCATTGAAATGGAAAAAGCATCCCATGAAGTTATATCAGCATTTGTAAAGTTCAAGACATTCACATGCAAGAAAACTTGGTTTGCCATGTTTCATCAAGCCATAATGATCGGGGGTTTATCGCTCATGTTAGGTGCTATACAGCAGGGTAATAGGGAGGCAAGACACAACATCATGGATTATAGTGAGTGTCTAAAAGAGGTTAGGGAACAACATCATTATCATGTACTGTTTCATTTTTACTGTTGTTGACTCTGGAGCACTATGTTCTACATAAAACTGATGAGTTCAGCAAGATGGTGTAAAGGAAATGAAGTGCTGTGTACATGTTCGTATCAACCCTGAGGTTAATCTTTTTCACAGCGTATAATGATTTGGTAAAACATAAATAAGACCATTGTAAAAAAAAAAATATCCCAAACTGCTCTGGATCTAACTACAATTAAAACAGCAGAGCGTTGTTCCTTATATTAAATCCTAGGTTTTGCAACCTAACACCTAAAATGTGTTTTGAGTCGACTAATCCTGGGAAACATAGAAGTAGACCCTCCACCATTGCTGAGATGGCATTTTTGTGCATGTTAGAGCAGAACAGATGCGAGTTGGATTATTTTCTTGTCAAAGAAATCTGGAAGGACTTGTGCATTTCTTGGCCATTTGAGCAGAAATGGAATGTCAGAGAAAGTGCTTTGGAAGAAAGACTGATTGTGTTGGGTGGTTGCAAACAGCTTTATAGTGGTGGACCGGGCAATTTATTAATGCAAGTAATTGAAACTGACATTCAGAACTAATAATCAATGCAATCTTGCTCATGTCAATCATTTAAACAGTTTGAAAATGGACATTTCTTTTAAATATGTGATTAAACTATTAATTAAATGACCATATACATTTAAACCGTTTCACTTATTGTCAATCTCCGATCCTTAATGGAAAAATTTAAACAGCAAATAACCACATCATTTATAAATACAGCTAGCTATGAGGGCTGGAAATAAATTACTGAAATGTTTGCTAAGCCGTTGTAATCAAGATAACCTTTTCAATTAATCGTGATATTGAGGTGAGTTTCCACATTCTGACAAAACTGGTGCCAGAACTCTGAGCTCAGTGCTGTCCACCAGTTCATATCCAATGCAATGTAAAAGATGCATCGTATTAGGAAGCACGCTTTGTAACAGACCACTGTTTGTGTCTGTCCGGGTGACAGTGGTTGACACTTGTCCGCTGGATTGTTCACGTTGGAATTAAACCTGGGACATGCATGCTAGTTAATGTTTGTATAATATTAAAGCAGTGTTAATTACATTTATTTGTGATAGCTGGATAATTATGACGGCCCTGTGATGGACTGGC
>JBAMIG010000009.1:7316115-7327996 GCA_037177335.1 Kiunga ballochi | reverse complement strand
AAGCGGTAGATAATGGATGGATGGATGGATAATTATGACAATGTGCAGAAATAAATTATTTTTGCTTTTATTGCGTGTGTTTGTGGTGTTCTGGGAATAGTGGTTACCAGTCTAAGTGCTGCTGCAGGAATCAGGGAACTGCAGTAGCGCTGCTTCACACTTTGGGTCCAACAGTCACTGAACGAGCTCTGTAGGCGTGTCGGTGTTGGGAAGAGTGTGGGATGTGAGGGAGGGGGATGTCTTTTAACTTGAATAGGAGCTTAGCCATCATCTAACACCTCAATTGGTTGGTCATCCCAGTTCTGTATTGGGATGTCTCAAAGCAGGCAAGTCAGTAAAAGATGCAAACAGATGTCAGATTGAGAAACATCCATAGCTGATCAATGCATCTGATTGCACTTCTGTCACGTCCCACAGAGGCTGACATTAGGATGTCTACATCTACTCTCGGCTTCCTTAATATTCCAAAGTGACCTGTTGGTTATTTAAAACATTTTCTGACATGGTTTAGATTATTGCACTGATGTTTAACTAAAATGAAAAACATAATTGAGATTACCAGATAAGTTATCACTAACTGGGCTCCCTATTGGTCCAGGTATCCATACTGCTGTTTATGTTGGCAGAAACAAAGTCATAAGGAATTACCACTGTGGTAAGAGGAATCAACAAACAAAACAACACCTGAATTTTTCTTTTTGTATTATATTTTATCATTGTTCCACCAACTACATTCTCCTTATTGTGGTGTAAGACATCTACAATGGCCACATGTGTTCATGATATTGGATTTTGTCATGAAAATGTGTAGGTGATTGGCTACAACTCAGTGGGTTATAGAAAAAAAGATTGCCTAAAATGCTCACTTTAACAGAAACATTTTAGATTTGTTTTTTGTGCTACCACTTTTTCAGCCGTTCCCTTTAAAACTTTATCCGTAAATGCATTCATCACAAAAAAGTGGGCCATACGACAAAGCTTTCAAAACACCAGCTCCGTATTACAATGCTCAGAGACTCATTTTCATAAAATCAGGATCCATCATCATCTTTTATCTTCTGTCAACGAGATAGATAGTGAGTATGGAAACTGAAGCATTAATGAAACAGCCTTGCCACATGCTAGCATGCCACGTATTGTCATATGCTATTATGGCGTGTTTAACAAATGGCCCTCTAAGCACCTTCTTGAACGATCTGCTGACCATGAAACCGTTTGAACCACAGGGCCCCCATATAAATGTGTACAGCCACTGAATACATTTCCTGCATGTGTTTACTTTAAGTCAAACAGGCCTTGAAAAAGCTGTAGGCGAGGGATGCCTGGTGATTAACAGTCCTATGTGCACTGGGAGGATTTTGTTATTACCCAATGACAGATCTGGGAGCTATGGACATAGAACAGAAAGCACTCAAACTGTTTTAATGCTGATGTTTTGTCCTGTTATATTTACCCATTTGGAGCATATGATCCTAGTTAATCTGGTGGTGTGAAGCATAGACCACATAATGTTTGAATTTTAAGCGGGGGATTTTCTTCCAGCTTTACTTCATTGACCCTGTTTGGGAACTTCAGCTCTGTATTTGACCCATCTGTAGATATAAAACAGCAGACTGCCAAGTTTTACAGAGCAGTAAGGGTGAGTTTAAGGGTCTTTCTCAAGGACCCTACAGTGGTTCGCATCTGCTGCCATGCATGGGACTCAAATTCGAGGGGTTATTGCTGTTCATGTCAACACAGAGGCAGAGTGCCAACTTACACTTTAAGCTTTGAGTGACAAATAGACAGCTGATTAAAATGGGTAGCTACACTTATTTTCTGTTCATGGTGGATAAGATGCACCTACCATTAGGTCAAAAAGAGGGCAATATCAATATTATTGCAAATAGTGACTTCACAGTTATGATCCCTGAAGTAACAACTTCCATATAGCGCTGGTTTGATGCCATATTTAAATGGCATAAAAAGATCCTTATAGTCCTTATATTCTCCTGTGATCCCATATGGTGCATGAATAAAATGTCAATGTGTAGGGTGGAGCGTGCACTGCAAGTGTTTCCTGACATACTGTGTTTGGCTGGTGAACAATGAATCAGAGCTGCTCCTGGCCTGATCTCAGCTTGTCTTAACTGCCATGTGAAACAATTAGCTCAGGGCCATAGTGTACAGCTCCACCCAATCCTACAGGTCCATACTCCTCCTACAAATGTCATAAATAGACCAAAGTTTGGTTTTTTGAAGTAGCTTGTTGTTACCTCCTGTTTATTGACATCTTCACTAAATAAATGATTAAGTTTGTATTAATTATGTTTGGGATAAGTTGAGCATTTCATAGCATCAGAAATTAAATTAGGCTTTTAACAAGATTGTTAATAAAATGTAGTTTTATTACTATGCTTATACTTGTCATAAGTTCTTGTTAAAACATGTGGTTCATTTTAGATATTTTTAATCTATCTATGACCACGACTGTAATGTTTTCAATGGAGACTGCTTCACTTTCCTCAGCAAGTTTCCCTTCTATTCAATCCAGAAAAATACTTGTTCTGTGCGATGAAATCGATCAGGATGTTCAGCAGCTTATTATTTTTAATTGAAATGTAAAAATTAAATTGGTTGTCCAATGTTTTGTCTCTTTACATATTTAGAGGCAATTTAACAGATTTTGTACTAATATTGCCTCAAGAAATACAATAGTGTTATGTTTATAAATAGCACTCCCAACAATCTTAGCAAAGGAAATTGGATAAAAGTTATTAGGACATAAAAGAACACGTTTATTGCAAACAAATACATTAAAATGAATTTAATTATATTTGTCAGTCAGCACAGCAGGGCTTAGCTTGGTTCCACTGATTGTTAGAATGTAAAGTTACATCAATACACTTTGAGTCTTTCTTGAATGATGTATTCAAAGTTGTTTAATATTTAACATGATGCACATTAAATCAGTTTAAAGAAAAAAAAAACATTGTTCATCAAATCAGAAAACACAGCAGCACTCGCTGCCGAGCAGAAATGTTGAATCTGGGACATCTCTGTACCTGGCAAGGCTTGCATGGCTTTCTCCGTCTGAAATGAGCACAATTTGATTCCTTCTGGACTAATTTAGAAGTTATTAACAAGTTCCAGAACCAGAAAAAAAAATCTGCATAAAGAAAGAAAACAAAGACAAACATTTGAATCAAGAGAGAAGTTTCCAGATACCCAAGCGGGACAGTGAGGATGTGTCAAATCAAAGGCATTCATGGATAATGTGTTGTACTGTATCTCAAGCAGCAGTGTCATAACACCCCCTTTCCTGTTCTCTCTTTCCTTATTCCTACGCTCTTCCACTCAAACACCCTACTACACTCTCTCTCTTACATGCGCACACACACACGAAGAACACACTCCACTGACTGCACACCCCTCATGTTTTATTCAGCAGCCTTTGCATGTCTTTGAAGAGTGTTGCAGAAATCGTGTATTAATCCCATCTCATCCTCAGTCTTCTAGGGAGGATAACCTGCAAAGGGTATGTGCTCAGAAAAACATGATCTTCTAATTGTCCAGGTGGGCTGGATCTCCTGCTTAGTTGGGAGGTATGTCATGACTGAACCTTTAGGGTAAATCTAGCCTCGGGTTTTCTTTGGAACCATTGTCCTTCCAGCATTTTCCTCCAGAGACATTTCCCGGCTGTCCTTGGGCAAAGTCGTTTGCATCAAGCTGAGCTTGCAACTCAGCCGCTTCACCTTCTGATGCAAAAAAAATAAATTATTAGCATCAACTTTATAAAATAGGCTGCGCAGTGATGTAGTTGTTAGCATTGCAGCCTCGTGTGCATGTTAGGTTGATTGACTTTTCTAAATTGTCCTCAGGAGTGAATGTGTGTTTGACTGGCTGTTTGTCTCGCTTCATTGGCCCTGTGATGGACTAGCGGCCTGTCCAGGGTGTACCTCACCTCTCGCCCAGTCAGTGATTGCTGGGATAGGCTATAGCTACCCAGGACCCTGAATTGATTTAAGGAATGGAAAATGAATGAATGACTGAGCTTTATAAAATATTTTTCCTGGTGGTCTTAAGTGTGCAATTTAATGAACAAGTCCATTTAAAACCTGAGGAAATTGAATACAAACGTTATTTTAAGATGATAGATAAAATGGGGTTTTCAGTCCTATTTTCATCTTTTTAACTGAGAATATTTCATAGTGATAATAATGAAATAAGAAATAACCATAATACTTTATAAAAGTATGGCAAAATGTCCATGTAATAATTTGCTAAAATGACTTTAAACTCAGTACTTTATTGGGTTTTGGATTTTTGGTCAAAGCTTAAACCATTAAATGGCATTTATTGTGTCCTGAAGCAAGTTTTTCAATCATATGAAATCATTGAAATCATTCACCATCAAATGAACCTTTGCTCTGACAACAGGGCTGTGGCAATGAGAAGGTTGATTTGTGCATAGAAAGAAGGTATTCTTGAAGAAAATAGAACAAGAAAAAGGAAGAAATTAAATGATTTATTCATCCTTTTAAATCTATTTAAGGTTTTTCTACACTTTGCTATTTAACCTATTTACTGTTTGACAAGATCTTTATTGCTAAGGTTAATTAAGAGCACTTAAAGATACTCTAGATGTATTTATTTGTTTAAAAAAAGCTTTTTAATCTTCCTCACTTAATAAAATAAACAGATTCCTCTCAACATGAACATTTCCAGAATCACATTAAAGACCAAATTTTTTACTAGCATTTATTATTTTTTATGCATTTGGCATTTTCGTTCATGTGAAAATTGGAGTTCAGCGCTCTCTGCATTTACTGATTTAGTCTTCCTGCGAGGTCCTTCATGTTTCTGTAAAGGTGTGGCGGATGGTAGTGTCTCTGGTTGGATTACAGTGTTTCTGTCTTTGTGTTTTCTTAGTTTTCCCTTTTCTTTTTTTGTTGTCATTTTCTTTTCTCACTGGTTGAGTCCAGCAACAATTCTGATGATTTTTTTAAAACAATTCCTGCAATTCACCATTAAACCCAAAACACAAGTGTTGATATCCTTTCATAAGAACTCCATTATTAATTTTGTGGAGAAAAATTAGGATTTGATTATTTAATTGATGTTTTTTTTCATGTAAACGGGAAAAAACTTCCATCCAGAGTGTGGATTTTACCTTAAACTCAAGAAAGGCAAGATCTGGTTGATAAACACTTGCACCTTGATTAAATCACCAAATGAAGATGTGTACATGAAGGTTAAAAAACAATGTGCAAATATTTACATTCTGTTTACATTGCGTTAATACTCTAACTGCAAATTAGACCTTGTGAATATATGCAGACACTTGTTTTCTAGTATGAATATAAATGACCCTGGAATTCATTGGTTTCATGCAAGTGAGCATTTTACATGGTATCACGCTGAAATACTTACAATCCCAAAGGGTTTGGATTAGAGAGTCCCCACTGCATCCCTTTGTTTTTGTTTTGTGCTTTCAGCAGAATCTCAGTTGTTGCCAGCACCTTGTTTAAATTTCAAATATTACATAGACCTTGAGATGAAAAGTAAAAAAATAAAACCTCATCTGTGCCACTGAAGTCGACGTGAACATTAGAAAGACTAATGAATTAGTACCCCTGTGAGGCTGTTAAACACACACAACAAAGGAAAGGATATTTCTTGTCTTTTCATCATCCGGAATTTGGACATAAAAATAAAGGTTGAAACAATCACAATAGAAGAAAAACACATTTTCATCACATTTTTATACAAGTCTTTGTTCATTCCTAATGTAATTTCTTCTACTGAGTAAGCCCTGAGGTTCGTCAAGTTTTTACCTGCATGACTCAAGTAAAGCAAGGATAGGTTGCACTGTGTGTGAGGAAAAAGATGGAGGGGGGGGGGGTGAAGGGGTGGGGAATGCCTTAGAGTGTCTTTCCACGAATGCTTTGCTACACAGTGCTGAAACCGGAACCCTGTGGGAACAAGCATGTTCAGGTGTTCATGTGCAAGGTGGGGAAAGAGGAGAAAACGCTAAATGAAACACAAGAGGAGGTTTTTTTTTTGCCTTATTGCTGAAAAAAAAAGTCCCAATCCAGGAACCTGATTTATTCTGGTGTTTGTGGAAGTAATTTTGGACACAAATATATTAACTGAATATTTTGTTCTGCAGCTGACGGCTGTTTGGTTGGATAATAGGAGTGAATCTAAAACAGTTCACACACTTATCTAACAATCAGCCACCTTATAAGAGTTTCCTGACTTGTAGCTGTTATAAACAGATCAGATCCTCACAGCTACCATGTGTGAACTGGGTATGCATATCCATTTGTTACTACTTTAACACAATATGTTTGTCACTACATGTCGACTTTACAAATCTTCGCAGGCTTTCTACGAGACTTATTTATCCAACAAAACCATTTGAAGCTCAAATGAATCTAAATGACTTGTTTGCTGGAGAACAAAGAGTGCATGGGTTCAGAGAAAAGCAGCTATATTTGCAGCAAGATTTCAAAGAACCCATTCTCCCCAGGGTCATTACCCTCCTCAGGAAATGAGAAAGTGGGCTCCTGATGTCACTAGCAAGCAAACCCCTTTGCACAGAATGCTGGGTTAAACTAGGAGAGGGTAGGGGAGGACCCTCCTAGATCAGAGTTCAGGCATGTTTACATTACAGCTCAGGATATTTCTCAGAGCCGGACCAAGCTGCTGAAGTTCCCAGGCTCCAGAGTTGCAGAGTGCTGAAAAGAGGCACAAGCATTCCCTTATTCTTTTCCTCTCTGCCTGACTCTCTCCTGCGCTCTAGGGTCTAAGTCATAGTTCAACTCCATTTGCATTGAGGTAATGTTCTGTTCTTTGCAACACACATCCTTGAGGGAATTTAATGGATGTTGAAGAGATGTCACAAACCAGGACTGTATAGACAACGTTTGACATAAAATCTGTCGCTGCATCTAAACTCACAGTAATAAAAAATGAAAGCAAAGCTTTTCCTTCCAAAGGAAAAAAAAGGATGTGAAATGTCATGTAAGCAAAAGTAAACACTATTTTTAATAGTTATTTTTCACTGTCTCAGCAGTAAAAAGTACACAACTCTAGTTTTTAATCCCGACATGTGACACACAATATACCAACCCAGTGAGCCGGTTTGATGTCATAAACCTTTCAGATCCCTCCCATGTCTCTCCTAGAAGGAAAGTGACATTGGTCCTATGTGTGGGTGGAGTTTCATGGCTTTTGCTTCCACTTAACCCAGTGTTTTGGAGCTGCCGGCTTGTTTGAACAATATAATTAGTTTTGGTTTGAGTGGGAACTTGAAAGAATAATTCTTGGTCAGTGCATCTTGGATCATTTTCTTAGTCGTCAACATTGCTTTTGGTTTTGTTGATTGACTTATCAAACAATTAGACATTGTGCAGAAAAAGGAGAAAGAAAATGAAGACTTTAACATTAGATAGTTTAAGCTAGCTCAAAGGAAGGATTCAGAGAAGGAAATAAGGAAAAGAAAAACATCCAAACAGTAAATATTCATTCAGCTGTAGTCCGGGAGGAAGAGCAGTCTGCTGGTTTGATTCCTGGCTTCCCCTGACTACGTGCCTAAGTGTCCTTTAGCAAATCACTAAATCTTGTGACTGTGGCTTGTAGTGAAAAGTGCTCTATAAGTACACTTTCATTTACCATTCACCCACTTGTTTTGGTCTGTCCTACCTGCTTTAGATGTTTGCACCATTTTCCAGTCAAAACGTCCGTGTGCTGATACCCAGTTAAAACATTTTAGGCTTGTTATTGAATTGTTAGTCGTATACATTCATGTTTGGCTAGGAAAAGTTGTGCATTGCTCCTAGAATTGTATTGATTTGTGAAAAAATTGGTGTAAAATCATGATTATAAACTGCTGCTTTATAATCATGATTTTGGAAAATTTGACTTACAAAATTGTATTATTGCCTTAGAAAAAGACTATTTAATCCTTAACTATCGTTGCCTTTTTGTTGGGAAAATTACTCCTAATACGATTATAAAAGGTTCAGATGTTTGTTAAACATTAGAGGTCAGATGGAATCTCTATCTATTTTAATATTTATCCCATATTGATGGATCTATTGAAGTTGGTTGACTATTCTTATTCCCGCAGCGCTAAAGTGACCAATTGTTTTCTTACATCATCCAATGCACTTAACACGTTATCAATACTTTTATTTTTTAAACACTAAGATTACTGTCAACACCGAAACCCTTATTTAAAGAATGAACGTGGCCAAAGTCAGGAAGCTAATCGTCAAACGCTGTGAGATACAGATCTAAGGAGTAACACAGATGGCCTTGTTTTTTGCTTCAGCTCTCCTAGTAAAACTGAGAAGTGGCAGCTGGAATGTTTGTGTTAGTCCTCTGCTGTGGTGAGGTGTCATGGTGCTGAGGTATGCTTTGGCGCCTGCCCGCTCTTCATCTTGCTTAGAGGTACATAGAAAGCGCTTATGCATCTCCAGCATACATGGAAAAGGAAGATCCCTGCTCTCTGTCTGCCCTCTCGAATCATCCACAGAAAGGGTTTAACAAGAAACAGAGCAATGATGGCAGACGTTCTGCATGATGTGGTTATTTTAGACTGATTACAGCTCTCTTTGAGAGTTTGTGTGGATCTGATGATTTTGTTTGGATTCCAAACTGGATTTCATGTTACAGCTTAGCTTACAGTATAACTTGGTTCTTTTTTTTTTTTGCAGAAATGCAAGTTTAAAAAGTAAAAGGATGCAATAAACTCGCTATCAAAATTTCCTGAGGACACATCTCACTTTTCCCATTAAAAATATCCCACCTTCGTAAGTTTTATTTAAACATTTAAAGATAGACATTTTATAGTAAATACGCTCACACTTCTATTTCCCAATGATTAAATCATTCCTGATGACATTTTAATGTTTCGAGGATGCGCTTTAATAAGAAATAATAAAACCCTTTTTGGGAAAATGATAAATAATTTGAAAGTACTCGTTTTGTTGTGCTCAGATGGTACATAAATAACACTTCACTGAGATCCCAATTTTGTCTAGTAAGCAAGAAAAGGAGAACACAAAAATGCCACCAAAGAAAGAGATTAAAACTATTGCTGGTCAGCAGCTGTAATTTTTTTATTCCACTATCTCTGCACTCCTTCCTGACTGGTCAGCCCACTGAGAGCACCACACAGAAATACTCTCCTGTAGTGCTGAAGTGAGTTTACACTACAAATTAAGAAATGGAAGACTATTAGAAATTATAAGAATATAAGAAAACATAATAATCTTTTTGCATATCAAGTTTTAGAATACCTCTATACCTGAATATTAAAATGAAGCATTGTTAATAAGAATGTGCTATAATACAGATAATTCCAGACTAGCATTTCTAACACTGACTAAATCCAGGTTTTCTTATTTTAATTCTTATTTTATTATGTTGATATGCATTAATCAGAAAATACTATTACCACTGACACTACAGGATAGTCATGACTATTCTTTCTAGAAAAATAGAAACTAAGCATATTTTCTATTATAGAAACTGTAGTTAGTTGTATATTATGTATAGAACAGAATTTTCCTCTCAGGGAGGAATAAAGTATTTCTCATTGTCATATTCTTAAACTTAGATCAATTGTAGAATTAATGTCTTTCTTAAGACCTGAAAATGTAAATAATACTAAAAGAAAATGTTTACGTTTAGTTAAACACAAGTGAATTTGTGCAATTTACCAAAAAATAAGCATAAAATTAATTGAAACGTTTTGTTTGCATTGTAACAAAAGTTCTTCCATGCATACATACTAGTTTAAATGTTACATAAACACAATGACTTTCAAATAGCCTCAATATAAAATATATACTTTATTTAAAGAATAATAATTTCCTGGTAATATTTTATAACAATAATTATATTATTTGTTTAGAAAGTCATTTTAAGTTGCATTTGATGTCTTAGTATGATAGGACACAAATCATTCTCTAAATCTGATGCTGTTTTCTAATTTTATTTTATTATTAAAAAGCTGTACAAAGTATTTAATCCTCCTGGTAAAGCCAGGAGGTGAAAGTTGCCTCCAAAAGATGAGAATGAGCCTCCCAACAATTAAGGAGTAAATCCTATAACCACATGTGATCAACTTATAAACTGGATTGCAGAGCAAATCCAAATAAGGTATGTCATCCTTTTAAAACCTTTAATATGTTATAAAATGGGATCAGTGGCCGTTCATATGTCTGGCCTTTACAAAACACTGTGATCTACACAAAAAATGAATTGTTTTGTGTATTTAAGGGGATTCTCAGAGCAACTTGCCTCCAACTAAATGGTGTTTGACACAGTAGGAAAGGAGATAGGTATCTGCTCAAGCGATGCCTTCCAGTGATTAATAATCTGTTAATTATTAAGCATCCTTGCATCAGTTTTCCACTGTCTCAGCAGGCAAGATCCAGCAACATCCTTTAATACAGCATATTAGAGCATAAGAAAATGATACAATGCAAAACTTAAATAGAAAGGAGTCATACACACAATGTTCTGACTGTTGACTGGGGAAAAATGGTGATGCTGCATTCTTCTCATAGCTGTTAGTGAGAATCTGGGGTTATTATGTGTGTCCATGATACAAGCGAGAGAGAGTGAAGAGAACATTCTTTTCTCACTCCCACTCTCCTCCACCACACCCCCATTGCTACTCGCTGCCACCCCACCCCCAGTTTCCTTCCTGTGCTTTTTTTAGAGTCTATTGGATGTTTTTCCCACATCCGGCAACAAAGCCAGTCTTTTCATGCTATAATCTAACAGCAAGGCGTTCTGTGGTTCAGCTGTACACAAACATGGTCAATTGAGATTAATTCACTGAAACTAAATAAACCAGTATTTCCTAACTTTTCTCTTTTCCTTTACTCATCGTGACTTGTAGGTAAGGTTTTGTTCTTTCTAAGAACAAAAATTATCCTAATGATAGAGTTGCTCTTATTTAAATATATGACAATGTGCAAATTACCTATTTTATAAAGAATAAAATCATATTCTGTTTATTTAGTTTCCTCTTAACTTTTTCTTTTTATAATTTGTTTTAAGTTAAACTTGGCATTTTATCAGTCATAGGTCTACACATAATAATTCTATATTTAGAGATTAAACTCTCACCGACTGTAGATACTTTTAAATCCAGGTTAAAAAAAGGGCTTTTTGGTCATTGTCTACCCTGGATCGGGGCCACAGCTCAAGTTTGGGGGATTCAGAGCCAAATTTTTTTTTTGCCATTTAAGCATCAGAGATGCAGTTTAGAGTTTACAAGTAAAATTATTTGTTGATAATCATTTTGACTTCATTAGCACAAAACATGTTTCACCAGAGTTTAGAGTAGGTTATGTCCCATGGACTTTAAAGAATGCTATAAAACTTTCCCACCTTTAAAATACATGCCTTTGACTTATTTTAATGGCATACTGACATTTATTATTTACGTTCCTGGAGCTGTTGTTGCCCTGTAGTGCCCTGAGGCTGAGAAACTGCACTTTATAACATTTTTTTCCAGCCTGCATCATCACAATTATTGCATGTTGTGTCACATGCCAACAAGTCAATATCAACACACTGGCCATTTTTCAATGTGCACCATAGCTGATTGAGCAAATAAACGAGACAAAATAGCTGTTTTGTGTGTGTTACTGGGGATGTTAAAATAATACATTTTTATGTTATCATTCATATTTTTTTAAGTGGTTGGGAGAGAATCTGATTTACCAAAGATAGAAAATTCTAAAATGAATACCCTGACTGGTTACAATTATCCAATGTAACCACCAAAAACAAGCTATTATTTACAGTACACTTTACAATACATTTGAGTTTTTTTTATATATTATATTACAACATCTAAATATACATATAT
>JBAMIG010000009.1:7299388-7310199 GCA_037177335.1 Kiunga ballochi | reverse complement strand
TGTATATGTATGTATGCGACAGTGCAGTGCATTATACTAAGACAACTTTAAATTGACTGATTGAATTACTGATGCTGTTTCAGCCCACATCCCCATGGCCTGTGACTTAATTCCCTGAGTAAGAGGGAATTTTCCCCTCCATTGTACTGCTTTGGCTGCATTTGAATCGCCAGGCTCATCTGTTTTGCCTGAAGTAGTCAAAGCGAGGGGGAAAAACAGCTGTCTAGTCAGTGAAGGGACGCCTTGCCAGTTGAGCTGTGAAATCCACACAAGTAAGCAGGATAATCTCTTCCACCCAGCCCAAATATTATATCCTGTGATGGAAATACCACTTTCATGTGTGCATTCTTGACCTAACAGGATGTAATTTCATGTGAATGCTGCATGTAAACAAATATGTCATTAGGAATCTAATCATATTTTCATTATTGTTTTTAGTTGGATTGACATTTTCACAGATAGCATACAAAGTTGAAAAGCAGTATTTTGTTGTTTTATGTATCTCATCACTAGATTACCAGCCAGTAACGATCACACACAGTTTTAACATCATAAGCCAGTTTGTGTGTGTGTGTGCATGTTTGTGTCATTGTAAATGGGTTCCCAGTGGCTCATGCTGCATTGAAAACCATTACTGAAACAGCTTTGAGGACTTTATCTTCAAAGTGACACTGCCAGGGTATTTACAGTCCAAAATTAACCATTTACATGATCAGTTAGACATACAATAAATGAGTATGACTTAAATAATCATTTACCCCAGTGCTGCATGCTGGCTTTACTCAACAGAAAATTCATATCAGTTTATTTTCCTCGTGTCTTATGGATGTCCATTTAAATTCCTTGTGGTGTTATCTCCATTAGGATAAAAGCATCTTAAATAATGACAATGATTATAGAATAACTGATACTATACAAGCAAATATTCATTTCCCTGCATCATGGATTACCTTTTCAGAGTAAGGTTTGTCTTGTAATTTAGTCCTTTTTTTTATTAACACTAAGACCACTTTATCTAAGTTCCACTCAGCTTTTCACTTCTAAGAATTGTTATGGGATCTGATGAGATAATGCATGACAAAGTCCTGTATTTTTCTTCCTTTTTATGCTTTATCAACAAATCTGCTTAATCAGACCAAATCTAACCGGTTTGTTTGCACTTCATTTAACGTTGCATGAAAGTCAGTGATCAGTCTATGGGAAAGTTTTTTTTTTCACTTGAAAAAACTACCTGAGAGCACACATTGTTTCTCTCTCTCTCTCTCTCTTCAGGTGCATCATGTAAAAAACCTTAAAGCATTAGTTTACAGGACTCAACAGACACACAAGAACAATTTGCATGCAGAAACATGCTTAGAGATGATGTGGCTTTGCTGGAACATTGAACTCTCCTTGCCAATGTGATGTGTGTGTGGAGGGGGGGTGCTGTCTGCTGCAGTGCCTTTTTAATTGTGTAAAATATCATGTCTGATAGTAATATGATAAATAGCTGGATGGACCTGGGACCTGTCCAGGGTGTACCCTGCTTATCACCTGCTATGTGCTAGGACTGGTATCCGCTGGCTCCCTGCTGAGAACCAGCAGACACCAAAGCAGCATTTAGATACCCATAGCCATGAAAACTATACAAAATTTAAGATCTTTTCTTGTTGTGTTTTTGACAACACTAACCTAAAGCAGAGTAAATTATTTTGTGTATTCAACCAAGGCAGCCTTGATTCAAGCAGAATTCCTACTAGAACAACACATACAAGCACATTTTTCCTCCTTTTGAAGCAGCAGGTGTGATTCAAATAAGACAAGAAGAGTGGCACACACTTCAAATATTCCCACATATTACAGAGGCTTCTCCAAAGTGGCAGTACTACAATATAACATGTAGATATGGAGAGCAGTGGAGGAAAGCTTAATTGCTTGTATAAGTAAATGTGTCAGACTGACATTTGCTTCATCAGTATGATTGAGTGACAGAAGTGTTCCAACAGACAGGATAGGTACATACCTACTCATATGATTGAAAGGAATGTGATTAAAACTCACTAAATGGCATAACAAAATAGCCATTTTGCTGCCAAATAGGGGTTGATTTAACAATTTTCTGAATCAAATCTGCTTTTTTTCTGCCATGTACATGTATCATAGTATCTAACTACTGAGATATAACACTATCATGTGATATTTTGTTTTTGTCATTCTGGGAAATGTCATGGCTGATGATAAATTTATATAGAGGTCAAATATTTTCTGCACCGTGATCCCCTCATTCCCCCTTCCCTTAAAATCTACAGTTTTTCTTCTGAGCTTTGCACAGCTTACTGTGTCCATTTCTACCAGCAGCCGGCTATACAGACCTTATTTGGAATGTCAGGGCTGCTCGGAGTGGGAGTCAAACAAAGCTTCCCACTCATTTATTTTTTTTTCTCTCTTACTTTTGAGCTGCAGCAGTCCCTTTTCTAACCAAACCAGCAGAGCATTGTTTCAGAGCATGAGTGCAGATTAGTCTGACAGCTCGCCTATCCTCATGCATGTGTGTGTGATTAAAGTGAAAGCTGATGGCAAAACTCAACAAGTATACCCTTCTCAACCAGTGGATTTATCAAAGCTTTCTCCATTGAAGCGGTGTAAAACACTAAATGTGTTTTCCTGTCTCTAAAAGCATGAGGCTTATCAAGAGCTGCCCGAGTGAAGCAGCATTAGCACAGCATTAACCACTCAGCCCAGGTTTCCCATGGGATATAAAATGGATCCTTGCTTCACTAGAAAATTGCCACAGTAATGTTGCTGAAGAGCACTTTGCTGTGTTCACATCAGATATTGACGAATATTGTTTCCTGCTTGGGAACTGCATTCACTCCACTTTAGATAGGATATCAAGGAATTGTTAATCCAAATAAAAGATTGATGGGATAAAAACAGGACCCAGAAGTACTAAATATGGTACAAATGAACTCATCAAATATCCCACTGAAATCTAAATTATGCACACTGTTAGCATTTGCTAAAGGAGCTACATGATCAGTTTTCTTTGTTGTGGACAGAAAAAAAAATGACTGGAATGGCTCAGGACTGTGTTGCTCAACTCAGTTAGTGGCACTCTTGGCTCTCATCATAAGGCAGCTGCATGCTGAAGAGCAGCCAGATGTTTGAGATGGTGAAATGAGCCCAGTGAGCAGGAAATGGTTCTGCATGCCATAGGAATCATCTTTGAAAACAGGAAGGCAACTTGTTCCCTACTTGTGTGTCTTTTCCTGTGGCATGACCGGAGGCAGGCCTTGTGTCTGACGGTTGCTGGGAAAAGGTACTTGTGGTTGCATAGTAATGGCCTTTTAAGGGTACAGGCAGAGAGACCTGACCAGGAAGGAATTGCTTCTAGAAAACAGATTAGTATTAGTTACCATGTGTTCACTATTTCAACTGTGAGATTTTTGCTTGATACTTAAACTAAAGACAATATATCTACATATGAGGGTGATGAGTCAGTCAGTATACATTTATTTAACTGTTTTTATTAACCTATTTGGGCAAGCGTTATTTTACTGATATATTTATCTCGACCCCTTAATGGTTAAATAAAAAGGAACTGACCTCAAATGTCCCATTTTTAAAATCTGACAACTTTTTTAGAGCTTTAACTGGAACAGGTCATAATTATTATAGTATAATGGTCTGCTTTCTGATATTCATCAGGATACAGGAAGCCAGTGTCATATGATGAACAACAGGGTTTTAAGAAACGTTTCTGCCATAAAGTGATGCAAAATGTCTCAGAAAGAATATGCATCAAATACGCAACATCGGCCCATAAGGTGTAAATACATACTATAGATTTAAAACATATCAGATTTTTTTTTTTTTTTTGATTTGTCAGGAAAAACAGTTAATAATCAACTTAAATATGATCAACTAAATATGTAGTCACTATTATCCCGACAAGCTGCATTTAGCAGGACTAGGTCACCACAGGCCAACCCAACAACACAGGGAACCAGCTGGGTTTTTCAAATTATATGTGTATTATATGTGTATATAGTATTTCCATTAGCTAAAATCTTATGGTATAACAGTGATTTATCAACAATAAGCCTTGACGGCTACGAGTGTGAATGAAACCTTTTCTGGTTTAAACATTGATATGTTTAAAATCCTTTAAATGCTCAGATTCGTTTGCCCTCACACACCTTTATGTATTTTTCCAAGATAAAATGCTTCTTACATCCGTGCCCTGAAGGCACAATTTCACATAAACCAAGTAAAAGAATTATTGCAACATGATGCATTTTTCATGACCTTGGCTTCTTGGCAATAGGCTGTCTCTAGAACTTGACGTTGCACCAATGACAATATAAACCTGTAGTATCATTAGATTAAACACTTTGAACAACAATTACTCCTTTGCAGTCCTGAATGGTTTCAGATCAGCTGTAGCATTCTAAGGAGTTTAATGTAACAAGCACACAGAGGAACTAGAGGAACATGTTTTCTGTATGCGATGCACCATTGACTGGTGGCCTAACCACCAGAGTCAAGTAGTGTTTTGTTTACACAGATCCTTTTTTTTTGGTCACTATTAGCTTTTAAAGCTAGTTTAGCATGTAAGAAGTCTTCATGGAACAGCTGATGGGATGGATCAAAGGGCCGGTGGTCAGAAAAAACTTATTCCACTTATCTGGAAAATCAACTTCACATCAACCAACCTGAGCAGTTCACTGTTTGGAATAAATCTGAAGGTCCCTCTTGAGAATCAAAGCTTTCAAAAAGTGACTCGATAGAACATAACAGTATCTGATGGCACACTTTGACTGATAATGTAGTAACACAGTACATATAAGACATTTCATTACACCAATTAATTTATTATAGCTAAAGAAAAGCGTATAAATACTTTTAAGAGGTGTTTATGAAGCAAAAAGCATACATCTTTAGAAGTACAATCATCTGCTAGTGCAATAAAACACGTCTCAAGATAAAAAAAAACCTTTACTTCTTCAGTTTTTACTGAAATCCATTTTTTTTGTATTTTGCAGAATCCATTTAACTTTATCACACCTTACTGTGATCAATATATGACCTTAAAATAAACATGCATGGGAAAACATAATGTATCGCATGTGGCAGTGCTTACAGAAGGACATTTAGATGCAGTTTTTGTATTTGTGGCTCAATTTGGAAGTAATAGCACCATTAGATCTAATAAAATTGTTCCTAATTCATTCTTGTGGACACAAGCTGTGTGTAGTGACCGAAAAAACGAGAACATGAATACAGGCGGCCAAAATAAGTTTCCTCCGTAGAATGGTCGGACTCTCCCTTAGAGATAGGGTGAGAAGCTCGAAGTAGACTCGCTGCTTTTCCACATTGAGAGAAGCCAGATAAGGTGACTCAGGCATCTGGTTAGGATGCCTCCTGGACGCCTCCCTACTGTGGTGTTCATGGCACATCCCTAAAGGAGAACATGGGGAAGACCCAGGACACGCTGGAGGGGAATTTTTTTATTATTCTCTGTACGTATGTATGTGTGTGTGTGTGTGTGTGTGTGTATGTATGTATTTACAATAAACTAACACAATTTAACGTGATAAGGTCCCATACTTTTATTATATTTTGGGTGAATCTCTGCACTTGTGGGCAGTATCAGATCTTTAGCGTTATATTTGTCTTCTCCCTCTTCTTGTATAACAGCTGGCAAACATTCTTCTTCATTGCGGTGGCATTGGGTAAGCGAGGGTGTGTGCGGGAAAGTTTGTTTCTTCCGGTGGTCTGAGAGTGGTGCCTGCGCTGGATCCGTCCTCACAGCAGAGGTCTGCTGGCATGAGATGTGGCATTACCATTCAGAATGAGGTCGCTTTGATACCAATCGGATCGGTATTTTAATTTAGCACCACATGAGTCAAAAATCTAATATAAGTCAAATAATGGAATTGAGCTACAATGTGAACATGATCAGGCTTAGGTTACTGTGTATTAAAAAAAGAGAGAATAATTGCAAATATTTGAATGACAAATAACTATTTGTTAAAATATAACCATTTTGACAGGTTTCTTCAGCATACTATTCTATGTTGAACTCAGTGTGTTTGTAGATAACCTTTAGCTTTATATGCTTTATATAAAGGATTATTTTTACTGGAAACTATGTGGTACGTATTGCATTTGATTGCTCCTAAGTCTGGGGGTCCCTCAGTCCTCCTCAGCAAATGTCTTTGTGGTTAAGAATGACATGTAGATGAGAGGCGACAGTAGTGTCAGGAGCTCTGTGAGCCACATGGCCATGGGTGATATGATGTGACAGCTTGTCACTGCAATGTTGGTGACCTGTAGTATGTCTGAAGTGGCATGGCCTAGCTGGTGCAGCCTTAATGCCCCGAGTTAAAGCCCACAAATGCTAATCCTTGTAGCTGTCAGGAGAATATACTTTGTGAATTTAATCTATAATAATAAGTCTTTTAACTGCTTATGTGGATGTAAATCTGTGTTTTTTAGATTATTGGAAAAGGGTTTGATTGATTTAGAAAACAGAAAATATGCTTATGTCACTATTTTAATGGGTACACTTGTGATTCAGCCGCAGCCATTTCTAGATGCTTCTTTTTCATCTTTGGCTGTAGGGACATGGCATTAAACAAGAGTCTCAGCATAAATAATGGCAAAATGAAAGGCAGATTGGATTGCTGGTTTTACTAATCTCTACATTTAGATAATGGAAAATTGCTAATGCTAAGTTTCTGTCACATGATTTTTAGTGTACAAGCTGCTTTATTTCTATGTATTGTTGGAGCTGAGCTAACTTAAAAAAATCTGCCTTTGGTAAACATAATGGATTATTTCTTTTCAAAGGAGCGCTTATTATCTCGTCTCTTTTCCCAGAGGCTGCCACAAAGCTGGCTTACTCGTTTTTTTTTCTTGCTGCTGCTGTTCATCCTTTCCTGCCTGCTCTCTGGAGGGCAGCCTCAATCTAATACAACTGTGTCAGGAAGTATGGGGATGCAAAGTGCTGATGAGCCAAAAGTAGCCCACCTCTGCAGTGTTCTGCTTCGTCCCAACACACACCAACCTTATTAGCAAAGAACGCATTGAACCCATGCTCACTTCCCTGTGCAACCCCGTGGCACATGACCCACAGTAAAAGATGCCACTGATTTATGTACCAAGATGTAAATTCCTGCTATGATTTGCCAAGTTCATGGTAACTATTGTATTTATGTTCTAAACGGGAGTCTGTTTGACTGCCTGTAAAGATTAATACAGCAGCTATTTTATGTGTTTGCCAGCTTGCTGTGCTGCCATTACTGAGGTGGTGAGTTATTATTACCTCAAATCTGCTGATTATTAATGTGACATCAGTACATAATGATCCTACAAAAAATGGCTTTAATGACTTTCAATCTACATAAAATACTAATCTGATCAAAAATTGGTTAGGGAATTGTTTCCAACTTTGCAAAAGCTGTTTATTTGCTATTTAGTCAGACACCTCTTTATGACATAGTTTGATTTTAACTAGTTTAAGCAGCAGGGCACCATGTATATCATCTGTTTGTGTTCCCATCTGAATATTTTTTATTTTCTGGTCACATCACGGATGAGAGCAAAAATATATATTTTACATCATTCACTCTCAGCAACATCAGTTTGTTAGCATTAACTAGCATAACAAGCGTCACATGTTGTGTCCCATTAAGCTGGATTAACTCACATATTAGTGTAAGATTGAAAACTGTTCTCTCAGATTTCCTTTGGTTTTGTTGGGTATTCCATTCAGCATTTACTCTTCCATGACAGTATGTTATTTCTCCTCTGCTCTTTGTATGTCTGCTGTTCCACCCTGCTGTGCACACACCACCATCAGCAGATACTGACCCTTAGTGTCACACAGTGGTCATCTTCATGAAGTAATAATCTGTTGTCTTTGCATCCACTTTTCATTATTATTATTTGTTTTACCACAAGTAAAAAATGTTTTTATTATTATTATTATTTGAAGACCCAAAACTTGTGCAAGTGCTTCCAGATTTTGTTGGCATTATTAACCCCTTTAAGACCACATGGTTTACTGGTGATGTTGTAGCCCATGTGTATTTCCAAGTACTACAACTTCTCACTACTTTGTGCAATTTCCATCACTCAAACTGCCCCTGTTCTAATGAATATATCTATTATTATTATGGTGCTAGAAAGGTTAGGGAAATAGTCTCGTCTTTTCTGCTCTGACATGCACGTAGATGCCACCTCAGCAATGGCAGAGGGTCTACTTGTGTTTGCCCGTATTAGTCCATAGATAGGAATTCATTTATAGTTACTTATTCTTCCCTCGGTGACCGTTGGAAGTTAGATTATTATTATCATTACTATTGGGAAAATATTTTTGTAAAACTGCAATATTTTTTGCATAGTCTAATATCAAGTATGATCACATTAAAATTAAAATAGGCAGAATTGCCACTATTATTTCTATATTTTATGTTTACTGTTACTTAATTATGTTTAAACAAGGACATTTTATATACATTAGGATGTGCTGACTAAAAACAAACCCTTAAATCAGTTACAAACAAGGATTAAGGGAATCTAATAGTACCCCTGACCTGATTTGACTATAAATTGCCTCGTGTATGTACACACTGAGTCTCAGCCTCAGCCTTTAAATAATTCAGAAATTTCAACTTATCCAGAATAGTTTTTGGCTATAGTATCATGGCTTCCAGCTTCACACAGCTAGTGCAGATTTCATAATTCAGCTGAACTCTCCACACTTCTCCAGGCAGATAAATTTTGTATGATAGCTGATCACTGGCACTGGTCTGAGGGTTCCTGTTTCTATTCTGGCAGCGAATGAGCTGAAATTCCCTCTCACAACAGTGTACAACCTGCAAAACCGCATAAATATTATGTCTCCCTAGGAACACAATAGTTGTATTTATTCCTTATTTTGAGAATGTTTTTCATGTCAAATGCCGAGAGGGAGGCTTCTCACATTCTCAGGAGAAAATTGCAACATGTTTCAGGGCTCTGGTGAAAAGATTAAAGGCTGGTGAGCTCAGTCTTTTGTTGAGCCACACACTCCATTTCCAGCACACACACACAAATCTGCAAACGCTCTCAAACCTATACACTTCAAGCATCTTTTTTTTTCACTCTGAGGGCTGTGCCACTGGACTGACACATGGTACCAAGAGGTCTGGTGTTGTGTTCCTGTGATGGCTCACCCGGAGCCCCATCCACAGTGCTCAGCATCACAACACTGCTCAGCTTGACACAGAAGCCACAAGCCTCCCAGCTTCCATGAAAAGATAGTCTCTTTTGACATGGTCAAGGTCAAGTTCTTTGCCATCAGAGTTAAGGAACATCAATAAGAAACAGTGAAAAGATTATGTTTAAAACGGAAGTCTTGTTCCCTAATGGATGCCAGAAAACGTATCCATTTCTGTTTTGTTGTCAATACCAGCCTTGACATTATATCAGGAAAAATAAATATAAACAGAACGTTTTCCTTGAGTGATCAGGACATATGTTTAAGCCTCTTATGTAGCAGGAGTCACTTTCAAAGTCATTCAGAGCTTCTGAGCTCATTAAATGTTAATCAAAAAATCTATTTTCAGATCACTTGGAGATCAGTCACGAGGATTTCAGGCCAGCTAGGAGGCCACTGCTTCTGAGAGCTGAGAGTTGAGTGAACAGGATGGTCCTTTTTTCTGACGTATGTTAAGAAAAACATTTCTACAAGGATGCCACCAAGACTCGTTTTATTTTTGTTTTTAATTATCAATCTGGGAAACCGATACACACAATTAACCTTTAGAAAATCTTGACCAGAGAAAGATGCTTTACCATAGCGTGTAGATATTTCCTTGGGTAGAGTGTGTTTAAATGGCACAGCGGAAAGAGTGAGGCAACCCTGTCTCATAACAGCTTTTTGCAACACATGCACTGTCCTTTCCATTATTCATGATGTGTTTTCACAGACAGTTCCTTGAACCATGAGTTTTTGTGTCTGTCTTTTCCAGAGAGAAAAAGAAAGGAGTGCAGCACAGGGCCTGTTTATATCTGTATTAAAAAAAAGAATCAGATGTCCAATTATTGTCTCTGTAAATGATAGACAACAATGCAATATTGTGGATGAAATAATGAGGCTTTTGTCATTTGAACTGAGTTTTAATAGCACATATTCAGACTGTCAGTCTTCCTACACTGATAATATTGTTATCCTTAGTCTCTGTTTAAAACTCATTTCTTAGTTCTTGGAAACTATCATTTACAGACTTTCTTTTTTTGTAAAGCTTTTGTATATACTGTTTCATTATATAAAGACTATAATATCTAACATCTTCAATCAGCAAATTAAATCAGTAGATAAAAGCATGTTAAAAGGTGACACGCCATGTTATAGAATAGTATGGATATTTAGCAAATGTTTTTTTAATTGGTCTTCTTACAGTTATTTAGAAATCAGGAGTATTTCTGTATACAGTTGCTCATAATAAAATAAAAGCATTAGAAAGTTTGTCACTTAATATGCATTACATTTTTGTGTGAGTTTTGTGGTTTTAACATTTTAATGCAATGAAGTACCGTCACAATGATTTAACCCCTTATGACCAAGCATAACATATTTGATGCATACTGTTTTTGTTTATCACTTAATGGCAAAAAAACTTTACTTAAAACCATGTTGTTCACCGTATGATACTGGTCTCCTGCACCCTGGTAAATATCAGAAAGCAGAGAATAATCAGTACACTATAATATATATATATATATATATATATATATCTTTTTTTTTTTTTTACCTATTTTATGGCAATAAATAGGAAATA
>JBAMIG010000009.1:7288351-7299288 GCA_037177335.1 Kiunga ballochi | reverse complement strand
TGTTGTTCACCGTATGATACTGGTCTCCTGCACCCTGGGAAATAGCAGAAAGAAGAGAAGAATCAGTACAATATAATATATATATATATATATATATATATATATTTTTTTTTTTTTTACCTATTTTATGGTAATAAATAGTAAATATACAGAAAAAAATCATTGTTTTTTTCAGATTTTGTTAGGAGTCAAAAAAAAAATTTCTGCCGAATTTTTCCCTATTCAGGTGTTAAAGGTTTACATAAAAACTATGATTGAAAACAATTGCAACCAAAGAAGAAAAAACACATTATAAAATGCTACATGTCTATGCCATGTTACAGAAACTTATCTGTAAACATCCCTGATTATTTCTCCATAAACATCAGTATTAGTGGAATCTCACATTGTCTGGTTTGATAGTGGAGATACATACATTTTAAAAACAATGCATGAACTGGGAATAGGATATAAAAGTAATGATGGCACCCACCTCTCCTACAGGAGAATTATATAAAATGGGGAGGGTCAAGGCAACCATCAGCGTTTATAGTGATGTCCCAAGAGGAAGAAGCCAGAAAAAGAGGCTTATTTATCATAAAGGGAAACCCATGAACCTGTCTGGTATATGAAAACTTTAATATATTTTGTGTACTTATATCAGAGTAAAGGTTGTGCTTGTTTGCTCACAAATTATTTTTAGTTTAATGTCTTCATAGAAAATCTCAGATTAATTTCTATTGAAAATAACAAGCGTGCATATTGTCCACAGTTTGTGAAATCAAGCTTGTCACCTTTGATTTCCTTTGACACTCATATCTCTTTGTCTTTTACTGAATGCAGAATATTTCCTCCTTCACTACTAAGTTTAAAATCCTACGTTTTTTTTTTAAACAAAGAAAACTTCTTATCTTATGCTAAAATAAACAAGTTGCAAATGGGCGTGTTTGCCTTATTCCCCATGAAAATGTGATAGTATTGATCTCAGCTAAATAAAAAAGATAATTGTAATGTCCCATCCCCCTACAGGTTAATCACCCACACTAGTATTATTGTCAAGATCCTCTCAGTATGTTGAAACATGTGCACTTCATTAGACTTTGTAAAGAGACTTGATGAGCTACAAAAAGAAATTTACTCTGATTTATCTATATATATTTATATCTCTGATTTACAGTTAAAGCATTACCAGAGGTAATGCAGACATGCACGGAGTAAAAATATAGTGTAGTGCAGGATTCACTCCAACCCTCAGGCTGTGTATCAGCTTCATGTAATGCTTGCCAGCAGGTGGAAATGACTGAAATTTGTTCCCACAGTGAGATAGACAACACACTGATACTGATGCTCATGCACAATCAGAGCCATTTTGTTTCCACGCAGGCTCCACATTGAAACACAGTAACATAATCAGTCATTTGTTTTTGTTTATACAGCAATGTACGCTGCCAAGCAGATCTTTTCTATATTATTGCTTTTTAAAAGAAATGACTCTTAATGCGCAAGTAGAAGAATAAAGTCATTTTCTTTCTTAATGACAATAAGTAAATAATTCATTAAACTAAAATCCTAACTCATTTAGTAGTTTTACATTTGTAATTTTATGGAGGGTTACTTTATGGTTAGAGTTATGTGTCATAATCATGTTTATACCTACACGAAGACATGAGCATAGGATGAAAGGAAATCAGCTATATCTCCACCAGCATGTTAAGCAGAATCTCAGCCACAAAGGAGAAACTCTGCTACGTAACAAAGCACAATGGAGAAAAATATAATGTATGCAAATGAGGGAAACAGACAAAGACCCTATTCTTCTCTCTGCAGTCTGTCGACTGTATCAGATTTCTAACTTATCTTCTCACCCCATCCACTGCACTCAGACTACATTATATCTGAATGCATTTCCACTGCTTCGCTGCTGCGTTCCAAGCATTTAAATAAAACTATGAAGTTTAGCAAGTGTTATCTGAACATATCTGCATGATCTTACACAGTGGTGTCACAGAATGATGCACTTCAAACATTTTTGCTGTTACTGTTAAATCAACACTTCATTTAGTGACTAAAACTCGCTTTTAATCATTTAAAGCTTCATCCTAAATTTTACAAGTGGGTCAAGTTGACAGTTTTTACAGGCCTGATTAAATTGTTAAATAGGATTTGTGTTGTAGGAAATTTGTTCTTTAATTGCAAGACAGTATGAGCACGGTGCAAGGTTAGCCTTTTTACAAACTGAAGTACCATTTAAAAAAACACTTATATAGCAAATCATTCTGATAAATAAAGTGAGGTGAAGGAATTTAACTGAACTTGTATTTTCTTGTAATTCTTTTTTTTTTTTTTTTACCTTTTGCAGCTACAAGGATCTCTGCGGAGGAAAATTGAGGGAAATGCACCAAAGCAGAATGGCCTCTCCTGTGGCTTCTCTTCATCCGACTTCAAGCGTGTCCGAATGGACACAGGTGGCCTGGGACATGTTACCTGCAACCACAGCTTAACCCAGTCTCATTCTCTGCAAGGATCGTCAACCACTAGCATGCAGAGGAAAAATTACATGATGCCCCATGGACTTGGATCGGACATATTCAACATGACTCTGAAAGAGATGAAAAAAGAGCCCACAGACATCCAGTCTTGTGGCCATTCAAACTCTGAGATGATTTTTGATTTTAAGGAGGAAGGTGGTGGTCAGATTGACCCAGAGCTGCAAGATCTCTTTGATGAGCTGACAAAGTCAGTGCCCCCACTGAATGATCTTGAGTTTGAAAAGATGATGAAGCAGGATGATACGTTCGGGTTGGATTTAGGTCGACCAAGCTCAGCAGGAGCAGCTCCCAGTTTGTGTTCCCCAATGGAGAAGCCAATAAAGATGGAGCACTCACCAGATTTTGGGCACGTTCACGGGGGCTCGCCACAGCTTCGACCCGCTTCAGCAGGTCCTTCTTTCACATTGACCAGCACCTTTTCTACCAACACACCGCAGAAAGCTAACACTCAAGCCGGAAATCCTAGAGGCATGCCCTGCTGGCCAGAAATATCCCACGCTCAGCAGCTCAAGCAGATGGCGGCAAACCAGCAGCAGCCAAATTCTCTTCTCCATCACACCCACCAAAATCTACCTGTGGGAATGACCAGTTGGACACCTGCTATGAGTACCCACTCCACCGCCAGCACTTTTCCCCAAGATAAAGTCTCTAGCCCAGCCCCACTTAGCCAGCAGAGGATGGCGTCCCATAACAAGGGAATCAGCAACTGCCTCTTCAAGTCCAATGGCCTCAATGGCTCCCATCCACTGGACATGAAGGGTCTCAGCACCAAGCCCACATTGCACTTCAGTCCCAAAGCGTCCCATTCTGCCAACCAGCCCATGTCTATCATATCAACACCAGTAAACAAAGCAGAGTCGCAACAACCGTCACCATCACCCAGCCAGAATCATCCACATTCAACTCTCCATTTTCAGAACCAACAAATCTCAACATCAGGGGCCCTTTGTCTTCAACCCAAGTCTGTTTCTGCAGGGCTGCCATTCAGAATGTCTCCACAGCAACAGGTAAGACTTATTTCCACATGGCTTATCTTCTTTATAATAAAACAAAATCGGTTTCCAGGTTGTTTTTTTTTAAATAGAGGGCTATTAAAATCAGGGTTAGATCTTCATCCACCTGTTCATTGGTTATATCATTTAGTCCAATTCAGGGTTGCAGGGAAGTTGGAGCCTATCCCTGCCAGCAATTAGCAGGCGAGAGGCAGGATACACCCTGGACAGGTTGCCTGTTCATTGCTGCTGGTAAACACCTCATCTTGTTAGAAAATAATCTTGGAGTAGCAAAGGTTTTAATGAAGCCATAACACAAATGTAGTGATAATATTTGTACAGGTAGCCTCATAAGAGAATGAACTAAAGGCTAGTTGGCGTCTAAACATATAAATTAGAAACATTTTTTAAAATAATGCATTTGCTAAACTTACAAAGAGTATAAAAGAGGAGAGTGCAGTACTGCACTTCAATCCTTTTAATGTCTTACTGGTAAATGGTTACACTGTAAAGGTAATGATAACATATTACCTTTTACTAAAGGTGTTTAAATTACATATAACATACCACAAACTTAGGTACTCCGATTTTCTTCAGTGGGTTTCCTCAGT
The DNA here is from genome assembly GCA_037177335.1 of Kiunga ballochi. Lineage (NCBI taxonomy): Eukaryota > Metazoa > Chordata > Actinopteri > Atheriniformes > Pseudomugilidae > Kiunga > Kiunga ballochi. The sequence continues at coordinate 7,295,157 of JBAMIG010000009.1, read as the reverse complement.
TTGAATCCAGCCTGCTGTGTAAACTGTCAGTATTGCACCAATGTTTGCTTGTGGATTTTATTGTTCCCGCTAATGTCTGCATCTTTGCTGTTGCAAGTCCCTTCAATATGTATTTCCCCTGAAAGTGTTTTGACGATGACACAGATTGCCAGAGCATGGTAAATTAACATGCAGGACTTCTAATTTCTTTGCTTGTCATGGTGGCTCCCTGTCAGGGTACAGATATGCACAGCAGGATTTGCTAATTGGAGGTTGTTAGCTACAAGGGACAAGTGGTGGAAAATGACAGTAATCTGCTTAGCCTGGTGCCGGAGGTTGAATCACTGATTTGTTATGATTGGGGAGATTTAGACTGTCCCCTCTTTCATTTTTGCACCAACAGTGTCTGTAGCTGTCTTTGTGTGAAATGATAATGTGAGCCACACAAGAGAGCTCTCATAAACTCTGCAGATCAAGGGAAGTGCTTGAGTGACTGGGGGAGGGTGAGATGAGGGGGACAGAGTTATACAGACATTGAAGTAAACAAGGTGGGATGACGAACACATCATTATGCATTAATAAAACGGGAAGAGTTTTGCAACTAAACCATTTAATTTCAACAGATTACTTTAGTTAGACGTGTTTGATACCCCACAGATCACAATATTTATCTTGTCTCATCTTGAACTACTTAAAGTAATGCTGTATCATTACCTTTTTATTAAAGGCTAAATTGCATATGAATATATTATGAGTAAGTGTCAAGAAGGCAGTAAAGATATTGTAGATATTTGGAAACGAATGATTACATTTCACTTGTAAGACTATTTAGTTAAATGTGTTAAAAGGGAAAGTGCTACATAATTCAGAGTTTGAGTATTATTTTAGTATTAACATTTCTTTCACCATTTGTGATGACTTTGTGTTGTCTACAAGATTATAGTTCTGCTTCTTGAAGTTTGTTTTAAAGGTGAACTATAGGCAACAGAGCATGAGACATAATTCAAAAATAGTGATAAAGATGTGGAGCATATTAAGTTGTTGGATATCAAATAATGAAAATGGATTTAATGGATTTTGATTAATTATAAAAAATAATTTAAAAAAAAAGGGAAAACTTTTACAGAATGCCCAGAAGTCCTGTAAGAAGAAGCTGAGTAAACTTTGGTCATTAAAATGCCAAGGATATCAGAATGCGTGCATCTTTATTAGAGGTAAAGGTCTGATGAGACAACTACCCTAAGGGCTTTTTGTTTCACTCTGCATTATGTTTTAAGCAGATTGCAAAGTGAATTCATGCCCAAACACAATGCTGGGACTATAATGGAAATGATTTATAGAAAAGAAACAAATGCTGCCCTTTCATTTTAGTAGATTGTTTAAAAAAAGCAGACAACAGTGTTTGTTCTTTGCAGTCAGCAGAGACAGGGTTAACATTCCAGTTAATGAAGCAGGGACGGCTCACAGGGAGGGAAAAGAAAGAGGGAAGTCTCTTCCCACAGTGAGCTGAATTAGTAATGCCAGGTCCTGAAAGAACGTCCTGGGTTCCCAGTGACTGGAAAAAAACAGACGTGTCAGCCTTTTTCCCTTTAATGCTTTTAACAATTTAAAATCAACTGCTGAATCACTTGTGTTGAATTTCAAACTCACTCCTATTAATTTAATTTCAAGGTCACACAGAGAATTACCTGCACTCAATGAAAGTATGAATCATTCTACAGTAACCGAGGACATTCAAGCATTACATCAATTACAGTGGTTGGTGGGCAGTGCAGTCATAGCAGAAGTAATATATGTAACCATAATATATGTAACCCTATAATAAGCTCTTATGTAGCCATGTTATAGTAAAGAAAGGAAACTTAGTGTGAGGCTATATGACACCATCAACAAACAGGGACAGATTTCCCAGGGACATTATTTTTCAGCTGCAGAATGTTGCCTTTATTTTGTGTGAAACCCAGTCTTATTTTTTGTGCATCTTTCCTCACAACTTCTACAAAGCTTAGTTGTGAAAATTGTGTTAACCTAATGCTAAATAGACAGTCATGCATAGTAGGTAAGGCTCAAACTGCTTGACTCTCTTCTTTGATAAAACAAAAAGCATTATTTTCACATTGCTGATTCCTAATAAATTCACTTAGAACATGTATTTTTGGTGAAGCTTTTACAAACTGTAGTTGTTTAAACATGCATAGAAAAATTTCCTTGCACAACAGTACAATATAAATCTTTTACAATGCTGCACCAGCAAAAGTTCACACACCTACAGACAGTCAAAGTGACTGCTTAAGTCTGTTCAAACATGTTAGTAGTTCTGCATAAAACACAGTCTGGATTAGATTAAAGGAAAACATTTTGACACTTTTTTATGATCTGGTAATCAGCTTTGGCTTAAACTAATTGGCACTTCCAATACGAGAACGTTGTTTTCTGTAAAACAGAAAACACTCCTAAGCCGAAAAGTTACATTTACTCTAATGTTAAAATTGCCATTTGTGTTGCACTTTTGGTTCCACCTCTTGTTTTATCACCATCTTCATCATGAACAGTCTGATAGCCAAAAATCTCACCTGAAAATAACAAGAATGTTAATAAAAATAAAGTCAAAGTGTTACCTGAAACAAAACAAACAACAACAAAAAATCAGTACTTTTGTTGATCTTCTTGTGGCACCACATCCTTCAGTAAAGATAAGAGCAGGGCCACAGGGCTTGAGCTTACCAGGTCACTCCGGCAGGCCTGTGAAGGGAGTGCTTGTTTCCTGGGAAAGGGAGCAGCGGCCAAGTCCAGATGCCGAGGCGCTCCCAAGGGACAGCATCCTGAGACCAGACTGGAGGAAGTGCAGTGTGAGAGCCGGCAAGACTAGGCCTGGATCACTGTCAGCTGCCTGCACTGCCGCAGGAAGGGAGACTAAATCACTCCGCTCATTCTCCTGAGCCTAAACCACATGTGGTATTCATTTACAACAAGCTTGTGAAGAATGAAAGGAGCAGGGGGGGGGGCATGGAAAACAGCTTTATGACACATCAGGATGAGAGGATTATTCAGATGTACTTGCTAAAACATCCTTGAATGGGATTTCACTTACAACATAGGTACAATCGCTCTCCGGTTGTTCTTTGATGGTCATCAGTTTTTACATCAAAGCATTTCAAGTCAACACTGCTGTTTGTATTTACATTGATTTGGTGCATATTAACTTCCTCACCTGGATAAAGCTTAAACATTGTTAATGTGGCCCGTGTCCACATTTGGACTGCTTGGGGTATGTGCAATGCTACCTAAAGAAGCAGTGCAAGGACATATAACATCTCAAATACCAATGATGGCAAAAGCTTACACGCATCGGGACAGGACTTCAAAAAGAAGCTAGTGTGAATGTCTCAATTAATTATGAATGCTGCAGACTACAATATTTTAATCAGTGATAGTGTTCTGAGCCAAATGGGTTTCCAGAAGATAGTATGCATCCCTGCCAAACACAACCCAGTGATCAGTAAAGGAGAGCTTATTAAATGGAGGTAGTCATGGAGCTGGCGCTTAACTTCCCATCGGCACACGTTTCCTGCTGTCTCAGAGATTCTTTCCACTCCCTTTAGACACAATTATCAAGGGAGAGGCAGGCCTTGAGGACTCACTCTCCCCCTTCCAAAAAAGCCTTCAAGTCTCCCTGTTTTATCTGCAGAGGGAGTAGCCTTGACCACTTTGTGGAGGCTAAACAGCATCTTTGACACAGATGTGATGTCTTGAAGAGTATTGCCCTCTAGTGGTCAACCAAGGCTTTTGCTTGTACTTTGTTTTGTGTTTTCATGGCACTTCAAGGTTTTTAATGGAGAAAGAGCCAAATAAGTTATAGTGCCAAAAACATCCTGTTTTTTTTCTTCAAAGACGGCTCCTACTGGTCCAAGGCTGCCCGCTAATGGAAGCTTAGGAGTCATGTCAGCTCAGTCACAGCCGCAGCCCTGTGAACCCAACAACCAGCAAAAAGGCCCAGCCAAAACCCAGACCATGCAGCGACAGTTTAACCAACAACACACCATCAACAATTCTGTAAGCGGCTTTTACAACTTACATCCTCATTAAGCAACATTTATTGTTGTTTAAGAATATTCATGTGATCAATTGGCCTTTTTTTTCTTTCTCTTTCAGGACAAAGACAATACACATGATCAATTCAGTCGACATCTAACAAGACCACCACCAGATTACAAGCAGTCGAGAAACATGGTGGGAGTTCAGCAAGGAAATGTCTTCACAGGTACTGTCCTACTGAAAATATAATCAGGGCTTACACAGTATGGTAAGAGTAACTTCTTATTTATTTCATTTATCTTCTGAAGGTCCAAACTCCACTCAGTCTCCCAACAATGGTCCTGAGAATAAACTTCAATCCATATCCTGTCACCACCCAACTGGGTCTGCTTCAAAGCTGAACTCTTCACCATCAGATCGCAGGTTTGGTATTGGGACAGACTGTAATCAGAGCTCTTGTATTGGCCAGTTCCAGCAGCAAAACAGTCACCAACGTGTTGGACTGAGTCAGAGTAAACCGAGGTTCATGGGACCAAACACGCAAGGTAAATCCTTTGGGGTGAACAATGTAGCAGGTGTACAGCACCAGAGAGGAACAGCTGACTTGCATTCCTCTGGGGTGCCAGGACAAGGTATAGGAGGGTTAGTGACAAATGTCAGTATGGGATGGGGTTCAGCCAACAAGCAAGTAACAACTGGACTCGGCATTAGGCGTCTACCCAACCCCCTACAGTCACAGAGAGTGCAGGACATGCCAAGCCATCCTTACCAGCAGAGGCACATGGGCCCTCCCAACCAAGTAGCAACAGATATCGGGATGCTCCCTTTGAATTCCTCCATGAGAGACACCAACTCAAGATCAAGCCACGCAATGATGGGCTCTCCATCACCAGTAGGAAACCTGAACCAGGCCTCTCCTGAACAGAGGGTACCAGCAGGTAACTTTGTAGAGGCCAGTCCCAGTTCTAGCAGCTGCCAGAGTAACAGACCCAACCGTCTGACTTTTGACTTCCTTCCCGAGGGAGACAACACAGTCCCAGGAATCAATGCAGACTCAGACTTCATTGACTCTCTGCTCAAATCTGGCTCTGGGAATGATGACTGGATGAAAGACATAAATCTGGATGAGATTCTGGGCAGTCACTCGTGAATTTGGGTCACCAAATGTTTCAAATGGACCTGCAGCTCAAAAATACAAACCATGTATGTATGTCAGAAAGGATAATGTTTGTAAGTAACTTTTAAAAGAATTTTATAAACTCATATTATTTGTTATCCAAGTATGTAAATTGTATTTACTGTGAAAAGAAAGTGTGTTTTATTCTCAGTAATCTTTGTTCGTTCCTGGTATATCGGTTATGAAACTGCTTTTCTTCGCAGTCTCTTTGTGTGAACTGTATTTCCAGCTTCAGTGCTGTTATAGGATAAAAGACTAAATTCACACTGTGAAAACAGAATATCGCTGTGTTATTTTTAAATTCACCTTGCTTTAGGTTCCCAGTCCTTGTCAGCATTTTGGCATGATGTGGTATTTACCTACTCAAGTTTTGCCACCACACATAGAGCATCATGTCACAGCAGATGTTTGCTCTTTACTGTGTAAACCTTTTCATCTGTGGTAGTTTTTGATGCAGTTTAAATAATGTAATCATTATTTTTATCATGTGATATTTAATATTTGGGATAGTACTTAGACATCACAATACAATGTAATTAACATTTATTTCAATAAAGTGATGTTTTTGTTTGTTTTTTCAACCAGGGGGAATTTGTTTTGCAAAGATAGAATCCTTTAAGCATTAAATTCTTTAAATGTTTCTCCCTGGATTGTACTGTTTTACTACCAGTATATAATAAATATGCAGACACATATCACTGCATTGCGTTTTCAAATCTTTTTTGAATGTCACAACTTATAAAAAGTTCATAGAGACAGGTGAGAACATGGGTATTCATTGAAGTCTGCTTTGAATAGCTGCAGGTTGAATAGGTGAAGTCAAACATCCACTCACTCTGACATTTATGAATACTAAACAAGAGCAAAGGAGTGCCAGTCATACTTGCATTTCTCACAGGTAGATCAAAGCTGCTTCTGGTTTATGTTACTTGACAAATCCAGCTAAATCCAGCATCTTAATTTAGATGGATGCCAAGCTTATTGAATAGGAGGGCAAACATTAACGACATTTACGTTTTCCAGTTTCTTTTTTTCTTTTTAAAGAAACTCTTCCCCTAATTAATGGCTCCATATTGATTATAATAAAAGCGAGTTATGTACCACAGTCTTTAAATATGCTGTTAATAAACCCATTTTGAAAAAGCCCAGTCTAGATCTTTGCATTTTAGCTAACTGTAGACCAATATCTAAATATTATATTTAATCCTAGAGAGAGTTAGGTCTGTTATGCATCACCTGCAGGACAATAGGCTATTTGAAGATTTTCAGTCAGGGTTCAGACCACACCATAGCACAGAAACTGCATTCATTAGTCACAAATGGCTTATTAGGAGACAATAGATTGATCTCAGTCCTGGTTCTGTTAGACCTCAGTGCTGCCTTTGACACTATTGACCACAAAATCTTACTCCAGAGTTTAGATTTATACATATGGGTCAAAGGAGTAGCCCTTTGCTTCTTTAAATCCTATTTATCTGATAGGTACCAGTTTGTCGCAAACACTACACTGCATTTTTACAGGATCTGGCAAAGATATCCAATAGTACCACTAAGGCAAAGCATTTATCGCAAGTAATCAGTTTTAACAGAAGACAAAGTAAACAATAGATTGCAT
>JBAMIG010000009.1:7264138-7288251 GCA_037177335.1 Kiunga ballochi | reverse complement strand
CAATAGTACCACTAAGGCAAAGCATTTATCGCAAGTAATCAGTTTTAACAGAAGACAAAGTAAACAATAGATTGCATAAGATCCACAAAATAGGTTCCAGTGTAAATAATATAGATCACCACACAATTTAAAATTACCACAAAGTATGCTCTTTATTTGAGGCCAATTTTAAAGTATCATATGAAGAAAGATATAATGTAACAATTTATTATTCCAAAACACATGCACATATCTATCAAAAAATGAACAGTCATTGCTGAATATAAATTCATTTGATGTGCATTTAGAAAACTCTAAATACAAAATTCTTTAACTTGTGATTAGTCCTACTGCTACAATGAGTCAACAGCTAGTAATGCTTTCACACTTAGTTAGCATAAAAATCAGGTCTCAGTGACAAAATGCATCTTGGCATTAAAATGAAAACTCTAGCCGTGCAATATAAGCACTGTGGTGTACCACTTCTTTTAGTTGCATTGTTTTCACCAACACTGTTCAGCTCTTAAATCCATCAACACAATTTAATGATCAGTAAAAATCAGAACTAAAAAAAAAAAAGAATTTCACACAATACAAAATTGTTCATGTCCTCTAGTGTAAAATACATATATGTATAGTGTTCCATCAAGTTAATACTACCAACTTACTAATGGCTGGCAACAGAATCAGTGTTGACATCCTGCAAGGCCTAAACCAAGAGTATGCACAGCAGGCTGATTATTCAAAGGTTACGACAGTAATGCAAAGATGTAGTCATCATGTAAACATCAACATAACATGATTATGACAGAGTTGTCAATGTGTGGTCTCCACTGGGGCTGTAGCAGTTAAAAGTATGTAAACATGCGAGTGTTTATTGGAGAATCACTTGCTTCTCTTTTCTGAAACTTCACCTTAAAAATGTCAGGGTTAGTCACTCAAAACAACCAACTAAAGAACAGAAAGGAAATATCTCGGCTAGACTTACTCAGACGTGTATACGAACACTTTAAACATACATAAATCATCTCATTAGCTTATACAGTTTTTTTGTTCATACAGAGGCTGATTTACAAATTACACTGTTTCAGGACTGGAAGATGGAAGCAAAAATTAAGTGTTAGTGTCTTTACAAAGAAAAAAAAAAGGATCTTTGGAATCTGCCACAATTCTTGACGGAGATATCTGATTGTTTTTTCTGGGTTTTTCCGCTGGGAGAAAAGGATCGGAGTCACTCACAGCCATCAAACCCTGCCCTGACCCTCTACACTACATGACCTGCTTATCCTTCTCCAAGCTGCAGTCCAAAAACCTCTCATCTAAACACTCAACACAGCATCACACAGAGGTTTCAGCTCCCTCTGAAGGAAGAGTTTCAAACATTATAACTCGTGTATACTGTAAGCTGTCACAAGCTTGACTTGATGAAAGACCTACTGTTTTTGCTGAGCCTAGAGATCTGCCATTTTTTTGGTAAATGTTTAGCAGAGCGAGTAAAAGCTGCTTGTGACCAACAAAATAAGAATAACACTAATATGTATATATAGTAAAGGAAAAATAGCCAAATCTATGTTCAGGCAGACCAAGTCTTGTAGGGATGTGTTGAATTAACAGTTAACCCTGTTTAAAAGATTTCAACTCATCTATGAAAGAAAAATACAAGCAAAATGGCAATTGATCTACGCTATCATACATACGTAAAAAGCTAAAAAATAAAATATGAAAAAAGAAAACAAAATGTGAGCTCAGCTTGGATAAGACATACAAAGAAGCTAGGGTTAAAAAATAAATCCCCAAATCACCTTCGGTTTATAAAATCGAATATTGGTTATTTAACCTTTAAAGAAATACTTGGCTGATATTCATGAATGCCGCCTGATGCTTGTCGTTGTAATATAGAAACAAGATACTTATTCGTGTTGCTCGCATTTAAAAATACAACTGAAGGCACTTGATCGATCAAAGGTTTAAGTTAAACTTGTTGGCACAGCCAAGCAGCGATGTAGTTCGTCCCCTGGTTCCAACCCCCCCACCCACCCACCCCTCAAAGCAAAGCCAACATCTCCAAACTGGGCCTCACATTACCTTTACTCCAAATCAGTATTGTTCTTTAAGCTTCGAATACATCATTTTTGGTTTCTCAGGCTCGTTACATGAAAATAGAAGGAAAAAAACTTGAGGCCAAACACACAGCTAGAAAACGAAACGCAAAAGTCCCAAACATAGTGATGTAGTGCTGCTGCATGCTATACTGCAAAAAAAGCAGGCTCCAGAGACTGAGGAGATAAGCAATAATGACAGTCTTTGCAGAAGTATACATGCACCTGCACAGTTCAGCTATTTACTGACACTGTGTGAAAAATTGAAGGATCCTTGCATAATTGTCTGCTCATAGGCCAGCCTTGAAGACACAGACAAAATTAAGAGATAAAACGCCAGTGAAAGGAACAGAACAATACTGCCTGAAAAACGGTCAGCCTTACATGCCGAGAGGCAAAGAAATCCAGAGAAGCTTGCTGAAATGTCTGGCAAAAGCATCTACGAATCCTTCACAGGTCAGAGCAGGAAGAAGTTCAGAGCGAAGTGGGAGGAGTGAGGAGTGCGTGTCCTGCTCAGATCCTCTATAACCATGTGAGGAAACTGTCCTTGTCGATCTTGGTAGCTGCCAGCACAGACTCCATGTCGTTGAGGATGTCAGAGCTCAGAGCCTCCTGCAGACTGGGCACCAGCTCTTCGCCCTCCACTGCCATGCTCTCCCCCTCCAGGGTGCCCAGATCCACATCTGTTCCCGGGATGGCATCCAGATAATCAGGGAAACGGTTGGGCTGTGTTGCTATGGAGGGAGGAAGCGGGTCCCCTGATGAATAATCAAACAATGGTAAGGTTATCTGACAGTGCACCATAGCAGAATGATAGGAAAGCATACATTAGGGAGAGAAAGCTCATCGGAGTCCAGGAGGTGTGGCAAATAACTATATATGTATATAATAAGAATGTTTGCATTTATAAAAGTTACCAATCAGAAATTCAGTGTAAATAAAAACCACCAACAATCCTACTAAAGTCAATACACTCACTTAAAACCTTATTTAATGCATTAACAACTTAAAACACTTATTTTTTTAATCAGCAGCTTTTAACTTACCTGTGTCCATCTCATCCACACAGTTGAGGAAGTCATCTGGAGTACGAGGGACGCTGTAGCTGCTCATACTCAAGCCGCTATCGGTGCTCTCATCCCTGGAGTGGTAAGTCCCACTGCAAACACAACGACGACATAATCTGGGTTACAAACTCGCCGCCACCGCTTAAATCAAACTAAAGTCCGCCAGAAGCTTTGTGGCATGGGGTGCTACTTTGAAACGGAACTGGGTTTAATTAAACAATATAGGCAAGTGATTTAGAGGCGATGAGGCGAAGTAGAAAAGTAAAAGTTTGGCCCGAATGCCCTGTGGGGGTCTTCTGCATAAATGCACCCGCATAAACAACTCAGAGCTTCATTTTTTCACACTGTGTTGCAGAATACAGGAAAAAGAGCAACAATAAAAGGGACAGCAGAGACAAAGGGAGAAAAGAAGACATTTGACAAGCCTATACTAATTAGCAGAAAAATATGTAGGCAGAGTATGGCAGAGGCAGGATGAATGAAGCCTTTGTAAGAGCAGGGAAATAGAGGCAACAAGGGGAGGAGGGGAGATTAGGTTGGCCTGTCTACTGACTGGACCACATGTTCTCATGGCCTGCTTACTATTCAGCTCTTTCCTCACTTTGTCTGCTTGCAGAAGACCTAAAGAACTGCTGAGAATTACATCCAGAACGACACAGAACAAGACGCGGGTTGAAAATCCTCCAGGGTCTTCATAACTGCTGCTGTGTTTTGTTTTTGTTTCTTTTCTGTTGGCTCCTTTCAATCCACTGGGCTTTTCCTAAATTACCCAAGTTAATGGACTGTGGCTTTGTAGTTTTTCATAATTTGCGCCTCCATTTTAGCTCGTCTTGTCTTTATTGCAGCATTTGTACACCAGAGGTCATCATTGTGCAGAGCACTCACTCCATCACAGATCTGTATGAGTCATTACCATGTGAGACAGGTTAAGCTCAGACTGGCCTTCTGTTTTTATAACTTGTGTAATTCAGGGAGCTCCCACCAGAGCGCAAGCTCAAACGGCAAAGCACACAGATTTCCTCAAACAGGACACAATATGTCTAGAGTTGAACCAGAACAGGAGTTCTTGGCAGGTCAGCTGACAGCTGAGTCAAACTGCACTTAATATTTCCACAGTTTCTTTCAGAGTACACTCTGTCCTGTGGCTTCTGTACGGGACTAACCTGTTGAGGAAGGGGTCAGTGCTGTTGGCAGTCATGGTTCTGGGATCTTGGGCCATAGGAGAGGACACAGGGTTTGTGCTGCCATCTTGATCCATACTTGTGGGCAGCTGGTTCCTTAAAGCGAGCTCCTGTGGATGATAAACGGGAGCAAAAGCAGATAAAAAATAAGTTGAGCAACATCAATTACAAAGTGATTATAGATGGTTGCAGCTTCATGGACTTCCTGATTAGAGTTAGCACAAATGTCTTAAGGAAGACCCACACTGCCAACATGTTGCTCTCCATTTTCCCCCACAGAGTCTCATATTACAAGAGGGGCTGGACACAGTTGGAGACAATTGTTTTCTACGCATGTTGTTTCAGATAAGATTGAGGATATGATCTCATGTTTCTTTTCACCACATTCCCACAATGTCCTTTAATGGGAAGAAGAAATGGCTTAACCAGTCAGGATCTCCTTTAACTTTTACAGGGAAAAAAAAACAAAAGTTATCAGCCAGTGAGGAGTGTGTTTACTTCTTGTTGCCTTGTAACCATCTATTTTAGCAGCTCTAAAGAACAGGCCAAGCTACAGAGGAAGATTTTCACATCTAAGTTATGATAAAAGCGAGACATGTTTTGAGCGTAAAAACAAGCATGTGATTGGTAAAACAATGAAGCTTACTGAGTAGGTTTATCTGATGGCTCAGTGGCATCTGCTGCTGCTGCTTGCTCACATTCTGTCTTACTGTTATTCTCTTCTGTTGGCTGTCAGTGGGTACGGTTACATCATGTTTTGTAATTCTGAATAAATCATTCTGAATTGAAGCAGAAGGTTGCGCATGTGCGTTTTCGTGAAGGGACAAGGTATCGAGCATGTGCAGAATGACTGAGAATAACTTCACTTAAATCACTCTGCTTCCCCAGTTTCTGCAATGCAATTATCCCAAGATGGCAACCTAATTGAACTCAGATACCTACATAGTTTCTGTTGCAGAACAATACTTTTACCCAGCTTGCCACAGAAGATTTAACTTAGAGGCAACCAAGTTTATTTCATTTGCTTACTTATACATATGTATCTAATTTTCCAGTCCCCACATGAACATTCAAGTCAGGGCAGCAACATTTTCCAGATCTGGATGTCAGACTATTATTTTAAGGCAGAAACCTGCATAATTTGAAAACCTTTTCTTGACACAACATTAGCGTGAGTAAAACATCCATACATTTGCTTAACCACTTATCCATTTCTGGGTCACTTGCAGGTGGTGCCTATCCCAGCAGCCATTCGTCAGAGAGGTGGGGTACACCTTGGACATGTCGTCAGTCCATCGTAGGACCAACACATACACATGCTCAAAATTCCTTTTTATGAGCAATTTACAATGAGCATTTAACCTAACATGCATGTATTTGGATGGTGAGAAGAAGCCAGAGTACCAGAGAACCCACATTAACTCATGGAGAACATGCAAACTCCACACAGAAAGGTCGCTGTCCTCTTGCTGTGAGGTCACAGTGCTAACCTACTGTGCCACCATGTAGCCTGTGCAAAACATCACTTTTTTTTTCATTTTCCAAACTAATCTCTCTGTAAATACTCCAAGCCCTGTAGTTTTAACTTTTACGTAGAAGCTTCTGATATGTCATTAGTGGGAATTTGTATGGTATTTTTGGAGATTTCTATCAAACTGATTTTATTTTCTGCTAACAGTAGCTTTCTCAAAATAAAATAAAAAAAGATCCCACAGTTTATTAAAATGCTTTAGGTTGTTTTATGCTGAATTTAATTCATGCTATCCTCCTATTCTTCACACTTCAGACACATGGCACTCAATTTTGCCCCAAATTTGAACTCCTAACTCAAGCATAGAGCCTTCATAGTTGCACAACTGATAAGTGTGACCGAGGTTTAGATAATCAAAATGTTTATATCCTCTTATTTTACTGTAAATTTAACCAGGCAGGAAAAAAAAACAAATCCACGCACTATAATAACCCCTTAACTCACTCATAAGCGTATGAGAGGTTTCAGTGAAGACATAGGAATTCTGTAGCAGAAACCAGCCATCACTACACAATGACAACCACCTGGTTGCTTAAGACTGCCGCAAATAATCTCTGAGGTCACATTATCATTTTCTCTGAACAGCCTGGTGCAGGGACACACATGGGTCACTTCCTACACCATGAACTCTAAACAACCCATGCGAGCAGTATGGTAAATAAAGTATCCAGCAATCTCATTCATGATCATAAAGCTCTGTCTCTGGTGTTATGACACAGCCTTGAGTAAACTAGTTAATGCTGCTGTACCACCCTGTGTGGGTGGCTCTGACACGTCACCCGTAGGAAGTGATAAAATGACCACAGATGACTCATACGGCTTTATGGAAGAGTGGTTGAACAATAAAGACAGATCAAAGAGGCTTAAGATCCACCACTATATTTATGACTAATGTCAAAAGGCATATTGAATTTATGCATTCTTTCTTTTCTCTTATTAAACGATTTACATGCATGTTCCATGGGTCTGTAATGACAGACACACTGAAACTATTTTCTGTGTAGCTGCGAAACTTTTCTAAAAAAGCTTGGAATGTGTGATTCCTGACCTGTGGTCGCTGCCGAAGAAGCTCGTGTTGCTTCAGTCTGAGTCTTTCTTTCTCTATCTGCTGCAGTCTCAGGTTGTTTCCTGCCATCACTCCACCGTGGGTGCTGGAAGGTAGCTGTCCTCCCTGTTTCCCTGGGGCACTCTGGGTGATCCTCTGTTGGTTTAGCGCTGCAAACAGTTTGTCACACACAGTTATAACACATATTTAATGTAAACTAAGATGACGAGGGAAAAATAAACAGGAAATGAACAAATAATATGCAAGAAAAGTTTCACTTTAACAAAAAATCTTTATGAATGTATCAAAAGTAGAAAGAAATTACCCAAAAACAAAGAAAGAAAAAAAGGAAAATCTCAATTATGGGATATATTTGTCTTTTAAACCTAATAATATTGAACATCTGTGGCTTTTACATTGAGTCTTTAATAAGTGTAAGATGCATAAAACATACATAGTATATGTCAGACAATAAGCATGGCATAATTTCTATGGTTGGCTGCTTTTAAAAGTGACATAACAAACTTGGGGTGTACTTATAGAACAGACAATCTAGTGCAGCAGGTTGTGTGAGACAAGAAGTCCCAGCACAAGTTTTCTATCAAGTGAATGAAACAACTATTCCTGTAAGACCTGATCCCCTCCCACACAATGACTAAGACAGGCTTTGTTAGTTTTGGCCATTGCATCAGTCATGATTTATCATTTTCATTGTGTTTTGGTTCCTTCTAAACAAACTGCAGATCATCTCTACTGTCAGGCCTGATTGGTCCGTGTCAGCTGATTTCATAAATTCAATATGAATGTATAATATAGGCACAGTATAAGAAATTAATCTTATATAGACTTACATCCGATTATGTAAACAGTTTATTACCATTATGTTTGTTCAACACAGCAAATGTAACTGCATTGTCCTCTGGCAAACTAACACGTTTACAATATGAGAACAAACGTGTTTGTACTGAAAACACAGCTGTTCCCCAGTGAAATCTTTGTTATTCTTTGCTGTGAAGAGGTCGGACTAATAAACATAAGTATAATGCAGACAAGCGAGCTGCAATCTATGCATGTGAAGTAGGTCACACTTTTTATCGCTGTAGTGGAGAAAGGGGTGTTACAGCGAAAGAACCAATGAGGAGTGCTGTATTCATATGTGCTTGAAGTAACAACCAAAACAAAGCCTTGATGGTGGCACAGTTTTCATGCAGTGTTACGTCTCTGTGTGCTGTCCTGCCCGCCCCGGCACCTTTCTCATCACCATTCAGTCCCTGTCTGTTTACACTATTACAGGAGCTGAATGAGCTGTAGCTGAGGGCTCTCCATGGGAAGCTCTGCTGGCACACCCTGCTCTGCCTCCCCCATCAACCCCACCCCAGCACATGCACACACACACAGTCTTGAAGGAGACTCCTTTCTACCACAGACGTGTGTTGCTTGTCGTCGCTTATCTTTTGCAGATACTAAGGCCTTTTGTGGCTGGACTGCTCCGCCATCAGGGCACCACTAATTCTTCTCAAGAAAGTTTCAACACATGGGCCATGCCAGCAGCTGGAGATTTAGTAAGCCCTGAGCTTTGAAGAAGCTTTAACTGACAGGAAGATTTTTAAAGACACAATCCTCAATATTGAGTCTTAAATTTAACAACAAGCTCCCGAAGCTTCTCTTACTGCATGTGCATTGCTTCTATGGAAAATGCATGGACGGTTTTCTTTTCACATGATGTGAGTCACAGAATCTAGCAGCTAGATTACAATTCCCAGATTAGTTAATCTGGAAAGTGCTTCGTTCACGACAAAAACATGTCATTTTCCTTCAGAGCAACTGAGCTTCTGCTGCACCACTAAGCCAAGGACTCTGTCACAGACCAAACAACAAGCGGTGTTACTGGAGGAACCATGCACACACAGACTATATCAAAGAAGGGAATTACATCTGTGAGTAAGATAAGTGGAAAGGACGGGTTCACTTCAGGGCCAGTTTAAAAGCAAGCTAAATGAAAGGCAGACAGATCAAGTGTGTGTGCATGCAAACGTGTTTGTGTGGCTTTAGAGGGGTGGTTCAAGTCAGCAGCACACACAGGTGGTGACGACTGGTGGGCCAAGCAGATAAGAGACAAGTAAATGCTGTCTGCCTTTTGTCTTCTTCATGCTCTCATGCAACACAACGAGCCAACAACACAAGCCCTTATCAGGCCATCACACTGGCAGGCGTATTACACCATAGGATCACCTGGGGCAGGTAAAGCTGAGGGTGTGCCAACTTTGGGAAGCTCTAGTGTGAACAGAGCACAACACCATTGAAGGGTTGGTTAACATTTGTATTATGTCAATTTAACAAAGTTAAAAAAGAACATTTGGAAGGTGTGTAAAAGCATGCAACACAAAAAGTCCTGATTATTTGGAATCTTATCTAGAGTTTTTTTTTTTTAAATGTCAATTTATTTGTAAAAGTAACTATATTCAAACAAACTGTAACATGAAAACAATATTGTGATTGTTGTTCATTAGTATTCAATTAAAATCATTTCTTTAAAAACCTTGTTAAAAGTTCAGGTTGTCTATAAATCAAACAAAACATTTTTTTAAATAGTAAATAAATTTACTGGAACGTCCAACCAGTCTGTTCAAATCAAGTTTCTTTTTAATCCTCCAAACAACAAGGACCATGTTAGGTAAATCACCTGCCGAACTTTCCCAAATGTCATTGAGGAAAAGTGAAAAAGTACTGTTTTATAACAACAAAATAATTAAGCTGCCAAAATCTCTGCTCAATTATTTCTTACAGCAGACAGAAAAACATCACGACACATTTAGCAGCTTTCAAAAAAGATTTCCAACCAAACACCCACGGAGAATCTGTCTTTTTTAGACGTTCTGTGTCATAAATGTTTTTCCTTACTGTAAATCCAGTAATCAGCATCGTGTATTAGCCAGCCCCCTCTTAAACCCAAGTCTCTCTACGCTTTTAGCTTGTTAGCTTCTCACTACCTGTTTGAACCTTAAAGAGGAGACATACTTATCCCATCGGCATTTTCCTTCTGTCCCTCAGTTTTTCTCTCATCCCCTTTCGACTTGCCTCTCCCTGCCTCCCCCACCCCCCTCACACTGGAGTTCTTTGACTGAAAAGGTCTGGAACAGATTAAGAGTTGGACCACAGAATAAAGAGGCCTGGCAAAGATTCAAGTCTGTCTGGAGCTAAAGCGAAATGGGGCTGTGCCTGCACTGGGCCTCACACAGGGGAAAGCCAGCCGGCAACAACCCTTAGTTAAAGGCACTCTGCTGCTTTTCTTCCCAAAGCTCAAATTAGCCTCCATTATCAAAGCAGCTGGCTTATAATTGGAGAGCTACATAGCAAAGGATCCCATTTCCATCCATAAATCCAAAACATAACTCAAAACACAACTACAACTAATTAAATACGTTCTTTTTTCAGCGAGAAACAAAAATTGAAATGAATAAATTCAAAGGAGATGTGAGGTGTGCAAATAACAAAAATGCATGCATATACATACAAACATAATGAAATAAACAGGAGAGGTTATGTGAACTAAAGAATACAAATGTGCATCTGTTTATGGAATGAAAGAATATGTACATGATTAAAAATAATGTGAAAAATAATATTAATGGCACATAATGAGTTAACGGTCTCTCTTTATCCCTCTCATTCGCTTTTAGGGGCCCAGCCACCTTGTGTGTTCAAGACTTATAAATCTTCAAAGAGCTTTGCCGATCACAGTCGCCATCTTTTCCCAGCTGCCCCACTCCCCCTTACAACTCTGTTTTGAGCTTTCCAGTCTGCCTTCTGAGCACAACACATTTACTTAAAAAAAACACACACAAAAAAGAAAAAAAACAACTACTTCCAGCTCCCTGGCTCAATGAAAGCTAATGATAAAGTTAAACAGGAAGCATGCAGATTCACACGTTGCTATTGAGCATTGTGCCGAGAACGCACGAGCAATGAAAGGATGACACCTGAAGCATAAATGAGTCAAAGTGACATAAGCAGGAGCTTTGATCTTTGGAAGCCTTCTCAGCACACAGGGGGATTAGCTCATTCCCATGGCCACAGAGTCTCAGCACATGTACCTGGCCCTGTCACTAATTCACCAACACTAGCCACCATGCACTGGAAGCCAACTGTCAAACTTTAGCTTGGCCGGAGGGATTAATGGCTAACTCAGCTGTTGCACCAACACTAAAATGTCTGAGAAAAGGTCAGTGGAGATTTTTGAGGGTTTGAACTATTATTGTATGCCTACTTACTCAACCCTAAGAAATGCAGTTTTTTTTCTATTTCTATTTTAGGGAAATAAGCTGCTTGAATTGAGGTTTTTTTGTAACAACATGACATCAAACTGGCCTTGTGCCTTGTTCAACATCTATCCAGTGTGTGTGAATTATGACAACACAGATGTTCAGTGTGGAAATGCTCTGCACATTATGAAAAAAAAAGAATATAGAAATAGCCATAAAAGCATCACATCTGATCTGGCAACACAAAATAATATTGACATGATCCAACATGCAAACTAACTAAATAAATAAAAATAATAAAATAAAAAATGTTTCACATATGTTAGCTTTTGTGTGTCATGATCATTTAAATGCAGATTAAAGGTTAGTTTTTGTAAAAACCGCTGTTCAAAAGTATATCCTCTCTAGTCTGGAAAATGAGCTGCACATAAAACTTTAGTGGCTTTTAAAAGTTGCCTTTTAGGGAAATTTAACCTCAACCTCAGTAACTAGCTAGGAAATCCTGCTTCCCAGTTGCCACTAGATTGGTGCACAACAGGATATGAGGAACTGAGACATGTACTTCAATCATCCACAGAACAAAACAATAGAACAGAGACAAAACACATAAGTTACCAAATTTGGAAAAGAGCTGACATTTTGGAAAGAAAAAACTGTAATTACTCTGCAGATGACACATTTTTCCACTGACGTCACATGAAACATAAATCCAGCTTAACATAAAAGCAACCTGTAGCTACTGGATGCTAAGTGGTATGGACTTTTATACTGTGGTACCAGTGTATGATAAATTGTTATTTGACAGTAATTTAAACAATGTGCTGTTTTTTTGTTTTTTGGGTGTGGGGTGGGGGTTCTTTTTGTCTTTATACCGGCATGTTGTCATTGCTGTCTACACCCTGCACCCCACAGGTTACAATACAAAACATCCCAAACACAGCAAGAGAAAAAATACACTAAAGAAAATGTCAGAAGAGACAAAAACAATTCTGAAATTTGAATTTTTTTAAAGTAAACTTCTGATAGTTTGAGTTTAATAAATAAAAATATACAATGTTTTACTTTTATCAAGAAAGAAAAAAAATCTGAATGTATTGGAAACTCACCATAACGTGGTTCAAGCCTTGGGTCAAGCCAGGATGTGGTCTTGTTCTTGTGGTTGATGTAGTAAATTTCTCCCTCTGATGTAATAGCTTGTTCCCAGCCATCAGGAAGGGGTCCTGAGGGAAGATGATCAAAAACAATGATAACAAATTCTTCAATTGATCTAAACTGCTGATATTTTGCGAAATACTGCAGAAAACACATCTGTAAGCTGTCATTGCAAGAAGATGTGGTATATTATAGACAAAAACTAAAAAAAAGCAGTAAAATAATATGTATGTAAGCTAGGAAAACCATACAGACAACCAACAGGCTGCAGAGGTAACAGAAAGATCAGTTTCCATCTTTGAGTAAATCAGTGTTATCTGCTGCTGACAAACAAACAAACCAGTTGGTCAACAGTTGGTGCTATTTTTGTTTTTTCATACAAGTTAACAGGTAGTAGGAGGAGAAAACAGAAATACTTCATCTGGAAACTCTAATCAGTGACTCACAGAACGCTCAAATAAGTTAAACAGGACAAGAAAGGGTCTGCCTCAGTCTTACCTCACCTAAAGCAAATTCCTTCTGCACGGCCGGAGCGAAGGGGCCCTGAGCAGCGACATGTAACAACTAGACTACACCTGAATTCAAAAGCTATGTGAGAGCAAATGTCCACCGATGACTGGCTTGATGCGAGCTATGTAGCGTCTAACTTTGATTTAATTCTTACAAAATATGCATAAATGTAAATTACACACCACTGGTTGGGTTCATAAGGTTCTGTTGCTGGACTGGCACAGAACTGGCAGGGGGAGGCTGGTTCATCTGGAGCAGCGCCTTGCGAGGATCCTGCCAGGTGGTGGTTTGATCAATGTGGCTGCAAGGAGACAAAATAAAGACAAAGTATAAATCAGAAGCAATAGGAATGGGAAATGTGCCTACAGTCAGGAGCTGATAATTCACAGATTGTTGTTTTACATCTTTTTGTGCATGATGCTGTGCATGATTACAGGACTACACACTTGATTGTAACTTTTCAACTCAATATAGATATTTTCTCAATTAAGATAAATATGGATAATCTGTTTTTTACTACATCCTGCAAATAAAAACAAGATATACATAAGTTGAACAACCTCAAATGGCACACAATAACACAAAAAGTGAACGTGAACGTTTAAAAAGCATCCCTTAGAGGCAGTAAATGGTTTCAAAACATCGATTGTGGTGTCACACAGTGTTGCTTCATCTATTTTCTGACTATCTTTGGTGGGACAGGATTGGGAGGTGGGGGAGGGGGGGCATTGTGTGCACTCCGTGAAGGCATTGATAATTAGTGCTTTGTTGGCACTTGTTGCTTGATTAAGATGGAAAGCTAATACAGGAAGCCCTCCTCTCCCAAGCAGGACCCTCTCTATTGAGCGAGGGTCAGCCCAGGGGCTCAACGCAGGGGGTCTTTTTTCCTGGAAGCGGCTCGGACACTGCAGAGTGTCAGGGGCTTTAACAATCTGGCGCCACATTTACAAAGCTTTCACCTGCTTCACAAAGGCACAGACTGAGCTACGACCTAAAACCCGACTATTCACTTGTCCCTTTTCTATTTATTTTTGGGTTGTTTTGTTTTTTCGTCCATCCTATTTAACAAACTTCGGCTGCTTGTTTAAAAATCAGCACAACTTTTTCCTTTACATAATGAGTGAATTATCCCAATATGCGTTGCAAATAAAAGTACTTATACAGCAATAAAATATTCCTCTTAGCCATCTATTGTAGCCCGTGTTCTAAATGCGTTCTTCTGCCAAATGCATTTCTTTTGGGCTCACTGTTAATTTGATACCAAAGTACCATTAGAGCAGATTTTGGAACAGCTGGGTGAAGTGAGAGATTCAGTGTCTCTTGCGGTAATCCCAGTCTGCTGGTCTGCTCTCTGTCCCAGGCCAGAGAGCGAGAGGGCCTGACTCAGCACTCCTCCCCCTGACACAATGAAACCCATTTTAAAGCCCCCCTCTTGTTTATGCTTTATTGATCAAAGGAGCTGCCAAATCCCTTACCAAACCCTCCCCCAGCCCTCACACACACAAACACCAAAAACCCAAGCAAAATAGCTGGAACTGCTCTGACTGGAGGCAGCTCCTAAGAAAGTGAGGTCACAGAGAGCCGAGAACAACTACAAAAAAAAAAAAGACAAAGAGGGAAAGAATAGGGGGGAGAAAAGTCTGCAGAAGCAATCCCTCTGAATTTCATTGGCTGCATGAGTTGCTGTGGTTCTGTTACAGTCGAAGCAGCCGCCCTGCCCCCCTTCCCACTCTGGAAACTATGACATTCATTATAGAGGGGAGGGAAAAGCAAGGGGGACGAGGGGAGGAGACTGGGAGACGAGCACTGGGATAAGGAAGGGAGGGTTTATTATAAATGAGATGCCTGCACATCCTGGTACACTGATACCACGCAGAAAACTTATAAGATAAAAAACACAGATGGAAATGTGTGTCCTTTAAGCTTCCAGAAAGTTATTTTCCAAGCAGGGAAGCAGATTATAGTACAAATATTTTCAGTTAAACACTTAGTTAGATACTGACTTTTATTTAGTCACCAACGTTTGTTGTCCAAATCTGTCAAAACAGGTGTAAACAAATTATTCGTTTATTATAGAAGCAAATATGATCAAGAGCCAATCATCAAATCGGTACTGGGCTGTATTCAAAGTGCATACATGTGAGAGCTTTGAGAACAGATTAATGAGTTTCTAAGAATCAGTAACTTATAACTAGCTATTAAACTAAAAGATAATTCATTACCGAAGCTTCCCTGAACCTTGAATGGATAGCAATACACTGCTTCCTGTTGCCGGCACAAAAAAACTAAACAAAGCCATGGCAACTGTTAGGACTTCTGGAGGCCACAGTTGCTGTTAGGAATTGCTGGTGATTTGCAACCTCCACACACAACTGTTTGGTGCATTACATACCTCAGATGACATCAAAAGTTCAGCATGGTGGCCTAAACTGCGTTCCTTTAACCTATCTGCAAGTGCAGTGAAAATGTTGCAACAATATTTAAATTACTCATTCAAGTTACTTTGCTATCTAAGCAAAATGACAGTCAGAACTTTTCACTAAATGGTACTCCCATCCATCCATTTTCTACCGCTTATCCGGGGTCGGGTCGCGTCCCATCATCGTCACACAAATTCAAACTATCCAAATTTAGCCTTTTAAAATGTTTTCTTTTGTTACAGATAATGTTTTTAGTGTGTAAAATCAATTAATAAGTCAAATTGTATTCTTGCAAAACCATTCAATATGGAATATCGTGTAATATTGCAATGACACTGAGACTTGCAACATCCATCTATTTTTTACCAGCTATTTCCTGAACGGGGACAGGAGGCTGGAGCCAATTCAGGCTGACATCGGGCGAGAGGCGTGGTACACCCTGGACAGGTCACCAGTCCATCACACACAGACATAGAGCTTTGAGATCTGCAGATCAGACATTCTTGATGGTTCCCAGGTCTCGAATGATAACTCGGGGAGACAGAGCCTTTTCAGTAGCAGTTATTTCAGTTATTACTATATGTACCTGTACAGCCCTTTGGTTCATTCTTTGAGTGTTAAAGCGCTTTTGATTTGATTTGATTTGACAAACAACCATCCACACTCATTCCTATTGGTAATTTAAAGTCTCCTATCAGCCACTCCGGAGTACCCGGAGAGAACCCATGCTAACACGGGTAGAACAAGCAAACTCAACACAGAAAGGCCACTGTCCAGACCTCCCCCAAACAAGGCTCAAACCAGCATCCTTCGTGCTGGTTAGGGCCACAGTGCTAACCAGCTGCACCACCATGCAGCCCATCCTAAAAATGTATTCTTTTTTTATTCTACTATATTATTCTACTTTTATTCTACTATATTATCTATTTTTTATTAAACTCCAAGCAACTACCCATTAGCTACCACTTATTCCCTGACAGGGTCATCGGGGAGCTGGAGACAATCCCAGCCTCCAGATTTAAGCATTTTAATGAGAAGTTCTCTGTAAAAAACTTTAAATATCTTTGGTTGAAATGTGACTTATTATCAACTTAGTTGACTACAGTGTGGACAATTACATACTAATTATTGCTGAGCTGTCATGGATGACTTTGCAGATTGCAGAGTGGAACCTCTGATCCATCCCAGTACTTGACCTTCTAATTGCCTGGTTTTCAAGACATCCCAGTTTTCTAAAACTTGGTTTAGCTTAAAGGATTTGGCAATATTTTTATTCCACACCATCAGAAAGATTCATTAAAACTTGTTTTTCAGACATTTTATAAGCCTTAAAGAAGAATTATTGAGAGGAAAACCTGGGTTCATCCCCACAGAAGAAAATAACTATATCTCTGCAACCACTATTTGAATACTTTTGATGTCATATTGAAAGGGAACACTTGAAATTTGATGTCATCATCAGGGCTCTTTGAATACTATAGCAGAAACAAATGTCTCTACATAAGCTTTGCTACCTGTGAAACAGCAGATAAAAGTTTGATTTGAAGGCAGACAGAGTGCTTATTTCAGTGAAGTGAGTCTTATTCTAGACAAATAGTGTTCCCCTTCTGTGAAACAGGGAGTGAGGCTGTAGGGAGTGCAGCAATGATGAAACACTCCCACAGCTGAGTTGTCAAAATGTTAAAAATGGGATCCTCGGGCCACGGGGGCTCCACCCAGGGAGTATCTGCTTGAAAGACGGCTGAGGCAGATGAGTAAAGAGTGCACTGAGGGAGGCCAGATGTAATCAGTACTCTAAGATGAGGATGACCACCTCCTTTCTGGTTGACTGGGGATGCCTGGCTGCCTCTCTATCAGCAGGACATCATCAAGAGAGATTATTGGGGTGACCTCTGTGACCCTTTTGTGGCTTTAAGTTTCTCTTTGAAGGACGGTTGGTATCGTCAGACTAATGAAGAAACTAATTTACAAAGAAAGGAGGAATAAGTTGTCTTGTAAATTTCTGTCCAAAACTAAATGATTAAAAAAAACTATGCATTTTGAGGTTAGACACAGATTAAATGTTTATTTCCTTACTGAAGCAATGTCGGCTGTATGTGAGTCCACCTACACTCTCTCAGGTAGGATTTAGTCTGTGTGGAGATGCTCACAGTGACAGTGGAGGCATTGATGCCTAAAAGTGAGGTGTTACATGGAGACTTTGGTAAACACTGGCCTGACTTTCTCACAGTCCCGTTTGTGTACTGAGCTGACAGGTCACAGCTGAACAGGAAGGTTCTTGTCTGTGTGTGGTCAATAAACCAAAAGTTTGTCAAACACAAAGTTGCTCCAAATGAAGGCTTCATGCACACTTACAGCCCAGTCTTCCCAGCACCATTTGTGACTGGTCTCTGTGGCCTTGCACCAAAACAGAGCTAAAGTCATTTCCATCTCAGTATTTCTTTTTAAAGCCTTTGCTTGTATGCATGAATCTATAGTATCACAGCATTTTGCCTTGTCCTCATGCATTCAGAAAGAGTTAGATCTTATTAAAAGTGACTGCTAAAATAACCTAAGATATTGATAGCATCAGTGAAAATGGTAAATAATCTAATTTTTTAAGTGAATAAAAACTTAATAAAAGGTTTTTTGTTTAGTAAGGTTAGCCGCAGTTTCCAAACAAGACTTGACTGCCTTTCTTTTACTTATGTTAGAGCAGGGGTGTCCAAAGTCGGTCCTCAAAGGCCATAATCCTGCAGGTTTCGCATGTATCCTTGACTCAAGTTAATCAGTCATTATGCTGAACTTGATTGGCTTTTGTGTTCATTTATTGGATGTCAGCTTTTTTGAAACCGGATTCATAAAAATCTTCAGAACAGCGGCTCTCGAGGACAGACTTTGAGCACCCCTGTGTTTGAGATTAATGTTATATAAAAAAATCTGAATGAAGCAGATAATACCTGCATTCAATAAAAGCATGGGGGCCAAGTAAACACGATCATCTTCCTGCTTAAACAGGGACTCTGACTGGTATTTAGTCTAACAGATGTTCAGGATATTGTGAAACCAAACTACTAACTAGTTATCATTTCATTAAGTAATATTAAGCAACATGGTGGTACTACTTAAAAAAAATACAGAAAACAAATAAAAGGAGAAGGATCATTGAAAATAGTCTCTACATAATTATTGCTAAAGTGAAAAACAAAATGAAGAAGTTAAGACGAGCAAGTCACCGGTTGTGGGAAAACCTGGCTCATGAAAACATTTAGAAATCTAACTGTGAAAAGACAAAAGTGTCCATCAACACAGTTCTACCTGCCCCTCAGGGCAGACAAAAGCTTCTCCCTCAAGCTTTCCTCCGCTTAGGGCTGACTTCCCACGAACTAAAAGCCCTTTCAAAGCTGCATTTAATAAGCGCCCGGAAACAGTGATTACCCCTCCTAGTTCACCGGTGTGTCTAAATTAGAAACCTTCATTAGTTTATGACCCTGCCCTGGAGACCGGCCCTGCCCCCGTCCCAGCACCATGCAAGGTGACCCAACCTCTGTGCCCCTGCTGCCATAAATCAAAGGCCACTGCAAACTCCTGGAAGAAAGAGGAGGAAAGGTCAACAGACTTTGTTGACAGTCTTCCAGCTTTGTTTTTTATGTAACAGTGGCCAAGACTAAAAACATGTGGATAAAAAGAAAAGGTTTTGTTGGAAAGCTCATATCTAAATCTTTTTTTCATCAGCTTAAATCAATCCCTGACCCCTACAGGTTGACTATTTAACTATGACTATTTGGCTTTTTTAGATAAATCACTGAAAGATAAAATAATTATAGTCAGCTAAACATAATTTTTTGGGGATACTAAGAATAAATGATAAAAAAAATATATATTTCAGATTAGTTAATAATAAAAACACTCTTACACATTATTATTGATTATTTTATACAAACAAGAGCGGAACATTTCAGGTAATAAGAACACGGTTAAACTTTAAACAAAGTCAATGCTTTTCTGCCGCCATCTTTAAACTTCATGTCAGCCATTTGTCTATTTTGGGATGTCTCACATGAGTCTCAACAAGCCTGTGGTCTGAAATAAAGATCACTGTTGCACTGCGGGGACAAAGGGGGGGCCAGAGTTTCTCTTGTTTCTTCTACTCATCTCCACATGGCTGCCATGTAACTCCATTGACACAAAAAAGAGGCACCGACTCAGAGCCACAACCTTTATTTCAAAACTAAGAAAGATTTTTCAAGGGAATATAAACAAGTATCTGCAGGGCTGATGTTACTCACAGGGACCATTCATTCTCAAGGGAATAATCCTCTAGTACAGCAATAAACAACTAAGGCGAAGGAAGGAGAAATAGTATCTTTAAAAACTTTCACCCTGAGTTGATTTATCTCTAAGGACAACAGCGGTCACCAGAGTGAAATGCGAGCCTCCCACTCTCTGCTTAGCTTTACCCCACTAGCTGGTGACCTCCTCCCTACCCCCCAACACACACTCTGGCTCTGATTCACTGCCTCTGCAACGCGTCTCAGTCAGACAACCCCTGTTTATAAATAGGGGAGTGTCTTTTCCAGCAGCTCTGCCGAGGCCACCTTTATTCTGGATTGAGTATGTGCACATGGGTCTTTGTAAGATGTCTCCTTGCGTTGGCTTTACTTAAACACAGCATAAACAGTTATTTTGTTTGTACAATTTAAAGTTCAAATGTCATTTTTCAAACAGAACTATGCTTTTTTTTTTTTTTTAATTAATCTCTATACTTACTTACTATCAGCACATTTCCAAGAGGTCAGATTTTGACCCCTTGAAGTGAGATACATTTTTTTTATTTGTATGAAGAAGTATGGTTTGTTGAGATATGATGAGCTACTTGCATGGTGAGCAATGTCATGCCTTTTGCTGCTGATTGTAGATTCCTGCATGAAATGTCCAGACAAAAATCATTACATTACATTTGTTAATAATACATGTTTATCTAATGTGACTTCTAAATGAAAAATACACAAAGAAGCAAACGGGGTTCAGTATTTGTTCAAAGACACTTAATAAAACGCCATAGTTAACCCTGGCATTAAAGCTCAGGTTTAGACTTCCTTTATGCTCGCTATAAGTATAAATTTGTTCAGACATACAGATGTCCATCCAGTGAACTGTCCACCCTGTAAAGTTCACCTTGTGTGTAGGATATTTTGGTCCTTTTTTGAGCGTTTGCAGATACAAACAATGCAAATATAGCAATGATGCCAGAAACTATAGGAAACCATAATCCCTTTGCAGCCCCCTCGGCCCCCACGGCCCCCAACTGCCGACTTTAGTTGGTCGCACAGTACAAGATTTCAACCAAAGAAAAACATGCCAGTGTAAAGGATGCATGGAAAATTTTGTGAGCTGTGACGTGTGTGAAAAGAGAGCAAGAATTGCTTAGAAATGATGACCACCTTTCCTATTGGCAACCCATAGATAAATCCTAACCCTAACTCACTGCTGCTGTTTGGTCCACTTTAAATGAGCTGTGGTCCACTTACATTTATAGTAAACGTAATTTGTTTGGCACAAAACACTCAAAATGATAAATATGCTTTAAGCGCAGCCCTGGTTATTTTATGCGGTTGGGTAATAAAGCTGCACATCTTCAACTGGTCTCATAATTCAATTGAACTAAAATCATCTTGTCTTAGATTTGATTCAACATTGCATCCTCAATTTTCTTCATCACAGCACCTTGCTACTATCTTCTATACAATACAGTCAGATAATGATTACCTCCCTGAGTATTTCTAATTACCTATATATTAGAAATCCATATTATGGTAATTGATATTGACAAACATAAACATGTAAAACAATTATGACTATTAATTACATGATTATATTGGTAAATCAAGGAAATTCAAGAAAACAAAATGTTTAATTCCTTTAGTTTGTCTGCGCATGCTAACCGCTAGCTAACCAATAGGTACTTCTGGTGACGTTAGCCTTAAGCTTTCTGTATGATCCTGTACATTACATTTGTTTTGTGTTTTCATGTAGGTAATACATGCATTTCCAGTAAAATACAGATGTATTTTATTAATATTTTATTGAATTTACAGTTTTACTCATAAAAGGCTTCAAGGCAGATGGACGGACAGACAGATAGATGCACACTGTATATTGGGATTCAACCTCAGATCCTATTGTAGTACTAAGCTGCATGATGGGAAACCAGACCTTTTTTTCTATCACACCACACCTCTATCTATTAATACATATTGTCATCGAAGTGTAATCCAGACCTAACCAGATGCATCTGAAGCATCAGATGGTTATGTATGAGAAACCATCACACTACTACAATCATTATAACCATATAAGCTTGAAAATACTTTCTCACTCAATACAGACTGATGCTACATCATGCAATCTCAAAAGGGGAAGTTGTATATTAACTATGTGCCAAAGATGGAGAAACTAGTCGGATTGTTTATAGTGTAGAAGTGCATTCCTGTCTATGGCCGGGAGGGCTTACATGTGTTGGGGCACTGTCAATGTAGAGACATACAGTATATATACAAATATGCAACATAAAGGGACCTGGAGGTGACTTTTTTTTCCAGAATGAAGGTACCAGATTTTATTTGCCTAACCTAGAGCAGTGTTGCTTCAAATACTTAAAGTTTGTGCGTGCTTGACTGGTCTGTCTCAGTCCAGATTTTTTTACTATCAAAAATATAAAGTCTATGATAAAGAGAATCAGATAATTACCACAAACAAATGAGCAGCTGAAATCTTTAGCAAGAATAAACACAGAAATAAACAAAGAGTTATTAGTATCATCAGTTCACAAAAGAAAAAAAATGTGATGAAAGAAATGTTAATTATAAATGATGATAAACAGGCCTCTCAATTACTTTAGTCCGATACCTACCTCAAATTTCAGATTGATCAGAATGCACTGAATAGGGTCAGTAAAAACACAGAAAATCCTTTTCTCTAAACATATGAAGTAACAGGATCAAGTCAATCAAAAAAGACAACATATTTATGGAACTATTTTCAAACAAAAATTATATGTATTCTACTTTATAAAATGCAGGTATGTGATATGAAAGTGTTTTCATTCTCCTTCCCTACAGCCCTGTTTTGTTTTTCCTTTTACAATTTCAGAAGAACCTACTCGAAATGGCCCAGATGTGCTGCAGATGTGTGACCTCAAAAACATCTGGTAACGCAAGCTGTTTTTATATCCGAGTAAATCTGAAGCTATTATGTTTGTTCAGACTGTGTAAAGGGAGTAAAATGTACTGGAACTTTTTAGTCTAAAAAAACTAAGAGGAAAAAAAAACACTTCTTCACACGTCTTTACTAAGCACAGGTTATTGTGCATCTCCAAACTGGAGCATAGTAAGAAGATTAACACAATTAACACAAGCTGTTTTAAATTGAATAATGCAACCCATTTATCACAAACCCAGACAGAGGAATAAGAAATTATAAGAAAATACTACTCAACAGAAACTTCACAACTCATTCATAATAAGCAACTTTGGCAAGCTAAAATGCTTCTGCTTTACCTGCAAATTTGGATCACAAATGTGGGGAAGAGCTGCTGGTTAGCAGATGAGTTTAGCAAAGCTGTCTGTCCTCTGCTGTCTGGGACAGCAACAGTGGTCCATTGTTTCCACTGAAACCTGAGACCACAAATAGGAGCACTACATACAAGCAGAGGTCCCTCAAGACTTCTCTTGTTTGCAGACACATCTAAATTTAATAACCTACAATCTAACTTGTGCAATTGTCTCCTTGCAAATTCAGCACACTAGCCACAATCGTGCACTGTAGCATGCTTAAAAATGGTTTTCAGGATGATGCATATTCAGTAGAGCTATTGCATGAAATAATGATCTGGACTTTTCTACGCCATTAGGGGTATAAAGCATTACTATTCCTGTAGTAAAATATGTTTCAATGATTGTCTATAAAGATTCATAAACAGGTTCCATTCTAAATCTTTGTTTAACATTATTTAAACAGCAAAGAGTAATGCCATTATTATATGTATTTTTGTTTTATTTAGGTAATTAATTCTATATATTTATAACCTCCTTTAACAGGATGTGTTTAGCTGATTCTTCTTGGGTTAAAAAAAAAAAAAGAAAACAAAAGATATCCAGTTATCACGTGAATATAAAGACACAAAGATTTAGAAGACCAACAGTACGAATTCATCCATTCGCCAGTCCATCACAGGGCCAACACACACAGAGAAACAACCACACACACTCACACTCACTCCCTCCTATGGGCAATTTAGAGTCTCCAAATATTATATTGTTAGAGTATTACAACTAAAAACAACATTTATATGATCGATTCTTAACCTCCTCATTACCCCTGGATGGTGATAAAGTGTATTACTGGATCGCTGGGTAACTCGGTGGTATTGAAGAGGTTAAATGAAAAATTATTTTTATTAATGCTTACTTTTAAGCCACATATGATCCAGGTCTTTAAAGAACTGTATTATATATGCCTGCTGCAAACAAGCTTACTTGAGAAAGTATCTCTGGCCAGAAGTAGTCTTGGCCATCTCCCATCCTGTGGGCAGGGGCACGTCATCAGGAATCTCATAAGAAGACTGACGGAGATGTTGAGGAGATGCTCCTGCTGAGGCCATGCCAGACAGGGAGCCGCCAGAAACAGCTCCCAGCTGAAGGGAAGCTGGTGACGAGTGTGCACGTACATGGTGGGGGGTGAGCACGCCACCACTCCCAGCATCAGTGCTGGCCTGCGTGGATGGAAGAGAAGATGCTAAATTAATCATAGCAAATGTCTTTTCATGTAATTTGTTTTATTATATTTATTAGTACAAATGCTT
Organism: Kiunga ballochi; assembly: GCA_037177335.1. Taxonomy (NCBI): domain Eukaryota; kingdom Metazoa; phylum Chordata; class Actinopteri; order Atheriniformes; family Pseudomugilidae; genus Kiunga; species Kiunga ballochi. Next base: position 7,264,163 of record JBAMIG010000009.1, on the reverse strand, counting down.
ATTATTATTATTATTATTATTATTA
>JBAMIG010000009.1:7226349-7245971 GCA_037177335.1 Kiunga ballochi | reverse complement strand
TTTATCACATTGCACAGGTTTATCACATTGCACAGGTTTATCACGGTGCACAGGTTTATCACGGTGCACAGGTTTATCACGGTGCACAGGTGTATCACGGTGCACAGGTTTATCACAGTGCACAGGTTTATCACATTGCATAGATTTATCACAGTGCACAGGTTTATCACATTGCACAGATTTTCACATTGCACAGGTTTATCACAGTGCACAATGTTTATCACAGTGCACAGGTGTGAAGGTGAATTCTAGGAACATTGTGCATTGTAATTTATAATTACCATAACTAACATTTTTTAAAAACTTTTCTTTTTCTTTTTTTTTTATTCAGTTAGGAAAACTTCTGTGTGGACCCTTCGTGAAGTTTGTGGCCCATGCAGCCTCCTTCATGATCTTTCTCTGTCTACTGGTGCTGAACGCAGCAGACCGCTTTGCAGGAACATCGCTTCTGCCCAACATGACCACTCATGATTATCCTTCACAACTCTTTCGGATGAAGACTACGCCCTTCACCTGGATGGAGATTCTCATCATTTCTTGGGTCATAGGTCATGAGTGTACACACCCCCCACCCCCTTTCCCTCCTACCCAAATTCAGAATGATAGTTATACACATAAAACCTTTCCCATTAAGATTGTTTAAGATCCCATCAGGCGTCTATTAATTTTCCTTCCCAACCCCTCTGCCATGTTTTCAGTAAGGTGTCAACATTCAAATTGATCTAATATTCAAATTATGCATCTACTTATAGAATGTAAAATTATTGTTTTCTTCTACAGGAAAAATTTGGGAGGAGTGTAAAGATATTTGGTCCCAAGACATCCGAGAATATATCTCAGAACCCTGGAACCTGCTTGATTTCAGTATTTTGGCCATTTTTATGACTTCTTTCATTGCCAGGTTGATGGCTTTCTGGCATGCACATTCTGCTCAGTGTTACATTGACGAGCACCATGGTGACCTGTCCAACATAACCTTACCCGTCGAGATACAGTATTTCCAGCTGGGTAAGTGTGGATTAAGGAATTTAAATATGTAGTGAATCAATTATTTGTTTATTCTGAACACAATGCCAAAAATGTTATTAATAAAGGGACTGAGATTAAGTTTTTCACACTGTTCCATTTATAAAGCCCATCTAAAATAAGGCTGATCAAAGTGGTGTACACAATAAAAACAAAAACAAGCAAACAAAAAGGAAACTGGTGACATTTTAAATGAAGGAATACAAGAAAACAGCTATTTTCCTTTTTTTTTTTTGCTTATTAAAAGTATCAAAACTCCTTCAGCTGTCTCATTTATTATTTTTTAAAACATTCAGGATGTTTGGTGTTTATGATAATAATAAAAAAATCCTTACAGCGATGTTCATATTCATATTAAAGCATTTTTTATCACATTTCTCCATTTTCAGCAAGGATCCACTGGATGCCATCTGACCCACAGCTCATTTCTGAAGGTCTCTATGCAATTGCTGTTGTGCTGAGTTTTTCTCGCATTGCATACATCCTGCCTGCCAATGAGAGGTTTGGACCTCTGCAGATCTCCCTGGGAAGAACAATGAAAGATATCTTTAAATTTCTGGTGATTTTTATCACAGTTTTTGTCGCATTCATGGTGGGAATGTTTAATCTGTATTCATACTACCTGGGAGCTAAACACAACAGTGCTTTTACAACGTAAGTATTATCCACAAGTTAGACAGACCAAATGTTTTGTAACTGCATCTAAACACAATCTGTGTAGAACACATGATGCAACACTGAAGATATGCTGACTTCCCGCTTTCTACATCTTTTAGGGTTGAAGAAAGTTTTAAAACACTCTTTTGGGCCATCTTTGGACTGTCAGAAGTAAAATCTGTGGTCATTACCATCAACCATAAGTTCATAGAGAATATAGGTTATGTTTTGTATGGAGTGTACAACGTCATTATGGTGATTGTCCTGTTGAACATGCTCATAGCAATGTTTAACAGCTCCTTCCAGGAAATTGAGGTAGGCCTTCATTTCTATTCTGTTTTGTTTTTCTTGCATGCTATCTAGGAATACAGAAGCTTTATTATCAGGTTTTTCTTTTACTTTTTGCTCATCCAATTCTCCCCTTTTCTCATCTATGGTGTAGGATGATGCTGATGTTGAATGGAAATTTGCTCGAGCCAAACTTTGGTTTGCCTACTTTGAGCATGGAAGCACCTTGCCGGTGCCCTTCAACCTTGTACCCAGCCCCAAGTCAATAGTTTCCCTCTTACTAGGAATAAAGGAATTTCTTTGTAATATGTCTACAGACAAAAACAGAGAAAATCCAAATGATGAGCTGGAGCTAAACAATGTAAGGAACTGCACAAATAAATATTTAGCATATGGCAAATTTATTAAATGTCAAACAGGTCAAATTGATTGATTTGCAAAGCCTCTTCAAGTGTCTCTTTTTTTCCTGGTGTTTCTTATCTTAGCTGAGGCAATATGAAGGGATAAACTGGAAATCTTCTCCTCAGTCTCATCATCAAGTAAAGTAGTTTTCATTTACTAATGCTAATAAACCACTGTGTAACTAATTGGTTTGATTAACTTTAAATATTTCCTATTACCTCACACAGATATTTGAAGATACTTAATGCACTTGTAGTGAGTTATTTAAGTACTTTATACTTATAGTAGTGAGTGGATACTCACAGAAAACTGCTGTTTACACTGTACTTATAAGCACCAGTGTGCCAGTCTAAATTACACAAATTAAACTGTTTGTCAAACATGCTCACTAATCAATTTGGAAGCTACTCTTTTTTTCCTTTACCAACTTAACTTTGTTAGAAATTGTGGGCTCATTATTTTAAGACTAAAATCATCTATCCTCCATTACAGCAAGTAATGAACTGCCTCATCAAAAGATACATCTTGAAAGCACAAACAGATAAAGATAATGACGACGTGAAAGAGGGTAAGCGAAACAGTTTTACTGAATACTGTTATTCATGTATTGGTCATTAAATTATGAGTAAATAAAATTAATATTATGCTTTGACTTACCTTCCCACAGGTGAACTGAAGGAGATTAAACAAGACATCTCCAGTCTTCGATATGAGCTGCTAGAAAGGGGGAACCATGACATGAAGACACTAGCCGAGCTCGTCAGGCAGCTGGAAGAGGTCATGCATGTTGAACAGAATGAAGAGAAGAAGCCTGATTTGGATATACTCTCTTAGAAATATGTAAACATTTGACTTCAGGAGTTCCTGAGACAGAGACTCAAGACTTTTAGGTGGAAACAGATTTCCTAATAAAAGATTGTTTACATTTATTTGATTTTTTTTGTAAAAATTTGGTGGAAAATGTATAAAATATTCCTTAATCCTGTGTGTGTGTATCTGTATAGTTAGCCACACGGTGGCACTAATGCAATGGTTTTCCTTTTCAGGTTTGTGACACTGCTAACATAACAGAGCAGCCTGCTACAACATGCTCATGTTGTTTTGTTTATCCATGTTTAGGAGGAATTAAAATAGCAATCAAAGTAGAATAAGAGCTTGTGTTTAATGTGTATATGTGTTTTATTTGGTAAACTGTCAGGTTGTTGTTAAGGTATGTCAGCCATAATATTATATATATATATATATATGTGTGTGTGTGTGTGTGTGTGTGTGTGTGTGAAAACAGAGTCAAATTATCCATCTATATGGATAAATATATATATTGCTTTTTTGTAATAGTTAATCAGTAGGGCTTTGTGCCAAATGGCCAAAAAAAAGAGACACTAACTTTTGTTTGCCTTTTCAAATTAAAATGTCAATCATCCAATAATGTTTAATGAATGTAACTAAATCACTGCTGGTTTTCTTCATGTGTTGGAATATGGTGGATTTAGGCATTTTAAAGTTATTGCAGCAGATGTTGCTGTGCTCTTTTATGCTCGCTGTTAGCAAGATAAATGTCTGAGAACAAACTGACCACTGATGTAGACTGCTTACCTATAGTAAGATGAGAGGAGTAAAACCTCCCAGACTTAAGCAGTCAAGCTCCTCAAAAAAGCTGAGAAAAACTATAAAGCACAGTTTCAAAACAGCAAAAAATATTAAGTTAGTGTAAAATATTGTGTAAGAATGATATCATAGGGTCCCGCAAAATTAATTTATGTATGCCTAAATTTGAGTATTTATTTAAGGTATTGTAATAGAATTGAAAGGCTATGGGTAGCCACTAAATCACATTTACAGATTAAATTCTTGTAAGAAAACTAGGTCAATACAGCATTCAAAGAAATCATTTTGAAGATATGAATGTCACTTTTATCTAAGAATTATGTAGGACACAGCATGAGAATCCCCACTGATGTTGTCAAAAGCATGACGCAGTAGATTGGGCCAAGGACTGTGTGTACATCATGACAACATGCATCACCAACATCCATACTTGACTGATTAACTTGAATAGTAAAACTTGTTCTTTTATCTAACTAGGATAACAGAAAAGTAAATTAAATGAGTCAAAGGGGGCAAGAGATGCGACAACACAACAACTTTAAGATTGATAACTAACGTGCATTTGAGAAAAATCTCTTGTTGCCTCGTCGTGTAGGCCTACTCATAAAAATATGCAGCTTAAACAAAATATAGTCCTAATTAAAAAGCATGAAAAATGTAGGTACTGAACATGACAGGATCTGAAAGTAAAGATTATCTTTAAATAAAACAAAAGGTCCCTATTGAGTGAAAAATATAGAATAGGCCCATTTAAAACACACCACAAACCTACCTGCAGCACACTTGACTTAGATGAACTTTTAAACAAAACAGCTTCAAAGCACAAATCAGTAATAATTGATATATCCTGTTTCCTACTTGTCTGCATGCATTTTATTTAACCATTCATTAATTTCTACATGTGTTATTAGGAGAAACCCATTGAAGTCATAAACTTGGATAAGGCATTTTACTGTTATGACTCCAGGGGGCGCCTACAATAGCCTATTTTCTAATATCACTAAGTTTATTTGTTTTCTACTTATTCATGAACTGCAGGGTGGAGACTAATAGCCCTTGACATTGAAATCTCCCTCATTGGAAGGCTACAGTGCAGGTCTACTTTGTAGCAGTGTTACTCTAAAGTTAGCCTCTCGTTGGGGTGACTGCTTTTACGCTTCCCTTGGCATCTTTTGGAGGATTGAATATTTAGTCAGATTAAGGAATATTGTAATTCTGTAGAAGATAAAGAAGCTTCATTCACTTTTTAAACATGTCACCAGCAACCAGAAGAGGTGCATGTCATTTCTCTAAATGTGCCTGGGTTGATTTTGGAGTAGGGACATAAATCTCACAGCACAAAGTTTGTTTGATTTTCTTACGTAATATTTTGCTAAATATTTAATAGATGTGTACCTTTGGTTAAAGTGAACGCCAGGCAAGTCAGGCCATCTCAACAGGGAGGAGGATTAAAGGAAGGTCTCTGAGTTGCAACTTATCACACACCTTCCAGTGGCTGCGGGTGCTCACCACCACTGAGCGCATCGAGGCTCCGCAAATGGAAAATAAAATAAACGGAAACATGAGCACCATCAGTACCACTTCGACAGCTGACTCTACTGATTCAGGCGTAAGTGATCTGACTGAAGCCGGCTACGGTAGATCTAATGCAAAATTAGCTGTTGTGTCTCGGTCTTTAAGCTGCATCTCCTCCGTGCGTAATTTTGGAAACTCTGGCACACTGATGCACAGTCACAGTTCCAGCAGCGACTGCGCAGTTTTTAAAGACTGTAATATTCTTGATGCTTCACTTGCTCCAAAGCCATTTTTTGACCGCAACAGTGAATATTTAAATAGTGACAATGTCCCCTGGGAAGATTTTGTGAAACTTCGGAGGACAAATGTGGGCACATCCGAACGTTTACCAAGCGCAGGCTTAAACTTGTCTTCGACCTCAGGCGCTTTTAAGTTCATCAAAGATGAAAAGGAGCCCACTGTGATTATGGACAACCCTTGTCCAAACTTTGATCCATCACCTGAGATATCTGCTCTAGAGACCTGCTGTGACACCGACAGCAAGCAGCACCTCGGACTTGGTGAAGATGAATCTACAAGCTTCACTCCAGTCATTGCAGCTCCTCGTCCAGGGTTGGAAAGTTCTCCAAACTTTCTCATTGACCTCAACCAGTCAGATCAACTAGTTAACCCTGTAAGGACTGACTCCAGGTGTGCTTTGTCTGGGAAGGCGGTCAACTTTGATGCCAGCACGCAGCCAACAGCGCAGCCTGCGATGTTCAAGACCGAAGTTACTCGTTGGCAAATGCAAACGTCCCCAGCAGAACCTCAGTACTGGTGCCAGTCTGCAAGTATGACCGAGGACCCATTCACAACCAACAGCTATGATGGGATCCAGACCCTGTCTCAGAGGAACACATCGCCTTTCTCTGCCTTTCCTGGGTAAATAGTCCTGTCAGTTAGCAAAAATCAATGTAAGATAAAATATGTTTAATCCCTTTAAACAATCTTTTTGTCAATATTTGTTGCCATGCCACAAATTGTATAGATATATAAATCAAACAGTAATAACACCACGTGACATGAGTGAGGAAGAAAAAGACGACTTTTTTTTTTTTGTAAGGATGAATCCTAACCAATACGTAGATATGACCTTGCTTTCTTTCTTTCTGAACAGTATGCAACCCCAGAGAATGTGTGTGATCTGTGGGGATGAGGCATCTGGTTGCCATTATGGAGTCCTAACCTGTGGAAGCTGTAAAGTCTTTTTCAAAAGGGCAGTTGAAGGTGAGCAAAGAAATATCTAATTACTGTTTTCCAGAGCTGTTCATGCATCAGGAGATTCTGTTTTACTATTATTTATATTGTCTCTCATATAAATGTTGATCAGGCCACATAGTTTAATTGCTATGTTTAAAATTAAGAATACTGCAAAAATACTTTTGTCATAATAAAGTAATATCTCTCTCACTTAGTTTTTCACATCTTCTTATGATGGTAAATAGCAGGAGATAAAAGAGGGGCCTGATACATAAACAGTAGATATATGTGTTAAGTTTATATCAAAGCTAGTAATATGCTCTTTGCAGAGTACTAATGAGATGCCTTCTTTAAAAGATTTTTTGTGGTAATCAGTTATTTAAATGATAAAAAAAAAACAGATCTGAACAATATTCTCCAGTAACACATTGAAAAAAGAGCTATGCTGATATACTTTCAATGAAACTGAATAAGCTAAAGATTAACCTGCTGCTGAGAATGATCTCCAACACAATTTAACTATATAGAAAATGGGGAGAAAGGGATACCTGAAGTTATACTTTAAGTCTGCTCCAGGCTCCTAAAAACGACATGCATCTTTTGCTTTACTTAGCATCATTTTAACTATATGAAAAGGAAACTGGTGCATTTGGAAACATTGGTGCCAGTTGAAAGCTGTTGCAAGCTCAGTTGATTAGAAAATGTATCAAATACAACAAAAAAAACCCAAACAAAACTATTATTAAGGTTTTTTTGCTACATAATTATACAATCAGAAATGATGTGTTTCAGTTTCTTCCTGATTGCCATCCATGATAGTAACAGCTAGTGTTACCTTTAAATTATTAGTTATTTTGACAGCATATTTAATCTCAGCATAGTATGAGACAAATTAACAAACATTTGTCGTCCCTCCCTTTGTTTTTTTCCCCTTACTTTTGTTGGTAATTAGTGATTTGTCTTAGTAGAAAAACCCAGTTCAAGCCTTTCGCAGAAACCATAAATACAGGCCTTCCTGATGGTCAGATTCTCAAGACATTCAGACATAAAACAATTTCTAGTCACTGAATCTTGCAAAGACATATACACCAAAAAACAAACTTTGAATTCCAGATTTTTTAAAGTCCTCTCACGAGGGTTTCTGTGTAAACAGTCTTCTCTGATCCATCCATTCTCTGACAACCGGCTGTAGCGTGTATCATATTCTGATGCTTTGGATCTGCAAGAACTGCAGTGTTTTCCAATAAACAAGTAGGAAACACCACAACAGTTCTTTCTCCTCTGTTAATCTTGTTAATGCTGTTCCCAGGAAATATCATCAAAGGAAAATAATAGCAGATAGACAAACACACACACACACATACACGCACACACACTTCCCTCGTTGACCTTCTATGGTAGTTGTTAAAAGTTATTAGCAACAGTATCACATTAACCAGTGTACACTGTGTTCTTCATCTTGGACTTTTTTTTCCCCTTTTTCTGTTATCTTGCAATGTGAGATATATTAGAGCCACTATGTCTCACCGTGGCCATGTCACTCTGCCCTCACAGCCTTGCCGACATCTAATTTACCTCTTCAGATCTTTTAGAATGCTACCTCAATGAGGAGTGGAGTAGCCATAATAATAGCCAAGAACCCTTTAACGATTTTCCTCACAGGGACCCTACATATTTACAAATCAATGTGTGCATTGTCTGTACCTATTCACCCTACAGGCCATCACAGCTATCTCTGCGCTGGACGAAATGACTGCATCGTGGATAAGATTCGACGAAAAAATTGTCCTGCATGTCGCCTCCGAAAGTGCTATCAAGCAGGAATGATGCTCGGAGGTACTAATTGCTCGCATTTTATTACAGTACAGTACAGTTACAGTAAAGCCTCAGTAGGACAACCATCCAACTAATTGTTGTCCTATTAGATGTTAATAAGTAATTTTTAACATCAAACAAAGATTTTAAAGTGCTTGGATAAAATGTCTGCATATGCAGCGATATGCATTTAATTCTTTTACATGAATGTTTTAGATGTGCTGCTTTTCTGGGAATTTTTGTATAGAAGGAAAATAACAAAAAGCCACATGTGATAAACTAAACTGAGATCTAACCAGATCTTATATTTGTTTTGCAGGAAGGAAACTAAAGCGTTTTGGAGCTTTGAAAGCCTTGGGTTTGGCCCCGTCCCTGATGTTTCAGTCTCACTTGGCCGTGTCCGGTGACAGTCAGGCCTTGACCTCCGTGTCTTGCATACAAGGCATTCACGAGATGCAACTCTCCCAACAAATTATTAACATCCTGGAAAACATCGAGCCAGAGATCGTGTACTCCGGCTATGACAATTCCCACCCTGATGTTCCCCATCTTCTGCTCAACAGTCTCAATAGACTGTGTGAGAAACAGCTGCTGTGGATTGTTAAGTGGTCCAAATCCCTTCCAGGTAACAGCTCTGCATCAGGGTCACTGCATTTGTCGCCATGGAAATCGACTGGCAGGCATTACTGATGGTCTTAGCTATATTGACTGAAACCGAAGGCTTTATAAAGCAGTACATGTTTTATTCAAGTGTTTCCCAGTAGAGGAAATGATCTATTTCAAGACCTAAAGGGCAATGCTAAAGGCAAGCAAAGAAATAACTGGAAAGCAAATGTCTAGTGTGATGCTGTGGCACAGGTTGCATCTAATACAATGGTAAAAAAAAAAGTCACCAGTTAGAAAGAAACTGGTGAATGAAACCATTTAATGTGCACTAATACTGAGTTTTACTTATTTAAGGGTTTCGTAACCTTCACATCAATGATCAGATGACCCTAATCCAATATTCCTGGATGAACCTGATGGTGTTCTCTCTTGGGTGGCGCTCCTTTCAGAATGTCACCAGTGAATATTTATACTTTGCTCCTGATCTGATTCTTAGTCAGTAAGTAACCACAATCATACAGGACATCCTAACAAAATTCAGTTACTTATAATTGAACTTGTTTTGTCACAAATCAATGATTCTGAAAAGAAAAAAAATACTTATTCTCATTTCTCAGGGAGCAAATGAGGAGATCTCCAATTTATGATCTCTGCCTGGCAATACAGTTTATTCCTCAGGAATTTGCAAATCTCCAAGTTACCCGTGAGGAATTTCTCTGTATGAAAGCCATAATATTGCTCAACACAGGTAAGAATGACTTGTTCTCCAATCTTGATTTTTTTTTAATTAGCCACTGTGACCACACAGTGATAAGAGATGTGAAGCTTTGATGATCATCTACAGCAGCGCTGAAGAATAAAGGGAGTGTTGTTCAAGATTATTAGACCTTGGCAAGATTTATGTAGCAACTCCTATCAGGTTCTGGTTTTAGACTAACTGAAAAACTTTTACCAGTAATATTTTTTCCTCTTTCATTAGGAGTATGTTTCTTATAACAAAGTAGTTGCTGGTTCATGCTTCTGTAGCCATTCTTTAATGTTTATTTGCAATCTATGACTGAATTACACTTTTTCCATTTACCTTAGTTCACAGTGCCCAGGTAGGTTTTAATCTGTGTGTGTCTGGTGTGTTTTCAGTGCCTCTTGAAGGACTCAAAAGTCAGGCAGCATTTGAGGACATGAGACAAAACTACATCAGAGAGCTGTCCAAAGCTATCCATATGAAAGAGAAGGGCTTGGTGGCCAGCTCCCAGCGATTCTACCACCTTACCAAACTGATGGATGCCATGCATGATGTACGTTCCTGCACAGAACTGAGTCCAGCACCAGAACATTTTTATGTCTTGAGCATCAAGGCAAACATGAATATTTATTTTTTTTCTTGACAGATAGTGAAGAAGGTCAACCTCTACTGCCTGAGTACCTTCATCCAGGCGGATGCCATGAAAGTAGAATTTCCAGAGATGATGTCAGAGGTCATTGCCTCCCAGCTTCCTAAGGTCCTGGCAGGCATGGTGAAGCCCCTGTTATTCCACTCCAAATGATGGTGCCAGCATCGACATTGCAACTTTGTGGGGACGGCTTGTGACTGGATTTATTTACGGCAGAATACTGGATTCTTCCGAGCCTTCTTTAAAGAAATCCGACTTATGTCTTCAGTTCCTTTGGGGCAAAACAAAAAATAATCTAAAAAACCTTTTAGGACAGCTGAACCACAAATGGAAGTAAATCAGAGGCATAGTAAATAAAGATCTTTGCTATCTTGCCATGTCAAGCAGTCTGCAGCACAGTAGGTTTTAAAGCCGTCAGACGCTGATATTTTTATACTGAACAAAAAAAAAAGATTAACAAAATTGTTTTTGTCATTAAATGACAAAAAACTTGATCTAAAAAATGATCTAAAAACTAGAGAATGTATTAAAACCTGAAGCGTAGTCTTAAACCAGTGGGATTCTGCTAGCTTATCTATGGAGTCACTCCCTGATTCTGCATTTGGGAGGTGAGATTGGCAAGATATTTATCTTTGAAAATATTTAAGGCGAAAAATAAACCTAGACTGTGATAGTAAGTAAATTAAACACAGCTTGGCACACATCTGCACTAACATAGCATTTTGTCACACTTTCTTTTTTTAAATCAGATTTTATCCCCCCCCCCGAAAGCCATATCCAGATCTTCCAAATAATACAAATAACAGATATTTACAAGAGACATGTTTGAACAAATCAGTCTAGCTTGTTGCATTTATTTAAATCCATTCACCCCCAGATAACAAACCCCATCCTTTTCCCATAATGCCAACTTTATCTTTATAAATTTTAATTAAGATGGTTTATGAAAACATCCACTGAACAAAACAGATGAATGGAAAACATTTTGATAAAAGAGCCAGTAAAATATATCTAAACAAACGTTTATTTTTCTAAATAATTACGGGTATGAGGGCCTTTTTTCATGCTGATATCAGAGAGCTGCTGACATTATCGCTCAGTAACTGCAGCAGAGACGACAGGTTTGATGAATCACTGTTTATTTATCAAGCTGTTTGGATTAGGACACAGGAAATGATTGCAAATATTCAAACTGTCAGTACGGTAAAGAATGCAACGTTTTACAAATTCAGGATATGAATATAATTTCCGCGTCACACCCCAACAGTTTCCAACTGCGAGGGAGTACGAGTCCAGCATCGCTGCTCAAGGCCACCTCACATTCTTAGAGATGTAAATGGAAAAGAACACTCTGATCTTGGCAGGAGCAAGATGTCAAATACACTCCCAAATACATTCTGGCCTCCAGAGAAAGTTTAACTTTGCCGTTTTCTTTCAGTTTGTAATAAGTGAAGAGTAAAACTGTTGTGGATCCTTTTCTTTTTGAATTTCTTTTTAGAAACAATATTGCTGAAGTTAACTTTCTAGATAATTTTTGACTGTGGTATGGACATGTTGTGACAGAAAGAGTAAATTAATTATTGAATGTCATCTTTAAACACAATATATTCTCATACTTGCCATGTTGTCATTACTAGTACACCAGTGTACCAATGACTACAGTAAATGCCACAAGATACATTAAGTCTTCATCTTTTGAACATTTTAAAACCCATTTTACATGAAGCATATATTTAATGTAACAGTGTTGTAAGAAACAAAAGTAAATATTTTCATGAGCAGTAATAGAAGAGCTTAGGAGCAAGTATTGTACAGTACAGTACCGTGTAGCTGACCAGTGCACTGTGGCTGTGAGCAAGTTCAGTGGATCTACAATGATCAGAGTCCATAAACAGTAACGTTAAGGTGCAAATCCATTTTGCTTTCCTTATTACATTCTAATAGATTAGATTACTTTCCTTATTTGAAATCACAGCTTGTTCAATTACAGTTAATAAAAATGTATGTGAGACAATGGATATAATGGAAACATTTTCCATTACCAGTAATTTAATGAAAGTTTTGTGGTGATAAATTGGAATTTAATAGGTGATATATTTCTGAGAATAAAATTTCTGCAAAAGAATATGATTGTTTTGTGATTTTTTTAGACTAATATTGGCACCAATGCAGTCGTTGGCTAATACATTTACATTTAACAGTATTAACACACCTACTTCTACTTTGCAGTTCCACAAATACACAATGATTTCAGAAAAAGGGTTTTTTTCTACCTAAAACCTTTTAAAATAGGCAAGAGCTGTCTGCTCTGCTTAATATCTGCAATAAACATGCATAAAATGCAGCAATGGCAGTCGCAACCTTAGCAAGGATGTCACGACAATAAACTTTGAATTTATTTTTCCCATGGATACCATGAAAAAAAAGTCAAGTTTGCCAGCTGCTACAGGAAAACAACATAATTCTCCGGGATTAAACCTGTTTTTCCCTCGTATGTTGCTTGGAGCCAGCCTGGTTCTACGGAGGGGTAGACTAAAGGACAGGAGAGATAAAACACATGTAAGTCAAATAAAAATGACATACAGACACTCATGTAGTATAAGCTGATTAAAAACCACATTGTGTTTTACTACATCAATTCTAAAAACCGGTCAATCGATGATCCTGGATCTGATCGGTCCTTAAAAATACTGTGTGGGGTATTTTGTAAAGCCCTTAAATGATACTATAAACAAACAAACCTGCTTTAATAGGCTACAAAGATAAGGCAGCAGCTATGATAAGAAAAAGAAAGAAAGAAAAAAAGACCATAAAAACAAACGACCCTCGTTATGCTGAGTAAGGATGTAGAGAAATATGGCCTGTTAATGTGGAAAGAAATAAAAACGGTTTGCCTGCTTGTAAGTGGAAGGGAACATTTGTTGATGTTTCTGCATTTGGCTGCAGGCTCTGCTGGCTGTGTTAGCAGGGAACAGGCACCGATGCCTTCCATCACTAGGTTACAGTGACCTGACTGGACTGGTTATGAGACAACTCATCTCCTCATAGAGAAAGGGAAGAGGCAATAAAAAAATCCAGAGGCTGCTTTGACTTAGGCTATGTAAGAGTATCATACTTTGAACAAAATTATTTCATATATCTACCTAACACTGGTGATTTACAAAGGCCTTGCTTTATTCTGTTAGAATGCCACAGACACACACAGCCAGGTGTGTGTACAGTGTCAAATGTACATTCAGCCTATGCAGCCATTCTGCAGGGCAGAAAATAATTTCAATAATACAATATACTGCAAAGGGCTTTTTACTGGCTGTTTGCTTACCATTTGAGAAGTGAGCCCCCTGGGGGAAGCTGAGCTCATGGCTGTGCTCTGCCTCACAGGAATACATGGCCTTAGCGTCTCTAAAAGGGAAACAAAAACAGGGAATGTCAGGGCCCATCTGAAGAAAGAAGCTCCAGCTTTTGTAGGTTGTGTTTTTGCATCACCTTCCAACTGGAGTAGATTGTTGGGAAGATGTGTTTTCAAAAAGTTGTGTTCTGGCAGCAACTCTGAAACAATAAAACATGGAAAGCTCACTGCAAGGCATCTTATAGTGGGCGCCATTTAAATATTCTCTTTAAAGCCAAAACATATCATTCCTGATGTAACGCCAGTGGTATAGTTTTGTAATTAACATCCTCCAAAATCAACCTCGGACAGAAATGTCTGACTTTTTTTTAGTCCAGGAAAACAAGTGTCCACTGAGACTCGCCAGCGTTTCTTATTGTTTAAAATCAAGTGAAAGGCAAAAATCACAAAATAAGGGAGGTTTCCTTTCTCCTGGCAAATGCAAGTCAGACACTGCTGAACTACAATTAAACTATGTAACACAACTGCTCTTGACCCCTGCACACAACCTCTGAGTCAAGGGCACAGCTGAGCCAGGACAGAGCGGTGTAGGCGCTATGCAGGGAAAGCACTTGAGAGAGCGTGTGACTGGCTTCTCAGACATGACAAGTCAAACAATCTATTTGTCCCAGGAGAAAAAGTGCAGACTGCTGCTGGGTCACATCAACCCGAGAGCAGGCAGAGCGTAATTAAAGTCAGCTCTCCCACTAGCACAGAAAAGACATAAATCTCCAAACACATACTCATCTGGTTTTAGAAACCTCTCAATGCCCATAAACAGACGATGCAGGAAGATGACTCAGAAAGGAGAGACAGAAGAGGGGAGGAAGGAAGGAGAAAGAAAAAGGCTGCGGAGCAATTGTGTTTAAGCTTCATTAAGGTGTGGTGAATTTCTGGGAGCATGCCAGGATGCATGATGTATAAAATATATTGCATATCTTCAGTTGGATCATTTATTATTCATTTTCCCTGTAATAATAAAAAAAATAAGCTGTAAGTCCTTTACTGATGACTTGGAAATTAGTAATAAAGCAAAAAAAAAAAAAACCCAAAAAAAACTAGTTACCTGCTATGAATCTTTTTACAAAGCATTTGACAGTTTTGTTCTGGGTGGCTAAATGTTTTAACCTGTTTGTCATTAAGGGATTAAAGTAATTAGAATATGTCAAAATGATGGAATATCATAGAGGACACTGCATTTAACATTACGCTGGAAGATTTTGGACATTAAAACCCTACCATGTTCATTGTGATGTGAAAAGATGCAGGGATTTTTAACCCCTTAAATCCTGAATTGAGCAGAAACATCCCATTTTTTCAAAATGACATTTTTTGACCCTTTGATAAATCTAAAAAATAAAAATCCCCATAAATGTACTATTTATTACCATGGAGTAGCTCATTATTATCATAGTGTAATTGTCTGCTTGTTAGTATTCACCAGGATGCAGGAGAACAGTATTATATGGTGAACATCAGTGTTTGAGGTAATTTTCTGCCATAAAGTGATGCAAAATGTCTCGGAAACAGCATGTATCAAATATGTGACATCTGGCCACGAGGGGTTAACAGATGACTTGAAAAGCCCTTTAAATCATGCCGCGCTGCCATCATGTCAACAATGAACATTCCCTGATTGTTCCTCTACTGTGAATGTTATGGTTCACTGTATTTCAGTCATTCTTCATATCTTTTATTTGTTCCTTTTATTGTTTTAGGTCCTGAGTAAACATTTTGTTCTATACTGTGCAAACATGAATTGTGTTTAACTAAAAATAAACAAACCTGTGTGTTGGAGACCGTTCAGAATGACGAGAAATTAAGTTAATTTGTACATTTTTTTTTTACATTGTTGGACCTGCAACTCACTGTTTGCACACAGGTACATTAAGATGTATTAATGATGTATTATATAGCTCTATTAGGGATCTCCATGAAGAACAGTGATACAGTATGCCAAAAAAATAAGTAGCAGTATTTTAAGACTCATTACATCGAGGCAGGCCTTTGGTAGCCATTGCTGACTGAGCTGTCCATCCTGCGGCGGATCCATTGTTTTGGTGGAAGTTCTTTAAGCAGAGCGGGTTTCATGCCATCTTTGGACTCCAGTGTTAAACTTTGAACAGATCCAGCGCAGCTCCTGTGGCCTTCAGTGCGACAAACATAATGTTTATGTCCAAAGACATAAAAGCTTGACAATATTACAACCACCGCTGAATAAATGAGGAAAAAAGCATGAAAATAACCCCCCCCCCCTCCCCCACTCAGCTGATCGGGACTGTCACACAGATTATTGTTATAGCCTTTATCAATTCTGCTCATATCAATTTCTATTTGAGGTTTGTTATAAATCAATCAAACTCAGAATTCAGGATCCTACCATCAGATAACTGCAGTGATTTTAGAGAGGGAGAAGCAGAGCGGTTCATCAGTTCTGGCTTGAAGTCAGTGTGGCAGTGGGGGGCTTTTTTGGGTGCAGGAGACAGTCTTGGTGTTGTGCTGACTGAGGATAAGCTGAGAGCATCTTCTGACTCGCCATCTGTTCGCCCTGTGTCCTCCCTAGAGCTGGATTCAGCGCTGCTGGCACACACTCTCCCCCTGGGATTGTTTGAGAGCTGTGGCGGTGTATGGCGGAGGTCCGTCAGTGATTTTTCTTGACCTGTTCTCAGTCCAGAAAACGCTGCTTTGGAGGAGGAGTTCTGCTCAGACGAGTGGGAGGATAGAGACTCCATGCTGCCCATAGGTGTGCTGCTTGGACTGCTGCTCAAAGTGTCGCCTATGCAGAGACCAGAGAAGAGGCATGCGAGGCCCTCATTAAAACCTGCTTAGTTTGTACATAATTATAGAAACATAACATTATCATATTTGCTGTTAATTTAAAATAGAGTAATTTGAAATGAGGCAACGAGAGATATTTTGTAGATGGCTGAGAGATATCAAATGTGACTGGTTTGGCAGATTGTTGTGTGTGAGAACCTGGGGATGTAATTACTGCTTTGGTACTCACTTTCTGCATCTGCCAGGCACAGTGTTGGGGTGTAAAGACTGTGGGGCTTCCTGGGCCCTTTGGACAGACAGATGGCTCTGCTCCTGCGAGAGCCGGGTCGACTCTGCGGCTGGGGCAGTGGCACATTAGGATCTGGAGGCTGGTAGAAGATCTGGAGATCCAGAAGGGAGAAATGAATACTAAACACATCTATGTATGACCAGATGGGTTAGGCTTTCAACAGAGTTCTGAATTTTATAAATCCTTCAAAGTTTGCAGTGAATGGAACAAATCACAACAATAAAAGACAATAAGAGTTTTTTCAAATCATGACTAATG
The DNA here is from genome assembly GCA_037177335.1 of Kiunga ballochi. Classification (NCBI taxonomy): domain Eukaryota; kingdom Metazoa; phylum Chordata; class Actinopteri; order Atheriniformes; family Pseudomugilidae; genus Kiunga; species Kiunga ballochi. Next base: position 7,228,711 of record JBAMIG010000009.1, on the reverse strand, counting down.
TGGCAAAATAATAAAATAATAATAAAAAGTATCCTTTGCTGGTTTGATAGCTCAATAAACATCTTGCAGATGTGATAAAAACCAGTCATATCACGATAAAATCTGCTCATTGGATCTATAAACTGTGCCCTAAATTATTTTCCAGGAAATATGAAACAGTCTGTGCTCATGAGGTGTCATAAAGCGCAGTGATGCTGGCCGTCTCTCTGAAGAACCCAGCAAACTATCACCTGAGATAATGTTCAATGCAGTATCATAAAATATTCAGCATGGTTCAACCAGGCTGACCAGATGTGCTGCTCGCCATCAGACTGCTCCTGCTAGATTCTTCCTCTGGGATGTTGCTCTTTTCTTGATCAACGTTAATTCTTGGCTCTCCCTCTATGTTATTATTATTACTGTGCTAAAGGGGTAAAGTGACATTACTTATTGTGTCAAAATAAGAATAAAAATACAAATATTGAACATCTATGGGTATCTGATAAATCTACTCTGGCAAATATGTTTGTGTATTTATAAAAAATGGTGGAATTCTTGGTACAATTTAGTGGCACATGTATATTTGAAGTATTAATATTATTAAGTCCAGTAATATTCTCACCTTGTTGAAGTTCTCAATGAGTATTTCTACCACAATGTTCTGGAACTTAATGTTCATCATGGCAGCTACAGTCTCCTCTTGTGAGCGCATCAGAGTAGGCCCAAAAATCACACCCAGGTTAGACACTGTCATCATGTTGGCCTGGTTCTGTGCAGAAACCCTACATGTAGAAAACATGTATTAAACAAACATAGGATATCATTTGTGGAAACATGAATACTGACATACTGAGAGCTAGAGCATAACCCTTAAATGCACTTATGTGGGTGAGAACTGTGAAAAGACTTAAACTAGTTTCTAAACTTTTCCTTTTCTTTCAGAAAACCACAGTTTTCCCCAGAAGGCTGCAGAATAAATGATTTGTACATAAAACACGTACACAACAAGGTGTTTTATGAGTAACTCCAACATTTCTCGGTTCTTGTCAGGCAGCTTATGAACCAAAGCATGGACAGCGCACACCCTGTAGTTCTGGTCATCTGATTCTAAAGAACAGAAAGTACGTGGGTTAATCAGGAGGTTCACACATTAATAACAGAAATAAAAAAGTTAGTAGTTATTGACTTCAGAATTTCTTACCTATCATGGATTTCTAACAAGCAAAATAGTACAAATTATATTAAACAAATTCAATTTGCAGTTTGATATGACATGAAAAACAGGAAGAAAATTGCAAAAAAAGAAAAAAAAACTATTATAATATTTTTTCCATTTAATGTTATTATAAAAAAAAGCTGGACAGATAATCTGTAATGCATTTTCATTGCTTTATTAACAATCACAAAATGCTATAAATGTTTTTGTTTAGTTTAAATATGAAATATAAAGAGTGCAACCCTTTATAAGGGGACTAAATAAGACCCCAACATTTCAGCACTAATGCATGAACCTTAAAGTTCCTTATTAATGAGAAATAGAAGTTAAGCAATTGGTAAAAACATCAATTGTACATACTTTTTCTCATAACTTACTGACAGCCATGATGAAATCTTTGTGGAGCTTGAAGGTCATGAGAGGCTCAGAGAGACACCTGAATAAAAAAATACAGTTGTAATTTACTGTTATTTAGTGACATGGGTCCACTAAATGCAGCCACCTTCCTTCCTCTGTCGCACTGAGTGCATGACTAACAGCAGGGAGGTTTCAAATAGGCATTATGGAGGCAGTGATGACTCCTGATGGTTAAGGATCCACAGATGGTAGGGGCAAGCTGACCTGAGGTAATTCTTCAAACCACTGGTGATAGTTTTGTTGTCCCACATCTCTGGATCCAGGTCCATGTCCACAGGCGCCTTGGATGCTAAAAGGAACACGTCTTATTTTTATAGCATGACAACAAAATTTAAAGTAAGCTGTAATCCCCCCAAAACACTAACCAAACCTGATACATAGTGGTGTGATTAAAAAATAGTAGTAAAAAAACACTGCTTTCATTTGTAAGGAGACTCAAGAGGAGAATGTTACATCAATTTAAGTGCACCTGAGTGCATGTGTGCTATCTCAGAGATGAGACTCCCGCTTTTATAGGAGAGGTTCTTGTAATTCACACTGATATATCCTGTTCACATGTATAAAATTTATGCAAACAGGAATAGATAGGATAATGTAATAACAAAATGACAGGATGACTGTTACTCTGCTATACCACCAGGAGGCGCTCTTTCCTCATCTTTCAGTCGCATCGAATCGACAGACTGATGTAAAAACTGGGTTGTTCAAACAGTCCTAGCTCTTAGAAAATATCCAGTACACACACACACA
>JBAMIG010000009.1:7208398-7226249 GCA_037177335.1 Kiunga ballochi | reverse complement strand
CGTTTGTGTGAGCGAATGGGTGAATGTGTCGAATAGTGTTAAAGCGCTTTGAGTACACTGATGTGTAGAAAAGCGCATTTACCATTTCATCTTCCATCCATCCATCCATCATTTCATCATCCATCCATCATCTCATCATCCATCCATCCATCCCTCCATCATTTCATCATCCCTCCATCCATCTATATATAACAGCCTGTTGTTTGTTACATTTCATATGAGAAGATCCATAACAAGACTATAACAACACAATTAAAATTTGTGCTACTTACAAAAAACTGTAGTCATCAGCTTCTGCACTTTGGAGTTGACCCCCCCAATTCTGTACAGACCCATTGTATTTATGCCTGTGTGGCAGAAAAATAATATCCAATAAATAAATAACATGTAAAAAGCATTTAATGCCTCAGAGTAAGGACAAAGATTGCCAGTTCATTTAGATCTCAGGCCAGTGCATTGTGCTGTCATGTCCACTAACTAATGAAGTACAGTTATAATCAGTACCGGGCTGCGATCAAGTAATCCGACAGATGAAAGCTGAAAGATTGAAAAGCCTCACCTCTCATCTCAACCAGGTCGATGCATTTCTTTATGAAGTTAAAACCTGCCTCATTAAGATATGCTGGAAAACAACACAAGATCAGGGGCGACATGTTCATTTCAATCTGGGTTAAGCCTGAATCATGTAGGATTAATCAGCTTTTGCTTACGTCTGTGCCTAAACTAATGAGTAATAAAATGCAGCTCTTATGCTGGAAGGCTTTTTAATGTCAGCTGTACGTCAAATAATTGGTTTCATGAGAGGAAATAGCTAATGGTAATTAAAAAAAAACAGTTGATCATATCAGATCTGTGTGTTTGGGACTCTAATCTAATACTCCTGTTAAAGCAGGAGATGTTTTTTATTGAAGAAAGTGGTTTGAAAATGGTTTTTAAAAAGTCACTTACTCTCTTCCTTCTTGCTTAAAATGGCTGGAAGGTTGTAAATCTGGAGAAAGTTTACGGAAACCATTACTGCTTTGCTCCAAAATATAAATAATATCACACATCATATTAGAAACAATGAGGTAGTAGTTTTTTCATGCATATCTATAACTCACCACAAGAGGGCGCCAATGATATATAATATAGTTGCAGCAAATATTTTTGCCAAACAACTGTCAGCAGGGATCGAATTTTGCAGAGACAAACAGAGATCCTTACCGGCTCCTTGCCATCCATGGCCTCAAGCCACAATCTTCTGTTGGACTCTGACAGTGCCTGCAGTGTCATAACGCCATGCCTGGAAAGATTTAAGAGAAAAGCTGATCTCATTGCTCTAGGGCCCCTGAACAGACCATGTTTACACTGGCTATAAAAAGACGAGTGTAACTAAGATAGCTTGTGTGCAAATGCCTAACTTAAAACTGTGTCCTTGCTGGGCTTTGTGCTTTTCATTCCACTTGCAATTAAAAGCTACAAAGTTTATATCTAATCTGAGAATTGTACTTTGTAGCACCTCACGACTCAGCATGATAACAGAAACAAAAATCACTTAGTAGTGAGTTACTAGCATGGAGCTGTGTTCAACTGTGTTCAGCAGTGTTTGTTATAAGTATGTGATGATTTCCACCAATTTACAAAAAAGGAAAAAAAAACATTAAATACATTAAAAACATTAAATGTGTGTCTAACAGGGATTTCAGACTTTTATTTGACCACGTTTTGGGACGCTAACATTAAAGATCCCAGCCTCGGTCGGTAAATAATAAAGGATTTGTTGTTGTAAAGCTAACATTAGGACATATTTAAAAGATCCAGAAATAAAGCCCAAGCTGGTCTAATCTTTACTAGACTTTTTTTTGGTAGTAACTTTATTTACAAAGCCACATGAGAACATTTATCTGATCATTCATTTTGTCCTTTAAAGACATTTTAGAGTCAAATGTCATAATGAGCCAATAGAAGCAGGGTTTGAGCAGCTCATTAGCAATTTGGGTAAATGAAGCGTTTGACAATGCAATAGCTGGTTTAAGTATGAATGAGCTATAGGTCTTTCCGTATGTTTGCATTTTACACAAGATAAATGGAGGAGCTTGAAACCAACTGGAGCCTGGCCCACATTGTCCTTGTGATAGAAGCATGCACCTTGGGACAGTGCAGTTTATGATAAATGAGTTGTCCCGCAAATAAACTACATTTATTGTCCATGCTCAGCAACACTCAACAAGGGTAAGCAGTGGCGGGCCTGTAGCTACAGTGTGAAGTTAACATAGTTTGAGTTTAAGTTGCAAAGATAAACTGCAATCAAACTTTCATATAGCTCGGTCAGTAACTTTGTGTTATCGACCTGACAGCCACTTAGTGTTTTTTTCAATCTCTCTTGTAGATTTTATTGATAAAGTTGTTTAAATATTAGTCTAATGATTTCAAATCAATGATAAAACATCCTATAAAGCAAGGAGATTTCAAGCTTAAAAAAGACATGCAAAAGGAATCAATTCTCAGTTGAATGTTTGCATCCTGACAAAGTGGCAAGAAGAAGGATGCCAATAGCAAACGTCATGTCTCGCTTTGACAATGAGTAAATAATGAAAGCAGCAGCACACATGCAGCACATGCAACTGCTCTGAAAGGACAACACTTATCAGTTCACATACCGGACTTTACAGAAAAACTGAAGCGGCCTGAAAAGAGTTCCACGATAGATGTCATTTCTACAATGACATGAACACAGAGAAAAGATGGAATGGGTTCAAAATAAAATAAATATTGATGTTGCAGACATACGGCAAACAGCAGCTTGATAGGGAGGGGACACGAGGAACATGCAGGACACAAACAGAGCTTAAGACATCTAACACTGCTAATTTAAGTCTTTGAAGATGTTAATCCAACCTGAACGGTTTTTGCACGTTCAAATGTGGACCAGTTGGGTTCATGAGAACAAGATGCATGAAAACAAGACATCAAACATGCAATTCATTGAAGGTTATTTTCAAATGTAAATAAAAAGCATTTGCAAATCCTCTATAAATAAGTAAGCTAACTGTTGACTATTTCTCCAACGGAGGGAAAACACTACACACTTGCTGGTGGATACACACAGTATTAAATATTAGGCATAAATTGTAGGCATATTTGGGGATATGGATCACAGACCTCTCAACCACTTCAATATCAAAGCAGAAACGCTTGTCGATGGAATCGGTTTTCCTCCGAATGCAGGACTTGAGCTTGAACATCTCTGGCTGATTTAGGACGAGGCCATTCTAACAAAGATGCAAAGAGACAAAACAACAAACAAACAGAGACAAGCAAAAAAAACTGATGAGAAAAGAAGAAATATGAATTCCTGAGCATTTTATTTCTGCGTTGATGGAAAAAAAAGAAAAAAGCTGTAAGTTTTAAAACTAATAGGGAAAGCCATGTTGTCAGTCTAATGTGAAAAAGGGAAATCTATTAGAATTAGCAAAGATGAGTGGAGATTTTAGTGACACATACTAAACAAACCACTCACAATTTCTTTGTCAAAAGGTCATTTTCATTTCTTGAGCTTCTCTTTTATGTTATTTATGGATTTTGTTATCTTTGAAACATTCAGCCTGCCTTGAGCTAGCAACTATTTGGTTTTCTGTGCCAGTCCAGTGACTCTGATGCATTTAAAAAATATATATATATTCTTTCCCTCAAGGCCAAGGCTTTTTTACAACTGGGCTTCCTGTTTCACCCCCACAGATCGCGCTTGATCTGTTATTTTACTTTCAGCTTTTATCGTGTATATCTGCAATCCAACCAAAACAAGCTAAATTAAACTAAACTGAAGAGAACTACCTGTTTCCCAGCTGACTTATTTTCAGTAGTGCTCATGGTGAAAGTCTTGCTGCCTTTCTCGTATGTGCAGTAGTGACGGGTCCAATTGCATCCCAGAGGACCTAAAGCAAAAAAAAAAAAAAAAAAGAAAAAGAGGAAGAAAACTGTAGTACAGTGAAAACTGTTTTGCTTTGAATCACAAGCTTTTGGAAAGACTTCTGAAAATCAATGTGCATTTAAATTGTGATGAATCCAAACTTGTTTATCGCTCCTGATAGGAATCTATCAGATACACCCCGACACACACATTTGAGAGTGCATCAAAGTGAATCTGTAAACAGGATGAAGTGCGAGGTTTGTGTGAGAGGAACTCTTCTGTAGAGGCCAGGGAGAACTCGAGACATGTTAATGGATGTAAAACTGTGCAGTTATAATTGAAGAGAGAGGGAAAGGGCCTGGAAGCCTTGCTAAGAACACTCACGTTTCTCCTGGACATACAGGAAGCCCTCCATAGTCCACTGGCCTGGGGGTTTATAGTCCTGATCTGCTGATCTTATCCTCTTCATTAGCTTCTCCACTTCCTGTTTGGTGCTCACAAAGTTGTTTCGTGTCTATCAGAGAAATGCAGGATTATGATAACTTGATCTTGACAGTATACTTTGAATACATGTAAATTTATGCAGTTATAATATTCCAGAAGATTCTTTATTATGCCATTTTTTTTACTAATATGTAGCTGCACGAGTATGCCCACAGTGTAAAACAATCCTCACAAGAATGGTTCAAATGTTGAGCTTTTTTTTCTTTATATAAGTGCTGAGACAGTAACTGCAGAAGGTGAGGCGATTTGTGCTCTCCTCATCTAAAGGCAAAAGCTGCAGAGTAAAAAACTGATAAAGCAATAGCACTGACATTTAGGGTCAAATAGAAATTTGGACTCTCAGACTGAAAGCATTGAGGTCATAGTAATGGAAGCAAGGGGCATGGCAGCAGCTGCAGTTTTACTCCAAGCAGTTAAGTGTTTTTTGACACGGCAACATAAAATGGCCTAAAGTAATTGCCTGCAAAGCTACACTGAAAATATTGATCGTTTTTGCAATCACACAGCTATCCATTTGTGAGAACTCTGCTTGTTATATTCAGGTATGATAAGCTACAGAATCGGATTGTGTGTTTTTTATTCCCTTCATATACAACTTTTGCGGTGTTGTCACTCACATTCTGGAGGTTGAACTGGAGCTGCTGTTTGTATGGCTCAAATTCATGAGCCAGCTCATATCCTTCATGGTAGAATGTGAACAAACCCTGAAGAAAGGCCAGGAGCTGAGGAAGAGCAACATTCAATGGTGATACGTTGACTTGTTAAACATTATATTGCAGTATTATCAATTTATATGATGTAAAATAGAAATTTCAACATGGTTTTTACTCATTAAGTCTAAAAGGCACGATTGGTTTAAACTGGGCTATAAATGTCACCTTGTTAATACTCATGTTTTTATTATTACTGAAATTATAAGACTCTTAATGCATGGTCAGTTTAATAAACATTTAATGTATTAACATGTTGGAAAAGCAAAAAGTTTCAAAGTTTCTGTGTCTTATAGTGATAGATATGTATCTTATGCTCTGAATAACATACAGACATCTTTGACCACTGAAGAAAAAAAAAGACATTAGCAGTTTAGCTGCAGGAAAAACTGATCTCATCTCTAGCATAGAGGATCCCACAAATATAGAGCTGCACTCAGATAAATCCTCAGATACAGCCACTGATTTGATTTCTAGGCTGAGGCATGGTGCATCAAATGTTCAAGGATGAACCACCTTATCTGTGCCTAGACTCATCACAAGCAAGGCTGGGACTTGTCATTTTTCCCACCGCTATCTGCGGCCTGGAGATTTGCATTTCTGACCTGGGTTGTGGCGAAGTTGCCAGTAGATGTAAACAAGTAGGAGCAGACCTATTAAAGCAGGTGCTTTGCTCCCTTCTTATGTTCTAAGGAACTCAACACCAATTTTATTACTTCAATATCTATTTTAAAAAAGGGAAATACAGACTGGACACATTAAAAGAAAAGCAAATGTATAAGACTTTTGATTAGCACTTTGGTTAAAATATTCCATCTCAAATTACCACTAACATCACCATATGAATGCCGTGCGCTAAATAGAATTAGAGAAGAAGACGACACACATGCACAATATAGGCTACAAGAGACAAAATATGCATATTGATATTTATATATGTACATTTATACCAGGAATTACTTGCAGTTATATAAAAGCAAAACAAATACAGTAAAATAATAGACAGAATATACAAAAAGAAAAAAAAAAACTAAGTGGATAAAAAAAATGACATTATTAATAATAAATCATATAAAAATAAACAAATAAATAAATAAATATTATTATGAATAATAATAATACAATGTAAAAAGACGGAAGGTACCAAAATAAAATGCAGACAGAATGTCTCCAAAGTGCTTATTTGTCACAGCAGAAGGATTAAATCCTACTTCTCTTACCGGCTCAACAAACTCAAACTTCTTCTTCTCTTGCACTTCTTGTATCTTGAAAACATACTCAAGGGATGCATCATAAAAGAGTTGTCTCTCCTTGTCAATCTGTGTGTCCGCCTGAGAACGAGGAGACAGACTTTGGTTAGTGGCATAACAAAGAGAGGTCAAGCCAGGTCAGTGCTGTGTGAACAGAAAGTTAATGCCTACATTAGCACACAGGAAAAGCGCCTGCGATCAAAGAGAAGTGCACACACACAATAAGTATTTTTAAATGTCATCCACCAGCCATAAAGCAGCATTATTCAAATACATGTGAGGGATGGGGGGAAACCTGCTTTGGTTTTTACCTCCTGCAGATATGCTTCCTTCTTTTTGGACGACAAGTTGAGGTGTCTCTCAAGTGTGGAGTAGTATTTCTCCGTTTCCTTATCAAATTTCTTCTTCCCTTCCTAAGACACATAAAAGGCTCACAGATTAGTTTAGATGTATTTTATCCCACCAGCAGAGTGAGACTTCATTTCCACTAGGTGGAGATCTAACTACATTTCACATCCCATTCCTCATTTGACATTTCAAATTCTGTCAATATCTCATTGTAGGTCATAAAAGTGGCATAAGACGTGTGTAATGGCAAAATGACAGCATAAACATGACCGTGCATTTATAACAGGACTTTGCAGAAATATGTAGTCATTTTCATTGTACACCGAGAGCAGACGTGATAAAAGGAAAAAAAACGAAAAAAAAAACACTGAAACACAAATATCATAATGCATCTGTGCGGCCACAGACACTGCCCAACCATCCACCTGCAAAGATAAAGCAAGCATAGCAGTCGGTGTTTCAGAAGACTTTGAGAAAGTCACAGGTAATAAGCTTTTCATGCCAGATGCCCATCTACTCAGCATATGGACTAAGAGATTAAACATCCCACCCAAAAATATCCAATTTGCAGGTCCTAATCAAAGCAGAGAGGACCTGGCTATGTGAGGGGATTCATATCTCATCTGCAAGTCTGACCTCTAAACCAGGCCGACTAACGTCCATCGTATTACGTGTGTGAATATAGCAGTGGCGAAGGACGGGCTTAATGAAGGGGGACAGAGAACGTGTGAGGAAACAACTACTGTAACCAGATCGGGCTTGTTTGTTTTCCTTCCCATGGCCCTGAAATTTAGCAAGTCTAATCTTTCAGCTACTGATATGACCTAGAATAGTGTTTTGTCTCAACAACTCCCACAGCAGTTAAACGAAAGAATCCACCACAAGACACAGTAATACTCCTATATAACTATTACAAGTACAGCGCAAAAATCAATACATAATTTCATGTAGTAGTATCTTATTTCCATTCTTTTTATGATGCCTGGTCCATAAGTGATTTTTTTTTTCTGGGGAGAAGGAAAAAAAATCAATTCCCTGTATGTCCTCTTCTCCAAAACAGAGAAAAAATAAACAGGTAATAAAAACAAACAAACTATGATTAAAAACAATAACATGCTGACTGGAACCCCAAGGCATTTTTCATTACTAAAGAACATTATGAGTGCTGTGGATATGATATTATTTTGAGAGATCATACATAACCAGAGCCCTTGGGAAAATACTAACTCACACGGACACACACACCAGCCATCACAAAAAATTAAGAGCTTTGGGTTAGCTGAGCCCTACAGTCACAGCAGGACTCTCCCAATACTGCTGACCAGTGTGAGGCAGAAAATTCCACACAAAAAGTCTCTGTACATGTGGAGAAGTATTTCACACTTACAAAGAGCGAGCGGTGACTCAGTGCTGCAGTGGGTCTGTGAGGCAGAGCCAGCCTGATTAAGTCACCCATCATGTAATGGTTTGTTTGGATCTTTGCAGGGTATGTATGAACTGGTAGAGCTGTGATGACACCCCAGCAGAACACCAGGTGTTTGGTGACTTGTCCTTGTGCTGAAGGCATCTCCCACCCCCACAATCGGTGTAAAATATAAGTGTGCAAAATTGCACAAACTCTATAGAAAGTTGACGAAGTGAAAAATAAAAAACGGTTTTGAAACATACATGGAGACAGACATATTTCCCTGTGGATGTGGATATATGCCTTGAAGAGCACATTAGGTGGGAGTTTCTGACACAAACTGAGGTCGGTGCTGGGGAGTGGTCGGCAAGCTGAAATGAATGAATGATGTCAAATCACTTGCACTCTACAGAGCACAGAACCCACATGAACCTTTCACTTTGGAGATTTCCTCATCTGATTGCTTTGTTCAAACTCATGAATAAATCAGATGCAACAAGAGAATATTCTGATGTGGATTGCTTTGTAGTGCAATTTCGAACTGGTGAAACCTGGTGTTGCTGCTAAGACTGCTTTGATGGCAGCTTTAGAGTGGGTCACTTTGCTAATTGCTAAGATAATGACCAGGGGAGAAAAAGAGTGGAAAGAAAATGCAGACAGCTTTTGTTCTGGTTATTAAGTGTCAAAAACAAGACAGTGAGAACAGGCATGGACACAGAAGAATGTATATTTGGAAACCGCAGGTACATTGCTAGTTTTGACACTTGCCCTAAGAAACCTCAGGGCCATCAGTTCTGAGCCTCCAATCACCATGGAAACAGATGTAAGCTGCAGGGGAGGTTGAATATATATATATATAAAAATAACAACCGGTTTTATGAGACACTTTAATTTCTGCTCAACACCTCAAATAAATATCTGTGACTAGTTTAACATTACATGCAGCATATTTCATGACATTTTCTTTTCACATGGATTATCTGAGCGTTGACATGAAAGGAAAAACTCTGCAGCACATCTCTATGAGCTCATTAGAGACTGCTAATTGGAGTATGGGTCCAGAGTGGCGGTTAAATAGCAACAGCAGCTCTATTTTGATGCTCCACCACACATGAGCTGGTCTTTGATGAACAATGCAGAAAGAGAAACAGCACAGTGCTTTAGTCTGAATTTTGTCTCTTTGCTGAAAAACCAGAACTGTTTCCCTCCATACCTACAGTCCCATTTTAGTTATGGCACAAGATTGGTCAATTAACATGAAAGAGTTGCAAACGCCTGCTTCTCAGGAGTTTAAAAAAGAAATAAGAAAAAAACAGGCTTCCAACAAAAAAAAAATCTGCATTGTGTGTGAGAGGAAACTGCAAACATTTATAGAAAAAAACTTTGGCATTGCTTTTGGACTTTGTGGGACATAATTTAAAAGAAATGTAAACGTAGGAAAATAAGTGCTAAATATACTTTGCATGCCTTAGAGGATAATGGTAATATTCCTGTGGTTGTTCCAACTGGCTCTTCAGGTCTGAGTAAAGCTGCATAAAGGAAAAAAAAATATCTGCTATCCTCATAAAATCAATTTTTTAAAGCTTTATTATTAAAGTGTGAAAAATTTCTTTGACAAGCTGCTTGAATATTGGTGTGTACTGTATCCTTTAGGGATATTATTTGGCTTCTCGCTGTCAAGTTCAGCCTTTACGTTTCCCTTCACTTTACAACTTTAAGCAAAAAGTGGCAGAAAAAAGAAACTTTTAATCAAAAGAGTTTGGGACACTTTGTTAAGATGGAAAATGTGATGATTGTTTACACGGTATTGTTGATTAAAACCTCAATCAGACCACTAAAATCCATTCAACATTTGAATTGAGGAAATCTCTCCTGTGAAATCAGGTTTTCTTATTAGTGGCAGTAAGATGTTTTTATTTCACTGTGCTTTGTTTCATCTTGTTTTAAAAGTGACTCAGTCCAGCTCTGAAGCTTTAACATTACAGTATTTATTGAACTCTAACTGCTCCTGGGACCATGAGTTTATTTTATTCATATTTTGATTATTTTCACAGCAATTTAGCTTTATTAAATTCAGAAGCAGTGAGGACAGTCAGACAAAGTTCATTATGGAGACTGAATGGGAAGAAAAAGCACCTCGTTCAGAGTGAACTTTCTTTCAACTCCAAAAGAGAAGTGATGGCACAAGGACTTATAAAAAGACTACGGCCGTATCATGTTTGTTCATCATTAAAAAGATTTTATGCAATCATTGTATAAATTGTTACCAGTTTAATAAAACGTGAAAAAAATGTTCATTTTTTTACAACTATGCCCAAAGGGAAACAGTTAAACATGAACTAGTAGTTAAATCTTACATGCACAAGTGCCTTTTTTAAGTTTAATTAACAGTAGGCCCTATGCGTTTGCAAACTCAATTCAAAGGACAAAAACAGAAACATAGCTTTTTCAGCCTTTAGCATAAAAAATATTAAGCTGATGGACAGAAAATGTAAAAAAAAATCCTATCTGTGTGGGGCAGATTCACTCCGTCATGCCTCTCCTAGTTTATTTTAGGACTTTATGCATGAATTCAAACGTCACGCCGGTCTTTAGAAATTATAACGAGCCAAGAATCATCTGATGTCTGAACAGCCTTTGTGCAAATTATGGGTGGCCATCTGACTCCCATCTGGGCCTGTTTGCACAGATTCCTAACACTAAGCTTGTGGGACCCCTATAGTGTCCCCATGTTGAAGAAGATCATTGAATGGAATAGTTGTGTTAACAATTCATGCAGGGTAAATTCCACCCCTCTGTGACACAAACCCTGATATCATCTGTAAAAACCATTCCAGAGGCCTACTTACATTTAAATCAATTGAATCCAAATACACTCTAGCTTAATATGAATAAGTCAGAAATTGCATGAATGATGAAGACCAGTGACTGCATGGGCACTGTGACAGAAAACAGTATAAATATAGTAAAATGGACAAAACAGGAACTCTTGTTTTAGAAGAAGTTATTTGCCTGGGAAACTATCGTTTTTTAGATCTTAGACTATTCATGTATAAAATCCCAGCCTTGCAGCCAGCACATATGGTGCTGGAGTAAAAATACATAACTGTTTGAATTCTGGTAGCTTTCCCTTTATGTTTGCTGTAGACTTTGCAAAGTTTGAAGTGATTTATAGTAAAACTATTGGTCCAGCCTTGTGTGAATATGTCTTAGAGTTGCTGTCAATCTGCTGCATTGGCCACAGAAGGGTTATGACTTTGCCTAGGAAGTTCATACACTGGTACACAACCTCAATGGGATCACTCCTACCATGTCCATATAAGGCTAGAGCTCCAAGTTAGTCTTATATTCTCAGACAACATGAAGTGCAGTAACTGGAAGGGTCAGACAGCCTGCAGATGTCTCAAGATTCTGGGAACTGTGGAAAGTTGCTCAGCCACTCGTGATGTCTGCTTTTATCTCACTCTAGTTGGGCTAATGTTTAGCAGGGGATAGGCTGTAGAAGGACAAAGCCATTAGGAGGAAGTGGTTGGAGGAAATAGGAGGTAGTGGGAGTGATGGGGGCTATGGCTTTTAAGAAACCATTTTATAAACATAGACAGCCTGAGCAATAACACTGACCATGTTGATGTAGGAGAGTGAGGGAAAGAAATGGCAGCAAATGTGCTATTTCATTATGGTAGGTGCATGTGATGGTTCAGGCATGAAGCACTGGTGGTTATTTTGCCTGACCAGAAAAAGAGAGCGATGATATTCACACCTCAGCACGGAGAAGAGAAATTGTTCCATTATGTTGGAGGCAGGCTAGTGAAGAGACCAATGAACTACAGCAAGATGAGTTTTTCTGCCAACAAGTGACTGTCAAGTCATGTAAAATAAATCAAAACCTGACTATCTGACTTTGAGGCTGAGGAGTCCCTCACAGGGGCTGGGGTTATGTTAAGATGTGCAAATGACTCCGAGTACACTGTAAAGTTAACGACTCAGTGGGAGAGCTGCTAAAAGGCTCCAGTTCAACCAGCCTCCCCATGAGTGATCTCACAGAGGGGAGTGACCACAAACAAGCTGCTGTACTTTCATATCATGTCTATGCGTTGGCCAGAAATGAAAGAATGGCTTGTAGCAACAAACCCACACAATTCTTTAAAGACAACTCCTGCTTCAACATGTTCACTGTGAAACCAGGATGCCTTCTGGCAACGCTGGGCAGAACCCCTTCTGATAATAATCCCTGTTGCCCATCAAGTTGGAGAAGATTGTCCTCAATGTAACAGGATTACAGTAATCTGATTACAAAAAAAAAGTCCTATTGCAGAGGTAACTTTTAGGTATAGAAAGCTTTTTTTGGTTTAGCTTGAACACAATTTCAACTAGAAAAGCACACTGAGGGTGCAAACCGTGCAGCACCATAATGTTACTGAAAATTCCCATGTCCATTTAAGGCTAGAGCCAGTGATCCAGAATCCAGGATCTTTTCCGGATCTCCACCAAAATATAACCATTTCTTCACAGTGACACTCCCAACATACCCTAAAAATGTAATTAAAATTCATCAATAACTGTCTGAATAATGTTGCGAACAGACAAACAAACAGACAAACTCCGGTGAAAACACCGCCTCTGTGGAGGCTCAATTTAACACTTTTTAATATACAAACCTCATTTTTTATGTTCTAAGATAGCGCAACTCCATGTATAAAACATATTAACACATTAAAATCACAAACTAATGTATTTCTCCATACCCCCTGCTGCTCTAATTATGAGGATGTGGCTTCTTTTCTCAGTGTCAGGGTTTACTTTTAATTAATGATTTACATAAAGGAAGAGACACGAAGGGGGTGAGGGGAAGCGAGGAGAATGTCAGACCACACAAAATCTCCAGTGCCGTTGAGCTGTGAGTTGCACATGCAGGCATTGACTTACCTTTGCTGCGCCGATTTGCTCCTTTCGAAATTTTTCCAAGGGAGTGATCAAGACATCATCTGCATTCTGAA
The DNA here is from genome assembly GCA_037177335.1 of Kiunga ballochi. Classification (NCBI taxonomy): domain Eukaryota; kingdom Metazoa; phylum Chordata; class Actinopteri; order Atheriniformes; family Pseudomugilidae; genus Kiunga; species Kiunga ballochi. The sequence goes on along the minus strand of JBAMIG010000009.1, from coordinate 7,213,146 downwards.
TCTGAATAGAAAAGTAAATGAAAATAGATGTCAGCCTGACTGAATTATATGATCCGTGTCACTGTAACCCTCTGAATGAGTCTAAACAATTATTAGGAAAAAGAAATATTACAAGTATATCAAATATCACACAAAATTTTTTTTCCAGTAGTCAGTTTTACTTCAAACAAGCCACAAGGGACATTATGCCAATATCCTAGCTCAGTTAATTGGCTGAGAGATGTTCCGGGTCTAAGTACACGAGGAGCAATCACATTCATTAATATCTCTTAAACCTGTGACAATGAACAATGTGTTATTGTGGAGGATCAGAATGAGAACAGCACAGATAAGAGATAGAGCACTCAACAACAGTCTTGCAAGGCAGAAGAAAATGGATCCTTTTATGAGTGCCGTGAAGCACCAGCATTGTCAAACCTCACTGAAATATGACACAGCTTTACAAGTGCAGCCTGTGATGCATTTTAATTTTAGAGGTAGTGTATGTCTCTACATGTTGGTGACCTCTCAAGTGTCACGACTAGAGTAAAAGGTCTCTCCAGGAGTGCTTCTCTTTTTTTCATTTTATTCCAGACAAAAACTGATAGGGTGAGATATATTGCACCAATTACAGTCCATGCTCAATACTTGCGGGTGAGTGGTTCAAAAAGGTGCCATTAAGGTGCTTCTGAATTTCCTGTGGATGGGCTTTCATCCATCGGGATCAGATGACATCAGACTGCTGGAGCCGCTCTACGGGAGGCTCTGTCACAAATGACATGTCTCTTATGTTGATTTAAGGTGTGATTCTTTGTGGTGAGTGTTTGTAATAAACCATGAGTGGAGCTCTAATACATCTGTGATATCAGTACTAATTTACTGACGTCGTCTCAGAAGGGCTTTCAGCTCCTCAGCCACAGTTCTCTGAGCACATCCTTTCACTTGATAGAATTTTTGTTTTGAGCCATTAATCAAAATGAACTTTCATTGTCTAAAAAAAATAAAAAACCTTTTCAGCTTCGTCACACAGTAAATAAGTAACTTCAAATAGAAGCTAAACTCCCTGAGCCTGCATTGTTTTCCTATTTTCACACAGTGTGGGACCGTATTATAATTCATTATATCTACAGTCTGGTGCTGCAAACATTTGCTCACAACTTCCTATAAGAAGAAATTAAAAGAAAAAGCATCAACCAATCACAGATGAGTCATTATAATTGGATTATGTTACCATGTTGGCACTGGTTTCTGATACATTAAGCAAAGAACATTCTGTACTTGTGGATTTGATGTAGGAGAAATGGTCAGGTGGACCAAACTATTACTGCCGGAGCACTGGGAGCATCTCAGAAATGTCAAGGACAAACCATGAACTGGCAGTAGGGAGCTGGGGGATGTGCTGTAACCAGTCTGATACGCTGCAGCTTCGGCTCATGACTAACTGGACTCAAAAGCGCTGCTGTTGTGTCTTTTTCATGAGACAGAGCACAGAAAATGTTAAAAGTTAACTATTTAGTAAGCTAGGATTGGACGTTTTGGTTGTTGGTTACTCTGTCACTGCAATGTGATGCACTTTCAGCAAATAATGTAACATTTTCCCACAGTTCATAGTAATTTACATTAAAGTATTCAGTTACAGAAGATGTAGGATTTTGATGTCTGGAGTAATATTGCATTGCATGTATTTATGAATCTATGAAAGACAAATAATATGTTCTATGTTTCAACCTAAATGTACAATTCATAAAATATAATAAAATTCAAAGCGAAATATTAAAGTGAAAAAAAGAAAGAAACTTAAATTAGTTTTAACAATAAATGATACACAGAGTTAACAAACATTCACTTCTTTTTATTGTTTTTTATTAAAGTCAAATAAAAAGATTACCCTGTAATGAATGATGAAATGATATATTTCTGAAGATAACAACGTTAATTGGAACCAAAACCTGCAGACTACGAGCTTTCATACATGAGTTCACACTCTACTATACGAGACATACAGTTTTAGAACAGATCAATAGTTTCATTGGTGCGATTCGACTCATCTCGTTTCACTAAAGACGCTGTATAATGTCCATGAGATGGAGAATTCTGAAAGGATAATGACAAAAAGGTTTGAAATGAAAATGATTACAGGTTATGCTTAAACCAGAATCTGTAACCTCCATTTATAATCATCTGCTCGTTTGAACTTTAAATTCATGCAGAAATTGCTCCCTAACCACTCCCAACCTGTGGTTTAGAAGCACGAGGGGGAAAAAAGTACTTCTGAGAGATAAATCAAGGCACTTTGGTTACATGTGACACTTCAGCACTGGAAGAGCAGAGACCATTTGATGGTCATCAAATCAAGATGTTTTAATCCTTCAGTCATATCAAAGCCATAATGCTATATACTGTGTCAACAGCATGACTTATAAAAAATCTGCCACTGTGGTAATGTCATATCCATCTAATCTCATGCTTTTAGTTTAATTGAGTTTAGCATTTCCATGCTTTAATGTAAATTTATTCTATTCTGTTCTATTCTACATGCATTTAACAGACAAAGCAGAGACATTTATAATACCATTAGTGTTTTTTTTATTTTAATGGACAAGACAATTCAATTTACTGCCATTTCTTTCCTACAACCTGACAGTACAGTTTATTTGTATGTTTTAGTACAAGAATCAAGCTACACTTCACACGACTGGAATTGGAGGAAAATTATAATTCATTATTTATAAAAGATGAAAGAGAACACGGCAATACGTGCAGCGTAAAGGTAAGAGAGAAATCACAATGGCAAGTCTTAAAATACCCCACCTATCAGATCATGAATTTCCAATATGTTGATTCAGATATTTATACATGAAAGCAGCCAACTTATTTAAGACTGAATGGATTGCTTTTGAGCTGGCATTGTGCCGAATGCCCTCAGCAACAGCCTCTCTCAACAGGATTAAATCCATATGAGCGAACACTGTGTGATGCTTGAAAGGATGCAATAGCGCTAAGCAATTTCATTATCAGAGAGAGGAGGAATGTCAATGTGTTGCATTTCCTTTGCTCCTGCTTCTCCCAGTCCAAATATCAAGCAGATCAGAAGTGTTACTCTGAGGTTAATTTGCAGAGAGATCAGAATGTCACCGAGGCCAGATCAAATTCAATAACGCAAAGTTTAACTTCTAAAATGTACACCTTTCAAAATAATCAGAGCTGTATGAAATGAACATATGTATCCCAGATAGTTTGAGAACATGATTAATCGAGGTAAACAACAATGTATCTGCAACAAAACAATCTTTATGTTGATAACAGCTAAGCTAATCAATCAGATTTGCTACAGAAAAACACAGTATATCCATTAGGTTGTGTCTGTAATCAGACTGCAGGTTCTACTACAATTATGTCTTGTGATGTGTTTGCACATTTCTATTCTTACATGCAGAAAACTTAATGCTTCAGTGTGTTTTACTCACTGAAGCGTTGAACTGTCTTTTGATGTGAACATCAAGGTAGTACATAATTTGTATAGATGTTTGTTGCATGTTCTGCTGACTATGACCCCACGATTAAAAACAAACCTAAAACAAACTTGTTTATGACAAATCAATGGAATATATTACTATGTGAATGCACACACCATCTCTGCTGTTTCTGGTGATGCATTGATAAAGCCTGCCTGGTGACTGTGCTGCACAATTATTCAGTTAAATAGTAAATAATTATATATATATATATATATATTAAAGGAACAGTCCAATCAAAAACATGTGTTTTGTACTGATTAGATGTAGCATAGGGTGGTTTGTGGAAGCGGCAACAACAAAGAGATAAAAAGTTTTAAGGAGAGACATAAAACTACAGAAAATGTATCTAGGATATCTAAAAGCATAAATCGCATGTTTAACAAGCTATTGATCTCAGAACAGCAAACTGAATAAAATAATGTAAGTTTGTCATGTAAATATGTCTCCCTGCTAAAAAGATAAATACGCTCCTTCCACAGTGCGACTAAAAAGGTCTCTGGGTGTTAGATATTAATTTATTGATTCAGCTAAACACACTGAAAGTGTCCTTCATTGTAAGATGTGATTACATTCTTCCTGGAGGTACTCACCTCTATTTTGCCCTCATATTTGACTGATCAATGAAAAACCTCTGAGGTTGCAATGCAGTTTATTAAGTGAGAAATCCAGCAAGTAGATGCTGTCAGGTGCCACGGCGGGGGTGGTAATAGGAAGTACTGGAGGAGTTTCAGAGTGAATGTCAGAAAACACCAATGTTTTCTCTACAGAAAAAAGACTTTGCGAGCCAGACGTCGGCATGTCTTTGTCTTGAGTTATATAACAGTTAGTAAAAGCCAGGAGCGTCCAATAAAAATCGCAGTAACACTCAGAGCAATAAGCGCAGTAACAGGACGATCAACTGAGAGGAATTAACACAGCTTATTAAAGTAGGTGTAAGCAATGCCCGAGGGGTCTAATTAATGTGCTAAATACATAATAAACATTATTCTCCTCATCATAATGACAGTATAAAGCATCTTATTTTATGCTGATGGTGTGATGATATGATCTTTATTAAAAGGAGGTGTGCACTTACTGTGTGTTTCTGTCATTTTTGTTTGCAATTTGTGTTGCAGGAAAGGTTAGTATGTGTGTGTGTGTGTGTGTGTGTGTAGGTGTGTGTGTGTGTGTGTGTGTGTGTTTGGCGTGTTTTGGCGTGTTTGGCGTGTTTTGGCGTGTTTTGGTGTGTTTAGGTGTGTTTGGCGTGTTTCG